>JAPDVR010000006.1:28612592-29835092 GCA_026230005.1 Gila orcuttii | reverse complement strand
GCTTCAAGAACCACCACGCACAGACGTATGCAAGACATTGGGTTTCAGCTGTCGCATTCCTTGTGTCAAGCCTCTCTTAAACAAGACACAGCGTCAGAAGCGTCTCGCCTGGGCTAAAGACAAAAAGGACTGGACTGCTGCTGAGTGGTCCAAAGTTATGTTCTCCGATGAAAGTAAATTTTGCATTTCCTTTGGAAATCAAGGTCCCAGAGTCTGGAGGAAGAGAGGAGAGGCACAGAATCCACGTTGCTTGAAGTCCAGTGTAAAGTTTCCACAGTCAGTGATGGTTTGGGGTGCCATGTCATCTGCTGGTGTTGGTCCACTGTGTTTTCTGAGGTCCAAGGTTAACGCAGCCGTCTACCAGGAAGTTTTAGAGCACTTCAATCTTCCTGCTGCTGACCAACTTTATGGAGATGCAGATTTCATTTTCCAACAGGACTTGGCACTAGTGCTGCCACTAACGACTAATTTTCTAAGGACTAATTGAAAAAAAAATCAAGTGTTATTTTGTTGTCCATTTTATTTCGAACTCAACTGAAGGGCCAAAACATAAAATGTCCCCTGTTCAAAAACATTATATATTAACAATCTAAGCATTAAGTATCTGCATTTCCATTAGGCTATACCATATTAGTCAGTCCTAATCTAATCCTCTATTAACAAACATGTATTACTTAAATTAGCTCTTTGTTCTGCCTTAAATTAATACATTATTAGATTACTGTAGCCTACATTTTTATATGTACATTTCTGAAATGCATAACTGATAACATCACTTTGAATTGTAAAGTAGATGCAATGCATGCATTTTCTGTAAAGCTGTAAAGTCTAGTTCTGTAGGCTACACAATCATGGGGAAGACTGCGGACTTGTGCAAAATGTCAATGGTCATCTTTTGGACAGCTGTCAAGGAGGGCAAGACACAAAATGTCATTGCTAAAGAGGCTGGCTGTTCACGGAGCTTTGTGTGCAAGCACATTAATAGAGAGGTGAAGGAAAGGAAAATATGTGGTAGAAAAAAAGTGTACAAGCAAAAGGGATTACCGCACCCTGGAGAGGATTGTGAAACAAAACCCATTCAAAAATGTGGGGGAGATTCACAGCTGGACTGCGACTGGAGTCAGTGCTTCAAGAACCACCACGCACAGACGTATGCAAGACATTGGGTTTCAGCTGTCGCATTCCTTGTGTCAAGCCACTCTTAAACAAGACACAGCGTCAGAACCGTCTCGCCTGGGCTAAAGACAAAAAGGACTGGACTGCTGCTGAGTGGTCCAAAGTTATGTTCTCCGATGAAAGTAAATTTTGCATTTCCTTTGGAAATCAAGGTCCCAGAGTCTGGAGGAAGAGAGGAGAGGCACAGAATCCACGTTGCTTGAAGTCCAGTGTAAAGTTTCCACAGTCAGTGATGGTTTGGGGTGCCATGTCATCTGCTGAAGGGCCAAAACATAAAATGTCCCCTGTTCAAAAACATTATGTATTAACAATCTAAGCATTAAGTATCTGCATTTCCATTAGGCTATACCATAATAGTCAGTCCTAATCTAATCCTCTATTAACAAACATGTATTACTTAAATTAGCTCTTTGTTCTGCCTTAAATTAATACATTATTAGCTTACTGTAGCCTACATTTTTATATGTACATTTCTGAAATGCATAACTGATAACATCACTTTGAATTGTAAAGTAGATGCAATGCATGCATTTTCTGTAAAGCTGCTTTGAAAACGATATTGTGAAAAGTGCTTTACAAATAAACTGGAATTGAATTGAAAGAGTCTGGACTAGCCCACTACGCTTAGCTCTGCCTAATGAGTCGCGCTGAAAGCAGGCATGCAGGCAGGCACGCAGCTATGCAGCTCGCGTTTACACTTGCAGGCAGGCCGGGCCCGTGCCGCGGTTTGTGATGATCGTGTTGATGATTTACCTTGGAAACGAGCGAGAGTGAGCCTGCAGTGTATTCGCGCATATCGCGTGGAATCAGGGCAACACATTTGGAAATCCACTGTCTCCTCAAAAGAGTCCGTTTGCAAGCAGCAGAAGGCCGTTTTGTTCACTCAGCTGCGCATATATATCACAGAATAAATAAAAAACACAATATATATACAAAAGCTGCCGGAGTGAAAAGGAGAGGATATGAGGACATAACAGGCTGACGTGTGTACAGATTTTTTGTACAGAAGTGTCAACAAGGACGTATTTGTGTTCAGCTTGTTCACCTGCTCAATTTCGTACCTCAGTCGCTCTCACGCTACAGTGGTATCGTTGTCAGTTGACAAGAACATCGCCGTTAGGCCACCAGTAGGGCTGGGCAATATATCGATATAAAAAAAATATCGATATATTTTTAAATGTGATATGGAATTAGACCATATCACATATATCGATATAGTTCAAATTTGCGCTATGATCCTTGCTCCAAGCAAGCTGCTGACTGCTTTTGTAGAAATATGTATATTGTGCATTCTATCAGTTGCAGTTCTGGCGCCTCCGTCTCAACGGCATTAGTGTACAACGCGACAAATACTCACATCAAATGTTAACGCAGAGGAACGGGACACATCAGTTCAGTGAATTCACAAAAGTTCATTATTTGCATGTGCTTTAAAGCCTTGCCGGTTAAACATGTCATTCACTGCTGATGCGCTGTTCTAACATGCGCTTTACTGAGCACGAACACCCGACGCGCACATGCACTAAAAGCCTGTCTACAGCGCCTGGTTACTGGACTAAGTTATCTTTCGAGTCTTATTTCGCTAATACTCTCAAATACACACAAGGTTTACATAAGGAAAGTTGGTTATGTCTAAACTGAAAGCAAGCCGAGAAAATTGAGAGAAATCTGCTTGTCAAATGCGTGAATATTAAACGCGTCGCGTTCAGGTCTTAAAGAGACAGTAGCCCTAATAGTAAACATGCAGCTGCTTGTCCACCCAAAAATAAAAATTCTGTCATTATTTATTCACTGTAATGTTGTTCCAAACCTGTATTAATTTATTTCTTGTGCTGAACACAAAAGAAGATATTTTGAAGAATGTGGGTAACCAGACAGTTGCGGGTCCCCATTGACTTCCATAGGGAAAAATATACTATGGAAATCACTGGGGTACTTTAACTTCAACAGAAGAAAGAAACTTATTCAGGTTTAAAACAACTTGAGAGAGTAAATGACAATTAAAATTTTTGGGCGAACTGTCTATTTAATGTTAATAAAACAACAAAACACAGTGGAAATCACTCATTGCTCTTGACTGAAAACTTTAATAGTAGTTTTAATAAGAATCAATGTATAATTTACAGGTCCTTCTCAAAAAATGAGCATATTGTGATAAAGTTCATTATTTTCCATAATGTAATGATAATAGATTCATTGCACACCAACTGAAATATTTCAGGTCTTTTATTGTTTTAATACTGATGAATTTGGCATACAGCTCATGAAAACCCAAAATTCCTATCTAAAACAATTTGCATATTATGAAAAGGTTCTCTAAACGAGCTATTAACCTAATCATCTGAATCAACTAATTAACTATAAACACCTGCAAAAGATTCCTGAGGCTTTTAAAAACTCCCAGCCTGTTTCATTACTCAAAACCGCAATCATGGGTAAGACTGCCGACCTGACTGCTGTCCAGAAGGCCATCATTGACACCCTCAAGAAAGAGGGTAAGACACAGAAATAAATTTCTGAACAAATAGGCTGTTCCCAGAGTGCTGTATCAAGGCACCTCAGTGGGAAGTCTGTGGGAAGGAAAAAGTGTGGCAAAAAACGCCGCACAACGAGAAGAGGTGACCGGAACCTGAGGAAGATTGTGGAGAAGGACCGATTCCAGACCTTGGGGGACCTGCGGAAGCAGTGGACTGAGTCTGGAGTAGAAACATCCAGAGCCACCGTGCACAGGCGTGTGCAGGAAATGGGCTACAGGTGCCGCATTCCCCAGGTCAAGCCACTTTTGAACCAGAAACAGCGGCAGAAGCGCCTGACCTGGGCTACAGAGAAACAGCACTGGACTGTTGCTCAGTGGTCCAAAGTACTTTCTTCGGATGAAAGCAAATTTTGCATGTCATTCGGAAATCAAGGTGCCAGAGTCTGGAGGAAGACTGGGGAGAAGGAAATGCCAAAATGCCTGAAGTCCAGTGTCAAGTACCCACAGTCAGTGATGGTCTGGGGTGCCATGTCAGCTGCTGGTGTTGGTCCACTGTGTTTTATCAAGGGCAGGGTCAATGCAGCTAGCTATCAGGAGATTTGGGAGCACTTCATGCTTCCATCTGATTTCATTTTTCAGCACGACCTGGCACCTGCTCACAGTGCCAAAACCACTGGTATATGGTTTACTGACCATGGTATTACTGTGCTCAATTGGCCTGCCAACTCTCCTGACCTGAACCCCATAGAGAATCTGTGGGATATTGTGAAGAGAAAGTTGAGAGACGCAAGACCCAACACTCTGGATGAGCTTAAGGCTGCTATCGAAGCATCCTGGCCCTCCATAACACCTCAGCAGTGCCACAGGCTGATTGCCTCCATGCCACGCCACATTAAAGCAGTCATTTCTGCAAAAGGATTCCCGACCAAGTATTGAGTGCATAACTGAACATAATTATTTGAAGGTTGACATTTTTTTGGATTAAAAACACTTCTTTTATTGGTCGGATGAAATATGCAAATTTTTTGAGATAGGAATTTTGGGGTTTCATGAGCTGTATGCCAAAATCATCAGTATTAAAACAATAAAAGACCTGAAATATTTCAGTTGGTGTGCAATGAATCTAAAATATATGAAAGTTTAATTTTTATCATTACATTATGGAAAATAATGAACTTTATCACAATATGCTAATTTTTTGAAAAGGACCATATAGTGAAGACTATATTTGGCTTTGAGTTTGACTGAACATTTGCTCTCACTTTGCGGAAAAAATATCGGGATATATATCGTATATCAATATTCAGCCAAAATATATCGGGATATGACTTTTGGTCCATATCGCCCAGCCCTAGCCACCAGGTCTTAAACAGGCGACAACCTTTACTGCTGTCTCTTATTCATTAAAAATAATCAAATAACTTTAAGGTTAGGCTACACAGCTAGAGCAGCACTCTTTAAAGCTGATGATACACGAGGGCAACTTTTTGCCAGCTTCTTGCTCAGCAACATTGCTGGCAAGTCTGACTATGTTTTAAACGGATAGCAGCGGTCAGGGCGGGGGTCTCAGTATATTTTCCTGCTTTTTTTAGCCAATCACATGCCTGAGAATAGATAGAATAGAATAGATAGAACGCACCAGGTTTCGATAGAATTAAGTTGAGTGTGAAACCAGACCATCACTGCGGGGGGCGCCGGGAACAATCGCGCTCGGGCTCGAACCGCGGCAAACGAGCCCACTGTGAGAGCACCGTCACCTGCCTCCGCAATTTTTCATATCAAAGCAGTGAAGGCGGGGCGGGGCGGGAACGTGAAGGAAGAGGGTAGCAGATTAACCAGCAGGGTGCGCACGGTGCACAGACTGGTGTGTGGAGGTGAATTACAGTGAATTACAGTGAGCCTTTTGAGACGGGAGACCAAAAATAAATAGGCGGTCAATAGTAAAACGACACGTCGACTAAAAAAATTGCCGTCAACTAATTTGTATGGTTGATTACGTCGACTAATCGCGGCAGCACTACTTGGCACCTGCACACAGTGCCAAAGCTACCAGTACCTGGTTTAAGGACCATGGTAATCAATTCCAAATATAATCGTATATAATAAGCCTAAAAGTGTTTGGCCAGGCTTTTGTGCCAACTTTCAGGGCACCTGCCAAATACACTGTCATGTCTTACCCTTATCTGGCTACATTATACTTTTGGTTTGTGGGTTTTAAATATTCCTACTAGAGATTGAGTATATAATTGTATGATTCCCATTACCAAAGCCAACCATACACTGAGTTGCAAATACAGAAGTCTAATTACAGTTGTATTCTATCTTGATGGAATGCTTTTAATATAATTAGTCATATGTGTGTGCATTTTTGTTCTTTTTCATAGGAGAAAAAGCTTGGTGTCGACTATCTCCTGAGTCAGACTGGACAGTCCCTGGTGGTGAACCCCGACTCCACCCAGACTGCAGCCTTCTCTACTGTGGCTGCTGCCTCCTCCACACAGCCTGCTTTTATAATAATAATGTATTGTATTTAGTGTCCATTTCATTCACTTAACATATTTAATATTGGGGGCATCCAAGTTATTTGACATGAAGTAATGCAATAGTTACTTTCCCAGGTAATTAGTTAATTTTATAATGATGTAACTCAGTTACTAACTCAGTTACTATTTGTGAGAAGTCACACCAGTCACCAGACCTCAGTCTTAAGGGGGGCATATGAAATGCATGGGGGGGGCACAACTATTATTAGCCTACAGTACGTATATTTATAATAATCAACTCTAGTCGCGCAGCACGTAATCATCACGTTAAACATGGAACCAACAGCAATATGACCAGGTAGCCTATAGCCTACACCACATTACATAGAAGCAATGTTATGAATATCCATATAACACTTGACTATACAACATATTAGATGTAACACCAGAAGCATTTCTCAAACACTGCATTTTAAAGCAGTGAACCGAGGGATTTGCATTGCCATGAGACACACACATACACACGCACGCACATACACTCGCACTGAGACTTTGAAACTACCGGTACTTTGAGTGGAGGCAGTGCTGTCCTCTCTCCAGTCCCTCCTGTCAGTACAGCGGGAGGCGGCGTTTCTCCGAGCAGAACCTCCCCATCAAAGTATCCTTCCACTCGGAAGGAACTGAAGCGAGTAAGCCGGCGAAAACTCGTTTTAAAACAGCTTTCAAAAATGCGCGGTAACTGTTGAGCGGCTTCTTTTTAGTAAGGCCGTAATAGGCTGTTGCAGTGTAGATTCCCATCAATCAAACAAAATCACACCATTGTTTCTTTATATTTTTAATGTTTTAATGATAAAGAATGCAACATTAATGCAACAGAATTAGCAACTGATAATATTAAAATTAAATTATCTGTGTGTGTGTGTGGGGGGGGGGGCCGGGCCTGCCCCCCATAAGGGGCCGGGCCCGCCCATAGCGACTGGTCTGTGAGAAGTAACTAGTAACTATAACTAATTACTTTTTTAAGTAACATGTCCAACACTGCTCGTGATTGACATTATACTGTTATATCTGTCCTTGCAAATTTTTACTTTTACCATAGAAAAGTGATTTTACTTGTTGCGGTCGACCCGCGGCGCCCCTTCCCGTTCCCGTCCGAGGTCTCGGTGTGGCCGGGTGTGCTCGGTCCCTCTCCCCCCTTCTCTACTGTGGCTGCTGCCTCCTCCACACAGCCTGCTTTTATAATAATAATGTATTGTAATTAGTGTCCATTAACCGAGACATTGTTCAATAAACCACTCTTGAATAAAAAAAAAATTTCACTGCTGTACTGAAAACATTCCAAACCGTGACTTCAAAACCCAAGTACATACCGAACCATAATTTTCATTTCCCTAGTGCTATGGGGTTATTTTCACTGTACAGTAGCCTACCCAGGGTGCGATTTGCCGGGGGGGATGCGTGGGATTTCCCCCTTTCTGGTCAGTGTATCCCTGCCTCTGCTTAATTATTTTTATCCCCGGTGGGGATAAATTTATCCCCCCCTCAAAGTGATCAGTGCTACTACACTAGTGGCGAGACGGATCACAAAACTTATCACGGATCCGTGGTTTGATTAAAGTCAATTTTATTTTAAAATGCGCTACTTTGACTTGCTCTGATATAGCTGCCGCAGCTTCTCTGTAATCACCACTCTGCGGACTCGCGCAATGTCCCGCCCACGGCGCTATCTGATTGGTTACACCTCACCAGTAATAGCCTATCAACACTTGCGAGACGGTTGCAGGTCCGCTGGGCTGTGGAGCTGTGTGTCGAAAGGAAGGCAGCATAATCAGCATATTACTGAAGCGGGAATAAACATCACAATCTGATTATCTGTTTCTATGATGACAAGCAGAGTTAGTGTCCCAGTCACACCACTGAGAATGGCCGAAGTTACACATATGGTGTTTCACTCAATTGAGGCTAAAGCGAAGGTTTTTTTGATTACTCACTCAAACAATAAAATCCGAAATGGACCACCCACTTTCAGCGCTAGCCTTCTGAGACAATAGATGACATTGCGGCTAATTTATTTGATCCTGTCCATTAGCTTTGATCCATGTACGGCGTTTCAGAATGTCACAAAGTACAAATATTTATGTAATATTTCAGCGCGAAAACTCTAGCTAGCTAGCTGGGAACAATGAAAAGGGTCCAGAGCAGCATATCATCATATTTTACAGGACCGACACAAAAAAATCCTAAAACTGTAAATGAGAATGTTACTACAGGTAGGATGGACGGCAACTCCCAGCCTCAGCAGAACTCACAGTCACAGGTTGACTCAAATGAACAAGGACCATACAACCCAGACTTAAAAGCTAATGATTCTGTTTCTGAGGCTATTGTTGGAGGTTGCATTGAGCCGGGGCGCTTTGCTAAATGGAGAGAGGGTCGAGAGTGGCTTGCTGTCACCACAGACGGATCAGTTCAGTGTACAGCTTGCTCTGACATTAGAGATTTAGGCCCATATACACAAGAGAGGCTTCACATCGACTCTGCATTTATTAATGGCACAAAAACAAAGTCTGCAAAAAAATTAAATGACAAAATAAGCAGACATGGAAAGTGTCAGTCCCACATCAAATGCATAGAAATTTTGCAGAGAAGACGTGAGACCGCAATTGAAAAGGAGGTAGATAACAGTGCAGCTCTGTGGAGAAAACACAATGAGAAGACTTTAAAAGTAACTGAGAATTGCATACGTACAGCCTATATGATCTGCCAAAACAACCTCTCATTCAAAATCCAGCCAGAGCTGGTGGAACTGCAACAACTGAATGGCGTAAACCTGGGATGTATGCTGCATTCTGACAAGGCTTGTCGTAATATGCTCATGTTTATTGGAGAAAAAATGAGAACTCAGCTAGTGGACTTTATCAAAAACTCATCTGATAAGTTCAGTATTCTCATTGATGAGAGCACAACGGTGTCAAACAAAACATGCCTAATCATCTACATTAGGATTCCCTATGAAGGTGAGGTCTGCAACTTCTTCCTTCAACTTGTTGAGCTGCAGTCATGCACTGCATCGGACATCTGTGACATCCTGGTCCAAAGCCTTTATACACGGGGCATCTCTGAAGACATGTTGCGCACCCGGCTTATTGGCTTTGCAACAGATGGGGCCGCTGCTATGATGGGCCGATACAGGGGAGCAGCCACACTCCTACGTGAGAAGATCAACCCTAACCTGACCGTCATTCACTGTATGAACCACAAGTTAGAACTTGCGGTCCATGATGCTGTGAAACACATTACAGAGGCGAGCCATTTTCAGATGTTCATTGACTCTCTGTATTCATTTTTCTCTCAGAGCCCAAAACATATGAGAGAGTTTGAGTCTGCAGCTTCCGATCTGGGCATGCACGCTCGCAGGATAGGAAGAATATTTGATATGCGCTGGCTGTCCTCATCCTGCATGTCTGTGACGGCTCTTTGGCAAAGCTATCCAGCCTTGGTCAAACTCTTTGGTGTGTTGATGGAAGACAAATCCAGATCTTCCGTGGAAAGAGCCAAATGTCGGGGCATTCATGGTAAAATGACACAGTGGCTTTTTTTGTTGGAGATGGCGTTGGTAAAAGATGCGCTGGAAAACCTGCAGGCCTTGTCCCTGTTTCTGCAGAGGAGAGATGCCACAGCTGTCAGTGCCAGTGCTGAGGTGGGTGTTGCACTGAGAACACTGAGGTCTATGCGGCAAGCAGATGGTGTGAATGCAAGAGGCCTGAAGGAGGAATTTGAAAGTTTCCAGTCTTTCAAGGGAGTGAATGTGTCTCAGCCAAGTGACAGTGATCATCGGAAGGCAGAGGTCTTTCGTGAACGGAACGGAATTATTTCTGATGCAGCCGCTCTAAATGCGTCAAATTGGCCATCTGATGAAGACGAGCGCATCCTATTTGGAGACAACAAACTTCTCACCATTCAGAAGACTCTCGCTGTTGAGGCTGCAACCAGTACCATACTCCACAAGGAATTCCACCAATTCAAGTGTCATGGCATCACAGGAGACAATCTACGCAAAGTGCTCATCACTGTCTCCACACTCCCAGTGTCAACAGCTGAGTGTGAAAGGGGATTCAGCGCCATGAACCGTATTCTCACAGACGAAAGAAACAGAATAAACGTCTCCACACTGAACAACCTACTGTTCATTTCTGTAAATGGGCCAGAGGTTGCCCATTTCCCTGCCCGGAGATTCGCAGAAATGTGGGTAAAAGAGGGACGACATGCTGCAGATGACGCTCCCACAGGAAAGCAGAAAAAGACGACGGAAGTCCGTCATCAAGGCAGACTGTTTTCCTAGTGTGATGCATAGGCCTACACTATAGCCTATTTATGTTTAAGTTGAGACTACGTTGTGCCATTTAATTTTGCCATTCATAAATAAGTGTTTTGACATGATTTAATTCTTGCATGTTTTTTCATTGTGCATGATCACAGTTCATATGTGTGGGGAAAGATATTAGAGTAAAAATATTGTGTTATGCTACTTAATGAGTTAATAAGAAAACATATTTTACAAAAAAAGTTCTCATGATTTATTTTTATGAATAAAAATGTTTCAAAACATGCCCCCCTCTGTTTTTTTCACAAATCACACCCTGAGCCTACCCATTAGTAGTAGTACTTTATTTTTCCCCATTAGGCATTTTGTTTTTTTTTGTCAGCGAGTTTCTTTACATGGGAATTTCTAATACAGTTCTAAAATACAAAAATAATCATAACACAAATACTCATGGGCATACAACACTAAACAAAAACAGCAAAACATATACATGTACAGTACAAAAAAAAAAAACATCTTCCTTTATAATTCCAATCAGTTCTCACTCTGATATGGACCACATACGCTCACCGGTAGGGTTGCCAACTTCAGAAAAGGAAAATACAGGTCAGTCTAAATATGTTGTACTGTATCACAGTGTATATCATTTAAGTGTCTGCAGTTAAGAATGTGTATAAAAGGTTCTGAGACATAAACATTTGTTTTGCCTAAACTATTAATATATAATTTAATTCTAAACAGAATTTTAATGTTATACAATCACACAAACCATCATTCAAAATAATAGCATTTATTTGAAATGGAAAGCTTTTGTAACATTATAAACTACAGTTCAAAAGTTTGGGGTCAGTAAGAACTTTTTATTTTTGGAAAGAAATTAAAGAAAGTAATAGCCTTTTTATTCAGCAAGGACACATGAAATAAATCAAAAGTGAAAGTTAAGACATTTATAATGTTACAAAGGGTTTCTATTTCAGATAAAACTTTTGAATTTTCAATTCATCAAAGAATCTTGATCTAAAAAACAGTTTTAAACATTAATAATCAGAAATGTTTCTTGAGCAGCAAATAACATCAGTATATTATCCCCTCAGGTAAATGCATGTTTTCTTGCGTGGCTGGATGTTGGACTCATGAACAATAATCAAGTTGTTTGCATGCACCCAAACTGATTTGCCGAAATCAAAGTGAAAGGGATTTGTCGTTAACATGAGTCTGGCTCGAACTGGGAACAACCAGATGGCAGAGGATTCTGCAATCAGTCCGCAAATCAGTTTTCAGATTTGTCACCAAAGATTGATTAATTCTCAATTTAGAGTTTGTTATTCATTTGGTCTGATGCGCGTGAGGGGGGGCTGTGACTGGTTGATGACAGGTGTCAATGATCATTCTCTCAAGTGTCCTGATCAGCCAGTGGTTAGATCAGTGTAGCAGTCAAAAAACGGGACAAGGGAGGTCACGTACGGGACAAATCAATTAGGCCCAATATACGGGATGTCCAGGCTAATACAGGACAGTTGGCAACCCCACGCACCAGCCACTTTATTAAGAACACCTTGCTATAACCCGATTGGATCCCTTTTGCCTTCACAACTGCCTTAATTCATTCACAAGGTGCTGAAAATCCTCCTCAGCGATTTTGGTCCATATTGACATTATGGCATCATGCAGCTGTTGCAGATTTGTCAGCTGCAGATTCATCAAGCGAATCTCCCGTTCCAACACATCCCAAAGCTGCTCTATTGGTTTGAGATCTGGTGACTGTGGAGGCCATTTGAGCACAGTGAACAAATTTTCACGTTCAAGAAACCAGTTTGAAACTATTTGAGCTTTGGGACATGATGCGTTATCCTGCTGGAAGTAGCCATCAGAAGATGGGTACACTTTGGTAATAAAGGCATTGACACGGTCAGCAACAATACTCAGGTTGGCTGTGGCGATTAAAAGATGCTTTATTAGTACTAAGGGGCCCAAAGTATGCCAAGAAAATATCCCCCATACCATTACCAACACCCTGAACCATTGATACAAAATGGGGCCTTGCTTTCGTGTTGTTAAATGCCCAATTCTGACCCCATCATCTGAATGTCACAGTAGAAATGAGACTCGTTAGACCAGAAAACATTTTTCCAATCTTCTATTGTCCAATTTTGGTGAGTCCATTTGTAGCCCAAGATTGTTGTTCTTAGTTGATAGTAGAGGCACTCTGTGTGATCTTTTGCTGCCGTTGCCCATCTGTTTCAAGGTTTGAAGTGTTGTGTGTTCAGAGCTTCTGCAGACCTTGGTTGCAACGAGTGGTTAGAGTTACAGTTGCCTTTCTATCAGCTCCAACCAGTCTTGCCATTCTCCTGACATCAACAAGGCATTTTAGTCCACAGATCTGCCGCTAACTGGACAGTTTCTCTTTTTCTGAGCACTTTCTGTAAATCCTAGAGATAGTTGTACATGAAAATCCCAGTAGGTCAGCAGTTTCTTAAATGCTCAGACCAGTCGTTCTAGGACCAACAACCATACCACGTTCAAAGTCACTTAAATCAGCTTTCTTTCTCATCCTGATGCTCAGTTTGAACTTCATCTTGACTATGTATAGGTCTACATGCCTAAATGCATTGAGTTGTTGCCATGTGATTGGGTGATTATATATTTGTGTTAACAAGTAGTAACAGGTGAACCTAATAAAGTGGCCAGTGAGTGTATAAAGGTCATGTGAACAGTCTCACAACAAATTAACATCGAAAAGAAAACCTGATTTGGCCCACATTCATCTACGGCTTGAACGTAGCCTCAATTTCACACAGATACGCATTTTCTGGTGCCATTTTAAATTGCTAAACCATTTGAAACTCTTTCCACACAAAGAACACAAATACGGCCTCAAATCTGTGTGACTTTTCAGGTGTATCTGTAAGTGTAATGGCAAAATACATTTTTTATTACACTGATCACAATCCAATTTCTTATCACAATTTAATGTCTTTCCTCCAGAGGGAATTTGCAAATGACGTTTCATGTCGCTTTGATTTATGAAACTTTTCCCACGCTGAAGACATGTGAAAGGCCTCTTTCCATTGTGAAGTCTCATGTGAGTTTTAAGCCTTCCTTTATTTTTAAAACTCTTTCCACAGTGATTGCACATGAAAGGCTTTTCTCCAGAGTGAGTTATTACATGATTCTTCAGGCGATTCATGTCTCCCACACTACTTCCGCACTGATGATATTTAAAACATTTCTCCCTTGAGTGAATCCTCATGTGCTTATTAAGGTTTTGTCTTCCTACGAAACTTTTCCCACACTGAACACATGTGAACGGCTTCTCTCCAGTGTGACTTCTCATGTGGTCCTCAAGGGTCACTTTACGTGCAAAACTCTTTCCACACCTACAACATTTGAACGGCTTTTCTCCAGTGTGAATTTGCATGTGATACCTAAGGCCTAGTTCCCGTGTGAAGCTCTTCCCACAGAGTCTGCAGGTATAAGGCTTTTCTCCGGTGTGAATCCTCATGTGCTTCTTAAGGTTTCCTTTTTGAGTGAAACTCCTTCCACACTGTTGGCAGGTGAATGAGATATCTTTAGTGTGAATCCTCATGTGAACTTTAAGGTTTCCCTTTTCACTAAAACTCTTTCCACACTGTTGGCAGTTGAAAAGGTTGTCTCCAGTGTGAATTCTCAAGTGGTTTGTAAAGTTTCCTTTTTGAGTGAAACTCTTTCCACATTGTTGGCAGGTGTAAGGCTTCTCTCCAGTGTGAATTCTCATGTGAACATTAAGGTTTCCTTTTTCATTGAAACTCTTTTTACAATGTTTGCAGGTGAAAGGTTTCTCTCCAGTGTGAATTCTCATGTGGACTCTAAGGTTTCCACGTTGATCAAAACTCTTTCCACACTGTTTGCAGGTGAAATTCTTTTTACTTCCTGTCTTTTTAGCTCTTTTCCGTGAGGTCTTTTCAATCTGTGTAGATTTTTTTGCAGTCATGAAATCATGATGTTTCTCATAATTATCTTTTTCTTCCATTTCCTTGGAACTCTCCTCTTTCAGCACCATCAGGTCTAAGATGAAAAAAGACAAATACAAGTTGACACCAGTTTAATGGCACAAAACAAAATACATCAATGGTCTTCTGTGGTGAAGGACAAACACAGTCATCACACACAGTACAAAGTATTCTACCCATGTAAACTGCAAGCCTAGTACTGACAATAAATCCAAAATAAATGCATAGTAACAGTTTGTAATATTACTTTATCCTATTTGTACACAAAATAAAAAAATATTCATTGTCAGTACAGACCATAAAACAAAGTGCTTATTAAATATACATATTATTTTTAAATTAAAAATAGTTCTATGTAAAAAGTCAATGAGTGAATGAAGTTAGGAATAAAATTAACAAAGTAACATAGAAAATAGGGATACACCGAAAATTATCGGTTTGATCGAATTATTTATCTTTTGGCCAAAAGAGAAAAAAAAAAGCAGAAAATATGCCATGCCACCCCTCTTTGTTCAGCGATCAGGTTTCACTCTGGCTCAGCATGTTTTGTGACTTTGCGAGCGGCTCCGCTTCCGAAAGTAGCACAACTTTGAAGCGTGTTCGCTGTGTAAGTGTGCTGTGCTCTCTGCACCGTGTTCACAGCGCAGTCTGCTCAATGTTCCGCTGCAACATCCGTGTGTGTGTTACGCGCTCTGCTCAGTCGCTCACGGCGTATGTATCGTTCCCGCTCACTCACCGGAAAGGCAAAGTCTGCTAAAAAAAACGTGCCGACATGAAATTTCTCTGGACTTGTTTCTGTTTGTAATAGCCCTACTGTGCTGTCACATGGTGTGCTGTGCTGTCACCCTAACGCCACCCTCGTTCACTGATCCTCTCCCTGGTATCTGCACACATGCTCTGATAATAATAGCTTTTTTGGATGACAGCCTTTTTTTTTCTTTATTTTGATAATAGGTCAAAAAATAAATCTGTCACATCTGATTCTGCTGCATAGAACCGAATAAAGAATAATATATTGATATACCCCTATTGATGATATTATATTGATATTTAATATTATTTTATATTTTCTGTCCAATTTTTGTGTAACTTGAAATAAAAGTGTGGTAATTTTAGTGGCTTGATTTTGTTTTTATACAGATTCATTAAACGATTGAGTTTAATTACAAAGTTTAATAAGAATACATTCACACACACACACACACACACACACACACACACACGCACACACGCACACACACACAAAAACTAATTTAAAATAAGAATTTTTTTTTTTTTTTTTAAACGTCATTTTCGGTTTCGGTTTTCGGCCAAGTGCATCCGGAATTTTCGGTTTCAGCCCAGAATTTTCATTTCGGTGCATCCCTACCCCTAACGCACATAAGTGGTTTTTTACGCATTTATTAGAGGTTGAATTCAAATCAAATACTGCCAAACTGCCCATACTACTTCTGAATCGGATGTCTACTTCATAAATTGTATGAAAATTATGGAAATATATGGCTCAGATCACTCAAACCATACATGGAAATTGAGGCACCCTTATATGATCAGTAATGCGGCTTGGGTGTCATCTAGTGAAAAAGTCTGGTACTGCGCCCAAACAAACTGAAAGTTCATTTTTGAGATGTGAACCAAAAATTTGGAACACAACTTAAGATTTTTGGCTTTGATTTTCTTGCAGTTTTAGAGTAAAACATGTTTTGAAAAATATATATTTTTTATTTAAAATATAAATAATTATATTGTACATTTTCATAAACTCTAGAGATGCACCGATTACAATTTTCTAGGCCGATTCCGATTTTTCATGAGTTTGGCCTGCCGATACCGATTTTAGCCGATTCCGATTTAATTTTTTTTAACCACTTTACAGCAAACACAAATATTTATTTTCTATCTTTTACTTAATAGAACATTTTACATAGAACATAGAACATTTTTTGAACAAATTAAATAAAATGGAACTATATAAATTATTACTCCTGGTGTGGGAAATTCACACATATCTAAGTGCAGTGTTATGGTATGGAAGAACCGTTTTCATTTCCATATATTCAACTAAAAAAATAAAAGTTTACTTATTTAGGAAACTAAACTTCTGTATGAAAACAGGTAATGGCAATAAAATAATATATAAATGGCAAATAAAAATAAAATAAAAATAGCCTTGAAGTATAAAGATGTGTCTCAAAACACACACACACACAGGCCTATTGGAATCACTTGTACATCAATGGCAAGTTTTATTTCGCAAACAGTTCTCTCGTCTGCCACGTGTCCAGCCAGGCTAAACAATCACTTTAATTGAGCGCGAGCTGCGCAGCAAAAATAGACTCTCCGCTGCAACCCCGCTTCACTGCTGCTTACGCGCTGCTCCTGCTCTCGGTTTGAATGCACTCATGATTAACATGCACGCCGGAAAAAAAAAAAAAAACTCGCGCTGCTCACGCTTGCGGTGTGAAACGGCCGTAATTCAGGAGGTTTCCTACAAGTGCGTTCTGTGTGCACGTGTGATGCTGATGTTGCGCGATGTTAATCATGTGGCGCACGAGTGCATTTGACCGGCAAAAAAATTGGAATATGTCAGACTGACCGGCCGGTCATGGCCGATCACGTGAAAATCGGCCGATTCCGGTCACCAGCCGATCAATCGGTGCATCTCTAATAAACTCAAACTTCTATAACTTTTTTTCTGTTTCAATTTACCTTAACCCTCACTTCTACTATAATCTGCCAAATGTCTTTGGAATATAGACCCATGGTTGGTCTTGTTTTAAAGCATTCCTGAATTATAACTATTTAAGTTTGGATAGTGATTTTCATGTCTATGCGAGGGAAAAAGTGAGGTGACAGTTAAGAGGTTACCCCTTTATGTTCAAAGATCGCCGACGGCCCCAGGTTATTGTTGTTCAACATTTATTGCACTTTAAAACATCACACTCTTTCTTGTTCGTATCATGAGAAAGATTAAAGACTCCAGCTTCGATAGTTGACCACTGTATATGATAAAACTGGGTTGCAGTGACATTCATTTTAAGGCATGAAGTTTAAGAATAATCAGGTCCCCAGAGCATCTACCAACCCAGAAAACATGAAAAGTGATAACCCAGTAACTTTTTTTTTGGTAAGCCTTTCTCTGCAAACATGTAAAAAAAAAAAAGCCGATCCGATTTCGCTCCCCTTCTGACGTAGGAAGGGGATCTTATTATAATATTACCGCCCCTTAATCTGCATGTTTCCACCCACAGCGCCGCCATTTGATTTTCAACAGTGTAACCAGTTCTATAGCCATTCAATATTTACAGTGTATTGAAAGCTATCACTTTTTATTATTTTTTACATTTATTAGGCTTCAAAAAATAACAACTTTTAATTTAAATTTAAGTAAACTTTAAGCAAATCCTCACATACTGTATACCAACAAACAATAAAATAAAAGTCTTATTTACCTGTGCCCTTCCTACCCGTCTAACAGTTAGGAAATATACAGAAATTGAATAGTTATCAAACAGTCTGCAGTGCATAAATTATAAATTATATATAGATGAATCCTTATTAAAGCTAGGGCTCAGCAATATTGCTGAAAACTGTATCATGATATAAGTGTTTCATATCGGTCGATATCGATAATTATTGATTTTTTTATATGACCTATTTAAAATAAGGACCAGGAGAAAAATATATTACATTTAAAATTTTTTATTTTAAACTTAACCTTCCTCTGATTATAATCCCCTCAATTATAAAGGCAGAAATGTCAACACAACCATGGAAAACACTCAATTAAAATGTAAACATAAGTCTAAAATCACAATGAACACTTAACAATTATCTCTTAACATTAAGGTGAAAAATTAAAGAATAATTAAGAAATGCTTAATAAAGTGTAATAAAATAGTGCAAAGAATTAAATATAAACAGAGTAACCTGAGAAGAACTATTTTCTGCAAGTTTAGTGCTAGGAAGTTCACTAACTGATTCACCTTATGGTGAATAAAGTGTTTTAAAATATGTGCATTGTTTTGTAATAGGAGATATTTAAATAAATCTGAGGTAGACTTTACATCTGTTGTCAGATACATCAGATGTTGTTGGACGCTGCTGGCGAATACGGCTGTGCCGTAGGTGGTAAAACAAGTGACGATGGTCTTGCATAATTTGAAGACGACTACAGTCAGACTTATAAAATCCCCAAAACTGCCATACTGGCGATCTGACTTTTCCTGTTTTATCAACACTCATTTTCCACTTATCACTCCACGCCGGTTCTGCTACTGAAGAATCCAACACGAGACAACGATATGGCGCAACCAAAAAGATACTGTTACATGATTGGCTGTTAGCGTGTCACTCCCTACGTTGCTAGGTTACCAGAGAGTTAGTGCCTTTGTTCATGCAACCAAACTTGCTTCCCAACCTCTGGTTTCTTCCGACGAAGAAAAAAAAAAAAAAGATCGAATGCATTTTTTTATTGATATTGATCGCGAGACATATCGTTATCGTTTTATCGCTTAGCCCCAATTAAAGCTACAAAAGCTTTAGTCAATAGCAGCGAGTAATTTTCTCTGTCACCTTTGTTCTTTGATTAAAATTAATGACCGACAGCTTCAGTGGCTGCTGTCACTTTAAGACCTGCCGCACATGATACGGATCTCACACGCGTCTCATTTTCTCGCTACTCTTTACGTTCATTTAAGACTTTAACTCATTTACGACTGCTCTTATGTTATGAAGATACTCAACATTTTGGCATATTTTATTGTGTTATTGTTCGTTCAAGCGCGAAAGAGAACTGTATTCTGGTGCGATGTCTGTGCTCACGATACTGGTGCGCATCTTTCTGTGTCGTGTGCACACGTCGGGACATTCACAGACAGCGCGGTCTCAATTGTCTTGTCGCGCTTGAACGGTTTAAAAGCATTTGCATGAATAAGAGCAGGATTATATAATGTAACGCTACCCAAAGGATAAAATAAACGGATGCTAAAACAGTTAATATTTTAACGCGTCAAAGTGGATAAAAATTAATTTGCATGCGTTAACATTGACAGCACTAATATTGACATTGGCAATGTCTTGCTTGCAGCAAGAGGCAGTGTCATGTGTTCCACAACAACGCTTAGCTGCCCGCGGATGCGCCTGCCTATTAATCTACCTAATTTGATTAATAGAGATATTGAAAAACAGATTAACAGGCAGGCGCATCCACAGGCAGCTAAGCGTTGTTGTGGAACACGTGACACTACCTCTTGCTGCAAGCAGATCGCCAGTCTCCCTCTGCCTGATAACTTTTTTGAAGAGGACTACCTGGTAACTTCCCAGGAAAACGATAATTTTCGTTTTTTTAAGCCTTACCCATTTAAATATTGAAGCGCACGTAGACTGGAAAGTATCCACGTCTCTCAGTTTGGAATTTGTGTTTTGTGTGTATAGTAGGTAGAGCTTAGATCGGGCCCAAAAAAATCAAGCCCGACCCGACCGGAGCCCGTGCACGTTGTGTCCGAGCCCGGCCCGGCCCGACACATTAACTGTAATTATGAGCCCGAGCCCGATTTAAACCCGACCATTTTTAATACGTGGGCTGTTATAACCAGGGGCGACGCCAGATCGTTTTTTTTAACGCAGGTGCTAGACCATTGACAGTGGAGAGCTGCGCAATTTTACAGTATATATATTATATAAATACTATTAAGAAATGTACAAAAATTGGCTACTTAATATTTAATATTCAATTAGCCTATTTTAATTATCACAATGAAAGTTTTAATTTTATTAAATTGAACAAGCACAACATTCAGCATTCAATCAAATAGGCCTATTCTTACAGATTCATTATTATTAATAATGTTATTTCGACATACGTGTGCGACGCGTGCAAGAAGCAAGATGTGCATTTGTAAATTCGGTGACCAGCGTGCCGAGAATTTATTTAATTTATGATGAGATGCTCCAGTTCACAGGCTATGGTGACCGCGGCTCGCCGGCGCCTTCATGTCATGATTATATTGTCTGCTATATTTGCTTCTTATTAAATACAGGCAATTGGTTTATGAAAAATGTATTAAAATTAAGATACAATTTATACAAAACGAAATTCACTTTAAAGAAAGGCTTTCTACAAAACAAAACATAATTAAGTGGTCAAAATCATGCCTGAACCACTCCATGTCTCCCGATATTGCGCATCCTCCTATCTACTCTGTTCACTTTCATTATCAACATAGATGGAAAAAAATAACATTATAATGTTTTAATATGCAACTAAATGCGCTTATTTAAAGGCTACAACACGTACTATACACAGACTCTCTATTTGTACAAATTGCTACACATTCATTTAATTCTGAATTTTGCACACTTAAGTTGAAAGGCATGTTGCCTTTATTGCGTGCATTTATTAATTATTATTAGGGATGCACCGATATGAACATTTTGGCCGATACCGATAACCGATAATTCTTTACATTTGAAAGCCGATAACCGATATATTGGCCGATAAATCTAAATAAAAAAAATTATATACTTTGATAGCCTGTATAACAAAATGCTCACCATTAAAAGCCTTGTTTCAAACACTTTTAACATAAATCAAACATATACAATACAGTATAGCCTAGTTTGAACCAGTGTAAGATTCCTTAATTTTTAAAATTAATTTTACACTCATATGGACAACTTTCTTTATTAAAAAATGGTAACACTTTATAATAAGGTTTAATTTTGTTAGCATTAGTTAGCATGAACCAACAATTTTATAAAACATTTTTAAGAAAGTTGTATCTGTTAACATTAGTCAATGCACTGTGAACTAACATGAACACACATATTTTATTAACTAACAATAACACAGGCTATTGCTCTCTGTTAGTTAATGCATTAACAAATTAGACCTTATTGTAAAGTGTTATCAAAAAATCAATTGCCTAACAAAAAATAAAATACATAAATAATGCAAACAAGTCATTGGATAACATTGGGCTGCACATAAAGAAACAAAATGCATGTGGCATTGATCAATAAAATGGAATCGCCTCCGCACGGACAATAAGAAAAATATATTTTAATCAAACCATATCGTTGATGAAAATAATACGAGAACAAAATAATGTTAGTTATTAATTATACGAGAACAAAATAATGTTAGTTATTAATTATAACGCAATGTTTTTGAAAAAAATAAAAAAATTTAATATTACATTGATAGTAAACATATGTAATAGCTTTCAAATGACATTGCTGTGTGAGCGCGCGCGCTGAAGCTGAAGAGAACGAACGTTAAAACTGAATCGCTTTGCTAGAAGGTTAATCAACTCGACGGTTGCTGAAGAATGCAAACCCAAAGAATTTACAAATGTATTACAATTAGTGAATACAATTATAATTGTATGACAGTCCCAATCATAGCTTTTAATGTTTTGCATTGTTGTTTAATCTGCGCGCGCTGGAGCTGAAGAGAACGAGCACCGGGAAACTGAAGAACTTTTCTAGCAGGTTGTTTAAATCCACGAAACGCATCATATGTGAGATTAATCAGATATTTATATTACATCAACTTTATATTACGACTTATCTGCGCAAAATGACGTGAATGCACAATCGAACTTGGTCATAATGTGTAATATCCCTGTTCTGGACGCGCTATTCCCACAACAACGCGCTGAAACGGCAACTAAACAGAGAATTCACAACGTTTTATTACAATAGTGTTCTCATTATAATGGCATCTATGACAGTCCCAATTATAGTTATAAATGTGCATTGCTGTTTGAGCTGCGCACGCTAAAGATAAAGATGATCACCGGTACAATGAAGCGCTACTGCATCATTCATTAACTCAACCAAACGCATCCTATATTAGATTAATCAGATATATATATACACAAATTAAACATATTATAACTTACAATGGCACAGAATGCTCAAGAGAACTTGACTGTGCTTGTCATGAAGGCTTAACTCCATAGACACGCTCTTTCCGCCTCAACGCGCTCGACGCACTGAAACACGTGGGCGAACAAGAATTCACAACATTCTTTTGCAGGCCTGTTTTTATTATAATGTTATGAAGCATATGTGACAGATTTGTGCTGCACATGTTGCACTGAACTGTATCTTCCTTTTCCAAGTGAATCCAATCATTCAGAACCATCATGGCGAACAGCGCGCGTCTCTCAACTGAAGTAAATAATCTATTATCTATCGGCTTTGATATATCGGCCCAATTTTCTTATCGGACCGATAACGATAACATAAAAAAAGACAATTTATCGGCCGATATCGATATGTGGTCGATATATCGTGCATCCCTAATTATTATCTTTATGAATAATGTAACAAGGACGAAGCATGTAAACTGCGTTGTTTATTTATTCAGAATCGAATGGATCGCAAATGGATCCGAATGAAGAAACGTAAAAAAAAAAAAAAAAAGAAAGAAAACCTCGCCCTCAGCGGTATGCTTGGAGAAGTAACAAAAGAGGACATTGAAGGCTGACTATCATCCTTTCTGTCATGGCAAGCCTGCTTCATGTGTCTGCTCATCGTCGAAGTCCCCGTTTTTTTGCTGTCATAGCAGCGCGCCGCACTTGCACTCAACAAAGCCAACACATATGTTGTCACTGCCCACGACTAATTTAAAATATTTCCATACCTCCGACTTTCCTTCATACTTGCTCAAAGTTAATTCTCCTGTTTTCTTTTTTTTCTTTACTTCTTCAAGCTCCATGTTGCACTTAAGCTACACAATACAGTGTGCGTGCGTGCGAGTGGAGGAGACGCTGCGCGTGACACGTGACGTGCTTGATCAAGGGCCCGACCCGACCCGACCCGAGCATAGTGGTGGGAAATATCGGCCCGGCCCGCGGGTCGGGTCGGGTCGGGCCGGGCTCGGGCTCGGGCTCGGGTAGAGAATCTAAGCTCTAATAGTAGGGCTGGGTATTGACACAAATTTCACAATTCGATTCGATTTCGATTCACAAGCTTGCAATTCGATTCAATTTCGATTCGATTCAATGTTGATTATTTTGGATATCAGGTACAATACATGGCAAATTTTCTCAAGGAAAACAAATCTCTTAACCAATGCTGTAAACTATGGGAGTAAGTTGTATCATTAAAATTGTTTCATTAGCCTACTATAGCCTAATATTGAAGGTAAAGATTTACTGATTTGTATACAAACAATTACACTTTTATTGATTTTTCTAATAATAAAGTTATATGAAATATAAATATATAAATGGTGGCTGTCATAAAAACTTGCCAGATTTATTCAAACATGCATTAAATATTGAAAAACATAAAATAATTATAAAATAACATAAAATGCATATTTAATATGGTGCATATATTTAGCAAAATGCTCCTCTCTAGAGTAAATTTTTCTAGCTGACTAACGAGTTCATGGTCACTGGATATGGTTTTTCTGAGGTAAATGTGACGTTACATGACATTGTTTACAAGCTGTTTCACTGACATCTTTCCTCGGTTGAAACACTGATTGAGCGATTCCATGTGACAATAAGGATTTCGATAAGTTATACTCTATCTTTTAAAACACTTTCAGATGCTCATTCATGTTTATTTCACGCTGTAACTGGTAATATTAAGGCGGAAGAGAAGATCATGTGTGCTCGGCGCTGCTGCTTCTCTTGAGCTGAGCTGCGCGCGCCAGAGCGATCTCACGCCACAGCGCCAAACGTTATTTATGTTTCTGAATTTCGTAAGAAAATGGACGTAATTTGAAATCTGAGACTTTGTTTCATATCAATAGTAACAAAGCACAAAGATTATTGCGTTTATTGGATGGGATGCGCGCTACAATGTTCCATTCATTCATCAACTGAACTTAAAATCGAGAAATCGATATTTTTTACCCAGCCCTAGTGTATAGCAACACACATCCAGATCACCGCGTCTCACAGCGCGCAAATGGTATACTCTAATGGCTTTCTGAGCATAAATAGACATTCACACTAGGGCCATATCGAGTTTGTACAAAATATCGATATGTTTTTAATATGGAATGAAACAATGTGGAATGAAACAATACTGTTAGCAAGGCTCGAAATTACGACCATTTTGGTCGCATATGCTCCTGAAATTTAATCTGTGCGACCAAAAAATATATTTGGGAGCATTTGTGCGAGTGCAAATAATGGTTGTGGTGCGACCTGTTTTTATTTCTCTACAAAACATTCGCAAATTACTGCACAGTGTGTACCTTATGTGTGCTGATACGCGGTGGCCGGACCATCATTCTATCCAACGATTACATCCAATCAAACTTCATCCTTACGTTCTTAACTTTAAAGCAGATTTTAGATTGGTTAATATTAGCTGTCAATCACTCCCACTCACTTACGCTGCGCTCTGTTGTCACGTGACAGGGAGCTGACTACCGCGCGAAATTTAAAAGGCTGAATAAGCCTTTTAAATTTCTAAGGTTCTAAGGTTTTTTCTGCATTTAAATTTTTTTGGCCACCGCTAAAGCCTTATTTCATCTGTGAGTGAAAGATGACTGACTGCTGCGCTTGTGACAGGGCTCATGTTACTGAAAGAACGAGCATAGAGAGAGAGAGCCGGTCGCACACACGCACTCTCACAGTCTTCAAACTGTCTTGCTCTCCCTCCCTCGCGCATATTAATTGAAATCAATTGAGAATTGACACGATGGTAAAAGGTAAGAAGACCGAAGTTTCACTTGGAGCATTCAGAGATTTTTCTCCTGAATTACCACGGGGTGTGAATTGTGCTAAAAAATATTTTTACCTTATCTTCTCTGAAAAGCGTTCCGCACATTCAGCTGACATAAACCATAATTTCAATAAACAAAAACTATCCAGTGATCAAATGTTTTCTGTGTTGACACGAACCTTGTGCGATGTCAAACTGCTGGGATAATCACACAACAATGCGTGCTGTAGCCTACACGTCCGCTAGTGACACGTGCGATTCGCGAACTAATGACTCATTTGAACTGATTCCATTTAATGAATGGTTAAAACCACGAGACAGGGGTAGCTACAGCTTGGAGTAATGGGCGTGTCGAAAGGTAGGGGCGTGGCAAGAGGTAGGGGGCGTGTCGAAAGGCTTCTCATTGGTGAAAGGAGTTTCCTCCTGGCAACTGTGTTGGCCAATCAGCAGTAACCATAGTTATACGTCATTTCCGTCAGCTAAAAAAAAATCGTCATTTTTAGACCGAAAGATGATGGCGGAGGTAATGCATGTATGCAATATCATAATTTGTTGTTCTCTTTGCTTTACATCTTTCAGCTTTGGTAATTATTTAATTGTTGTTGACAGACACGTTACAGTGAGACGAATTAATGACTACATTTGCACTGAAGACTGAAGATCGATGTCCGTTTTGTGCAATCAGTGTTTTTAGACCTTGTGAATATCACAAGATACATAGTAATTTGCAAAGCCACAGACTTCGCGCGGTTCGTAATGAACGTAAATATAAGTTCAGTTGTGATATGCATGCCTGTTACCTTACAGATAACTTGTTACGGTTATAGATAATAACGTGAACGGTGATGTTACGTATCATAATTGGAAACTTATGTCAAACATGTTTTGCTTTATATATGAATTTTCCTATTTTAAATTTGTTGTTGTTTATGATTCTTATAGATTTGATCATCTTTGACTGCTACTTGGAATGCAGAAAAAGCAAGCACTGCTTCCACTGCTCAAAGACCATAATAAATAAGTCTGATTTTATAAAGCACATAAGTATGTGCAAAGTAGTCAAACAGACAGTGCCTTTGTCTCCTCAGAGTAGTGACACAAAGATGGTCCAGTGTGCGTCTTTGTCTCCTTTTTTGCATTAAAAATTCATTTTTTCTTTCACCTTGTAGGTATCGTTGACTGGAAGTCTGTCAGTCCGGATGTGAGGGAGGAATACAGGGTGGAGTTTAAACTCACCAGATGTGATGCCTGTGGATTCCTCTACAAAAACACCACTGGTATTGCGGCAATGGAAAGAAGGGGGTCTTCACTGCGTTCTATCTATTCAGATAAAGAGTTTGATGGCTTCTGTTCTATGGACTGCTACTACAGTATGAATGAGTGAAGGAATGAGTTTTGACTTTGAACACAAGCCTTTGATGACAATTGACATTTCAAAAAATTAATTGTTGAAAAATGAGAACTGAATAAATGTTTTGGGGATAAAACGGTGTTTGTTTTGCTTAATTGATTAATGTCACTTAAAAGAAGGTTATTAAATGGTTTTTACTCCTATTTTATAATTATACGTTTTTTTATCAAATATATATATATATATATGTATATATATATATATTATTCATCTGTAAATGTTAGAAACTCATGCAAATAATTTCTATTTTGCTGTCAGGAGTGAATTTCCACTAAACTTAACAGATTTCCCTGAACGAGCGCCTCCGCACGCATGCGCAAAAAACAGACTGAACACAATAGAAGCGCAATAAATCTAATAATATATACATTTTGCTAAAAAAAATTACAATATGTAGAAGTTTAAACCTACAATTTATTACTTAGAACTTATACTAATTATATAATTTATCGGAAAATCAGCCAAAAAAAAAAAAAAAAATCAGCATCATATATTGTCCATCGGGTGCCTCGATTTCTAAATATCGGCATCGGAAAAAGTTTTTGCTTGATGTTTTGACTCAACCAATTTTCTACATTAAAATTTGTCTTTTTATTTGGGCCAGTAAAATTAATTTCGGGCTACCAAAATCTGCAGAGTGCCTGGCCGAAGGGCTACCAGCGATTTTGAAATTTTCCGAGCCCTGGATCCCCCTCAAATAATCTCAAATGAACTTATTTTGACAGGAAAATCCAACAAAGAATATCATTTACATGTAGCGTGCCGATTCTGTGTGGTATGCAAGACTCTTGCTCTCTCTCTTTGCGTGTGTGTGAGAGAGAAACAGCTCTCTCAGCAAAGTGACAGCGAGTCGTGCGCCTTCACACTAGACTTTACGGTACGTCAAATACCCTGCGCATCCATTGAGCTGAATTGAAATTGTACAGATCGCTTGACGGAGAGTGAAACCCTGAAGCGCTCAGACATATTTTCACTCACTGAATTCTGACTATGCTAATACTATGCTTGGCTGCTAACACACACTCTGGCGAGTAAAATCTAGGAATTTATTAGACAATGGCTAATGATAGACATTATTTAGTCGCCCAGAGTGAAGATTTAGTAGCATATGCGAGTGATTTACTTGCATTGTAGAGGGTTGCTCTTTGTTTATTGCTTGTAATGTTTCTTTGTTGATTGCTTGTAATGTTTTTTTTTGTTCCTCTTTATTACTTACTTGCTTGTATGTCATTTGCTTGCATGTTTTGAAGCTATACTGTTAGCTGAAAATTCTTATTTATTTATTTAAATTAATAATAAAAAAAATATGTAGATCAAGAATCGTTTTGGAATCAGACCATGACTCACTGAATCGAATCGGATCGTGAGGTTACTAAAGATTAACCTAATGTCACAATCAGAAAAGAAGAAATCCTGTATAGAAAAAAAGATGCATCAATAATCATTTTATCATCGCACAGTTCTGAATCGTGATCAAATCCTGAGGTGCCAAGAGATTCCCACCCCTACTGCCCAAGAGCGACCCACTACACGTCAAATAAAACTGCTTTAAATAGGACATTCTTTAAAAAATCTCATTCATTTCTGTAGACATGGACATTTTAAATGATTGAGTTCAGTTTTGAGTATGAAACCAACCTATTTGTTCCTCAGTATCTTCTTGTTTCAAACTGAATACTTCTTCAATCTTAATTTCTTCACTCTCCTCTTTAATCAACGCCATCTTGTGTCACGTGGATCTTCTTCACCGGGAGTTTTTCTGTGTTTGGACACTCTGTCCTGTTTAAGATAATAGAATGAGAATAATTAACAAAGAAAAATAAATCCAAACTCAATCTGTGGGTGCGTCTCAATCAGCTCTAGTTTAATCCACTGGTAAGGGATTGTCAGAGTGGGAGTTAAAGTTAGGGTAGGCAATTTTTTCAATAAACACTTATTTGTTATTCTGGTTGAAACTCTCTTAACATCCTAATAGAAGTGGTGTAAGTTTTAAAACACGTGCATCTTCAGTTGAAGTCTCAGGACCAAAAACATCCAGTCACTGAATTCGGTCCAAATTATTGTAATGTTATGTGTTTTGAGGCATTAAGCCGCGTTCACACCGCCAGCGACACACAGCGACATGATCCCATTTATTTCAATGGAGGGCGGGCGATTTCCGGCGACGCGAACGACAGTGACCATTGGCGACAGAATGTGGGCGTGTCAATTGATGCGAAACACAAAAGTTCAGAAATCTCAACTTTATGCAAATGAGAAGCGAATTTCACGAGCGACAAACAATAGGAGGGAAAATCAGTTTGTCCGGAGCGAGTTCACTGTTTTATATGATTTGACTGTAACCACATACATGGATGTAATAAAATGATGCATGGAAAAGAAACTGTCGACAGTCTTAGTGAGTTGGATTCATATCAATGATTAGAGGTGTGAACCTACACTGGTCTCACGGTTCGGTTCGATTACGATTATCATGTCATCGATTCCGTTCAATTCGATATCGCTATGCATTGCGATGCACCGCATCCTCAATTTTCAATTTTACTTCAAAAGTGATGTGTGTGTGCGTTCGCGCGTGTGTGTGTGTGTGTGTGTGTGTGTGTGTGTTCGCCTGTTCGGGAAGTCGCAGTGACAAAAACAGAGACATTCCAGTTTAAGTTTCATGAGACTAAAGCCTGTTTATGCCATTAAGAAAATGAAATTCTGTCAAATCAATTTTGTTTTAAAGAAATGTTCATTTAAAAGACGCGCGCATCAACCGTCACCGAGTCCGCTGTTGAAGACGATCATCCATTTATAATCACGCGTAACAACACAATTTTAATTTGACCATCGGGTGCGGAAGGGTTGCCATCTGTCTCGGTCTGTCCCGATTTATCTTTTAATAACCAGTCCCGGGAAACGTATCCACTCTCCCGAAAGGCTAAGTGAATGTATGTTCAAACCGTGTAGCACGCGCACAGCAGAGAGGGAGAGAGCGAGACCTTGCGTGTGTGTGCCTCAAGAAGCGCATGTATCTTGCATGCGCATGTAATGTATGTATGCATGTAAGAAAGAATGTTTAATTCGCACTCGCGTCTCGCCTCCCTCTGCCAGTGTATGCTACCGCGACAAAGCACATGCGCGATAAATGACGTCAGAAAAGCGTCAGTATTATAACCGGTTATGGTCTATTACTGAACCGATACCGAATCGTCCTCGTCTGCATCGCGGTGCATCATAGAAACGATTAATTTCGACACCCCTATCAATGATAGTTCGTGTTTTGTAATTTTATGAAGTTTAGCACTGCTGCAGGTCATTTTACAGTTTCCCCTGTATTATGTTGATTATTAGGGACAAGAAAATGTATCATTTGTCAAATTCGAATGACGTTTTAGTAATTTATGACAGTATGAGTGAGTTTAATTAGTTGATTTATCGATCGTTAATCTAGTCGCCTAAATGATTTAATCCACTGAACACTGCTGTGGTAACAGAACAACATGCACTCTCCAACAGCATAATGCTACTTTGAATTATTTTAAGCCTAATTCCTAGTCAAATCTAGAATAATATCTTAGTTTTATATATCACTTGTGAGGGTACTTTCTATAGATATGGCGAGATGTGCAGTCTACCAATAACATTAGAGCGACAGCACTACGAATGCCCACAAGCGACTCGCAGTACAGAGACTAGCGACATACAGCGACAAAGTCGCTGGTGGTGTGAACGGGGTAGGGGTCGACCGATTATCGGCCTGGCCGATTTTCAAAACCGATTTGCCGATAAAATAATTTAATTTTGAAATGCTCTATATTTGGCTCTGACGCAGCTACCTCTGTCGGAACTCACCACTCTGTAGACTAGACCAATGCAATGTCCCGCACATCTGATTTGTTGGGAGTCACGAGTCCGGCCAATCAATGCGGAAAGCTGAAGGCACTGAAAGTTTAGCACTCACACTGACAGCACTCGCTGACTGGAGCTGCTGCACTGATCACGCATCAGTTGTCTTGTCTCTCAAAGTTAAGGCAGCAGCAGACTTTGATATCATCGTCCATCGTGATGACTAACAGACATCACGATGTTTAGCCGGCATCGCGATCCCCCCCACCCTTCCATGGTGACGCTTCATGCTTGGTACGTGATTCACCACAGCCAAAATATCGCTGTATGAAAGATGAAGCGCTTTTATTTATAAATATTAACAAACTTGCTTATCATGTCATCAACTATCTTCTATTCCGATTCTCAAATATGTGTAAGTGAGTTTGTTTTGTTGTTTAAAAAACCTTTTATAAATGATCTTGATCTGTAACGTGAGATGGGCGCCGTCATTTTTGTTTGTGCCGCAGTTCAGAGATTCCTGTCTGTTGGATTTATTACAGCGCGTGAATTCATCAGTTTCTCCCGAAATACATGAAAGTGGCCGGTGAACTGGGAGAAAAATAGAGTTGACTTTATAGTTATTTACACTGTGTGTCTGATATGAATAAAAACCGTCGGCAAATAAATTTGAATGGTTTGTTATTGCTGCTTCCATAGACACCATTGTGTATTTTACAAACTATAAATGTATTGTTTTGCTATAAATTATATGTATTTAAATGTCTGAAACCTAAAATAAACATTATGTGGTTAAAACCACTGAACAGTTGTGATATAGCCTATGACAAGCACTGAGCGCGAAAGCACAGTTTGAATCTGGCAGTTGTCACGTCACTGTACATTCGCTCCTTAGTGCTCAGCTGCTGCAGATTTAGCCGAAATCGAAATTGCTGATGAGATATAGAGGAAAATATCTAGTGGAAAATGAGAATGTTACCCCCCCTCCCCCTCCCGATATCATCGTGCATCGCGATGTTTCACTGTAGACATCGTCTGATACCAAATTGGTAGACATCGCCAAACCCTAGGTCAGATCAAATCGAATTTCAAACCGCAAAAAGACTATTTAAATATAAATCCTGCGTGTCTCTAAATGAATGGTGCAGACGCGTGATTTCATTTACCACACACACACACACACACACACACTGGAGCACGCGTGACGCTTGCGCTGTTTTCAGCCTCAGCCGCATCATTATATGAGGACATGATTTCATTAACATCATCTCCAGAACCGCTTAGTCACTTCATGAGCTTTTTAAAGCTTCAACTGAGTAAAGTTATCGTCATATAAACACAGAGGGCCCTATCTTGCACCCGGCGCAAATGACTTTGTACACTGACGCATGTATCATTCCTATTTTGCACCCGCGCAAAGCGGACTTTTCCCTCCACAGACACACGTCGGTTAACTAAGAAATACACTTGCGCTCCCCGGGGCGGTTCAGCGCAAAGAGGAGGCGTGTTCCAGCGCAAACTTTCCCTCATGCTATTTTGCTGTTCTATAAAACAATTGCGCCACTGACCAGAAAAAAACTAGTCTCAAGTCAGTGGCGCGTTGCACGTTGTTCATTATGCTACTTTAAGGGCGCTTGCTTGACCATGTATAGCGTGCACACCTCGCATACACTTCGATTCTCTCATCAACACAGATGCAGCAGTTTTTATTTTTGCAAATCATACATAACAAGGAAAAGTATTGCCACACGAGGGAAATCATTGTGGTGTCCATGAAGATGTGAAAAAATAGGCATAAATCTAGCTTGTACATTTACCCAATTTTTTCAGGTAAATTGTAGTACGGATCAGACCTGTTTGCCCAATACTGGCAAGACACATATGTATATAAGGACATCTGACAAATTAGTTTGTCCGTCAAGAACCAGGAAAAAAAAAATCTGAAGACTGCGAAATCACCTTTACCATAATGTAAGTACATTAAAAACCTTACTCTTTAACTTACCAGTTAAGTTAAGCTTTCTCATATTTTTTTCTATTGATTTGGGTGGGTTTGTCCCATCCCCAATGTCACTTCTCTTTCTTTTACGGCCCTGACGAGAACATTGATCTCCTCGGCTGTGAACCGATTCTGAAGCGCGCCTGGTAAATGCGCCATAATAATAACAATCCGCCATGCAACATGCGCACCTGCTCTTAAAAGGTATGTTGGATGACGCTCTGATTGGTTTATTTCACGTAACGCCCAAACCACACCTATGAATAATGAAGCGATTTCAGACCAACCCCTTTTAAACTTGCGTCGGGCGCAAGAGTCATTAATCCCGCCTGGAAAATAGCAACAGCGCCGGGATCCGCCCACAAAGTTACTTACGCTTTGCGCTTTGACAGTTCCGTTTCAGATCGTTAAAATAGGGCCCAGAAACTCAAAGATCTCCACGGCAACCCGTCAAAATAAAAAAACAAAATTTTTTCATAGGGCCCAAAACATGTAATTTTTGTTAAACTGTAAATAAATTGAATAAGTTTGATGATTTAAATTAATAATAATAATCAAAATGCTTTTTGATTACTAAAATTTAATTTAACCACTAAAATAGAGTCTTTAAGTTTTACAGAATGCTGCTGGGTGCTCCCTGCACATTTGTTTTTAGTTATTATTATTATTATTATTATTATTAATAATAATAATAATGCTATTATTAACAGTTCTTAGATTTAAAGATATGTTTAAAATAATTTAAAGAAAGTATTTGTCAAAACTCTTTGTTATTCTTAATTTTGACATTAACTTAAATTTTTACACCAGATATAGGCTATATATCGGTTTTAAAATATCGGTTATCGGCCTACTTGATCTGTAATAATCGGTATCGGCCCTGAAAATCACATATCGGTCGACCCCTAGAACGGGGCTTTGGGTAAAATAACCCCGTAAGGCCCACTGTTGTAATATTACAACATCAATTTTAGCTCTACAATTACCAAACTGGTTCCGCGTGTTTATCACACTAATGTACATATTTTGCGACAGCAAACAAAAATTATTAATTATGAAGGCTATATTCAAATAAATTGATATAAAATTCTCTTCAAAACTATCAACATTTTTAATGCCTGTAAGAATCAAATTGAATGCTTTTTAATGCCATTTAAGGTCTTAATTTTCGCAAAATCCATTTAAGGCGAGACACTACAGGTGAGTAGGGTACATTTTTTAAATAATATATATTACCATGAAACTTTCTCAGTTGATTACTTACACAAGTATATAAAAAAAAATGTATTACAAGTTTTTGAAGTTTGTATGTTTAATTATGCAAATTTGGCATTATCTCATTAAATATGCACAGTTTTGCATATATTTTCGGTAGATAGACCTGACCATATGATAAAGCCAGGTGCAAAATAATTTTTTCATTTTGTTTACACACAAGATGAAAAAAGAATTTCAGAGGGATTTAAGGATATATGCTTTCATTACCTAGAAACTCAAAATATACTGTCCATAGCCTTTAAAAAAATCAATTCTCGCCATATTTTTTTTATTAAAATGTCACATAAATCAGGCCAGGAATGATTTATAAACAAATCCCTCTGAAAATATCTTCAGAATACTGCTAAGTGTATAACTGGAAAGTTTGGTGTACATAGGTGCTACACAGGCTGAGAAGTTTCTACTGGAGAATGACAAAAAAACTCATTTTGAGAAAACAGCATTTAAAGATTTGTAATGTAAAAATTCATACTTTTTTTAGTGAAACAACTATTTACAGACACAATATCTTATCAAATCATTAGCAACAACAATACAAACCACCTAAATCACAATACAACTTATAACACAGCATTTATGGCCTTCAAATGAACAGAAAAACAGTCAAAAACACACATCTAAATGCCAGAGCACGTCACGTGATGCATCTGAACGAATCACGTTGTCAGAAATTGACATCAGCCAATGAGATTTCGGTTTTAGAGTTAAATGCCCATTGTACTTTCACGATTGGTTGCTGATTAAAAGGAAATGACCATATTTGGATTCGACAACAATGTAGAGGAGAGAGAGAGCTCTTTCCAATGGTGTGTGTGATGACAGGGTGCAGATCGCAGAGCAGCATGTTAATTTAGAACGACAACATTTTGTTGAATTTAGGAGAAATCTACAGACACAAACAGACAAAGTGTAGTAAAATAAAGACCTTGTAGGGACTGGGCTAAGAGGGTGAATCTGAATAACTAAATACATCCTGCTAAAGACCAAAAATCTCTGAATGTAAATTAACCCACACACACGCATCCCCCACAAGTGAAGCCCGCTCAGGACAGAGCGTGGTGTCCAGTTACGAGACATTTTTATGACTGACTGGAATGTCCCAAAGAAGGATTCTAAAGAGAAAGAAAATTCTTATTTTAAAAGACATTTAACCAGATATATTCAATGTGTTTTTATGTGTGTCCATTTGCCCATGCCACATTGGAATGACTATGATTTTATCGTAGCTTAAAGTGAATTATAAATACCTTCATTATGCATTTTAAATATAACTGTCTATTCCCATAACTTGTACACATAGTTCTGGACACCTCCAGAATGCTTTCGGTGTGATCAATCAGAATATGTACAGTAATATCCAGTAAAATATAGTTTACTATATTTTCCATCTTTGGAGTGAAAAGAGACCAAAACTAACATCACTGGAGTTCTTAGATAACAGCGTTTACGACCCAAAGGAATGTTCACAGAACTGTGGCTCTCTCTGAATTCTAACCAAGGAGGAGAAATGAATCCTGTATTCATATATATATATATGCTATTATATATCCACTTGAGAATTGTATGAACAATGTATCTAAGTTCCCTATTTCATGAGTTGCCTTTTTGTGGTTTGGTCCATGTTTCTCGACAACTCTAATGGGATAATGTTTCAAACTTTGCCAACTAATGTTTAACCAAATCCATTTGTGGCAAGTTTGGTCTCGATAAACTCCAATTTTCATTCCCCATTTGTTAATTGACATTACATTTTGCTAAACTTTGTGACACATTAGTATTATAAGAATTGTGAAGATTCTTCTCTTAAACACCCAATGAAACTAGAGATTTAAATGCCTGGTTATAACACAAAGGGTCATAAAATCTCCCTCCAAAGGGACAGCTCCTGATTGGACCCGCTTCCAAAAGAAGGCGGAAACTTCAGGTCTTCAAAAGGACTGAATACCAGTTTATCCCTCTCTTACTTGTCTTGTCCTCGTGTCATAATGTAACGTCTCGCCTCCGGGTGAGCTCTTCGCCTTTCTTTTATTTGTTTCTAGTTTAGTTTGTGTTTTTCAGTCTTAGATAAGCCTCCGTGTTGAATTCCAATCGTCGAGTGAAAAGAACACCGCATGACATATCTCTTCAGCAAATCCATCTACAAGGGACCTTCAAACGAGCGCGCGCTCGCTTTGAAGGAGAAACACGTGACCACGTGACGCGCCGGACCGAGAGACGCACGCACGCTTCTTCACCAGCCATGCAAAGATGCAACGTTAACTCCGCGTGATTTCCCCGTAGAGATCTTTATTTCTTTTCTTTGTTAGTCAAAGTTTTGTTTTCCGTAGTCGACTCTGATCACTTCCACGAAGTGAAACGAACTTAGCCGAACTATTTTCCTTTGGTAATGTTACCCCAAAGACTTTGAACCTCCGTTCAACACGCGCACCAAGCAGCACCACGTGACGCTTCCTAAAGGACTCCGCTCGCGCAGGAATGCCGCGACACAGAGAGACCCAGAAATTTGTGCAAGTAGATCTCTTTATAGAGCTTCTAAGAAGCATTAAGATGATGTTTTCGTGTTGTTACAGACAGGTGACTGTCAGGGTGAATGTTGCCAATGCTCTCTCTCTCTCTCTCTCACTCCCTCTCCCCCTCTCTCTCTCTCTCTCACACACACGTGTATCCATTGTCCAAACGCCCCGCGTTGTCGTCGTTGTCTGTTAATGTTTGTAAATGCATGTATTCCTGTAACGTAGTAAATACATAAGTAGTTCTGCCTTATTAAATTCATTATATTCATTTGATTGATGTACTGCCTTTTGCTCATTTTCAAGTTCCTTAAGTGTCAAAAGGTCTTATAGCTACAAGCTTACAAATTAAAGATACTTTAAAGAGTATGTGTTTATAGGGCAGGAAACCCAATTCTTGTGGCCACAGAATTGCTTTTCCTGAAATCCTATAAAGTAGGATGATATTGTGGATCCCCACAAATATTATTCTGACAATTGAGCTAATTAATTTTGCCTGTTTTGTAGGACGTGGTCCGTGTAATTAATTACAATCAACTTGTGGTTAATTGCAGGGATACACATGCATGCATGCAGGTAAAATGACATATCATCCCTTATCAGGAGATTTATTAACATGTAAGACTGATCTAATCCAAACATGTATGAATAATTATTAATTACCAATTATTAATTATGATATGCAAATCCCCCACGGATTAGATCCGCCCCTGAGTCTTTACAACCTAAATGTGTATTTTGGATTTTTTTTCACCACAAGTCTGAAAGACGACATGTTATTGAAGACAAATAGCCCACAATCTCAAAATTGACTAGTGAAAAAAAAAAAACGATGTTTTTGCCTGCCGTGTCTCGCCTTAAGGATTTTTAATGCCCCGCAGAAACCCTGTTTGATTAAAGGGTTGGTTTACTGCTTTTTTTCTTTGCATGATTGTGTTTATGGGGTGCAATATAACATGTCTTCGCGTTTTGTTTTTTTAAGCCTTAATTTTCATAAATTTCACCTTTATTGTAAGCCGCTTTCTCCTCTGTCATTTGAACGACCGGTTGACTTCCTGATTCTATGAAACCACTCCCTCAGAAACAGGCAATGGGCTCAGATTGGTTAGTTGGGCCGGTGTGTTGCAATTGGCTAAACTGCGTAGCGCACGTTGTCCGGAAACTTCACGCCCATTACCTTAACAGGCGAAAGTTGCATGTGCTCCGGTCAAATGTAAATAATGGTGTCAATTCTGCCGTATCAGTTTGAGCCAGAATCAGACCCAGAAAGCGGCAATGAAGAGAGTAGAACCTCCCCAAACACGGCTCTTACAAAACGTTTCTGAATGGTACATTTTTTAATCATTATTATTATTCTATTCTACTATTATTATATACGAATTTCGATATGCTGTTACTTGAAAATGCTACTACTGCTTGTTAGCTTTTGAGATACGGTTTTCTCCTGATTAAATGTTTAATATACCTGAATAAATGACTGAGTAATACAGTTTTTTAAAGTTATTGTTTTATCGATATAATGAACAACCGTTTATCTATTCACAAAACTTAGTTTACTCGGTGTATCGTTTTCTTTAGGTGTAGCCTACATGTGGCAACTGTGTTAAAATGCCAACAGAATGTGAAAACATCTGATAACAGCAGCTGAAGTATGCTGTTGCGATTACATATAATTTTTTTAACTTTATACACGTTTGTCTTATACACACAAAATAGCAAAGAACTAACTAGCTACAAACAGCGTTGGCATTGGTTTACGTTCTTGATCAAATCGAAAAATTACGTCATAATGTATACATGGAAAATATACATTTACAAAATTAGTATAGTTACAAATTCAGGTCCAAAATGTTCGTACTCGTTTGTCATAGACACACGAAATAGCATAACTAAGTGGCTACTAAAGCCAGCGCTGGCATTTGTTTACGTCCTTGATAAAAACTAAAGCATTACGTCTAAAATTATACATGCAAATACATTTACAATTATTAAGTCTTACTTACTGGTTGTGGCCCAACAACTGCTGCCTCTGGTTTTAAAGTTGGAACTGCTTCATGCTTTAGTGACAGTTTGTTGTTGAATCCGGCATTGAATTTGTGGAGATTCTGGAAGCTGTCTTCCGTAAAATGCGCAGCACAGAGAGCTAAATTACGATTGTAATTTTCTGGAACATAATCAAACATAAATTGTAGCCATTGTTGACGAACTACAGCGTCCGTAGGAAGCCCGAACACTGAAGACCTGACAGCTGGGTGAAAATAACACACTTCGACGGCATGGCTACAGCTCTCCACTATAACTCTTCCTCTTCGACAAAGCCGCAGAAATATGGCCATGCCCCCTTTTTTGAATATTCCGGAGGGAGGGTTGATTATGGGTTAGTTACGTATAAAACCCGGGAGTATCTCGTTGTAGTCCCATTCGAGTCGCTTTTGTAGGCATTAAACTTCCTGATTTTTAAAAGACGATATCTCTGCTTACGTTGAACTTTCAGCGCAGAAACTTTGCAGATACTGTTCATGCACCAACAGCAACATTACACACTATTTAAAATGAAAAAAGTGAAATCGCAATCAACCACCCCTTTAAGATTAAAAACAGCAGCAGGAATATTAGGCTGCTGTCACTTTAACACTAATGCATGTATCCAATATAATGATACACATGTTTTTTCTCTACAGTGGAGAAGAGAGAACAAGCAAGAGGGAGATTTGAAGAATGACTGCAGAAATAGAGATGAGACAATACAAAAGAGAAAAGCTCAGAAGAAATCACTGGAAAGTGAAGGGTTATGACTGTGCAAGAGTTTTAGGACCTGCGTTAACATTAGAAAAGTTTTCCAGCGCTAGAGAGAACGAAGCGGGAAGGCCTGAAAATGATAAACAAACTTCCTCTCCTGGATTGTGTTCCTGCTAGTGAATGCGATGTTTAGCGTCATTGTTAGCGCACTCGACCCGCTTGCAGGGGGATCGGGGGTTCCAGACCGACTCGGAGCAGGGCTGTTAGGATTGGAGTGTGAGTATTGGAGGTGGAGCAATGAAGAGAGGGGTGTGTTGATTACAAATATCAACAGTGTCCAACAGTGTTTTAGGAATACCGCTTTGAAAACACATGCAAAATAGATAAGCTGCTCACTGCTGACCAAACGGGTGGAGCTTACCTCTAGCTCCTCCTCACTAGAGCTCCAGCGAGAAGCGAATGTAATTTTGGGCCTAATCGGTGGAGCTAGAATATCTAACCACACCATAACCCTGCCCACAACTCTATCCCTCCACCCCCTTAGAGCTCCAGAGAGGAGGAGGAGCTGGTCCTCATTTGACTCTGCAGTGAGTCCCACTTGCTGGAGCACCTGCATCCCACATCTTCAGCACTGAATGAGTGACAGGGTCCCCACTGTCACACAAGGTAAGAGGTTGACATCGAGTGTAGAAGACTAGTAAATGAGATTAACGTCAATCAGATATTATGTTTAATGTTTGCTGAAATAAATACGAGAATTGATATCGAATTGACCATTTTTTAAAAAAAGATTAATTGGAAAATCTTCTGGGGGGAATTTTGAACGGATCCATTTCTCCCATTACAACTTGTCAGTGCCTGAAATAGCCTTTATCACAGTCTGTCATCACATCAGGCTCCGATTAGAAACGCAATCGAATTTATGCCTGCATTATTGTCAATCGAAGATTGCCAATTTTGACATAAAATTTTGTAACTAACTTCGTTAAACTTAAAGTTGTATCAATATTTCAAACAGTTCAATATTACATCACATTTCATTGTTACCCACTTTAATGTGCAACATTATGTGTGCGATAATGTTCCAGCGTTGCTGCAAGTTACTGTTTTTATTGTTGTGGCATATTTATTATGATTTATCTCCAATCTTGTCTAAAATATAATCATACCCAGTCAAAGCCAGAGGATGGGACACATTCAAGATGATCAAACTAGTTATTTTTGAGAAATTTGGGCTGGAAATATCCACTTATTTGAACAACTTTAATTTGTTCTAATACTTGATTGTATCAAAGTGAAATAAGTGCATGAAAAAATGTGCACATATTAATGTAAAATTTGTAGTCTTTACTCAAGGTTATGCTTTCCATCAAATATTTAATTATGTCTAGCCTAATTCTAATGCTCTTTAATGTGATGTTTCTATTAATACGAACATTAATTTCTTGCTTTCTTTAATACAATGTTGATCAGACTCTTTAGTATTGCACATACTCCACTTTTAATCATTAAATATGTGCAGGAACAAGGACACAATTTTTCCTTGTTTGTAGTAAAAAATTTCTTCGTAAACCGTGGTTGATGTGTTTAGATAATGGGGGCAAAACTCAGTAAAGGGCCATAGCTTCAATTTATAATAGTACTACCTATAATTAATACGAATAATTGCCAGTGTCTCTATTTAATTCATATTAGCTTTTTTTCTGCTGTTTTCCTCAATGATGGTCAATAATTAAAGCACTATTTTCCTTTTCGGTATTTCAAAGTGAACGAGCAGTTTGTGACCTGGATGCGCGAAATAAAAAGCTAAAATGTTTGAAGAGAGAAAAAGTGATTCCCACGATGAAAAACTTTAGGCACATTCAATGTAAATGTAAATTATATTGCATTTACGTCTCCACAGTTATTAACCAAGAAAATGAGACGCATCTTTTCTATTACTTTTGTGTGGATGCACTTTACTCAAAAAAATAAAATAAGACTAATAAATGTTAGATACAGCTTTACAATGTCACGTTAAATAATAATCCATTCATTCTACAGCGCTTGCAAAAACTATAACATTGAATGAAATGTTTTTTACGCTTAAAATGCTTAAAAACACAAACCTTTCTTCAGTCGATTCAGCTCAGACATGAAAGTGCGGCGGAGCATTATAACGTGTTGCTCTTCTTCTGTGCATTTACTGGCGAGTTGCAAATCAACTAAAAATGAGGATAGCGCCACCTAATGTGCGGGAGGGTGACAGAGGAAGATTTTCTGTTTCAAACCATCGTTTTTTGACCTGTGCATTTTACAAAGAATTTCTATAAGATATCATAGTTGGCAACAATACTTAATTCTCCAAAATTCTATGTTACAGGGATTGATTACACTGATTCCTAAGCCGGTTGAAGATTTATAGAGAATTGGAGGCCTATAACTGTAGTCAATAATGGTTCTAAATTATTCTCACATATATTTGCAAATCGAATAAAGTTAGTCATTTTTAAATGAAATCATAGATTGTCAATCTGGCTTCATATGTGGATGATAATTGCAATAGTTACGTTAAACTACCTAATGGGACCACTCCTAGATTCAATATGTAGAGGTGTCAAAAAAGGAGATCCATTATCTCCTCTGTTATTTCTATTGGTGATGCAAGTAATGTATTTTCATATTAAAATCAATCTGTTTCAGTGTATTCAGTAGGCCAATAATGTAATTAAATATTCCCAATAAGCAGATGCAATCTTTTTAGTAATTAAAAAAAAAATTAAAAAAAAATAATAATAATTAAAATTGGCTTTTGAGTGTCTTAATGAGTTATATTTAGTATTAGGGTTATCTATAAATATATAAAAAAAAAATGTTTTTGAATTATTAAAACTTGTCAGAATTATGTGGCATATTCCAATAGACCAGTCAACGTCAACTGGCGGCCCGCCAGAGATTTCCATCCGGCCCCCAGAATAATACTGAATTCAGGAATAGCCTAGTAAGAGGAAAAAGTATGTTTCTATATTTATTTATTTTTAAATCAAATAAAAAAACGCCTTCTGAAAAGTAGCTTGTGCCATAGCCTGCCTACAATCAAAAATGACTCTCATTGCTCTCATTGAACATCTTTTATTGTTTCACGTGCTCATTTTTTCACAAATGGCAAAATTTTCCTCGCCTGGGATTTGCGCACAATTGCGGTGTCTCAATAACAACCATCAACATAACAGAGAAGAACATGGTAATTGCAAGCCTTGCACATCAGCAAATAGTTCTAATGACAAATAAAAGCGACAGGCCTCATTAATTAGAAATGTTACTATTTAAATCAAATTAAAGTAGCCTGTGATCCAACAAATAAACACAAATAAAGTAAAACCAAGAAAATCCCAAGACTAAAATACTCACGTTTGCTTAATGGGAGAAGTTACATTTCCCCTTCGGCACTATTTTTTTTACATCGGGCTTGACAGCTGTCAGGCTTATGCGCAAGCAGTCCTCCAAAGACTGGTTTGACAGTCAGGTTCCTCTCATGCGTTTTTATAGAGTTCATTTTTGAGAATGCAGCTTCACAGGTGTTTGTTGATCCGAACATGGTGAGCAGGGCCGTGCAGACCTTTTGAGGGGCATGTGCTGAAACTGAAAAAGGGCACCACCCCCTACCTTTCTTTATATCAAGATTATTTAGTAAGCCTACATAAAAGGAATAAATGGTCACATCTTCCTGACAAATTCAATAACACAAAATGATATATATATATATATATATATATATATATATATATATATATATATATATATATATATATTCTCTCTTTTTTAGCTATTCTGTTTGGTTTTATAAGCTAATTTGTATTATTTGGTTAACATGATTATGTATGACATTGAGAAGAGGGGAAGGTAGAGCAATGCGAATTTAAAATTACATTTTAAAATATATTCAAATAGAAAACAGTTATTTTAAATTGTAATATTTAAATTTATTTAAATTGCTATTTTAAATGGGACGTCCTGTATTAAACCTGACCGTTATTTTTTTCTACTTATTAGAAATGAGGTTTTTATACACCTCTGAAATCAATTAAAGTGACATATCTCCAAAATGCTACAGTAAAATGATTTGATATGAGGTGTGTGTACTGTATGGGACGTCCTGTATTAAACCTGACCGTTATTTTTTTCTACTTATTAGAAATGTGGTATTTATACACCTCTGAAGTCAATTAAAGTGGAATATCTCCAAAATGCTACAGTAAAATGGATTAATATTAGGTGTGTGTACTGTATAGGACGTCCTGTATTAAACCTGACCGTTATATTTTTCTACTTATTAGAAATTAGGTTTTTATACACCTCTGAAGTCAATTAAAGTGACATATCTCCAAAATGCTACAGTAAAATGGTTTGATATGAGGTGTGTGTACTGTATGGGACGTCCTGTATTAAACCTGACCGTTATTTTTTTCTACTTATTAGAAATGTGGTATTTATACACCTCTGAAGTCAATTAAAGTGGAATATCTCCAAAATGCTACAGTAAAATGGATTAATATGAGGTGTGTAAACTGTATGGGACGTCCTGTATTAAACCTGACCGTTATTTTTTTCTACTTATTAGAAATGTGGTATTTATACACCTCTGAAGTCAATTAAAGTGACATATCTCCAAAATGCTACAGTAAAATGGTTTGATATGAGGTGTGTGTACTGTTTGGGACGTCCTGTATTAAACCTGACCGTTATTTTTTTCTACTTATTAGAAATGTGGCATTTATACACCTCTGAATTCAATTAAAGTGACATATCTCCAAAATGCTACAGTAAAATGGTTTGATATGAGGTGTGTCTACTGTATGGGACGTCCCGTATTAAACCTGACCATTATTTTTTTCTACTTATTAGAAATTAGGTCTTTATACACCTCTGAAGTCAATTAAAGTGACATATCTCCAAAATGCTACAGTAAAATGGTTTGATATGAGGTGTGTAAACTGCATGGGACGTCCCGTATTAAACCTGACCGTTATTTTTTTCTACTTATTAGAAATGAGGTCTTTATACACCTCTGAAGTCAATTAAAGTGGCATAACTCCAAAATGCTACAGTAAAATGGTTTGATATGAGGTGTGTGTACTGAATGGGACGTCCTGTATTAAACCTGACCGTTATTTTTTTCTACTGATTAGAAATGAGGTCTTTATACACCTCTGAAGTCAAATTAAAGTGACATATCTCCAAAATGCTACAGTAAAATGGTTTGATATGAGGTGTGTGTACTGTTTGGGACGTCCTGTATTAAACCTGACTGTTATTTTTTTCTACTTATTAGAAATGAGGTTTTTATACACCTCTGAAATCAATTAAAGTGGCATATCTCCAAAATGCTACAGTAAAATGGATTAATATGAGGTGTGTGTACTGTATGGGACGTCCTGTATTAAACCTGACTGTTATTTTTTTCTACTTATTAGAAATTAGGTCTTTAAGGGCCTCTGAAGTCGAAAATGTCCATGTGTTTCGCATGGGGTTTGTATACTGTATGGCACATTGAATACAAGAGAACAGTAAATCATATGCAGTAAATGTATTTAGAAAGAGTGAATACTTTATTTTGTCTTCTTGTGCTGTAAACATTTACATAAAACTATTTCTTGAGATGTGAACTATAAAAAGAGAGAAAAAAGAAAGCATCTTGTTACATTGTCTCTCACAAATATGTGCAACTAACACGAAAGAAAGAGAGAAAGAAAGAAAGAATGAAAGAAAGAAAGAAGAAAGAGAAAAAGATAGAAAGAAAGAAAAGGAAGAAATAGAAAGAAAGAAAAAAAAGGAAGAAAGAGAAAGAAAGAAAGAGAGAAAATGAAGAAAGAGAGGAAGAAAGAAAGATAGGAAGAAAGAAAGAAAAAGATAGAAAGAAAAAAGGAAGAAAGAGAGAAAGAAAGAAAGAAAGAGAGTAAAGGATAGAAAGAAAAAAGGAAGAAAGAGAGCAAGACAGAAAGAGAGAAAAAGATAGAAAGAAAGAAAGAAAGAAAGAAAGAAAGAAAAAAAGAAAAAGAGAGAGAAAAAGATTTCTCTTTTAAAAAAAAACACTACATTTACATACAATCACATTTAGGCCTACTCAAAATCTCCAACAAAGTGCAATGTGTCATTTTCAATCCAACACAACATTCTTTGTACACACCAGACCTCTTCAAAGATTTCCAATTTTCTCATATGAGAATAAAAAATAAAATCATGTTTTATTCTTGCTTTTATAAGCCCCTTAAACAACAATTCAACATTTTTACTACTACCAGCAATTTCATATTTCCTACTAAGATAAACTGCCATTTTAGCTTGACCTAGGATAAAGTTTAACAACCGTCCTTTCTTCATTTTTCCTTTACAAAATTTAAAACCAAAAATAAACACGATCCTTGTAAATATTTCATCCACATTTGTAAAAAAAACCTCTAATAAACCAAATAAAGGTCTTAGTCTCTCACAGTGCATAAAACAATGAAATATGGTTTCTCTTTCACCACAAAAGGGACAATTATCTTGCACATTCGGATTCAACAATGAAATAAAAGCATTCATCGCAACAATTCCATGTAAAATTCTCCATTGAAGATCACCCACATTTTTTGTCAATGGTGGTTTGTAACACGAGCCCCAACATGGTTTAACATCAAAATCAACACTTAAATGATCTCTCCATGGTGTATCTGCCCGTTTTAATTTCTCTTTATTTATCACCTTCACACAAACTGCATATAAACTCTTTCCCCCCATTGTATCAAACATTATGTCTCTCGAATTCTCTGGGGTCATTAAAACATTTTAATTTTCTATTACACTTTTAGATATCACCATACTGGGAAAATTATCCGTTTCATCAGGAAGAGCTTGACTTGACAAAAAGTTCCAGTCTTCTTCACTCAAATTTTCTCTGCACTTATTTAATAAAAAATAGACTGTCCTTGTTGATTTAATTCCAAGTCTCTGTGCGAGTGCATCAGCATTGTCCAACGTGATACCAGCAACTTCTATCAAGTCTTTCATTTTGACAACTTTGGCTTTTGTTAAAACTTGCATCAACCACACAGTTGTATCTCCACACATATTGAGTCGAGCACCATTAATCAATGGCTCCTCCAAAAACCAAAACAGTGACTGATATGACAATGTTCTTTTGGCCTGTACCATACACCATGCTTTTCTTACACTTTCATAGAAGGAAGAGATGGACTTCAAATTAAAACTCCTACAATCTGTCCAGAAGATATTTCTTCTAAAACCCCACCCACCAACCTTACTCAAAAAGGCAACAGGCCGGTCCAAACCACGAAATACTGGGACTGTATAAAAACTTTTGGACAAACTGTAGCCTGAACGCTACTTTCCTGCTTACAAGGTCAACAACCCCTTGTCCCCCTTCTTCCTTTGGAAGGTACAGAACACTCCTCGGTAACCAATGTAGTTTATCCCAAAAGAAGTTGATCATTTTGGCCTGTATTTTTCCAAGAACCCCTTCAGGAGGCTCTAAAACTGTTAACCTGTGCCATAATGAGGAGGCTACTACATTATTAATAATCAATGCTCTCCCCTTAAAGGACATTTTAGGTAAAAGCCATTTCCACCTTTCAAGTTTTCCTCCTACACTCTCAAGAATATTTTCCCAGTTTTTTTGCATTATTATTTCATCACCCAAAAAAATTCCAAGATATTTCAAACCTCTTTGAGACCAAACCAATTCACCTGGTAATACCAGTTCTCCTTCATTCCATTTCCCAACTCTATATGCTGAACTTTTGGTCCAATTAACTTTTGCAGATGAGATTTTTGCATAAATGTTAACAATATCAACCAGCTTGTCAACATCATTCTGTTCACTGGTTAAAACTAAAACATCATCTGCATATGCTGATAACTTTATAGGTGGAACTGTACTCTCATATGTAAACCCATCTAATTGAGTCCTAATTTTTTTTAACATGGGTTCTATTGCTATGGTGTAAAGCATACCTGACAAGGCACATCCTTGTCTAATCCCCCTTTGTATTTTAAAAGGGCAACTCAAACCACCATTTATCTTCAATACACTTTCAATATTTCCATAGAGCACTTTAATCAAGGCAGTAAAGGCAGGTGGAAAACCAAAAGTTTCAAACGTGTACCATAAAAACTGATGATCCACCCGATCAAAAGCCTTTTCTTGATCTAGGGAAATTAGGCCACATCTTTTCCCAAACAGTCTAGACACTTCCAAAATATCTCGAATTAAGGATATATTATCCACAACTGATCTATCAGGTACACAATAGGATTGATCTAAATGTATAATCTGTCCAATTACATTCTTCAGTCTGTTTGCCAAAGCTTTTGATAAAATCTTATAATCAGTGCATAATAAAGAAACTGGCCTCCAATTTTTTATTTCTTTGAGATCCCCTTTCTTGGGGAGCAAAGTCAAAACAGCTCTTCTGCAGCTTAGTGGCAGTTGTCCTTTGTCCAAACTATCACTTAAAACCATAAGTAAATCATCTCCCAACAAATGCCAATATGCCTTGTAAAAATCAACAGGCAACCCATCCAATCCAGGTGCTTTTCCATTCTTCATACTCTGCAAGGCATTAAACAATTCGTCTTTTGTTAAGGGACATATCAGTTCTGCATATGAATCTTCATTTATTTTTGGTAGATTGGACACAAATTCAGCCATTAACTGGCCATCCACCACACTTTTGGAATACAGCTCTTTATAAAACCCGACAGCCCTTTTCCGAATATCAGCGGCCTCAGTCAGAGCTTTCCCATCTTCCGCCCGTAAGCACTGAATACTTTTTCTTTGGCCATTTTTTCTTTCTAAACTGAAGAAGAACTTGGACGGGGCATCCATTTCAGAAAGACTTTGAAATCTGGATCTAACCAACGCTGAGACCTTGTACCTAATAGATCTGCTAAGGCTGCTTTTTTTCCTTTAAGGGCCCGCAATTGATTTTGATTTGCAGAGGCTTCATTTAGCGCCTGCAGTTCAACAATATCCATCTCAAGACTTCTCATGGATTGAACCATGTCTCTAGTAACATTGAAAGTGTACTGATTACAAAGTTTCTGTATTTGCACCTTCCCAATCTCCCACCACTGTTGTTGAGATGTAAAAGACTTGTTAGACTTCCACCCCAACCAAAAAAAAGAAAAACACTTACAAAAGTGAGCATCTTCAAGTAAAGCACTATTAAAATGCCAGTAGGCACTCTTATATTTAACAGAATTAATAAAAACACATGCTACTACCATTGAGTGGTCAGAGAAACCAACAGGACAAATATCACAAGATTTAAAACATTGTTTCTGATATTTAAAACAATAAAAAAGATCTAATCTTGCTAAAGAGATGCTGTTTTCTTTCACATGAGCCCATGTATACTGTCTTTCATCGCAATGAAAAGTTCTCCACACATCACAAAGTTGACAAGTTTTGATCACATTTATTAGTTTACTTCTTGAAGCCATATGAGGCTCCATATGATTTCTGTCTAAGTCATTACTTGTACAATTAAAATCTCCACCCAACTAATCTCCACCTAGACAAGTCTTTGAAAACAAAACAGCCACCCCAGCACTCAGAGCAGTCTTATGACTCAGAACAATACCTCCTTCCCACTCTTTCATCCATTCAACTTCAATATCCTCTGTACTGTGAGTTTCTTGCAAAAACATGACATCTATATTTTTTAATTTCATTAACTCATAAATCTGCGCTCTTTTGCTTGCATCCCTCGCCCAATTTACATTCAGGGAAGATATTTAAAAATTACTCATTATGAGGGATGAAAAAAACACAAAGAGCCAGGTCCATATCACGCTATTATTCCTGTGACAAATCATTATTCAATGCTTGAGGACGCACTTTTTGTACAATCTTTTTTAGACGATACAGCTCAGGATTTGACAAACAACCTTCACCTTTCTGTTTCATTAACATTTTTACTGAGTCAATAAATAAGGAAAGATCAGGAAAATAGTCTATGACCTCAACATTCCTCATTCCCTTTGTACGCTGGAGAAAAAGTTTCATTCTTTCCAAACTGTAACCACTATAGTTTTGTCTCACCTCTTCCTCAACTTGAACTTCAGAAAGTTCTTGCTCACTCTCTGAGCCAGACAAATCATTCAACACCTCCCGAGAACTTTTTGTAATGGTTTCAACTTGTGCCTTTTTCTTTGATGAAATTTCAATCTCACCAAGATTAGACTTCCTTTTCACTGATGGCACTTTAAATGCTGCTTCCTCCTCTTTGAGTAAATCACCCACCATCTCGTCCAACTCAATATCCATTATCTCATCATCTTTTCGAATCCGTTTCTCACTACACTTCACTACTTCCTGGTTCTTCATTGCCCACACTCAAATCCGAAACCTCACCAACTTCACTTTCTTCTTCCACCCTCTGACTCTCATTTAGATTTTGAGATCCACTTACCTCTTCTGTACCATTTGACGCATTTTTGTCTGGACATGCGCGTACCCAGTGCCCCACCTTCCCGCATCCAAAGCATTTCATACTCTCCGTTGTTGCAAAAATTACATAATCAAAGCTATCAACTTTGAATTTAAAAGCAATATAAAGTTCATCAATATCACTCCTCAAAATAACATATACTTGTCTGCGGAAAGACACAACGTGTTTCAACAACGGGGATTTACACCCTAAAGGAATTTTCTTAATAGCCGAAACCAACTGTCCATATCGTGATAATTCACGTTGCAGCGCTTCATCACTAATAAATGGGGGCACATTGGAAAGCAAAACCTTTCTCGCTGGGTTAACAAGTGGAAAGACCTTAATCAAACTATCATTGAGAACTATCCCGTTTTCAACTGCCGCATTCGCTTTTTCAACTTTGTCTAAAAATACCACCACAGCACCGTTCATTCTCGATGCCGAACGAATGCTGCTGTGACCAACACCAACCACCGCTCCTACCGCTAAAACACATTCTTCGACTGAGCACTCAACTCCAACCGGCACTTTTATTCCATGCTGCCGGGTGAGTTGCCCATAACTCGTCGTCTCCGCATTCGCCATGGCAGCAGCCAGTTTAAAAACTGGCTAATCCAACTCCCCGTTCTCACCACAATGTTCCCAGTGCTTTGTGACCATACACAGTAAAAACCAGTGAAAGAAACAACATATAAGTAAAACAGACCTTTGAAAATGAAGAAAAGACTCCACAGTCACGCTCCGATTCACACTCCGCACTCACTCACTCACTCAACAAACGCCCACGCATGCGCGAGAGAGAGAGGGAGGGAGGGAGAGAGAGAGAGAGAGAGAGAGAGAGAGAGAGAGAGAGAGAGAGAGAGCGAGCGAGCGCCATAGTGGAGAGAGCACGTTCCCTCTCGCGTCTGTTACTGAAATTACCATATTCATAGTAATAGGCGCACCCACCTTTTTTGTTTTTTGGCGGCTGGCTTGACCGTGTATTTTCAAACCGCGGCTGGCTTGACCGCAGTAGTTTATCTGACATGTCTCAGGTTGTCAGAATGTCAGTGTAAACGTTTGCAAACTTTTATTTTTTATATAATCATGTAACAGACTAACATGACATCAACACCAGTTTACTTATAATGTACAATTACAGGTCCTTCTCAAAAAATTAGCATATTGTGATAAAGTTCATTATTTTCCATAATGTAATGATAAAAATTAAACTTTCATATATTTTAGATTCATTGCACACCAACTGAAATATTTCAGGTCTTTTATTGTTTTAATACTGATGATTTTGGCATACAGCTCATGACATCCCCAAATTCCTGTCTCAAAAAATTAGCATATCATGAAAAGGGTCTCTAAACAAGCTATTAACCTAATCATCTGAATCAACTAACTAACTCTAAACACCTGCAAAAGATTCCTGAGGCTTTAAAAAACTCCCAGCCTGTTTCATTACTCAAAACCGCAATCATGGGTAAGACTGCCGACCTGACTGCTGTCCAGAAGGCCATCATTGACACCCTCAAGCAAGAGGGTAAGACAGAAAGAAATTTCTGAACAAATAGGCTGTTCCCAGAGTGCTGTATCAAGGCACCTCAGTGGGAAGTCTGTGGGAAGGAAAAAGTGTGGCAAAAAACGCTGCACAACGAGAAGAGGTGACCGGACCCTGAGGAAGATTGTGGAGAAGGACCGATTCCAGACCTTGGGGGACAAGCGGAAGCAGTGGACTGAGTCTGGAGTAGAAACATCCAGAGCCACCGTGCACAGGCGTGTGCAGGAAATGGGCTACAGGTGCCGCATTCCCCAGGTCAAGCCACTTTTGAACCAGAAACAGCGGCAGAAGCGCCTGACCTGGGCTACAGAGAAGCAGCACTGGACTGTTGCTCAGTTTTGCATGTCATTCGGAAATCAAGGTGCCAGAGTCTGGAGGAAGACTGGGGAGAAGGAAATGCCAAAATGCCTGAAGTCCAGTGTCAAGTACCCACAGTCAGTGATGGTCTGGGGTGCCATGTCAGCTGCTGGTGTTGGTCCACTGTGTTTTATCAAGGGCAGGGTCAATGCAGCTAGCTATCAGGAGATTTTTGAGAACTTCATGCTTCCATCTGCTGAAAAGCTTTATGGAGATGAAGATTTCACTTTTCAGCACGACCTGGCACCTGCTCACAGTGCCAAAACCACTGGTAAATGGTTTACCGACCATGGTATTACTGTGCTCACTTGGCCTGCCAACTCTCCTGACCTGAACCCCATAGAGAATCTGTGGGATATTGTGAAGAGGAAGTTGAGAGACGCAAGACCCAACACTCTGGATGAGCTTAAGGCCGCTATCGAAGCATCCTGGCCCTCCATAACACCTCAGCAGTGCCACAGGCTGATTGCCTCCATGCCACGCCGCATTGAAGCAGTAATTTCTGCAAAAGGATTCCAGACCAAGTATTGACTATTGAGTGCATAACTGAACATAATTATTTGAAGGTTGACTTTTTTTATTTTTATTAAAAACACTTATTTTATTGGTCGGATGAAATATGCTAATGTTTTGAGACAGGAATTTTGGGTTTTCATGAGCTGTATGCCAAAATCATCAGTATTAAAACAATAAAAGACCTGAAATATTTCAGTTGGTGTGCAATGAATCTAAAATATATGAAAGTTTAATTTTTATCATTACATTATGGAAAATAATTAACTTTATCACAATATGCTAATTTTTTGAGAAGGACCTGTATACTTGTATAATGCACTTACCAATTAGCACAGACGGTGCAGCCTGCAGTCTTCCACTTTTGTCAGCCGGTTATGCCCGTCAACGAGTTTATGCGGGGTGCCGGTCCACATCCGCCAGGCGGACTCATTTCAGTTGTGGCGCGTATGGTCTGCGCAGCTCGCGCGGATCCGGTCCACACCCGCCGGGCGGACTCAATTCAGTTGTGGCGCGTATGGTCTGCGCAGCTCGCGCGGATCCGGTCCACACCCGCCGGGCGGACTCAATTCAGTTGTGGCGCGTATGGTCTGCCCTGGGAAGCCAAACGAACCAAAAGTGGGACGAGACAGCGGGATTTACAGAGCTCGCGCCGCGCTGACATGTCATCTGCGCGGTTCAATGGTCCGAGCCGCGCGGCCGATTCGTCAGCGCAGCGCGGACGTGTTTCCTAGCGACACCCAGTGGGCAGCGCGGCGCGAACAGTCCTCACCAGCGCTGCGCTGACCAATTTAAACAGCGCAGCGCAAACCATACATACATGCAAATAAATGTACAATAAAGAAACCCCTCCTTCCTTACAAAAAATTGGTTCTCTGCTGAAGTTTAGGAGTTTTTCCCTACAGAAGACAAAGAAGAAGAAAGACAAGATGAAATGCATACATTTCTTATGTTTATTATCTTTAATAGTGTTAGTAGTAAAGAGTAGTGTTGTGCGTCGATACTTTGAAGAACTGCACATATGTATAGAGGCTACGGAAAGAGCTGTACAAAGCAGAAACTTCAATGACTTTCAATATCGTAGTCGTCTTGAGGAGCACGCCAACCTTCTGGTAATAATATTGGACAGTTTACATGTTCAGGTAATGTATTTTATTATTGTAGTAAGTTTTGCATTCAGCCATCATTTGTAGACTTTAAGCTTTTTATGTCTGAATTCCATAATTAAAACAATCATTTGTTAATTTTGAATAAAATGTTAAAACTAAAGATCGATTTTATGTTATTGATATTTTGTGATATTGATTTATAGGGTGAATTCAGTGTAATTTGGACACTTTTTGCCATTGAGATAAATTGGAAAAAGTGTCCCTCCCAGTCAACCTAAATACACACACACACACTATATATATATATATATATATATATATATATATATATCTTTATAATGTTTTAGAATGACCTTGACCTCATCACCACAATCAATCAACTTCAAGAGGCTATACAAGACTTATGTCTTCTGGTGGACCATATTTTCAACCCTCCTGTGAACGCCCCATTTTCACTACCAATTTTACACACCAGGGGACGGCCAAGGTAATGTTAATTTTAAGTTTGACACAGCAGTTTTGCAATTATTAATTTTTCAAGGCTTTTTATTTAGGTTCATGTAAATCAAAATCTGCTGTGCAGTGACACAGGGGAATCTGTCAGTTGATGGGTCCCATTGACTTCCATAGTTTTTTTTTTATGCTATGGAAGTCAATGGTGTCACGGTAGACACATTCTCTGTTCCTTTTAGTCTCGTGTTTATGTTGTGGTTTGAATGCACGTGTGTAGTGGGCGTGAGTGTATGACATCACCTGATCCGCTTCAGCTGATCCTCATCCACTTCACCAGCTGTAATCAATCTCACCACTCTATTTATACTCACCGCTGTTCTATCATCCTTGTCAGATCGTTGTTTGATGTCGTTCGTGTTGGTGTTCCGGTGTCTCGTCCTGCCTTGTGTTCCTGTTCCTGATCTTCGTCGTCATCACTGGGTTTTCGTCTCCCGATTCACCATCACCGCACTCTTCACGTCTTCATCGGATCCTGACCACCGAAGTCCCTGTGTCACCGTTCCACCTGTCTGTACTGCTTCACTACTCATCTAATAAACATTCTGTTCACTCGCATTTGTTTCCCGTCGTTCCTGTTCCAACATGACAGAACCATCTGACCAGGAAAGGGAAGCAGCGAGCGCATCACAGAGATTGTTGGAGGACTTCATTCATCGCAGTATCAGGAGGATGGATTCACAGCAGAGGGAGATCGGCGACACGGGCCGCGCAGTACAGGCTTTGGTGACGCAGGTGTCCGAGCTCACCCAGCAGATCCAACGCCTACAGGGTCCCACTGCGCCGCCCACACCGGCCGTTCCTCCCACACCACCAGAGAGACCCTCCCAGTCAGAGCCCCGCCTTCCGGTACCCGAACATTATGCTGGTGAGCCCGCCTTCTGTAGAGCGTTCCTGACTCGTTGTACCATGCACTTCGCTCTACAGCCCCGCACGTTCAACACGGAACAAGCGAAGGTGGCGTTCATACTCACCCTGCTGACTGGGAAGGCTGCGCTTTGGGGAACGGCGGTGTGGGAAAATCAACACCCATGCTGCGCCTCGTTCCAGACCCTCGCCGCCGAGAGGAAGACTGTATTCGATAGGGCTGTCTCGGGGAGAGAGGCAGCCCGAAGGCTGGCGGAGATGCAGCAGGGAGAAAGATCGGTTTCGGATTATTCTATTGAATTTCGAACCCTGGCGGCGGAGTGCGGCTGGAACGAGGAGGCGCAGTGGGATATGTTCCTGCATGGGCTGGCTGACCACGTCCAGAGGGAGATCTATGCCCTGGATCTACCCACCACTCTCAACGGGTTGGTTGACTTGGCTCTGCGGGTGGACGCTCGGCTGTCTAGGGTCGAGCGCCGAGTCCCGTCTACCCGTACCTTCGCTGGAACCGACCCTCTCCGATCCAGCGGCAGGGACGTGGTCAGCCCTGTCTACGATCCCGAGCCCATGCAGGTGGGTCGAGCTCGGCTTTCCCGGGAGGAGAGGGAGAGGCGGAGGTCCCAGGGCCTTTGCCTATATTGTGGGGGCGCGGGACATTTTGCATACGGCTGCCCGGTAAAAGGCCAAGCCCGATAGTAAGATTGAGGCTACTATCGGGTGGGATCTCCGCTAGAAAGACCTCATCAGCGATTACATCTACCTCCACACTCCTTCCGGTAAGACTAAGGTGGTCAGTCCAACAACACGACTGCATTGCACTTCTGGACTCTGGGGCTGAAGGTAATTTTATGGACCACACGTTTGCACAGAAAATTCAGATTCCCCTCAGACCCCTCACTCACAGAATGTCTGTTCATGCACTCAACGGACAAGAACTTCCTACCATTTCCCTTTGCACTGTGGACATTACACTCATCACTTCCGGCAACCACTCTGAAACTATTTCATTTTACATCATGGACTCACCTCTCGCACCCATCGTCCTCGGACATCCCTGGCTCATCCATCACAACCCCCGAGTGGACTGGCACCATAAATCAGTACTGGAGTGGAGCAAGGAATGTCATAAGTCTTGTCTCGTGTCTGCCTGTTCGTCTGTTCCTGTTTCTGTGTTTCAGGAGGAAGCAGGGGATTTGTCTAACGTGCCCGTGGAGTACCTGGACCTGAAGGAGGTGTTCAGTAAGTCTCGTGCTGCTTCTCTCCCTCCGCATCGTCCCTATGACTGTGCTATAGATTTACTGCCAGGTAAGTCTCCGCCTAAAGGCAAGTTATATTCACTTTCTATTCCAGAAAGGGAGGCTATGGAGAAATATATTTCTGATTCTCTAGCTACCGGGTTCATTCGCCCTTCCTCTTCTCCAGCGGGGGCGGGATTCTTTTTTGTGGGGAAGAAGGACGGTTCTCTGCGACCTTGTATTGATTACCGAGGGCTGAATAACATCACGGTAAAGAATACTTATCCTTTGCCGTTGATGTCTTCAGCCTTCGAGAGGTTGCAGGGAGCGTCCATCTTCACAAAATTGGATTTACGTAACGCTTATCATTTGGTTCGCATTAGAGAGGGGGATGAATGGAAAACTGCGTTTAACACCCCCAGGGGGCATTTTGAATACTTGGTCATGCCCTTCGGGCTGTCCAACTCCCCAGCAGTTTTCCAGGCACTGGTCAATGACGTGTTGCGAGATATGATAGATCAGTTCATATATGTCTACCTGGATGACATATTGATTTTTTCTTCTTCTCTCCAGGAACACGTGCAACACGTCAGACGAGTGCTTCAGAGGTTGCTAGAGAATGGGCTTTTTGTCAAGGCGGAGAAATGCGATTTTCACGCACAGTCGGTCCCGTTTCTAGGGTACATTGTCTCGTCTGAGGGAGTGCGGATGGACCCTGAGAAGATCAAGGCTGTGGTGGATTGGCCAAGCCCAGATTCCCGCAAGGCCCTGCAGAGGTTTCTGGGATTCGCCAATTTTTACCGGCGTTTTATTCGCAATTTCAGCCAACTAGTCGCGCCTCTGACCGCCTTGACCTCCCCCAGAACGACGTTCAGGTGGTCAGACACAGCCAAAGCTGTGTTCTCCAAACTGAAGGGGCGCTTTGTTTCAGCCCCCATCCTTGTCGCCCCTGATTCCTCACGTCAGTTCGTGGTGGAGGTCGATGCATCAGAGGTGTGAGTAGGCGCAGTGTTGTCCCAACGCTCTTCCACAGATGACAGGATGCATCCTTGCGCGTTTTTGTCTCATCGTTTATCTCCAGCCGAACGCAATTACGACATTGGTAACAGAGAGTTGCTGGCAGTCAAATTAGCGTTGGAGGAATGGCGCCACTGGTTAGAAGGGTCGGGGGTACCTTTTATTGTCTGGACTGATCATAAGAACCTAGAATACATCAGAACCGCCAAAAGATTAAACTCCAGGCAGGCTCGGTGGGCATTGTTTTTCGTTCGTTTCGATTTTTCTCTTTCATACCGTCCGGGTTCCAAGAACATCAAACCCGATTCATTATCTCGCATATTTGATTTTTACGAACGCCCGTCTACTCCCGAGTATATTTTGCCCGAAACGCTATTCGTTTCCACACTCACATGGGAGGTCGAATCGAGGGTCAAGAAGGCCTTAGAAGGGGTAACGCCTCCGCCCGGTTGCCCACCGAATCGTTTGTTTGTGCCGGAGGGATTACGGTCCGACGTTATCCAGTGGGGTCATAACTCCAACGTGGCTTGTCATCCAGGAGTTAATCGCACTAGTTTTTTAGTCAAGCAACGATTTTGGTGGCCACTCATGGCTCGTGACATTCACGATTTTGTTTTGGCTTGTTCGGTCTGTGCCACTGGTAAGACTTCCAATCGACCCCCAGACGGGTTACTTCAGCCGCTGTCGGTTCCTTCGAGACCCTGGTCCCACATCGCTCTAGATTTTATCACCGCCCTCTCAGGGCAACACAGTCGTTTTGACTGTAGTGGACCGATTCTCGAAGGCAGCCCATTTTGTTCCCTTACCCAAATTACCCTCAGCTAAGGAGACAGCGGTTACAGTCGTAGATCACGTTTTTCGTTTACATGGCCTTCCGATTGACGTGGTTTCCGACAGGGGACCCCAGTTCGTGTCCAGATTTTGGCGAGAGTTTTGCAGATTACTGGGAGCGACTGTTAGTCTGTCCTCAGGGTTTCATCCCCAGAGCAATGGTCAGACCGAGAGAGCCAACCAGGATTTGGAGAGAATGTTGCGATGTTTGGTTTCCAAGAATCCTTCCTCTTGGAGTCAGCAACTCTCCATGGTGGAGTACGCCCACAACACGTTGCCAGTGTCGGGCACGGGCCTATCTCCGTTGGAGTGTAGTGTAGGTTACCAGTCACCAATTTTTCCCAGTCTGGAATCCGAGGTTGCGGTCCCCTCCGCTCACGCCTTTGTTCAGAGGTGTCACCGCACCTGGACTAGAGCCCGCGAGACTCTACTCCAGGTGGGGGCGCGCACTAAGGCTAAGGCCGATCGCCACAGGTCGAAGCCTCCCGTATACGTCGTCGGTCAAAAAGTGTGGCTTTCTACCAAGAACATTCCTCTTCGCTCCGTATCTAATAAACTTGCTCCCAAATTTATTGGCCCGTTTACTGTCACCAAGATCATTAGTCCGGTGGCAGTCCGCCTCAAATTACCTCCCGCGTACAGGAGGATCCATTCCGCCTTCCATGTATCTAAGATTAAACCTGTGTTTCATTCCCATATTAATCCGCCTGTCCCGGTTCCTCCCCCACCGCGACTCGTAGATGGGGAGACCACGTATTCGGTTAACCGTATACTGAACTCTAGGCGGAGAGGACGCGGATTTCAGTACTTGGTGGACTGGGAAGGTTACGGTCCGGAGGAGAGAAGTTGGGTGCCGGCTAGAGACATACTGGATCACTCCCTCATCGATGATTACAATCGACAGGGTAAGGAGTCTGGGAACGCCAGGAGGCGTTCTTAGGAGGAGGGGTACTGTCACGGTAGACACATTCTCTGTTCCTTTTAGTCTCGTGTTTATGTTGTGGTTTGAATGCACGTGTGTAGTGGGCGTGAGTGTATGACATCACCTGATCCGCTTCAGCTGATCCTCATCCACTTCACCAGCTGTAATCAATCTCACCACTCTATTTATACTCACCGCTGTCCTATCATCCTTGTCAGATCGTTGTTTGATGTCGTTCGTGTTGGTGTTCCGGTGTCTCGTCCTGCCTTGTGTTCCTGTTCCTGATCTTCGTCGTCATCACTGGGTTTTCGTCTCCCGATTCACCATCACCGCACTCTTCACGTCTTCATCGGATCCTGACCACCGAAGTCCCTGTGTCACCGTTCCACCTGTCTGTACTGCTTCACTACTCATCTAATAAACATTCTGTTCGCTCGCATTTGTTTCCCGTCGTTCCTGTTCCAACATGACAAATGGGATCCATCAATTTTTTAGTAACTGACATTCTTTTGTGAAATATCTTCTGGGTTCACTGTTCAGCAGAAAAAATCATACAGGGTTGGAACAACTTAAGGGTGAGTAAATGATGACACAATTTTCATTTTTTTGGGTGAACTATAAAGGTAAAACAAATTTGTTGTTTTAAGAATAGTGAAACCATAACATTTTAATTCTAACTTCCAGATATCACATCACAGCTGAACAACTTTTACAGTTGAGGACAACTGGTATGTCCTGGGTTTCCATAGCAAATGTCCTTGGCATTGGCTTGTCGACCCTTTCTCGAAGGCGAGCTGTCTTTGGACTACTCAACAATTATGATGCCATTCCAAACAGTCAGCTGGATGACATAATTTGAGACATCACTGCACACACTTCAAATGTTGGTGAAAGACTAGTGCAAGGTAGGCTGCACATAATTTACTTATAATATTTTAAATAATCTGTTTTCAACAAAATTTGTATAAATAATATTTCAGAAATGTATTTTATTTTTATGTTTTCATTTTCTTTGTTTAATTTCAAGGAAGCATTAGAGGAAGGGGGTTTAGAGTCCAAAGGCATCGGGTTAGAGAGAGGATCCGTCTTATGGACCCAGCAGGAACTTTGATTCGAAGAAGACGGCTCATTAGAAGAAGAGTGTACAATGTGAGAGGATCAAATCATTTATGGTATGTAAACTGGACAGTGAAATATTGTACCACTGACAAATCAATATCAAGAATATATATATAGATTTTTTAATTGTTCATATTGCGGCGTGTAGCCTACCAGTATTTGTCTCAATTTCATTCATAAACAACAATTTTTCAGGCAACTTTTATGAACCAATAAATAATTGGTTGTTAATAATAAAAGTTGCCTGACAAATGATGTCGTTTACATTTATGTAAGTATTAAGTTGAATTGAAGTTCTGGGCAGCCAAGAGCTTGATTATAAAATCATGTTTTTTTTATTCACTGTAAAAAGAGGTAACCTGCAATTATTACCTTAAAGAGTTATCTGTACACGGTACCTATGCTTCAATTTCTTCTACTGTCAAATTAATCCTCTTTTTATTCATTTTAAAGGCATATTGACTTTAACCACAAACTGATTTCATGGAGATTTGTTCTTCGGCTGCATCGATGGATTCAGCAGAACGATTATTTATTTGAGATGTGCCACAACCAATCGTGCCAACACAGTACTGTCATTTTTTCAAAACGGTGTCTCTCAGTTTGGTTTACCTTTAAGAGTAAGGGGAGACAGAGGTATGGAAAATGTACATGTTGCACAGTACATGATAGAAAGAAGAGGCACAGACCGAGGAAGTTTTATTGTAGGAAGAAGTGTGCACAACCAAAGAATTAAGTGTCTCTGGGGGGATGTAAACAGGGTTGTATCGGACTTTTATAGGCAGCTGTTTCAATACATGGAGCATGTGGACATTCTACACCCAGAAAATGAGATGCACTTATGGACCTTGCACTATGTCTTTCTTGGGAGAATTCAGCGGTCCTGTGATGAGTTTGTCAGACAATGGAATTATCACAATCTAAGAACGGAGGGTCCCATGAGTCCACTGGCATTGTGGAATTCTGGTATGATTATTGAGCCAAACCTTGTCTTTAATGCATCTGACATAGAAGACTATGGCATTGACTTTGTAGGGGAATATGAGACTGACAGACGGGCCATCACAGTTCCAGAAAGCACTTTAAGAGTTAGTGTTGCAGATACTGATAACCTTCAAACATTGCTAGATCCCTTATCAGATGATGGAAACTATGGAATACAGCACTACTTATTTGTATTGAACTATATATCATCACGCTACACATAATACACATTTACACACGACACAGGAATTCAGATACAACCTTTAATTTTATACTGTAATTTTCAAAATCCATTAGATATATTTTGAACCTTTTAGGTTAGTGAAATGAATCCATAAAACAGTCAATTTAGTCCAAGTATTTTATAGACAAATACAGTTGTGTTCTCAGTATGTCCTCTGTAAATTGTGTAACAAACTATTGAAATGTTTTTGTACTTTCAGGCAAATGTAGTCTTTTTTTTATCAGAACAGTCACTACAACTCATTTTTAAAGTTAAAACTGAATTGAAAAATGTCAATTTTCGTTAGAGGTGAACTATAGCCTTTGGACAAACATGTCTATATTTGTAAAGAATAGTTAACCCCAGAATGAAAATTATCCCATAATTTTCTCACCCTCAAGTCATCCTAGTTGTATAGGACATTCTTATTTTTATTAAGAATTTGATTTAATATTAATAGAATTGTGTTCGACTGAAAGAAGAAAGTCATATACAACTAGGATGACTTGAGGGTGAATAAATTATACAAAAATTATAATTTTCATTTTGAGGTCAACTATTACTCTAATATATTGAACATTTGGAAAACCATAGCAGCATGATCAAGAACATGATCAAGAGCAAGATTCAGAATATTATACCAGATCTAAATTTTTCCAAACCCAACTGAGCCTTTTACTGCATCTATCAGCAGGTTTTCTAACTCTGATTCATCAAGTACCCCTCTTGGAAGGAAAAGCACCATTGAGCAAGTTGACGCATAAGGCAGTCTCCGGCATCCATCTTCTTGAGTGTAAAAGTCAATTTCAGCTTTTTTGGGAAAGCCAAGAGAAGGGACAGCATCAGCACCGGTCATGAATGTCAGAAGATCCTCAAACATCAGAGAGGTCTCTTTTTCTGTAAATCACATGATAAAACATCAATTCCCAGTTTCATAGACAAGGTTTAAGCCTAGTCCTGGACTAAATGTTTGAGCTGTTTTAATTGAAAGCAACTCAAACTTGCATCTCTTAAAATATGTCAGTGTCATTGTTTTGTCTGAAGATGCACAACAGTATATTTTTTTTCTAAGGCACATTTATTAAAATACTTAAATGCCCTGAAGGAACAAAGGCCTAATCCTGGCTTTATCTAAACCAGGGTGGGGAACGTTGATCCTGGAGGGCCATTGTCCTGCAGAGTTTAGCTCCAACCCTAATTAAACACACCTGAAGCTAATCAAGGTCTTCAGGATTGCTAAAGTTACAGGCAGGTGAGTGTTGGAGCTAAACTCTGCAGGACAGTAACCATCCAGGATCAACGTTCCCCACCCCTGATCCGAACCCTGTTTATGTATCCAGGCCGAAGTGAAATAACCAAGCTCTTAAACCAACATTATAAATGAAAATACATTAATTATATTACAACCTACCCTGAATGCTGTTGAGTAAACATTCCCAAGAAAAGATGGTGTCCTCTTCAATCTGTCTGTGGTTGCTGCCTTCATCACTCCAATTCACAACAAGAAGGTCTTTGAACTCACTTCTCGTCAGTGGCTTCTGAGTGTGAACAGAGGCTTGAATGCCATCCAGTTGTTTTCCACTGTCTGCCAAATTGATCCACATGAATTCATTCCTGCCTTAAACTGTGAAATCATGCTAGCAGGCCTGGGGTAACAAACAGATAACAATCAAAATAAGGGTGTTTATTTACGTTTAACTGCACTGTTATAAAATTGTTTTAGGTTTGATTACTAAATTGCAGTTTGATATTGACTTAAGATATGTTGGCTTCTTTTACCTAAGATAAATAAAGTGTTTAATGACCAGGCTGTAAACTCTGGGCATTTCAGGAAGGCCAGCATTGTAGATCGAGGGTACCCCACATTCTGCAATCCAGTCTCCAAGAGAGGCCTTCAGTGAAACTAGGTCTCCCACACTTTTGCACTGCTTGATCTAAAAAGACCAGTTTTAGACAATATTAGATTACCATTTAATTGTTCATCAGGTTAAACATATAGGTGATAATAGGCTACCTGCAACTTTAACTGCACTTCATCATCTGGCAAGTCATGAAAATCAAACCTATCCAACTGCCCTTCCTGTCCACACATCAACAAATACAAAGCCGGATGAAGGGCTTTAATGCCTGGGCCTCCATGAATCAGTGACCAAGCAATGAGTTTTCCACACGTGTAAAACCGGTTCTGTTCTAAAGGCTGACTGGTTGTAGGCAAAAAAAAACCTGGCCTTGCTTTCCTTCAAAAATTCCAAGTGCTGACTGTGCCTCGATCATTAAGAGCCTGATGGAAGGAAAATTATATTTGTTATACCATTATATACATTTTCAACTCAAAGTAGTCTATTACTAGTTGTTTCAGTTTATTACTTCAAATAAAGTTAGAATTAGTTTAAAATGTATATACCAAGTAAATATGTTTGTGGACGAACTGTAGTACACAGAATAAGTACATTTATTTTAGTTTGAGCATTTCTGAATATTAGAAAGGGAATTCAATATTTCTGGATCTTTGAGATAAAAGTTAATTGTACTATAAAAATGTACTGTAACTTTCAGAACAGAAAACTTCCCCCGAAGCTGATTATCCCTAGTATCATACCTCACAATATCAAGTCTGACTTGTACCCATGAGTTTAGCCCTTAATATTTTGTTTCAGTTTTTCAAGATGCAACATTTGTACCCCCAGTCTAGCAGTACAAGTGTTTATACCAACCTAAAGAACTCTCTTTGTGGCCCACCATGATCTTCAGCAGACTCTCCAACAAACTCAATTTGTGGAGTTCTGTTCCAAGCAAAGTAGGACTTTGACAGAGCTTGACAGGCACTGTGAAGAATTTTTGACCGTCTTGCAACAACAATGGCACAATTTTGAGTGTCAAGGTGGTCTTTCTGGAATGATCTCAGAATGTCAGCCAAATCTGCTTCTTCCTAAATAAAGGTTGAGAAATTTAACAGAATATTATTATTAGCTATACATTTCATGCAAAGTGTCTGGTTAGTATGTACTCACAGAGTCTGAATTGGTGTAATTGGGAGAGCCCAACATAAGTTTCTTCATAAGTGGCCCAGTTTCTTCCTCTGTGTCTGTTAGAACCACAAAGTCCTCCCTTAAAAATAAGAAATTGAAAAATAAAAAAATATTTTTTGTCATTGTTTACTCACTGTCAGGTTGTTTCAAACCTGTATGACGTTATTTCCTATTGTCCAATAGGAGATATTTAATTTTAATTCAACAGAATGTTTTTGACTGCTGAATGCTATAATTGACAATCAGAATCAAGTATTCCATAGCAACATGCAATAATAATAATAACAAACCCATTCTGAACTTCGGAGTTTGAATGTTCTTCATTTGCTGGTGGTATAACCCTGTAGTACACCTAAAAAAATGCTTTAGTAATTATTATTATTGTTTTTACAGACACAGCAGAGACATTGTGAGATCACCTTTTAAAGGTACACTATAAAAATGTAACCACTGGGGAATAGCCCAATACTTGCTTGACTCATCATAAACAGAGAAGTACATCCGGCAACAATGTTATTCCACAAGACACATGCAGTGTTGTTTATTAACCACCACACTAGAGAGCCAAAAGTTACATAGTGTACCTCTGAGTGACACATTTTTAGTACATTATATTATATCTATACAAAGGACTACAAGGGAACCAGATTTTCATTTGTGCGAAATTAAAATATACAATACTCACATCTGGAGTTCCAGCATTCACCCATTCATAGATCACAGGGCTCTCATTGCCCTAAACAAATTATGTACTTTCAGAATTTAATAATGAAAATATCATAATTATTCATTAACTTTCAAGAAATATTATAATTGTTGCATATCATTATTAGAAGTATTTTTACAAAAAGAACTGCTACAAACTTAACACGCAGTTACCTGGATCGGAAGAGGAGAGGTAGATGTCAGTGGGACCAATGGTGATTCAGTAGTACTATGAGAGCACTGGGGTGTACTTTGCTCCCATGATGATGTTGTGGCAGTCGAGTGGGACTCTCTTGTGGCAACAGCTGCAGCTTCAGACAGTGGCTGAGGAGAAATAGGTAGAAATTGGTTCAGTTTCCAAAGGCGTACTAGTTGTTGCCTGAAACAACACAGGATATGTTATTTCTTGGAAGCTGGGATGTGACTACACCTACTGTTTCAGGTCTCTGTGCTGATGATGGTGGCAGGGCATGTGTTGGACAGGCAGCAGTTGTCTGGGCTAGTAATGGTGCTTCAGCTGAAGTTTGAACCTGTGATATATTCTAAAGAGAACATTTACATTATTATTCATTTGTTACATTTGTCCAAAGCAACCAGTAGTGGAGTGGCAATCGGGAGGGTCGGGACTTTTCCCGGTGGACCGGTAGTGTTTGGAGGCCACGAGGGCTGGTCTGATAATAGTTATACATTGCAAGTTCTTAGCAACACCATCCAGCGGGCATACATGTAAAAAATATATTGTTCACCCAATGTGTTGATGTTAGATAACGCATTAAGTAATGTTAACTTGACTGACTGTACTTTTATTTAATCCAAAACTGCGTTCATATTTAATTTATCTACACTGTAAAACCCAATAAGTTAACTCAGCTCAAACTGATTGAGGAAACTGATTGCTACAAACCGTTTAAGTTTAAAAACAAATACAATTGAGTATTGTGAACTTATATATATTGAGTCATATTCACTCATAATTTAGTGTTGGTTTAGTCAATCATTTTGAGTATAGGTAACTTAAATATTTTAAGTTCATTCCATTAATTTAAACTAACTGGTTTGAGTTCATTTAATAAATTGAATCAAGTTTAAACAACTACATAGCTACTCAAATGGTTTTAGGAAACCAATTGCCGTGAATGATTTAAGTTAATTAAACTCAAATTAATAAAGTTAATTTAAGACAAGGGGGAAATATTAGTATAAAGAAATGATGAAAGAAAATGATGCAATGACAGTATTTATTGAAAAAAAAAAAAACTTTTCCACAAAAGGTCATCAGGCATAAAACAGAAGTGTGCTGTTCAGTCCAAATAACAGTAAAACAATTTCATCAAATATACAGTTTAACCATTAAAGGGATAGTTAACCCAAAAATTTAAATTCTGTCAGTAATTACTCACTCTCATGTTGTTCCAACCCCGTAAGACTTTTGTAATGTCAGACAGAATTTTCATTTTTGGGTGAACTAACCGTTTAAGACTATAACAGACTGCCCAAACAGGGACATTTTAAAACTAAATCAGTGTGCAAAATCAGTCCAAATAACATTAAAACAATTTCATCACACATGAAATATTTAGGATCAACTATTAAAACTTTAACAGTTAGCACAAATTGGGAACTTTTAAAAAGTCAATCAGAAGTTCATTTTTAAGTGTAAGCAACTTCGGCCTGGCCTTACCATCTTTGAGATTTAGCAGCACTTTCTGTAAGAACTCAAAAAAAAAAAAACCGGTCAGCTTCTTTGGGTAGCTTATGTGAAGGGCATGGAGTAGCCCAAAAATCAGCACCAGTGCACTAACCCAGGACTTTGCAGACATTACCACCTCATCTTCAAGGACAATCAGAAAATCCTGTGGGCAACTTTTCAACCTCTTCCTCGACAGCAATGATGGCAACTGCTGCCTTTTGCGCCTGGTCAAGATCCTCACTCTAAATGGATTGAAATAAATCTTTGTTAATGCATGTCTTTACAAAATCAACAAAACAAACAGGCCATAGTCAGGGCAGACACCATAACTACATTTTCATGAATGACAACAAGCCTGGAAAAATGGACATGCAGGCTGTTCAATTGTCATTAATCGGCTGTCGGTGAACATGTCAAACTAATGATCAAAGACTTCAGAATTTTGTCCTTTTTTTTCTTCAGATTTTAGCCTAGGATCAGAGGAATCTTTTAGGATTTGCTAAATTTGCTTCAGACAGCCAAATCGTTTCCAAAATCGCAAAGCACCCGGTTTAAGACAACCTGAATGCTCAGATAGATTTTAAACTCATTTTAACTAAAAGGTTAAATTGTTGCAATATAATATTTCATACCTTGTGTGTCTTGAAAACATCTGCAGAGTCTTCTTTTAGATAAACTGGTAAACCTGCCAGAGCGGTAACGTTAGTTTGTCTGACATGAATGTCATTCTTGTCCTTAAAGACAAAACATAGCATAATTTAATTCACAATTAAACATCATGAGTTATGAAAATAATTAATCCATAAATGTTAAGAAAACTTTCAAGCATTGCAACCTTAATTCCATGCAATAGTATTAGTAATTATGTGACTCTTCCATTTGAATTCAAGCTTCGGAAGGAATATGTATAGCTTTCTCTTTAGTTCGTACCATGTAAATGAACGTCATCTCCCTTGTGTCAAATTATGCAAATTGTTCAGCATAGGTTAGTTAGTTGATGCCGAACTGTGAAGAAGAAAAAAACACAAAATGATTAATTTTTCCCTGATAAAACTGTAGTTCACTCATAGCATAATAAACAATAGAATGGGTCAGCTTATAGTACCTTTTTCTTTAGTTTTTGCCGCGTGAAAGACGGCCTGTGGTTGTCTCCTCACGGATATTCATGCCCGAGGAACACGTTTGTCTATGCAAAATGTGAGTAACAGTTAACGTTAAATACAAAAATATAATTTTTCCACTGACAAATCTGTGGTTTACTCACAGCATAATAAATAAAAGAATCGGTCAACTTGTATTGCCTATTTATTTAGTTTTTGCAGTGTGAATCTACACGGTGGGTGGAGTATAACGTTCGATCAGTCTCCTCACTGAAAAATATCCAAAATTGCACGGGACACGTCTATGCCAAAATGTGAGAAGACACACGAAAATATAAATTACTTTTCCACTGACAAAACTGTCGTGTACTCACAGCACATTAACTACTGCCGCTGATCCAAAAAATAAATAATAGGCCTATCTCTGCAATGTCGCACATATGATAAATACCCTAACATCGCTATTCGATCTTCTTAAGATGAAGAGTCACTACAATACAACGTTAAAACGTTTAAGATTGCTATAAAAAGGATGAAGCAGTTTTCCGTGCTTAACTTACCTGTTAATTATCTTCATGCCGCCATCCTGATTTTGATTTTGTGACTGAGTTCCGTGAAGCTGTGGGGGATGGGCAGATTACGCCTGTTGAAATAAATGCGCGGGTTTTTCCGAGGGAGAACGCGGTGATGAGTAAAATCAATGTAGGCTTTGAATGAAGCTGAAAACTTTAAAAGTATTTACTTACGTGTTTTTCATTAGCTATGAAAAGTATAAAAGTATAGGCCTTATACAAAAGTAGTTTCTTGAAAAACATTATTTAAAATTAGGAAGAAGTAAACCCACCCACTGGTTTCTAATTTACTTTTCACATTATTTTTATTTTCAACCATTAACATAAACTAGATTGAATTAATTAAATTCAACTTAAATCTTTAGAGATAAAATAGCAAATAGGTTATTCATAACTTATTCAGTTTAAGTTCTGAGTTAAGTTCTGAGTTTATGCAATAGTGTCTGTCTGCAGTCTGCAAGACTTCAAGTTACGCCCCTTCAAGTTACGCCCACTTTTAACCACGCCCCTTCAAGTTACACCTACTTTCAAATGACGCGAGAACAGTTAATTACCACGAGAACAGCTCCATATGCTCTCGCACGAGTTTAAAGGGTTAGTTCACCCAAAAATGAAAATGATGTCATTAATGACTCACCCTCATGTTATCCCAAGCCCGTAAGACCTCCGTTCATCCTCGGAACACAGTTTAAGATATTTTAGATTTAGTCCGAGAGCTTTCTGTCCCTCCATTTAAAGGGTTAGTTCACCCAAAAATGAAAATGATGTCATTAATGACTCACCCTCATGTCGTCCCAAGCCCGTAAGACCTCCGTTCATCTTTGGAACACAGTTTAAGATATTTTAGATTTAGTCCGAGAGCTTTTTGTCCCTCCATTGAAAATGTACGTACGGCACACACTCTTTGTCCAGAATGGAAATAAAGACATCATCAAAGTAGTCCATGTGACATCAGTGGGTTAGTTAGAATGTTTGGAAGCATCGAAAATACATTTTGGTCCAAACATAACAAAAACTACGACTTTATTCAGCATTGTATTGTCTTCCGGTTCTGTTGTTGATCCGCGTTCACGATTCCGCAGTGACCCTGCTGACGTAAGACGCTGATGACGTGTTATCTGGAGATTAGGACATCCGCGACATGCACACCTACGCACCATTTTAAAAAAAAATATAGCAATACAAAAATACAAACAATGTAGAATAGCTTGAATACAGCGCCCGTCTCCCTCAAACTGTAAACGAAGCTCGGGCGCACCAGATAACACGTCATCAGCGTCTTACGTCAGCAGGGTCACTGCGGAATCGTGAACGCGGATCAACAACAGAACCGGAAGACAATACAATGCTGAATAAAGTCGTAGTTTTTGTTATGTTTGGACCAAAATGTATTTTCGATGCTTCCAAACATTCTAACTAACCCACTGATGTCACATGGACTACTTTGATGATGTCTTTATTTCCATTCTGGACAAAGAGTGTGTGCCGTACGTACATTTTCAATGGAGGGACAAAAAGCTCTCGGACTAAATCTAAAATATCTTAAACTGTGTTCCAAAGATGAACGGAGGTCTTACGGGCTTGGGACGACATGAGGGTGAGTCATTAATGACATCATTTTCATTTTTGGGTGAACTAACCCTTTAAATTGTATGTACGGTATACTGTCCTTGTCCAGAAAGGAAATAAAGACATCATCAAAGTAGTCCATGTGACATCAGTGGGCTAGTTAGAATGTTTTGAAGCATCGAAAATACATTTTGGTCCAAAAATAACAAAAACTACGACTTTATTCAGCATTGTATTGTCTTCCGGTTCTGTTGTCAATCCGCTTTAGTGACGCTGCTGACGTATGACGCTGCTGACGTGTATCTGGTGCGCCCGTGTATTCGGATTCAAATAAATATGGCTGGGCAAAAAAATGCAAGTCTTCCTCTGTGTCGAAATCCTTAGACATGTTTGCGAAGATTGTTTTGTTTCCAGCGTGCGTCTCCCTCAGACTGTAAACGAAGCTCGGGCGCACCAGATAACACGTCAGCTCGTCTTACGTCAGCAGCGTCACTGAACGCCGATCCACAACAGAACCGGAAGACAATACAATGCTGAATACAGTCGTAGTTTTTGTTATTTTTGGACCAAAATGTATTTTCGATGCTTCAAAACATTCTAACTAACCCACTGATGTCACATGGACTACTTTGATGATGTTTTTATTTCCTTTCTGGACAAGGACAGTATACCGTACATACATTTTCAATGGAGGGACAGAAAGCTCTCGGACTAAATCTAAAATATCTTAAACTGTTTTCCGAAGATGAACGGAGGTCTTACGGGCTTGGAACAACATGAGGGTGAGTCATTAATGGCATAATTTTCATTTTTGGGTGAACTAACCCTTTAACATAAACGAGAACAGTTGCATATGCTCTCGCATGAGTTTAACATAAACGGAACATACTAGAGTTAATTTGTCATGATCCTGGTTCTCTTCTCGTGTTTTATTGGTCTCTGTCTCCCTCTTCTGGTCATTCTCTGTCTCTGTTCCCTCTAGTCCGCTCTCACTTACTACTTATCTTCCCCAGCTGTTTCTCATTCTCTCATTATCGCACCTGTTCTCTATTTTCTATCATTAGCTACTCTCTATTTCTAGTCTCTCGTGTTTCTCTCTAGTTTGTCGGATTATTGTTGACCGTCATGTTCGTACCGCTGATGATTTCTCTTGTCGAATGTTCTGTCCAGTCTAGTCCAGTTGTCTGAGATCTACCTGCATCTATACCAGTTCTGAGCGGTTACCTGTGTAAGGTCCAGAGGACGTGTGAGGGATCTGCGCTTCATCAGTTCTCCTTTGCCCACTCACCACCAGCCCACGAGACATCTGCGTGCGCTTCTCTGTTCCTTCAAGAATATTTTGGGATTGTTTCTGTTTATCGGCCGTTGCGGCTCTGCCTTGTTTCATTAAAGACTGTTAACCTGCTTTTCGTCTCCTGAAGTTTCCTCACGCAGCAGTCCTCGTGACAGAATAATCCGACCAACATGGATCCAGCTGATGAACGACCCATTCAGAACACGATTGAGATCCAGGGAGCCATGCTGGGGAGACACGAGGAGGAACTCGCCGCCGCTCGTCAGGCTGTTGAGACCCTGTCTTCCCAGATATCTGATCTTTCTCAGCAGTTTCACTTTCTCCGAACAGACCCGGTCCGGTCTTCTGGTCCCTCCGCTTCTGAGCCACGAGTGAATAATCCCCCCTGCTATGCGGGTGAGCCTACCGAGTGCATGTCGTTTTTAACCCAATGTGAAGTTGTGTTTTCGCTTCAGCCACACACTTATTCTGAAGAACGGACTCGCATAGCCTACATCATCTCACTTCTCAAGGGACGGGCTCGTGAGTGGGGAACGGCTATCTGGAATTCCGATGCCACCTGCCTCAACAGCTATTCCCTTTTTAAGGACGATATGTTACGAGTGTTCGACCGTTCGGTACGGGGATCGGAGGCTTCTCGTCAGTTATCCTCTCTGCGCCAGGGAGGACGCTCTGTCGCTGACTTCTCTGTGGAATTCCGCACGCTCTCCACTTCTTGTGGCTGGAACGAGCCCGCCCTGGTAGCGCGCTTTGTCGAAGGGCTTAACGCCGAGATCAGGGATGAGGTTCTGGCTCGTGAAATACCCACCTTCCTCAACCCTCTCATTGATTTGGCCTTACGTGTGGAGGAACGTTTTGAGCTGCGTCGACGAGCACGTCCAGCGGTCCTCCCTTCCTTCCCAGCATCTTTCGGTGCCTCTTCATCTGCACCTGCAGCGGACCAGGAGCCTATGCAGCTGGGTGGAATCCGGATCTCTGCTTCTGAACGCCAGCGCCGTATTACAAACCGTCTGTGTCTTTATTGCGGCGCTAACAACCATTTCGCCTCTTCCTGCCCTTTAAAAGACAGAGCTCCCCAGTAGAACGAGGGTTACTGGTGAGCGCATCCTCTCTAAGCCCTCCGCCTCCTTCACGGACTATTTTTTCTGTTCATCTCCGCTGGCCCGACTCCTCTATAGACTGTCAGGCTCTTATTGACTCTGGTTCCGAGGGAAATTTTATTGATGAGACCTGGGCCCTTAAGCATGGCGTTCCCCTTATTGAGCTTCAGGATCCCACCACTGTTTTCGCCTTGGATAGACGGGTTCTCGCCAGGGTTCACCGCGCTACTGCCCCCTTGAGTCTCACCGTATCCGGTAATCACCGCGAGACCATTTCTTTGCTGGTGTTTCACTCCCCTAATATACCTGTGGTGCTGGGTCATCCGTGGCTGGTGGAACATAACCCTCAGATTAACTGGTCCAAGAATTCTATTTTGTCATGGAATCTTTCGTGTCATGCTAAGTGTTTGGTGTCCGCTGTGTTTCCTGTGTCTTCTGTCTCTGTTTTTCAGGAGGAACCAGGTGATTTGTTAGGTGTCCCTGAGGAGTACCATGATTTGCGAGCGGTCTTCAGTCGATCCCGGGCGGCATCCCTTCCTCCTCATCGTCCGTATGACTGCAGCATCGAGCTTCTTTCTGGAACCACTCCCCCCCGGGGAAGGCTTTATTCTCTCTCCGTCCCGGAGCGTCAGGCGTTAGAGAAGTATCTCTCAGAATCCTTAGACGCTGGTACCATAGTTCCTTCTTCCTCTCCAGCCGGTGCAGGATTCTTTTTTGTGAAGAAGAAGGACGGCTCGTTACGCCCCTGCATCGATTACAGAGGCTTGAATGACATAACTGTCAAGAACCGCTACCCCTTGCCACTTATGTCATCAGCCTTTGAAATCTTGCAGGGCGCTAACTACTTCACAAAACTGGATCTTCGCAACGCGTATCATTTAGTTCGCATCAAGGAGGGTGACGAATGGAAGACCACTTTTAATACTCCGCTGGGCCACTTTGAGTACCGGGTTTTACCGTTCGGCCTGGTCAACGCCCCCGCCGTATTTCAAGCTTTGGTCAATGACGTTTTACGAGACATGCTAAACGTGTTTGTCTTCGTCTACCTTGATGACATTTTGATTTTCTCTCCGTCTTTACAGGTTCATGTGCAGCAGGTTCGTCGAGTCCTCCAACGACTTTTAGAGAACAAATTGTTCGTCAAGGCTGAGAAATGCACGTTTCATTCTCCGTCTGTTAGTTTTCTCGGCTCCGTCATCTCGGCTCAGGGCATCAGTATGGATCCTGCTAAGGTTCGCGCGGTCACCGATTGGCCTACACCTGACTCCCGTATTGCGCTCCAATGTTTTTTAGGGTTCGCGAACTTCTACCGAAGGTTTATTAAGAACTTTAGTCAGGTAGTTGCCCCATTAACCGCTCTAACCTCGGTCAAATCTCGTTTTGTCTGGAGTAACGCGGCTCAGACCGCCTTTGATCGTCTTAAGACATTGTTTACGACCGCGCCGGTTCTCGTCACCCCTGACGCTTCTAAGCCTTTCATTGTCGAGGTCGATGCTTCGGAGGTAGGAGTAGGAGCCATCCTCTCGCAGCAGTCTTCCGCTGACGAGAGGATCCATCCTTGCGCTTTCTTTTCTCATCGTCTCTCTCCGTCTGAACGAAACTATGACGTGGGTAATCGCGAACTTCTCGCCGTCCGATTAGCCCTGGGAGAGTGGCGCCAATGGCTGGAGGGGTCTTCCTTTCCGTTCGTGGTCTGGACTGACCACCGAAACCTTGAGTACATCCGATCTGCTAAGAGACTCAACGCTCGTCAGGCTCGTTGGTCTCTATTCTTTACTCGTTTCGATTTCACTCTCTCCTACCGCCCGGGTTCAAAGAATTTAAAGCCTGACGCGCTGTCTCGTCAATTCTCCTCTCCCAAGACGTCACCCGTCGAGTCTATCCTTCCCCAGGAACGAGTGGTAGGGGCTGTTACCTGGGGAATTGAACGAATCGTTAAGCGCGCGCTTCCTCACGCCATAACTCCCCGTGGCTGCCCGAAAGGGTCATTATTCGTTCCTCCCTCCGCTCGTCGTGCCGTTCTCCAGTGGGGTCACTCCTCCAAGCTTTTTGCTCACCCTGGGGTTAGGGGTACTATTACGTCTGTGTTGCAAAGATTTTGGTGGCCCACTCGGGAACGTGATATCCGTCGTTTCATTGCGGCGTGTCCTGTCTGTGCTCAGACCAAGGTTAGTAATAGACCTCCCGCTGGTCTCCTTAGACCGTTGCCCGTTCCTTCACGTCCGTGGGCTCAGATTGGACTTGATTTTATTACAGGACTTCCTCCTTCGGGTGGAAAGACTGTAATTCTTACGGTCGTCGATCGATTTTCTAAAGCCGCTCGCTTCGTCTCTCTTCCTAAGCTTCCCTCCGCCAAAGAGACCGCCCAAATTGTTGTTGATCACATTTTTAAGATCCATGGCCTTCCTGAGAATATCGTATCCGATAGAGGTCCACAGTTCGCTTCCCTGTTTTGGAAAGAGTTCTGTCGCCTCATCGGAGCCACGGTCAGCCTTTCCTCGGGTTTTCACCCCCAGACCAATGGACAAGCTGAACGCGCTAATCAGACCATTGGCCGTATTCTGCGAAGTCTCGCTTACCGCAACCCTGCCTCTTGGTCTGAGCAACTCCCATGGGCAGAGTACGCGTTCAATTCCGCTCCCTCGTCCGCCACTGGATTATCTCCTTTTCAGAGCTGTTTAGGGTACCAACCCCCTCTTTTTCCTTCCTCGAGTCCTGAATCTAACGTTCCATCTGTTAATGGGTTTATCCAACGCTGCAAACGAACCTGGAAGAGTGTGAGATCCGCTCTTTTAAAGTCTCGCTCCATCACTCGTCGGTCCGCTAACAAACGCCGTACCAAGAGTCCCCGTTATGTCATTGGTCAAAGGGTGTGGCTTTCCACCGCCAATCTTCCTCTCCAGTATCCGTCTCGTAAACTGGCCCCCAAATTTATTGGACCCTATCGCATAATCCAGGTCCTTAGCCCTGTCTCTATGAGACTCAGACTGCCATCCAATCTCCGCCGTGTTCACCCCGTGTTTCATGTCTCTTCTCTCAAGCCTGTTGTTCGCCCACCCCCCCGCCCAGTTAACCCTCCGGTTCGTGTCGAGGGTTCCCCTGTCTACCGGGTCCGTAAGATCCTTGATGTCCGTCCTCGTGGTCGTGGCCATCAGTTTTTAGTTGACTGGGAGGGTTATGGCCCTGAGGAGAGAAGCTGGATTCCCGCCCGGGACGTCCTGGACCGCTCGCTCATCGACGATTTCTATCGCTCCCGTCAGTCTTCCTCTTTGAGTGCGCCAGGGGGCGCACTTTGAGGGGAGGGGTACTGTCATGATCCTGGTTCTCTTCTCGTGTTTTATTGGTCTCTGTCTCCCTCTTCTGGTCATTCTCTGTCTCTGTTCCCTCTAGTCCGCTCTCACTTACTACTTATCTTCCCCAGCTGTTTCTCATTCTCTCATTATCGCACCTGTTCTCTATTTTCTATCATTAGCTACTCTCTATTTCTAGTCTCTCGTGTTTCTCTCTAGTTTGTCGGATTATTGTTGACCGTCATGTTCGTACCGCTGATGATTTCTCTTGTCGAATGTTCTGTCCAGTCTAGTCCAGTTGTCTGAGATCTACCTGCATCTATACCAGTTCTGAGCGGTTACCTGTGTAAGGTCCAGAGGACGTGTGAGGGATCTGCGCTTCATCAGTTCTCCTTTGCCCACTCACCACCAGCCCACGAGACATCTGCGTGCGCTTCTCTGTTCCTTCAAGAATATTTTGGGATTGTTTCTGTTTATCGGCCGTTGCGGCTCTGCCTTGTTTCATTAAAGACTGTTAACCTGCTTTTCGTCTCCTGAAGTTTCCTCACGCAGCAGTCCTCGTGACATAATTAAACTGACTCTTAGTTGTTCAAGAACAGAAACCACTGAGATGACATCTTCAAAATTCTTGTTTTGTCTGTATACAGCAAAGCATACAAATCTGCATTAGCACCAATGTATTGATAATGTATTGCTAGACACCATATTGCAATGTATTGTTTTTTCAATTTGTTCTTGTGGAATTGGGCTTTGTCTAAAACTTTTTTTTTTAAATAATTTTTTTAAAACAAATATTTTTAAACATCTTTCCATGTCGTATTGTATGCCTGATGTGCTGACAATTCATTTTTGACAACACTAATGAACAGTTAAATGCACAGCTGTCAAACACATCTTATGATACTTTGAGACAAATTAACTACAAGCACAGTCATCACAAAAACTTTTATTGAAGTGCAACACGAGGGTTTATGCAAACCCAATCTGTAAGTTCTGGCACTAATACGGTCATAGAAAATCAGACCGTGCCTCCAGCCGCATAAAAACAGTCCATGTTGCAGTATCCTGCAAAATCATTTTCAGAGTAGAACCCTTGTAGTTTTCCTCTTTGTCCACATCCCCAGTATCCTTCACAGTCTTTGTACATATCATTGCATTGAATGCAACGGGAGATCAGATAGGGAATTCTGTAGGTCCTTCTATGGTCCTCTGAAAAGGAGTTCCAGTTTACCACACCTGATGACAAAAGAAGTAATGTGTAAAACATGTTTGCATTTTGTTTCTTTTTTTAATACGAAATTTTCTGGTAGCAGTGTTTCTTCAGTATTAATTTTATTAGTGGTGTGCCTCCACAAGAAAATTTATTTAGCAATTAAAAGAAACACTAATTGCCTAAAACAAAAAGCATTAGTCTAGTGTAGATTATATTACGATGATTAAAATAATTTTAGCACTAGAACCTTGACTTGAATCATAACTTAAGCCCAGACATAGACAGATAAATGGACACATGTAGAATCGTCACTCAAAAGCACCACAGCTGCACAAAAATCACAGAGGAAACAGTCATATACTGGTATAGAAAAGAATAAATTAGGCAACATCTATGTACAACATGCATTTACATTTTAATACTGGCAAGTGACCACTCCAGGGGCCATTTAATGTGTTGTGTTGCTGGCTTCTGCGGGACACAGATTGAGTAGCTCAAAGTTCCAAACGCTTTTCTTTGCCCTTGCTGCGATGTAAAAAGCGATGAGCCGGCATGTCCAAGTTGAGTGCGTGATCCTGTGAGTGAGTGACTTTCTCTTTTAGCTCAGAGGTGCTTTAGAAGCGAAGAGACATAACTTACTGTCTAGCCAGCAGAAGTGTGCTTCCTTCAGAAAGGATTCCTCTCTCACTATCCTCCAGAACCGAGTGCATGTGAGAGCAAGGGTGCGAATTGCAGGATCACCATCTTGTAGCACCACAAGGATGAAGATCATGTGCAAAATTTCCTCAGGCAGCTGTGAACATAAAAGACAAGTCACTACAAAATCAGTAGGCTCAATAACGGGTCTCCATCATCATCATCGACCAGGAAAGGGTGAAGGATGAACATGCCTCTTATTATAACCATATCTATGAGCATTGAAGTTATACTTACAATTGTGAAATCAAATGGAGCCTCCATGACAGCATACCAGGAGTACTGCAAATAGCAGCAGTGATAATGATGATTTCTGCAACATCCACCATGGCATCTGTACATTTTATACCCTATAAACAAATAGAAATCCAGGTTTACAAACTACTCATACATACATCATACACTTTATCCTTATGGCAAAATTAAAACTGTACACAAATTAACATTGGAATGAAATGCTTAACATTACTAGTGGACAATTCAAAACATTTATTTAAACTGACAGATACCTCCATGTTTAACAGCTGTCTTCTCATGTGTTTGCATATGTGCCACAACATACTCTCCCATTTTGCTGCAGAACTGGCATTTGTAGTTTGGGGCTTCAAATATTGGATTTTTTAATATACCTTCCCTACAAACTGTTGGATGAAGCTGGAAGTTTGTTAAATTTGTTACACACATCAACATTTAATTTGCTGGTAGCATTACTGGTATGGTGCATTCGTGTAAACATGCAACTAGTAATTAACTAAGAATCTTGCATTATTCTGAATGCAGCGATGTGTGGGATATGTGTGGGATATATGTGCGGGGAAATAACATTAGGCCTACACGTTGTATGTTACAGATTGGGCTCCCAATTACCCTAATGTTTACCCTTAACTTTAATTAATAAAGAACACGTTAAAGATCAGTTCAAACAACCACCGATATTATTTCCTTAACGTACAGCTAACGCTAAACTAATTTTATTCTACATTTTAGTTCGACACGGGTACCAAGGCAACATTACGACGAATTTAGTGATTCATTGGGCTAGCTCGCTTCTTATTTTGTTCTTATTGCCCGCCAATACTGATCCTGCCTTCACGTGCTATCAGAAATTAGATATTTACAACTTCTGAAATCGTAATTACGAGCTCATTAAATTCAAGTTTCGAAATGGGAGGGTGTTCATGCAACGTTACATTTTTTGTTAACAAGAAACTCATTTTTACAATTCCGAGAGCACGTTAAGGCAGCATTAACTTAATTAGACCGTAAACAACTATTGCTTACTTAACTTTAAGCGAGGACGGTTAAGTTAATAGATTATCAACTCTAGAAACAATACCAAAATGTGTTACTACAGTATGAAAATGACTGACAAACTTCAATTTGAACGGTTATCTCTGGAAAATATTCTTACCGTTGTCTCTAAACGAGCTGCCATCTTGCCAACAACATCTCGTTCTGACATATCGTGTGATTCGGTGTGATTTGGACAACTTCAAGTTACGCCCAACTTCAAGTTACGCCCGACTTCAAGTTACGCCCCTCTCTTGCAGTCCGCAGACAGACCCATCTCAGTTTATGAGTTAATATCACATTTTTTATTGAGTGAAATGAACTTTTTTTTTTAAATAAGTTAAATGAACTCATTTCGTTTAGTGACTTTCAGTGTTAGGTTTTACAGTGTACAGATGTGACCAGTAGCGGTGGCTTTCTTAATCTAATTAAAATAATTTTGCAAGGGTTCTATGACGCTTGCTTGTATATTTTTTATATATGTGGCTTAGCTGCTGCCTAGCAGATAAAACACGTTATTAAAACACAATGTTCTAGGTAGCTAGAAATAATGCCACATAATGCCATCCTGAGGGCCGGTGGTCTAGGACATCTCCCGGTAGATTTTTTGGTCCCACTCCGCCCCTGAAAGCAACTTACAATGCAATCAAGGTTTGACCACATTCATGCATTCCATGAGAATCAAACCTATAATTTTAGCATGGCTAGCGCTATATGCTCTACACATAAGTTTAAAGAGTAATGCATGGCTATTAGCAATAATAAAATCTAAAACTGGTTAGATTGCATGGTCTTTTATAATTAAACAGCCTGATTTTATATTAAATATTTTCAGATTCCTTTTAAAAAGCCCTTTCATTGTCAGTGTTTTCATAGTCAAATATAATTTCTGTAATTCATAAATATGCAAACAAATATGATTGTAACACAGCAAAATATATCACACAAAATGTCACACTTTCTGTGTTTAACAGTCTGTCCTCATAGAATAAATGACCCTACCTGATCAGGCTGAGACAGGTCAACAGAAGGGTGTACATAGATGACTCTGTCTTTAAAAAGCATGCAGAGTATGGTTCCAGTCAGTTCAACTCCAGGTTCCAGCGTAGGTTTGACCAGCTGTGTGTTTAAAGCTCTCAATATCTCCAATCTTAAATGTAAAAAAGAAGGTAAATTACTTGCATAATAAATACTGAATAAGTCGGTTTAAATGTAACATCTTAAATCACTCACTGGTGCACTGTGGGGTCATAAAGCCTGAGACCACATTGAAAGTTAAATAATTCAAAAAGAAACCATGTGACATTAACTGAGGAAATAAATAAGACTCTGCATAACGTCTAATCAAAGCCTTGCACATTTGTGACATTGAATCTCCCAAAAGGGCCGGATAATGTGAAAAGTAAATGCTGACTGAGAAGGGTCATGGAAGGGTTATGGAAGCACAGGAAATTAAATAAATGACAAGATATCCATTTTGAAGGAAGAAACTCATACAGGTGAGTAAGTGGTTGATGACGACATTATCATTTTTGGGTGATTATCCCTTTAATTTTTAAATGGTTGATTACAAAAATTAACCACAGTTTAACTACAAAAACACATGGTTATTGCAGTTAAACAATGGTAACCACGAAATAATCATGGTCTTTGCTACACTAACCATAGTTTAACCATGATATTTGGTAAAACTGTGGTTATACAAATGGTAATCAATCAAAAACGGTTACTACACTTTTACAACAATAAAACCATGGTTAATTTTCGTAAGGGATTTGTTATGAAAAAATATATTATTAAAATGCAGTATTTAAACATTTAAACAACTAATCTCAGAGTTTTAGTTACTTACTCAGTGTTGAGTTGAAGTTTTGATTCATAAATAGAATGAATATGCTGCAACACCTGCTGAACATTCCAACGTTTTTGGAATTGTACTCCACTAATAATGTAACCATTATTTAGGAGTTGGACTCTAGCCATTCCCTTTGGTACAACTGTGGTTTCTGGGGAGGTCAATAGACACACTTCTCTAATGAAGGGACCACCTGTGTTTCTTTGGCACCTAAAGGAAATAAGAAAATGCAATTGTGCACTTGCATTTTCATTATCTAATTCAGAAATAACGTATCTTACATATCAGGCAGTTAAATACTCAATTATAGGCTCAATTATAGGCTAACTATGTCTATGACTAAATGCAAATAGGCCTACTTTGCTAGACGAATAGCATATACATTGTTATTCACTATTTTACCTTCTTCTCATGTTTACAGTTCCCCGTGAGGCCTCACCACTGAAGTTACGTGCGAACTGGAATGCTGGAGTGGGTCTGGTTTGTGGCAAATGGTTAAAAAGTATTCGTCTCTCATTTTCTGAATGGATGTCTCTGTCCCCTAGAGCCTCCTCAATTCTATTCAAAATGTCAGGAGTAGTTAAAATTGTTTCTACAATGCGCCTAGCCATTTTACCTCACTCATTTACATTAATAATAGCAGAGGTTTATGGGTAAAATGTAATTGAGTGGCGCCAAATGAACTTGTATCTGTTTAAATTGGTCAGCGCAGCGCTGGTGAGGACTGTTCGCGCCGCGCCGCCCACTGGGTGTCGCTAGGAAACACGTCCGCGCTGCGCTGACGAATCGGCCGCGCGGCTCGGACCATTGAACCGCGCAGATGACATGTCAGCGCGGCGCGAGCTCTGTAAACCCCCGCTGTCTCGTCCCACTTTTGGTTCGTTTGGCTTCCCATACTGCCCCGGATCGGCGCCGCACCCGCCGGACGGACTGTCACAGTCGAAGCTACAGACAAGTCTGGCGCAGAGTTGGTGCAGATCTGCATATTGAGTGCGACTGCTGCGCGAATCTACTGATTCGAAAACGGACCTGGCACAGATGTAAATGCTGTCTGGGGAGGGATCTCAAGGGGCTGAAAAGTGACTCCATGATGGCTTTATTTCTGCTGGACAGGTAATCTTGCTGTTTTCATTTTGATGGCATTTATTTTTTCATGAAGCATGTATCACTAGCACACGTAGCTACCTAATATAGCTACATAACGTTACGTAGCATAACTAACGGTACTGGCTTAGCTATGACAGTGTAACTTTGGTGTCGACTGGTATAACGTTACTGTTAGTGAGCCAGGGTTGAGACGATAAATAAGCAATAGGCCTATCTGCAGTTGAAAGCTGTTTTGTTTAATTTCGCCAAATCTAACTTTAGGTAAAAAAGTTTAGGGGATCTATTTTTATACCTAGCTTTACCCTCTGCCTAAACTTTGTTCCTATGTTCACCGTGAACTCTTCCTGCTCCGTTTTTTCACGTTTGGTTTGTTGTTATGTGCTCTACATGTTTACCTATGTTTTATGTTGTATCTGTGTGTGTTATTATACAATATATGTTGTGTGTGTGTGTTATATTATCTTGTGTCTGCAATGCAGTTGTGAGGTGTTTGAGTGTATGTTACTCATTTTTTTCTGTAAACAATACATTTAAAAAATGTGGTGATTTAACTGTTATGGTGATTTGCTTGTTTTTATAGTTATGAGAAAGACATATCAACATCCACGTCATCAAAAAGTGGCTTTACAAGGCCACCACCCCCTGTTTCCACTATTGTCGCTGAGTCGCTTTCTGACAGGTGAGACTTTTATGTTGTGTCGTTCAGTGAATGCAGTAAGGCTAAAATCTTTCCGTGGCAGGGGCAGCTGCCACCGAGACCTGTCACTCCACCCGTCACCGCTATTGGCAGCTTTCACTCGACCTGTCACCGTTTTATGCGGCTGTCACTCCACCCGTCACCGCTATTGGCAGCTGTCACTCGACCTGTCACCGCTATATGCGCCTGTCACTTGACCTGTCACCGCTATATGCGCCTGTCACTCGACCTGTTATGGCTATACAAGCCTTTCACGCGACCCGTAACGGCTATATGCGCCAGTCAACCGACCTGTCACGGCTATTGGCAGCTGTCACTCGACCTGTCACCGCTATATGCGCCTGTCACTTGACCTGTCACCGCTATATGCGCCTGTCACTCGACCTGTTATGGCTATACAAGCCTTTCACGCGACCCGTAACGGCTATATGTGCCAGTCAACCGACCTGTCACGGCTATAAGAGCCTGTCACCCGACCTGTCACGGCTATACGAGCTTGTCACGCGATCCGTCACGGCTATATGCTCCTGTCACGGCTATATGCGCCTGTCCCGCGATCCGTCAGTGCTATATGCTACTGTCTTGCGACCCGTCACGGCTATATGCGCCTGTCACTCGACCTGTCACTCAGCTATATGTATGCAAGCCAAAGTGTTCATAAACGCCTGGTCGGGCGTCTGATTGACGGGTCACACTGACCCGTCAAAAGCGTGCGTTTCGACAGCCCATAAAAGCGCGCGTTCTTAACGTGCGGTTTGTGGTTACGGAAAACGCACGTTTTTGACGCGCGTTTATCATAACAAAAATGGGCGTCGAATAGTGATGCACCGAAATGAAAATTCTGGGCCGAAACCGAAAATTTAGGATGCACTTGGCCGAAAACCGAAACTGAAGCCGAAAATGGTTTCTTTTAAAAACTTATACTAATATATATATATATACAGTACAAAACCTAAAATATTTTTAACAATAAATATAAATAATAATACCAAATAATATTATTTTTCAAGTTTTATGTTCCATCAAATAAAATAGTTTTTTAACAGTTGTGCAAAAAGATCCACAATTATCTGAATAACTGCACACAAAATCACAGAATGGCAGTGGGCCTCTATTCTGCTGCTGCATGTAAACAATTTTACTTACATTTTAAATTGCTGTGCAAAACAACCGTGCAAAACAACAGTGCAAAAACAGCACTAGAACTTAATCCAAACTCAAACTGTAAACAACATGTAAGCCTATGTAGCCTTAGAAAACACAGTTGTGCAGTGCTACGCAAATTTTAATGTAACTGCTATACACACAGAAAATTGGACTGGGGGTCTTACATGCGTTTCATGTGGCACACTAGCACACACACGCACGCTCTCTCCCTGTCTGGCAGGTAAACCTAACAGGCAGTGCAAACGTGTGTGTACAAACGTGCGAAAAGAACGTGCTCGTTCTCTATAGTGTTCTCGAAATCGCACGTCATAAGCGTGTGCTCACTTCTTGATCAAGTCTGTCATGCTTTTGTCCCTATGTGGTTTAGGACTTTTGTATTATCATTAAACCCAATCAAAACGGCATGGAATTATTGATGGCAAATTTGACAGAAGAGAGGATTATAATAGTGGCGTAAGTTTGCTTTGAAAAGTGGTGGGGACACCGCACAACTCGTTTTGCTATTTGTTTATTTAATAACCGAATTTACTGAGTTCAGAGTTGGAAATACACTTAATTTTCACTTTGATGTACACTGAAAAAAGGTTTTCAAGCAGTACTTCGTTCAATTAATAATTTTTCTTTCAATTCAGTTTACTATTATTTGTTTTATTTTTTAAGTTATATTTTATTAGTTCAAAACTTTGTTAAATATAAATATTTTTCATTAAGATCTTACATAAGAAAAATTTGTTTCGACGAATGTACAATTTCAAGGTTACACACAGGCCAGCGCATGCGCATTAACCCTCAGAGACCTAAGGGTATTTTTACAATAAATTTTCCGTCTGGTGTTATTCACTAAAAAAGCTTGTAAAACATCAACCCTTTTTTGCACAGACAATTGACACACCTCTTTTTTTTCAGGACAAATTGAACTTTCAGCATATTTGTGTTGCATTGATGTCACCTGAATGAAAAAATAAGTTATGGGACCACAAAGACAAATGAAAAAATAAATCGGAAATTTAATCACTCAAATATTTATTGAAATCACACACAAATAAATAAAAGCTAAGCAAATTTCCTCTGGAAAACAGTTTGTTCATGTCTTTGGAGTCCTGGAGCACAGGAATAAACATTATAACTTGTACAGAACCAAAACTATTTACATTTTTCCATAAGAAGTCCAGGCGTTTTGGGCCTCATGAAATTCACTGGTGCCAAGCCTCAAAACAGTTCCTATCAGCAATCACACAGAGGGCCACATCACAGGCTTTGCATTTCTATTTTATTTATTCTTTTATTTATTATATTCTTTTTATACTTTTATACTACATTTATAATACTATAATACTTTTTATAATACTCATTTGTATTTGATAATACTTTTTTACAGTAAATAAATAAATGGCACTTCAGCTGGGTCTATCCTGGTAATCTAGTTCCTCATCTGTCAAAAAGCTCTGTTCTCCTGAAAATCCATCATCCTGCATGGCATCAAAAAAGGCCAGAGCTCGATTTACATCCATTTTTCTTTGTGTTTCTCTGTGAAACGCGCGTCTCTTCGTGCGTCTCTCTCTCCACAATATCAGAGCTTGGTTCGTGCGTGATGACGCACACCAATATTTACAACGGATCAGCCTGTAATTGGTCAACAACCATCACGTGAAAACATCACGTGATATCCAAAATGGCAGCTTGCATCGAGCTAGCAGCAAAAATGACGGAATATTTATAAATTATGGACATCAAGAGGCTCATACTTGGATATAAGCGTTTGGATTTATTGCTGAAAAACTCCGAAAGGATGCACAAGTTCCAGGCTGGATAGAAAACCTTCTGTAAAGGCTAGAAAGACACCAAAGACACCCCCGTGATGGCTAGCTCGTTAGCTTTCTGCTGAAAAAAACGGTAAGAAAATCGATAAATCTGTCACCGAATAATATAAATATTTATCGGAGGTGCCATGTGGCGTCGTCGACGATGCCGTCGGTTTCTGAGGGTTAAACACAAATCTCGACCAGGCAGTGACAGTCACCAGACCGCTCTTCAAGTCGGCGGGCGCTCCGTGGCTCACTTTACTTTTCTGCACCAGACCAGACTCTTGAGAATCAAGTTACATCGCAGAAAAACTCTGGTAAGTGAAACAAACAACCATTTAAATGTGCTGTTGTATTTAGTAGCCTGTTAATTTTATGCCAGACATGGCGCACTGACGTTATCTGGTAACGTTAGATACTAGGCCTATGTAACTTGTTCGTTTGAAAATGTTAACTTGGTGTTAGCTAGCTGAGTTGACAGTATGTCGACGTTAATTAATTCCTGACCGATTTCAAAAGGGAACATAGGTTAAAAGAAAACCCGTGCCTTTTGGTAACGTTAATTAACTTGAACGTTTAAGCATTGAACCGAACGTTATCTCGAGTCAGCCATAAAAATAACGTTAAAACCGTTAAAACAGTTAACCTGATCAACTAACTTAAGTGAATTAGCTACATATTAAGGGCCTGGCTTAATGTATGGCTAACGCAGTTATGACTGACGAAATACAACATTTATTTGTCTAATATTGCTCCATTGGCAAACTTTTTTATATATTTTAAATTCGGGCGATGTCGGTTGGTTTTCAAAAAAAATAGTACTAGCCAGAGGACACAGGGGGCAGTAACGTTAAAGCCACGACGCAACAGTCATTCATTAATACGTTTTTCAAGGTTAGTAACATACTTCCGAATTCAGTTGATAATGAATATAAATGCTTAATATTTTAACTTTGTCTGTTAATGTAGATGACTTGTACTTAAGTGTACTTAAGCAAACTTTGACAGACTCACAGTAAATGCATGGATCGACATGGATTTTTTACTATCTTGATGCAGGATACTGACATTGCTGTAAAGAGGGAGACTGCACTAAAAGGTCTTATTTTCTACATGGGAGAAGCAGTGGAGGACCTCATCAAGGATTTCCTGGTAAGACAAGATTAATTTAGCGATGCGAAAATTCTAGCTAAGGCGGTCAACTTCAAAATTAGCCATCAGACTATGTTCAGATATATGTCTGAAAACAGTCTGTAAGCAAAGTTCAAATAGAGATACAATACCTTTCCACTAAAACCTTTCCACTAGTCCCTTGCGCTGGTTTTAGTTTGTTATATTTATATTTCAAAAATGAATTGGAGTAAAAACATAATTTTATAATTAGTTAGAAGTAGATGCTAATTATAAAATTTTGTGCATTTGTGTTTGCATTCAATTTGGTTTGAGTTATTTTTTTGTTATCCAAATAAAAAATAGCATCTGAATGTCGTCTAATAGTTTGGGCTCTGTTGTTAACCTTTAATCTGGGGGGAAACCCAACCTGTATTGATTCCTTATTCTTTCTTTCTTTTTTTTTCTTCCTAAATTCTTTTCCAGGTATCAGAAAAGAAAGAGGCTGAACAATTTCTTCAGCAAGAAACCATGTCAATCTTTGTCATCAGAGATGCACAAGGTGTACCTACAAACATTGGCATCATTCTAATCTAGAGGGACAAGAGGTTCTGAGCGGCTTGCCCTGTCGTAAATGCTGTTGCCATTCTGCTGAGCCGCCATTATGCCTTCAATCTGGAATATCCCAAGACATTGAAACTGACATTTGAATATATCCAGAAATTCAGTATTATAGCGGTGTATAGCAACAACTCTGTACTTCCATTCCAATGTCTGACACGATGTGTTTTTTTACAGTTGGATATCATTTGTAGCAGAGATAGTGAAATACTTATCACAGCTGCATTTCTGGTAGTGTTGAAACTGAGAAATTCTTGCATTTCCCTAATTCACTGCATCATTCTCGGTTAAAGCTGATAAGGCTGTTGTTTTCTAAGGTCAATGTTTGCCAGCCCTTGAAGTTAAAATATGACACTTGAGCACTGAAATTGTGAATGTGTGGAAATAAGTTAATAAATCTTTATGCAATGTAAATAATTTGTCTTTTTATTTATTTATTAGATTTTGGATCAGATCAAATATTAAGCAGTGTTCCTTGATGGGAAACATGTTTTATTAAATCCATATATTTTTGTTTGTTTAAAATTAATCATTTCTATTAACCTTTATTTTTAAAAAATGATACATAATTGTTTAATTAAATCTATATATGTTTGATTGGAGAAAATAAATAATTTCTAATACATATTTCTTAAATGAGAAGTTTTGTTTTGATTAAATCTATATATTTTTGTTTAGATCAAAAAAAGGAATTTAAATTAAATGACTTTCTTCAACATGAAAAATTTACTTTGTACCAAGTTATATAAAATAGTTTTCATAGACATAGAAAATATTGGTTAAGGTAAGTTATTTATTTTTCGTAATAAAATATAGATGTGAACCATTACCCTAAATTTTTTTAATTGAATGAATGAAAATATTTTTTCAGTGTAGGGCTACACACATGCATGTATCACATTCACAAATATGTCTATAAGCAAAACGTAACATTCACAACACATTTAGGTTAGCCTAATAGCTAAATATATCAAAATACGCAAGATCAGTGAACTTGGGGACTCGGCTACCTGAGGAGTTTTGAGATCTGTAGTCAAAAAAGACTTGACCCTCCCTTCGCCTGTTCGCCAGTAGGCTAATAAATTTTTTCTATGACCCTCCAAAATGATTGTGAAAAAAGGCGACCCTCCCTGATAATTTATTGATTACGTTTGCGCTTGGCAAAGATGTTCAGATAGCCATTGTTTTTATTTTTTACAACCATGACAAACGACTAAACTCCTGCTTTCTCATCTTAGTAGGGCTGTAATGATAGACCAAACCTACAATTCGGTTCGTATCACGATTTTTTATTTTAGATTTGAGAAAAAAAAAAACATGTTTTCGGTGCTGAAGCAGTGGTGACGCCTGACGCGTTCATGTAACATGGCACTGCCAATAAAATATCTAAAAGCTGCCAGAAAGAACCAGCAAAAGTAATGATTATGAATATGTCAAATATAGCAAGGAGACATTTTAATTGTTGATTAATAAACAAGTGTTTTCTGTGTCAGTGTGTCGGCTGCAAAGATGAAGTTGACGATGCTGACTCGCGATCTTCACAGTGAACGCGCCAGAGAGAAATGCACATTTCATGGATTAAATAAGCAGAGAGCAGTCTGTTTTCTTTCGTTTTGAATTGTTCTGTTTACAAGTAGGCCTAGACATTTCAAGCTTTCTATATATTTCTCAGGTCTGTGAGAGGCAAGTACATTATACACTGAGTTTCGGTTCATTAATGAGACGAGAGTCCAGTTCACGCGCCTGCGCCTCCGTGATATTTTATTTAACCAGGAGAGTCCCATTGAGATTAAGAACCTCTTTTGCAAGGGTGACCTGGCCAAGACAGGCAGCAGTACAAACAAATAGGTACAGACAAATAACGCAGAAGCGCTATCATTTCATATAATAATTTAAAATAATGTTTACAGTCTAAGAGCATTTAGCCTACATATTAAGGCATCTGCCTCTAAATCTTTCATTTTGGATTTAAAATCATTTAGCGAGATTAACTCAATGAGTTTCAAGTCCTTTTGCAAAGTAGGCCTGAAGGTGCAGAATACAGAAATGCCTTCTTTCCCGTTTCTGTACGGGCCTTGATGATCTATTTTCTACTATAGGCCTATTTACTTCTTATTTATTAAATCCAGGCAATTGGTTGATGAAACATTGATTAAAATTAAGATACAATTAATAAAAAACGAAATTCACTTTAAAGAAAGGCTTTGTGCTTTCTGTTTGAGGTCTCTGTGAAAATTTTAAAGTCGCTTTCAGAGCGGTCATGTCCAGAACGGAGAACTGTCCTGTCCGTAACATTTTTTTCCTCATAAATGCGAACACGAAAAATAAAATAAAAATAATATTTTATGTTCTATGGAGGCCGACCATTCTTCATCCGGTTAGTATTAGGCTACTTTTGTTTTGCGTAGTGTAATTCATAGAATTACTAAAAAAATATTTTACCACCTAAAAGTTAAAGATTTTTTGTGCCATGTCTCCTGTATTTCCCTCATATATTAAATATAAAACGCATGTGTAGACTGATATTTTTCTAATGTTTGGACTCCTTTATTAAGGGAGTATGGATATATAAACAGACGTTTCAGTATTAAATGCATTTTCTGAGAATTTATATTTCAAGTTTTGACTGCAAATGTCACGTCCATAACGCCTGAATTGCCCAATTTTAAAGAATTTAAATCGTGCTACAGCGCACATTCTATCAGCTGCAGTTCTGGCGCCTCAGTCCCAATACTGTAAAACTCGACGTACATTCACATCACATGTTAATTCAGCGGTAGTTACACACTGGAAACTGTTATTCGCAATCACAACAGATATTCATCATTGAGAGGACGTTGAAAAGCTTCTGACCGCCGGGAAAAAAATTGGTAAATTAATGAATTCTATTATGAAGGATGCCGATTTGTAGATTGTGCCTTTCCTTTAATATATACCTTACGCAATCTATTTTTCACTTACTTTTAAAAAGTGGTGGGGACAATATCGAGCCTGGCAAAAAGTGGTGGGGATATGTCCCACCAGTCCCACCCGTAAATTACGCCCCTATAATCCAGTATAGTTAGCATTTAGGTAAAAAAAGAAGAAAGAAAGAAAACAGACAGTTTTGCTATGAGAACATGAAACATTTCATTAAAATGGTCGTGGGGGGATTTGACATAATGAGATTGTTTCTGTCGGCTGGGGTTTTATGCCCACAGAAGTATTTTTGAAACAAGAAAAGAAAAAAAAACTCTGTTTCACGTTCACAGTTGTTTATTTCAGAACCTCGGACAGTTCCTTAATCCCTTCATTCCCTTCATAACATCTCCCAAATTGTCCAGTTGTAATTTCGGTAATAATGTTTCATACTATGGATGTCCCAATACCACTTTTTCACTTCCGATACCGATGCCGCAGCTTTGGCTATTTGCGATACCGATATTAATCCGATATTTTTATTTTATTCTATTTTATTCTTGAACTAATACTAGGCCTAATAAAATATATGGAAGCACTTTGCTCAATTAGCAACCTAAAAACATCTCACTCAAATGGAGAACAAATACTTCTCCAGTATATAGTCCACAACAACAGTTGATTATGAAAGACTGCCACCCTTTATTCAAACAGGACAAAATACAGGCAGGCTGGCTACTTCAGTAGGCTACTTAAAGCTACCAACAGGTTTAAAGTTAATCATTTAAAATTAAAAAGCTTTAAAATTACCCATTGATCCGTGTGCTTTTGCGTCCATTCCCTTTTTTACCCGTAAAACGAAAAATTAACGGTTGTTGTATTTTTAAAACGCAAAGTTGAACACCAACATTTTAATTTGAACTGTATGCACACCAAAAGCTGCGCAAAAAATAAATATTGACGTAAGTTATATATAAATAAGTTATTTTCTGTATGACCAGAAATGAGAATTTTAAGTTGTTTCCACTGTTGAAAGGAAACCGGAAGTGTTCGCGCCCGGCCGCCGCGCTCCGTCCATGCAGTGCCCGCTCCACACTCTGCACACACACTTGCTATGCGTCAAAATCTTGTGTAGCATACAGTTTACAGCCTACGGTTTATAAACTGAGGAGACAGATTGCAAAACCGTGTTTATAGTACACCGAAGGTAGTGGGATGGAGTGTCTGTTGTGAGTTTAGAGGGCACGTCAGCCAGAGATGTATGTGTGTGTGTGTGTGTGTGTGTGTGTGTGTGTGTGTGTGTGTGTGTGTGAGTGAGTGAGACAGACTACTGCCTGCTGAACAGAGGGTCGCCGGAAGAAGGATCTGAAGTGCCGGTGTTTCGGCTACAAAAACCATAGGTGGAGTTTGAAATTCGAGCCAGGGGGGGCAAAAAAAAAAAAAAAAAATCATTGTAGCAGCTGGGACCTGCATGGCCTATCAATTGGGGAACTCAGCACTAGCACATATAGACAAAACAAACATGCTAAATAAACACATATTTATTTTTAACCCAAGAAAAAACAGTACAACAATACAATCATATTTGTAAACAGGTAGAACTTCGCATAAACAGCCACTTGACTTCGCATCACATCTTCGTTCGGACCAGTGCTCGAAGTGGGGGGGTACACTTCTACATTTTACTCTTAAGCGTATACCTGCACTTTTTCTTGCGTACCGCTACTTTTCGCAGGTACTCTACCACTGACAGAAAAAGCGTCAGTGTCAAGCTCGTTTCACATATACTCCATTTGCAGTGCGTATGTGGTGCGTATTTTTTCCGCATCCGTGTTAACAGGTTAGAGCTTTCACACTGCACGCGGATGTGCCCGTCAATGCGCTCCCGGTGCGGTGTGTGTGTGTATAGGCTACAGCAGTGCAGAGATCGTTTCCACACAGAGTCTATTTCTGCTGCGCTGCACGCGCTGAATTAAAGATACAGCGCATGGTTCGTGTTCAAAATGAACACAGATTGACATGAAAATATAATAATCTTACCATAAATGCATTTAATTAAATAAAATGTAGGCTAGTAATCTCACCATAAATGTATTTTTGGACTTGCACACTTGGAGGAGTTCCGTTTACACACACACACACACACACACACACACACACACACACACACACACACACACACACACACACACACACACACACACACACACACACACACACACACACACACACGACTTGAACATCCTGAGACCCGAGAGTTTGCCTGGTGTGCATTTTATAATTTTTCTTGCTATTTGGTATAAGTAGGACATAATAAGTATAATAACTAAAATTTGTTTTTGTACAGGAAGTAGCTTTTGCATAAAATGATGTCCTCATGCAAGGACAGTAGGTCTATCTTAACTTTATCCTCCTGAGACCTGAGTTTTGGTTTGGCGTGCATTTTAGATTTATTCTAGCTTTTTGGGGTTTATGGCAAGCCGTTTTAACTTTTATTCATTTTCAGGATATGAATCCTTGATATCAACAATTCAATTTTCACTAGTTAAAATAATAGTTATTGATATCAGGAATTAGATTTCTACTAGTAACAATGGCAATTTTTGATATCAGAAATTACATTTCCACTATTAACAATGCTAATTCTTGATATCCACAATTAAATTTTCACTAGTTAAAATTATAATTCTTGATATCAGCAACTGAATTTCAACTAGTAAAAACTATAATTCTTGATATCTGTAATTGTATTTTCACTAATGAAAAGTCTCCATAGGCTGCCATTCAAAATCAATTGTTGATATGAAGAATTGTTTTTTTACTAGTTGAAATTCCAATTTCACATATCAGAAATACAATTCTTATAGTAAAAACCTTTATTTTTGATATCAAGAATTCAATTGTCACTAGTTGAAATGTCTATTCTTGATATCAACAATTGAATTGCTACTAGTAACAATGTTCATTTATGATATCAATAATTCCATTTTCACTAGTGACAATGTTAATTTCTGATATCATGAATGTAATTGTTACTAGTAAGAAAGCCATTTTAGATATCTGAAATTATATTGATATCAGAAATACATTTTCAGATATCAAAAATTAACATTTTTACTAGTAGCATTTAATTGTTGATATCAAGAATAGACATTTCAACTAGTGACAATTGAATTTTTGGAATCAGGAATTCGCATTTTTACTAGTAACAATGTAATTATTGATATCAAAAATTATATTTCTACTAGTAAGAAATCAATTCTTGATATCAACAATTCAATTGTTGATATCAAGAATTCTATTGTTGATTTCAATAATTAAATTGCTGATATCAAAAATGTAATTGTTGATATCAACAATTCATATCCTGTGTGTGTGTGTGTGTGTGTGTGTGTGTGTGTGTGTGTGTGTTCGCGATCGAGCAAGAGAGAGTGTGTGTGTGCGCGCGCGCGATCGCGAGTGAGTGAGCAAGAGAGAAAGAGAGTGTGTGTGTGTGTGTGCGAGTGAGTGAGTGAGCAAAGTGTGTGTGTGTGTGTGTGTCGCGAGCGAGCGACGAGCAAGAGAGAGAGAGAGACAGAGAGTGCGTGTGTGTGTGTGTGTGTGTGTGTGTGTGTGTGCGCGCGCGCGATCGTGAGTGAACTGAAGCCCCGTTGAGTGTGTGTGTGTGTGTGTGTGTGTGTGTGCGTGTGTGTGCGCGCTCGAGTGAGTGAGTCAGTGTGCGTCACGAAGCTCAATGCAACTACAATTTTTTTTTTTTTTGCTAACATCTTATACAATTTCAACAAAGCTAAGTCCCATTGTCCTCATATGTAGACATCAACTTTAGCAGCATAGTAAATCTTTATTGTTACAAAAGTTTGTCAAATGTGCATGCCATTTTAATCATACAACTCTTCTATGCATAACTTAACAAGAATCAACAATGAAATGTTTTTAGATTTTTTATCTTGTGGACGTTTTGGTCTGGAGTGGCTGCGTGACATGTGACCTGTGTTCTCCGCCATCTTTAAATTATTTATGTTAATTTTTTTTCTCTTCTGACCCCACCAGATGGCAGTGTAAGTGTCCTCGTTTGTGAAAAACATGTTTCAGTTACACAGAATTAAGTATTATGCTGCACACAACCAAAAATGTGATGTCCTCATATGAGGTCGCAGGGTCTCAGGAGGTTAAATACATGTATGTTGTTAAATAACAATAAACTGTTGTTGTACCAGCAATACAAGTTTTGTTTTTCATAGTAGAAATCTCAAATGTCATGATTTGCCAATGCAAGAGATTACCGGCACCTTTTTTTTCCCCACTTCAAGCACTGGTTCGGACACAATTAGGATCAATGAAATGTGGACCACTTGTGCACCGTTAAAATATTATCTTCAACCAAAACGAAAAGATTTTTAAAGTGTTTCTTTCCTTTTTTCAAAACACACTGTGGCAATGAGAGGGATTAAAAAACAAGTTATATTTCGCATTTTGTTGTAGGCTAGGCCTACTTTATGAAACATTTAAAACATTTTGAGACACGGGAAAAATTAACAGTCACACAATACTCTCCACTTTTGAAACACATTGTGGCAAAGTTATATTTCGCATTTTGTTGTAGTCTACTTCTTTGAGACACGGGAAAAATGAACAGTCACACAATATAGGCTACTCTCCACACTTGAAACACATTGTGGCAATGAGAGCGATTAAAAAACAAGTTATATTTCGCATTTTGTTGTAGCCTATTTCATGAAACATTTAAAACATTTTGAGACACGAGAAAAATGAACATTCACACAATACTCTCCACTTTTGAAACATATTACTGTTACTATTATATATTGTATACTATTATAATGTTACTGTTGTTTGTGTTGTATCCTTAGATCCCGACGACTGACTATTTGTGTCATTTGGAGCTCGACATTTTAAAAATCTCCTTATGTCCATATTTTGGTGTAACGAGTCCGACCAGATAACTAGGCTACAACGCTATTAAATGCTAGCTGAGAATCGCTGGACTTACGTTAGCCTGTCACTTGTCACATGACCCAGAGCCCTGATTTTTTACTAAAGCAGTATATAAAATCAGGGGCCGTATTCACAAAGAATTTTATTTTACCACTAGGAGTACTCCTAAATCACACTAAAATATTTTAGCTAGGAGTTTTCTCTTAAAAGTTATTCACAACGCCTTTCAGACCTACTCTTAGTAAGGAAAAATGACAACTCCTAAACTAAGAGTGAGTCTTCGTTGCTATGGATGACGTCAATTCTCATGCACGAGCTTCCTCGCAATGATCACGGTGATTGGTTGTTAGATGACAGGGCCATCATGCGGATCATAACACAGACGCAACAAATCATGGAATTACGACATCTAAATATGTCTGTGTCCTACACAAAATAATAATAGTAATGTCATCGAAATGCATATATAATGACATGTTTGTGCAGGCCCAAGTGAAGTGTAATTCTAAAAAGGCAGAGAGAGAAAAGTGGTGAAATCAATTAAATTAAATCAAGGTAGCCTAATACCCTAATGAAACCGCCTCTTGCCTAATAATGAAAAACGACACTTGCATTAACACTTGCTTGGTTAATTGACATCCTATTAGTATGGAAGCTTGTTTCCGCCACTGAATAAAAAAAAAATAAAAAAATAATTGCGACTTTTTATCTCACAATTGCGAGATATGAAGTCAGAATTGTGAGATAAAAAGTCGCAATTACCTTTTTTATTTTTCATTCTGTGGCGAAACAAGCTTCCATAGCCTAAATAGACTACTTAAAGCAAGGAAATGTTGCTCCTATTGAAGTAATGTAGTTGAATGACGGTGCGGATTATGAACTCGCCAAAACGGAAAAGAAAGCCCAACATGGACGCAGGATCAGTTACTGCTGCTGGCCCAGTTGGTGCTAAAAAAAAAAAAAAAACATAATAAAAGGGAAATTCGACACTGGGATATCAAGCAAAACTAAGCGTGAGACATGGGAGAGGATTTGTTTGCAGATCAATCCAGCATTCCCGCTTGTGTCGCGGACCCCGGACGACTGCGAGAGGCGGTGGTATGCGCTACAATCCTTTGTGAATAAGTCTTAGTGAGTTAGGAGTCCTCTCGACTTCTTTTAAGCTGTCCCAGACTTAGGTGCTACTTTTAGGGCTAAAATGCTTCGTGAATTACTCTTAGTGAAAAAAATGAGGAGTCCTAAAGTTAGGAGTGACACGCCCATTATTTTTAGGAGTTGCTCCTAAATTCGCCAGTTAGGAGCTACTTTTAGCCTTAAAATTCTTTGTGAATACGGCCCCAGATGTATTACCTACCACCATTTAGTTGTTTTGTGTTATTTAAAATATTTATAATATATATTTTTCTTTTTTTTTTAAATGCAATTACCCGTTTCAGCCACCGGGGGGGGGGCAATGAAACAATACCAAATAAAAAGTAACAAAAGTTGTATTTGTTAACATTACTTAATGCACTGCGAACTAACAGGGTACTGAAAGGGCACACTTCTCAGATTATTAAAGAAGTAAAACAAAGTTGTAAAAGTAAAGTTTAAAAGTTTAGAAGTTTATAAAAATAAAAAAATATATAAAATACATATTGTTGTATTTTATATACATTTACAAAACATTTTCAACTCTAAAACGTCTAGATAACCAATGCTACATATCTGGGGCCGTATTCACAAAGAATTTTAAGGCTAAAAGTAGCTCCTAACTGGCGAATTTAGGAGCAACTCCTAAAAATAATGGGCGTGTCACTCCTAACTTTAGGACTCCTAATTTTTTTGACTAAGAGTAATTCACGAAGCATTTTAGCCCTAAAAGTAGCACCTAAGCCTGGGACAGCTTAAAAGAAGTCGAGAGGACTCCTAACTCACTAAGACCTATTCACAAACCGCTTTTTGTGGCATTTCACGTTGCGATGTTTTGAAATGCGTATGCGGCCTCTACAGCTTCCAATCGCGAGGGAACAATTTTGCATTGTAGGCATAACTAGGGATGCAATCGCCACCGACAACAACCAAAACTAGGCTACTCACTGCATGTAAACTAATCGTAACGTTTCATTGTGAATCAAATTAAAATGTTCTTCTCTTTGCAAACGTAGGCAGAGGAATATAGTGACAGATTAATTCAATAATGTTGCAAAGATATTGCATCAATCCATATGTTTCATTAGGCTACTAGGCTATTTGTTTTCCCTTACTCTTTATTCATTTAGCCTATTTATTCAGTTATTCATCCTCTTCCGTCCTTCGCACTACTTGTGTAGCGCACGCATTCTCAGACCTGTCCCCTGTCACTCATCATCGTAAGGGAGGTGTTTGAAATCATTCCCGCGTTACAATCATCAGCCGATCAAGGTGGTCACTTCAGTCAAGCTCGTGCATGAGTAGTTCTAACCCGCCAGCTTGTGTCAAGATGATTTATGACCCTATGATTGACAGGTGGGCGGTGCTAACCTTTGACCTTCCGGAGGATGTTCCGGAGGCCCCTTTGATGTAGGGATTAACCTTTGACCTATCGATCAATCAAGTTGACAGTTGTCTTTGCCCTATTGACCTTTGTATTATACGTCAAGTTGCCAGTTGTTAGGGTTGATCTGGGTTTGACAGTTGTCTTTGATCCGTATTATGATGGATGATTTTGCCATTTAGTTTTACCCCTATTGACCCCCGGGGAAAATAACTTTTTGCTTTGGGAAATTCCCTCCACGCCAGCTGTGTCGGGGTTAGTGAGAAAATAATTTTTCTAATGTTACATATAGATTAGAGTTATCTTTTCAAAACAAAAATAAAATCATCTTACCTTTTCACTATGGTGAAGAATTGGATTAAAGTTGAAAAGAGTTCCTCTTTTGGAAAGAGGAACTTTTGCATTTTGACAGTCTTTGAGCTAAATGTGTGTGTGTGTGTGTGACATCCGATATCCTGGCATTCCTGAGCACGCTATATAAATGGGGATAGTGAGAAAAAGAGATTTTTCCAATAATGGCACATATCTTACACTAACGTTGAAAAGCACTGATCTTTAAAATTATATAAATGAAATGGTTAATAAAATATCTTTTCAAAACAAAAAATAAATAAATACATTTTCACCTGGGTTGAAGAAGTAAATCTACCGCCATGTGTCTGGCCTCGTGGGTATAAGGGTTTGATTTAATGGAAGTTGTGAAGGTTTTATGTTTGAACTTTGACACGGGGCTTCACAGGATCTCCCTCCATATTCCAGAGGAGAGGGGATTGCTGAGGACGGTGAAAGTGAGAAAATATCTCACATTAACTAAAGTTGAAACACATTCTGTTCTTTAAAAGTATATAAATGAAATATTTGTAAAATTTACATTTAGTCATTCACAAATATTTGACACTGACTCAAGTTGAAAAAACCATGCTGTTCAATTAAAAGTATATAAATTAAACAAAAATAAAATCATCTTACTGTTTCACCATGGCTGAAAAAAAACCCACAAGTGTTTCCCCTGAAGTCTTTTCTCTCTGTCACACCAGCGTGTGGCTGGCCTGGTATCTGTTTTTGTGACACGTTCCTGAGCCCTTTGAGAAATATTTTACACAACAGTTGAAAAAGCATTGTGTTCCTTTAAAAGTGTATAAATTAAAATATATCATATATAAAATAAATAGTTTTACTAATTTAACTAAAGTTGAAAAGCATGTTGTTAATTTAAAATCTTACTAAATTACTGAAGTTGAAAAGCATTCTGTTCATTTAAAATAAATATTTTACAAATTTACTGTACCAATTATGTTAGATTTAGATAAAAATAAAATCATCTTACATTTTCACCAGGGTTGAAGTAGCTCCTATCACATAGCTGTCCATATTGACCATTTAAAGTTGAAAAGAACCCCAGAGTATTTCTCTCTCTCTCTCTCTCTCTCACACACCAGCGTTTGACAGTCAGAGGGGCTGTGTTCAGTGATCAGAATGAGACTGTGAATGTTTTGCTACATTTATTTCATAGTGTATAAGCATTAAAAGTTTGAAATAGATCTTTTTAAAAATATGATTTTAATTAAATCAAATGAATTCATAAAAAAAACAAATATGCTATATCGGTGGTCTCTGGGGAAAACATGACTGTATTTTTTTATTTATCAGGGTGCATGTAAAGAACTTTGAAATTTGCGGCTCTCACAAGTTATCTCACACATTGTGTGAAATGTTTAATAATTCCTCAAGTAGTGTCTGTGAGAAAATCCCCACATAGGCCTATTTGTAGTGAGAGAGCAACAATGAAGACTTTTCGAATCTGTGATGCCTCAGGCCGAGCCCACTGATAGCCTGCTTATAAGCTCCTTCCGATCACCAGCACATCTTAAGAGAAATACGTTACTTCGTTACTTCACAATAATGTTCAGGATATAGGGTGACCGAGCAGATGAGCCTCTGTGCATCATGTAATGTTAGTCTGCTAACACCTTTCCAGAGTCAAAGTTTTGTTCCTACTAAATTTATTTCAAAGCATAATCGTAAAAGTTTAAATATGATCTTTTAAAAATAAAAAGATTGTTTAAATTAAATCTTTACAGTTTTAATACATTCATATCTTTTAGAAGATTACTGTAATGATTTTTAACGGTGACCTAATTGTTATTAATATAGCCATAATGATTTTTGTACTGTAACAGCATATTCTACCCCATACACCTAAACACGACCAAAAACTGCATTTTTACATTGTTTTTTACATACTGTTTTGCACTCTCACACACTAAGTTGGTTCCATAAAATCAAATAAAGTATATAACTCAATGTATAATGACAAAATGTATTCAAACAATTTAACCTTAGTTTTAGCTAAATTAATATATATAAAAATTATATATATATATATATATATATATAAATATAAAATATAAAAACTCCTTACATTTTCATAGTGCCGAAGATGTAGTTCTTTATGCAATGCTAAAAACAGTCCAAAAAGCAAATAGTTTAAGTTGTCATAAACAAAGCCCTCCTGGTTCCTTCAGTGATAAACTACAGGGTGAAATGAATGCTTGAGCCCCGAGATGCAGGACAGATGAGCCTCTGGGGTACACTGTCACAGTAAAGTTAGTGTGCTTTCCAGAGTTTTATTCATACTAAATTCATTTAAAAGCATAATATTAAAAGTTTAAATTAGATCTTTTAAAATTAAAAGACTGTTTAAATCAAATCTTTAACGTTTTAAAATTTACGATTAAAATCGTATCTTCTATTTATCTTCTTAGAAGACTTATGTGTGATATAAATGATTTTACATAAATTTAACCTAAGGTATTATTTTTACTAAACAGTTTAAAGCAATTTTAAAATTGTAAAGCAAAAACTGTACTTTGGTATCTTAGATCTTATACAAAAATATTTCAAACAGTATTTTTTGTCCATCCACATGAAACTTGTTGTCAAAGTTTGTCACAATGTGTTTTGTTATGTTTTGTAGTTGTTGTTTTTAAGAAATCCCAGGACTCTACATTGCTCTTGTTTAGATTAAGTTGTATCATTTAGAAAACCAACGTACATTTTCAGAGAGGCGATGTGTCTCTGCGGTCCAACACGCAGCAATTTTACTCGTCTTAATTCAAAGCATGATCTTACTTTTTCTACGGTAGCTATGATCTAGTGAAACCCTTTACTGAGAATATACTATCGGTTATCTTCTCAAAATATATATGTAGAACTTTAAAATGTTAGCATTTGTTGATGCGACAGTTTGTCTGTTGGAACAGCCTTTGGGAGAGCTGATGATACTATAGCAGGAAACATGACATTTGACCTCCTCCATTTTGGAGGCTTACAGCTTAGTCCTTAAGCGGCTATAGTAATTTATTGCCATGTGTAACCTGAAAAAACAAGAGGTGATAAAAAATGTTAACGATGACCTACCGTGGACCTCATGGCTACAGCTGTGAGAGGACTCCATTCATAAAGAACATTGTGGACACACAGCTCTGACGTTTTCCAAGAGTATTTTGCCCAGCCTCTTCTTTATAAATAGCCAAGACAAATCATTTGTGGACCAAAAACTTTTGCACCCACACTCCTCTTACCACCTCATCAAAAGATATGTCTAAAAGTAAGTATTGTCTTTATAATTCATTGCTACGGTGTTTTATTTAAAAAGATTGTTTATACATAAGGAAAAGACGGTATAATTCATTCGAGTTTTAAACATGCTATTGCTGTTATAGCATGCTTTGTTGCTCTTACACATTGTTATATGTTCTATATCAAATGTCTTTGACGTCATATATGTTTCAGAAAAAAAGAAAAAAAAAAATATATATATATATATATATAATCCCCCCAATCCAATCACAGTTTACTGTAGTTGGCAACTGCGGAATTTCCATAAAGGACTTTAAAATAAATGTTTTGTTTTTTATTCAGTTTTAAATCTTATTTAGATTATTTTAGCCAGACATGGTTATATGTGCATAGGCCTATTTAATTATTTAATCTGTATTTTATTCCTCTTCAGTTACTTACTTTTTAAATTTCGGTAGGCTACTTTTTAATTCTTCTTTTACCTTGTCTTTGATTTTAACTTTTAGCACTTTACATGATAAAATTGTTTAAAATGTAAGCTATAAATATGAATGGCACAATGTGATAACCAAAATATATACAAGTTAAGTCAAAGCTATTTATATAGCCTAGCGTTTTTCACAATACACATTCTCATAATTTAGTTATAGATTCTGACGCAGGGCACCGTCCATCGTCTTCTTTCAGATGGTTCAATATTTATGATATTATGCTCCCCTGAATGACAAAGAACTGTAAACTTCATCATTGTACTCGAATGCACTGCGTTACTGCCTATAGGATGATTGCATGATTTTTTCCATTTAAAATCACATGGTCTTTCCTTTTCTCTCTCTCTCTAGAGACAGCAAACACTGCAGGACAATCGGGCATCCAAGTAACATGTTAGTGTGGTTTATATTTATTTTTAATGAGAAACATTATAGAGTGCAACAGGCGTTTTCTGGAAGTAAAAACACCAGCGACTGTGAAAAAGGGGTGCAAGTACTCTATTGGCTGTATAATGAACTGACAGATATTTTATGTAAACAGGCAAAATCTCTTCATCTGATGGTGGCCATGTGTTTTCGCCTATCATAACTGGTTTAACTCATGGCTCCTCCCTTGAGATCAACATGACTTCTGCCGAATCAAATGTACCGGCAAATTGTAAGTGTAATAAAACAGTTTTACCTCTGTAATGTATTAAATTAATCTTAATTAACTAGTCCGAGTTAACTATTTGGGACCAATTGGAAATTTGCATTCTGATCTAACAGCGTCATGTACAAATTTGTCATGCTCCTGGATTATTTTACTATACTACATTACTATAGCCTTTTATTTACTGCTGATGTTATCAAAGCCACGAATTAACTCAATTCATGGTTCCAATAGTAAAATAAATGAACAATTGACAGATATTTTATGTAAACAGGCAAAATCTCTTCATCTGATGGTGGCCATGTGTTTTCGCCTATCATAACTGGTTTAACTCATGGCTCCTCCTTTGAGATCAACATGACTTCTGCCAAATCAAATGTACCGGCAAATTGTAAGTGTGATACATGAGAAACTATTAAAAACAGTTTTTCGCCTATGTAATGTATTAAATTAATCTTAATTAAGCAGTCGGAGTTAACTATTTGGGACCAATTTTAAGGAAAGTTACATTCTGTTACAACAAATTTTAAATTGAATCAAGTTTTGTAGAATAAGCCATGATGAATTTATCTTATCTGGTGTCATGCTCCTGGATTATTCAGAAATGTAACTATAGCCTTTTATTTTACGGCACTTATTTATTTTACTACAGATTTTATCAAAGCCAAATACTGTCCAAAAGGGGCAACTGGGAAAGAAGAGAAACAGGTCAATACAAGGTTAGATTCAATCTTTATATTCTTTCCCCATTTTCCTTTCCCTGTTTTAATTTTTTAATTTTTATATTCTCAGATCATCAAGGGTTTCTGAAAGCAAACACCAGTCAGTTGGTTGAAAATATGAAGAACATTGATCCAATCATTGACGATCTTGACATGCACAATAAATCAATTGTAAATGTGCGAGCGAATCCAACACGCCGGATGAAGATGAGGGAACTGCTGGACTGTGTGATGAAGATGAGGGAACTGCATGACTGTGTGAAATGTGAAAGCATTGCCAAGGACCTGGTCAATGCTTTGTGCAAGCCCATCATCAAAATGTTTTAACATATCGTAAATCTCAATTGTTTGATAAATTATCTAACGATTATACCTAACTATCAACAGTTATATGTGAAACGAGCTCAGTCGCATTAGAGATGGATTCTTGTTTATATTGAACATTGTTATTGAACCGCATGTTTAACAGCTCTAGGGTTCTTAAATTGTTTACCGCGGTTTCATTTTTGAACAACACTATCGTAACACTTATCGTATCGCCGGGTGTGATTGTAATGTTTTGTATGGTGTTTTTCTTTACACTTTCCCCCTGGATATCTGGTTCCTACAGTTAGCGGTAATGTTAGTCAACTCTATGTCTTCTCTTTGTTCATATACGACAGTATTCACATGAATTGGCGTGATTTAATAAAATGACGGTTTAAACCACCATCTTCATTTACATTTACATTATATTATACCATCCTAGTTTTAAATAGCACTTAAACGTATATTTTACCCTTTATGCGGCTACAGAATACCGCACAAGGATCTCTGAAATATCTTTTTGTAAAACATCTATGTAGGTCGTGTATAACATCATTTTAAAAATACACCAAAACAAAGAATGAATACATCTTTCTATAAGTGACCATCAAAACACAGTGCATCCGTGTACGATGATTTATCAGAAAATTACTTTTGTCGCTTTTTCTGAATAATCTCACCAAGTGCGGGTGCTTGATAACTTTTGAACAACCCTGAATTCGGTTACTCAATAATGCGCTAAAGGTCAATAACTGAACTTTAACATCTTAATAGTTGGTAAAAGTTAACTTAAAATCTGCCTAAAATAAAATACATCCTAGCTACTTTCTAAACGCTTGTTACAGAGCTTATTGCGACCCATCCATATGTTTTGAACTTTTAATGTTTAATCAACAGTTTGTTGGAAAACATATGGTGGATTTACTCAACTTTTTATGTCAACAGGTTCTACAGGGTAATGTTGCATTTAATTAACATTGTTTATTTCAGTAAACTTAAGTTTATTACATAAGATTAATTCACTGCCATTTAGTTGAATCAGGTTAACATTCTTAATTTAGTCCAAAACTATTAAGTTCAATTATCCTAAAAATTAATATCAAACAAAAAATAAAAAACTAATCCAATTGTTTCGTTTATTTAGGGATTGTGTTCAACAACCTTTACAAATATATCTAATAAGATAACCTTTTACAAAATCTTTACTCGGTAAAGACCCTTATTGGTTTGGTCGCATCCAATGCATCCCCAAAGTAGTTGTTTTATAATTCTTAAAACCTTTTTAATTATTATTATCACGGTCTACACTTTATGGTAAAACACTAACATATCAGAAATATATTAAATATAACACTCTTTTAAATATAAACATTAACAAGTCAACGACATTTTATCTTGCTGAAAAACACATAAATAACGTTTTATTTCAAATTGTACTGTTCCTAGTTTTCTATATTGCTATTTTAATTAAACTCATTTGTGTAATCTCGACTCAAATGGATAAAGTAAAATGTTTGAAAAGTATTGTGTTGATTTAACTCCATTTACTTAAGTATTTTTTTGGGGTTTACTTAACTGAAACAGGTTCTTTCAACATGACTTTGAATGAGAAAGCTAATACAACGGTGTTCAAAGAAAAATACTGTTGAATTAAAAGATTGTACCACTTAACTCATCATTCTTATGTATCCGTGTCTGAGCTAGACATGTTATGGTAGAATGGACGCAATTAAATTCAATAGAATTTGGTGTCACCAGGTGGCTATTTTTGGTATTATGCCTAAACAAAATCTCATGAGAACTTCAATTTTTGTGATATCAACTTCAAATTTGGAACACAACTTGGTTAGATATATGGCTTTGACTTTGTCATTTTAGGCTGAAACCTATATTCATTTATATATTTTTAATAAAAGAAAAAATATATATTTTCATGACAATAAACTTCAATAACTTTTATATAATTTAATTCTATTAATTTATTCCAATTCAGCAATAATCTACCAAGTGTATTCTTTTAAAGATAGCTACTAAAAATAAAATAAAAATAAAATAAATGTATCTTGATTCTTACAAATTAATAGTTGAATGATCTTTCTGGATTGTTTTACTACATTTTAAAAATACTGTTTAGTTTATTTAAAAAATATTTTTCTTTGAACACCGTTGTATTAGCTTTCTCATTCAAAGTCATGTTGAAAGAACCTGTTTCAGTTAAGTAAACCCCAAAAAAAATACTTAAGTAAATGGAGTTAAATCAACACAATACTTTTCAAACATTTTACTTTATCCATTTGAGTCGAGATTACACAAATGAGTTTAATTAAAATAGCAATATAGAAAACTAGGAACAGTACAATTTGAAATAAAACGTTATTTATGTGTTTTTCAGCAAGATAAAATGTCGTTGACTTGTTAATGTTTATATTTAAAAGAGTGTTATATTTAATATATTTCTGATATGTTAGTGTTTTACCATAAAGTGTAGACCGTGATAATAATAATTAAAAAGGTTTTAAGAATTATAAAACAACTACTTTGGGGATGCATTGGATGCGACCAAACCAATAAGGGTCTTTACCGAGTAAAGATTTTGTAAAAGGTTATCTTATTAGATATATTTGTAAAGGTTGTTGAACACAATCCCTAAATAAACGAAACAATTGGATTAGTTTTTTATTTTTTGTTTGATATTAATTTTTAGGATAATTGAACTTAATAGTTTTGGACTAAATTAAGAATGTTAACCTGATTCAACTAAATGGCAGTGAATTAATCTTATGTAATAAACTTAAGTTTACTGAAATAAACAATGTTAATTAAATGCAACATTACCCTGTAGAACCTGTTGACATAAAAAGTTGAGTAAATCCACCATATGTTTTCCAACAAACTGTTGATTAAACATTAAAAGTTCAAAACATATGGATGGGTCGCAATAAGCTCTGTAACAAGCGTTTAGAAAGTAGCTAGGATGTATTTTATTTTAGGCAGATTTTAAGTTAACTTTTACCAACTATTAAGATGTTAAAGTTCAGTTATTGACCTTTAGCGCATTATTGAGTAACCGAATTCAGGGTTGTTCAAAAGTTATCAAGCACCCGCACTTGGTGAGATTATTCAGAAAAAGCGACAAAAGTAATTTTCTGATAAATCATCGTACACGGATGCACTGTGTTTTGATGGTCACTTATAGAAAGATGTATTCATTCTTTGTTTTGGTGTATTTTTAAAATGATGTTATACACGACCTACATAGATGTTTTACAAAAAGATATTTCAGAGATCCTTGTGCGGTATTCTGTAGCCGCATAAAGGGTAAAATATACGTTTAAGTGCTATTTAAAACTAGGATGGTATAATATAATGTAAATGTAAATGAAGATGGTGGTTTAAACCGTCATTTTATTAAATCACGCCAATTCATGTGAATACTGTCGTATATGAACAAAGAGAAGACATAGAGTTGACTAACATTACCGCTAACTGTAGGAACCAGATATCCAGGGGGAAAGTGTAAAGAAAAACACCATACAAAACATTACAATCACACCCGGCGATACGATAAGTGTTACGATAGTGTTGTTCAAAAATGAAACCGCGGTAAACAATTTAAGAACCCTAGAGCTGTTAAACATGCGGTTCAATAACAATGTTCAATATAAACAAGAATCCATCTCTAATGCGACTGAGCTCGTTTCACATATAACTGTTGATAGTTAGGTATAATCGTTAGATAATTTATCAAACAATTGAGATTTACGATATGTTAAAACATTTTGATGATGGGCTTGCACAAAGCATTGACCAGGTCCTTGGCAATGCTTTCACATTTCACACAGTCATGCAGTTCCCTCATCTTCATCACACAGTCCAGCAGTTCCCTCATCTTCATCCGGCGTGTTGGATTCGCTCGCACATTTACAATTGATTTATTGTGCATGTCAAGATCGTCAATGATTGGATCAATGTTCTTCATATTTTCAACCAACTGACTGGTGTTTGCTTTCAGAAACCCTTGATGATCTGAGAATATAAAAATTAAAAAATTAAAACAGGGAAAGGAAAATGGGGAAAGAATATAAAGATTGAATCTAACCTTGTATTGACCTGTTTCTCTTCTTTCCCAGTTGCCCCTTTTGGACAGTATTTGGCTTTGATAAAATCTGTAGTAAAATAAATAAGTGCCGTAAAATAAAAGGCTATAGTTACATTTCTGAATAATCCAGGAGCATGACACCAGATAAGATAAATTCATCATGGCTTATTCTACAAAACTTGATTCAATTTAAAATTTGTTGTAACAGAATGTAACTTTCCTTAAAATTGGTCCCAAATAGTTAACTCCGACTGCTTAATTAAGATTAATTTAATACATTACATAGGCGAAAAACTGTTTTTAATAGTTTCTCATGTATCACACTTACAATTTGCCGGTACATTTGATTTGGCAGAAGTCATGTTGATCTCAAAGGAGGAGCCATGAGTTAAACCAGTTATGATAGGCGAAAACACATGGCCACCATCAGATGAAGAGATTTTGCCTGTTTACATAAAATATCTGTCAATTGTTCATTTATTTTACTATTGGAACCATGAATTGAGTTAATTCGTGGCTTTGATAACATCAGCAGTAAATAAAAGGCTATAGTAATGTAGTATAGTAAAATAATCCAGGAGCATGACAAATTTGTACATGACGCTGTTAGATCAGAATGCAAATTTCCAATTGGTCCCAAATAGTTAACTCGGACTAGTTAATTAAGATTAATTTAATACATTACAGAGGTAAAACTGTTTTATTACACTTACAATTTGCCGGTACATTTGATTCGGCAGAAGTCATGTTGATCTCAAGGGAGGAGCCATGAGTTAAACCAGTTATGATAGGCGAAAACACATGGCCACCATCAGATGAAGAGATTTTGCCTGTTTACATAAAATATCTGTCAGTTCATTATACAGCCAATAGAGTACTTGCACCCCTTTTTCACAGTCGCTGGTGTTTTTACTTCCAGAAAACGCCTGTTGCACTCTATAATGTTTCTCATTAAAAATAAATATAAACCACACTAACATGTTACTTGGATGCCCGATTGTCCTGCAGTGTTTGCTGTCTCTAGAGAGAGAGAGAAAAGGAAAGACCATGTGATTTTAAATGGAAAAAATCATGCAATCATCCTATAGGCAGTAACGCAGTGCATTCGAGTACAATGATGAAGTTTACAGTTCTTTGTCATTCAGGGGAGCATAATATCATAAATATTGAACCATCTGAAAGAAGACGATGGACGGTGCCCTGCGTCAGAATCTATAACTAAATTATGAGAATGTGTATTGTGAAAAACGCTAGGCTATATAAATAGCTTTGACTTAACTTGTATATATTTTGGTTATCACATTGTGCCATTCATATTTATAGCTTACATTTTAAACAATTTTATCATGTAAAGTGCTAAAAGTTAAAATCAAAGACAAGGTAAAAGAAGAATTAAAAAGTAGCCTACCGAAATTTAAAAAGTAAGTAACTGAAGAGGAATAAAATACAGATTAAATAATTAAATAGGCCTATGCACATATAACCATGTCTGGCTAAAATAATCTAAATAAGATTTAAAACTGAATAAAAAACAAAACATTTATTTTAAAGTCCTTTATGGAAATTCCGCAGTTGCCAACTACAGTAAACTGTGATTGGATTGGGGGGATTATATATATATATATATATATTTTTTTTTTTCTTTTTTTCTGAAACATATATGACGTCAAAGACATTTGATATAGAACATATAACAATGTGTAAGAGCAACAAAGCATGCTATAACAGCAATAGCATGTTTAAAACTCGAATGAATTATACCGTCTTTTCCTTATGTATAAACAATCTTTTTAAATAAAACACCGTAGCAATGAATTATAAAGACAATACTTACTTTTAGACATATCTTTTGATGAGGTGGTAAGAGGAGTGTGGGTGCAAAAGTTTTTGGTCCACAAATGATTTGTCTTGGCTATTTATAAAGAAGAGGCTGGGCAAAATACTCTTGGAAAACGTCAGAGCTGTGTGTCCACAATGTTCTTTATGAATGGAGTCCTCTCACAGCTGTAGCCATGAGGTCCACGGTAGGTCATCGTTAACATTTTTTATCACCTCTTGTTTTTTCAGGTTACACATGGCAATAAATTACTATAGCCGCTTAAGGACTAAGCTGTAAGCCTCCAAAATGGAGGAGGTCAAATGTCATGTTTCCTGCTATAGTATCATCAGCTCTCCCAAAGGCTGTTCCAACAGACAAACTGTCGCATCAACAAATGCTAACATTTTAAAGTTCTACATATATATTTTGAGAAGATAACCGATAGTATATTCTCAGTAAAGGGTTTCACTAGATCATAGCTACCGTAGAAAAAGTAAGATCATGCTTTGAATTAAGACGAGTAAAATTGCTGCGTGTTGGACCGCAGAGACACATCGCCTCTCTGAAAATGTACGTTGGTTTTCTAAATGATACAACTTAATCTAAACAAGAGCAATGTAGAGTCCTGGGATTTCTTAAAAACAACAACTACAAAACATAACAAAACACATTGTGACAAACTTTGACAACAAGTTTCATGTGGATGGACAAAAAATACTGTTTGAAATATTTTTGTATAAGATCTAAGATACCAAAGTACAGTTTTTGCTTTACAATTTTAAAATTGCTTTAAACTGTTTAGTAAAAATAATACCTTAGGTTAAATTTATGTAAAATCATTTATATCACACATAAGTCTTCTAAGAAGATAAATAGAAGATACGATTTTAATCGTAAATTTTAAAACGTTAAAGATTTGATTTAAACAGTCTTTTAATTTTAAAAGATCTAATTTAAACTTTTAATATTATGCTTTTAAATGAATTTAGTATGAATAAAACTCTGGAAAGCACACTAACTTTACTGTGACAGTGTACCCCAGAGGCTCATCTGTCCTGCATCTCGGGGCTCAAGCATTCATTTCACCCTGTAGTTTATCACTGAAGGAACCAGGAGGGCTTTGTTTATGACAACTTAAACTATTTGCTTTTTGGACTGTTTTTAGCATTGCATAAAGAACTACATCTTCGGCACTATGAAAATGTAAGGAGTTTTTATATTTTATATTTATATATATATATATATATATATATAATTTTTATATATATTAATTTAGCTAAAACTAAGGTTAAATTGTTTGAATACATTTTGTCATTATACATTGAGTTATATACTTTATTTGATTTTATGGAACCAACTTAGTGTGTGAGAGTGCAAAACAGTATGTAAAAAACAATGTAAAAATGCAGTTTTTGGTCGTGTTTAGGTGTATGGGGTAGAATATGCTGTTACAGTACAAAAATCATTATGGCTATATTAATAACAATTAGGTCACCGTTAAAAATCATTACAGTAATCTTCTAAAAGATATGAATGTATTAAAACTGTAAAGATTTAATTTAAACAATCTTTTTATTTTTAAAAGATCATATTTAAACTTTTACGATTATGCTTTGAAATAAATTTAGTAGGAACAAAACTTTGACTCTGGAAAGGTGTTAGCAGACTAACATTACATGATGCACAGAGGCTCATCTGCTCGGTCACCCTATATCCTGAACATTATTGTGAAGTAACGAAGTAACGTATTTCTCTTAAGATGTGCTGGTGATCGGAAGGAGCTTATAAGCAGGCTATCAGTGGGCTCGGCCTGAGGCATCACAGATTCGAAAAGTCTTCATTGTTGCTCTCTCACTACAAATAGGCCTATGTGGGGATTTTCTCACAGACACTACTTGAGGAATTATTAAACATTTCACACAATGTGTGAGATAACTTGTGAGAGCCGCAAATTTCAAAGTTCTTTACATGCACCCTGATAAATAAAAAAATACAGTCATGTTTTCCCCAGAGACCACCGATATAGCATATTTGTTTTTTTTATGAATTCATTTGATTTAATTAAAATCATATTTTTAAAAAGATCTATTTCAAACTTTTAATGCTTATACACTATGAAATAAATGTAGCAAAACATTCACAGTCTCATTCTGATCACTGAACACAGCCCCTCTGACTGTCAAACGCTGGTGTGTGAGAGAGAGAGAGAGAGAGAAATACTCTGGGGTTCTTTTTCAACTTTAAATGGTCAATATGGACAGCTATGTGATAGGAGCTACTTCAACCCTGGTGAAAATGTAAGATGATTTTATTTTTATCTAAATCTAACATAATTGGTACAGTAAATTTGTAAAATATTTATTTTAAATGAACAGAATGCTTTTCAACTTCAGTAATTTAGTAAGATTTTAAATTAACAACATGCTTTTCAACTTTAGTTAAATTAGTAAAACTATTTATTTTATATATGATATATTTTAATTTATACACTTTTAAAGGAACACAATGCTTTTTCAACTGTTGTGTAAAATATTTCTCAAAGGGCTCAGGAACGTGTCACAAAAACAGATACCAGGCCAGCCACACGCTGGTGTGACAGAGAGAAAAGACTTCAGGGGAAACACTTGTGGGTTTTTTTTCAGCCATGGTGAAACAGTAAGATGATTTTATTTTTGTTTAATTTATATACTTTTAATTGAACAGCATGGTTTTTTCAACTTGAGTCAGTGTCAAATATTTGTGAATGACTAAATGTAAATTTTACAAATATTTCATTTATATACTTTTAAAGAACAGAATGTGTTTCAACTTTAGTTAATGTGAGATATTTTCTCACTTTCACCGTCCTCAGCAATCCCCTCTCCTCTGGAATATGGAGGGAGATCCTGTGAAGCCCCGTGTCAAAGTTCAAACATAAAACCTTCACAACTTCCATTAAATCAAACCCTTATACCCACGAGGCCAGACACATGGCGGTAGATTTACTTCTTCAACCCAGGTGAAAATGTATTTATTTATTTTTTGTTTTGAAAAGATATTTTATTAACCATTTCATTTATATAATTTTAAAGATCAGTGCTTTTCAACGTTAGTGTAAGATATGTGCCATTATTGGAAAAATCTCTTTTTCTCACTATCCCCATTTATATAGCGTGCTCAGGAATGCCAGGATATCGGATGTCACACACACACACACACATTTAGCTCAAAGACTGTCAAAATGCAAAAGTTCCTCTTTCCAAAAGAGGAACTCTTTTCAACTTTAATCCAATTCTTCACCATAGTGAAAAGGTAAGATGATTTTATTTTTGTTTTGAAAAGATAACTCTAATCTATATGTAACATTAGAAAAATTATTTTCTCACTAACCCCGACACAGCTGGCGTGGAGGGAATTTCCCAAAGCAAAAAGTTATTTTCCCCGGGGGTCAATAGGGGTAAAACTAAATGGCAAAATCATCCATCATAATACGGATCAAAGACAACTGTCAAACCCAGATCAACCCTAACAACTGGCAACTTGACGTATAATACAAAGGTCAATAGGGCAAAGACAACTGTCAACTTGATTGATCGATAGGTCAAAGGTTAATCCCTACATCAAAGGGGCCTCCGGAACATCCTCCGGAAGGTCAAAGGTTAGCACCGCCCACCTGTCAATCATAGGGTCATAAATCATCTTGACACAAGCTGGCGGGTTAGAACTACTTGCATGAGTAATGACGTCATCCATAGCAACGAAGACTCACTCTTAGTTTAGGAGTTGTCATTTTTCTTTACTAAGAGTAGGTCTGAAAGGCGTTGTGAATAACTTTTAAGAGAAAACTCCTAGCTAAAATATTTTAGTGCGATTTAGGAGTACTCCTAGTGGTAAGATAAAATGCTTTGTGAATACGGCCCCTGAACAAGTTCAGGGCCAGATTTTAGGTTGATGTCTCAATAAATGAGCTTTAGGGAAGATTTTTTTGTGCGCAATACCAAACTTTTCCAGTAGATGACATCCAGACTCCACCGATGACTCTTCGATTTCCATACATGTTTTTAGTGATCTGGGGCCGTATTCACAAAGCATTTTATCTTAACACTAGGAGTACTCCTAAATCGCACTAAAAGATTTTAGCTTGGAGTTTTCTCTTAAAAGTTATTCACAACGCCTTTCAGACCTACTCATAGTAAAGAAAAATGACAACTCCTAAACTAAGAGTGAGTCTTTAGGCTTGTTTGAGATGAGCAAAATCTGCGCAGAACCGATCACCGGTGATCAGCGCGTAATGCATGCCGGTTAGAAATGTGTCCGAGTGCGGTCCGCCTTGCTCTGATGTCATGCTTACGTGTGTCAAAAAGCTCTCGCGAGCGCAAGGCGCACATGTCGGATTCTGTAGTCGCGCGCAGTTGCTCTCCACCGACTGCGCTGATCAAAAGCATGATGGGAAACGACTTGCTGACGACACAGCTTAATGTTGATTGGTTTAAACAACCGTGATGTCTTGTTCTCTTTTAAAATGTTTGATTTTAAAACTCGGATATCATGTTTTATGTGTATATGTTATGTGTGAATATTCCCAAACTCTCGGACAGTGCAATCTCTATGGGTTATGCAATTTCATTCTATTATATATATAAAAAAACACATAGCCTATGTCTGTATTAAAGAAAAAATGATTGATAAACACTTATTTGGAATGGAAATAAATAACAAGTACTTTGGGTGTCTTGTTCATTATATTTATTTTCATATAAAAGCAACAGAACTTAAATTACATCCAGTTTATTAGCAACACTGTGCACGAGCGTGAATCCCGTGAATCCCGCGATATCCATCATTGATCTCGCAGGTGTCAGATCCACTGCGAGAAGCGAGAACTGTCCGGCTTGCCTGCGCTTTTTTCACTCCTCCTTTCACTGCAGCCGCCTACTCTCGCCTACATTTCAGGCGAGGCAAGGCGCATCTCAAACAAGCCTTTTGTTGCTATGGATGACGTCATTACTCATGCACGAGCTTGACTGAAGTGACCACCTTGATTGGCTGATGATTGTAACGCGGGAATGATTCCAAACACCTCCCCTACGATGATGAGTGACAGGTGACAGGTCTGAGAATGCGTGCGCTACACAAGTAGTGCGAAGGACGGAAGAGGATGAATAACTGAATAAATAGGCTAAATGAATAAAGAGTAAGGGAAAACAAATAGCCTAGTAGCCTAATGAAACATATGGATTGATGCAATATCTTTGCAACATTATTGAATTAATCTGTCACTATATTCCTCTGCCTACGTTTGCAAAGAGAAGAACATTTTAATTTGATTCACAATGAAACGTTACGATTAGTTTACATGCAGTGAGTAGCCTAGTTTTGGTTGTTGTCGGTGGCGATTGCATCCCTAGTTATGCCTACAATGCAAAATTGTTCCCTCGCGATTGGAAGCTGTAGAGGCCGCATACGCATTTCAAAACATCGCAACGTGAAATGCCACAAAAAGCGGTTTGTGAATAGGTCTTAGTGAGTTAGGAGTCCTCTCGACTTCTTTTAAGCTGTCCCAGGCTTAGGTGCTACTTTTAGGGCTAAAATGCTTCGTGAATTACTCTTAGTCAAAAAAAACTAAGAGTCCTAAAGTTACGAGTGACACGCCCATTATTTTTAAGAGTTGCTCCTAAATTCGCCGGTTAGGAGCTACTTTTAGCCTTAAAATTCTTTGTGAATACGGCCCCTGAACCTTGTATTTCCATACTATTCCAAATATTTATGCAGTACACATCCTATTCAGAAATAGTTAGGGCAGTAATGTTAATATTTGATTTCAATTCAAACGCATATAAAAATGTATGGAAAGAATCAAAGCGCATGCTATAATTTGGCGAAATCTGTGGGTAAATCTGTCGAAACGCACGCTTTTGACGGGTCAGTGTGCAATCAGACGCCTGACCAGGCGAATACTTTGGCTTGCAATAACAGGCGCATAGCCGTGACGGACCGCGGGACAGGCGCATATAGCCGTGACGGATTGCGGGACAGGCGCATATAGCCGTGACGGATCGCGGGACAGGCGCATATAGCAGTGACGGCACGCGGGACAGGCGCATATAGTCGTGATGGATCGCTGGACAGGCGCATATAGCCGTGACGGATCAGTGTCAATCCCTGTAACATAGTTGGCAACAATACTTAATTCTCCAAAATTCTAAGATATCTTATAGACGGTTTCATCGAACGCACGCGCGTTGCCCGGGTTACGCGCTGGCCCGAAGTTAACTTCCGGTCTGTGTTTGTTTACCGGTAATATCATAATATCATTCTCTGGTAATGTGGCGCCGACTACAAACGCAGTGAAAATGAAGGTGATGAGTAGACTGAAGTTGGGCTCAGGTTGTTGTGTTGTGGGATGCAACCTGACCTCTGGAACAAATACCTTATCGAAAATAAAAATGTTTCCTAAAAACGAAGGGAGACGGCGAGCATGGATCACCGCTGTGCGAAGAGAGGCTTGGCAGCCAGGCAGTGTTGGGAAAGTTCACTTTCTACATGAACTAGTTCAAAGTTCAGTTCACAAATTTTAAAATGAACTAGTTCAGTTCATAGTTCATACTTCCCAATTTTGAACTAAGTTCACAGTTCCAAAAAATGAACTAGTTAACGTTAGTTCTTTTTTTTCCATATGTTGCTGCGAGCTTTTTATTTTTTATTATTGCCGCAGCCAGCAATTATTTTATCGGCGGGCAAAGTTTGCACAGAAATGTAAGATTTTTCCCATCCTCACCGACCTGGTCTTAAAACTGATCATACGATACGACGCCTCCTTGATGCTTTGTCGACTACATGCTGCTTTTTGTTTTGATGACGCATGCGGCGGTGCCATACTGGTGGCTGGTGTTGCCAGATTGGGTGTTTTTTCCGCTACATATCAAGGCCTGTTTACGTGTGTTTTAGCCGGGTTTTTCGCCTGGTAGGCTCTATAGAAATCTGGCACCCTATTGAACGAAGTTAAACTGAGAGAGCGTGCGTTCACAGACACCAGAATGAACGCGTTCACAGTAACGTTCATCAGGCAGTAATTCAGTACGTTCAGTTCACGTTCGCCCAAAATATGAACGAGTTTATGAACTATCGTTCAATGAACGCGTTCTGGCACAATACTGCAGCCAGGCAAGAATTCAAGGATCTGTAGCACTCACTTCGTTACAGGTAACAAACTCATGATAGCAACAGATAATTATGGAAGCTTGTTTCCGCCACTGAAGAATAAAAAAATAATAATAATTGCGACTTTTTATCTCACAATTGCGAGATAAGAAGTCAGAATTGTGGGAAATAAAGTCGCAATTCTGAGAAATAAAGTCGCAATTGCGAGAAAAAAAGACCGAATTTAGACTTTATCTCACAATTCTGACTTTTTTTTCTCACAATTGCGAGTTTACATCACGCAATTCTGACTTTATAACACAGGTATTTCCATCCGTGTGTGTTAATTTTTTTTTTACTTTTCCGGAATAAAAATAGTTATAGGCATCCAAGCTGCAATATGCCTTGAACGCCTCCCTTGTATACACACATTCCTTCTCGACTAAGTATTCAAAGTACCTGACTGACCTCCGGTAAATCAGAGAGGTCTGTAGAAAAAAATGTTTGCCTCAAAATTTTGTTGAACGGGTCTGATAGTGTAACGTTGTCACATTTAAGTTTGGCCAAGTAACGGCTCTTTTCTTCTATTGGTAGTCCCAAATAATACTGGCTGGACATACTTGCTAGCTAATGTAATTTCCTTGTTTCTACCATTGGTTTCTACAGATGAACTCTGTTGTTATTGATTCTACCGGAAGTTAAGTTTGGGCCACAAAAGCGCGCATGCGCAGTAACGTTTGTTTATGTTGTTGCCGTTGAAACCGTCTATAGAAATTCTTTGTAAAATGCACAGGTCAAAAAACGATGGTTTGAAACAGAAAATCTTCCTCTTTGTCATCCTCCCGCACATTAGGTGGCGCTATCCTCCTTTTTAGTTGATTTGCAACTCGCCAGTAAATGCACAGAAGAAGAGCAACACGTTATAAGGCTGCGCCGCACTTTCATGTCTGAGCTGAATCGATTGAAGAAAGGTTTGTGTTTTTAAGCATTTTAAGCGTAAAAAACATTTCATTCAATGTTATAGTTTTTGCAAGCGCTGTAGAATGAATGGATTATTATTTAACGTGACATTGTAAAGCTGTATCTAACATTTATTAGTCTTATTTTATTTTTTTGAGTAAAGTGCATCCACACAAAAGTAATAGATAAGATGCGTCTCATTTTCTTGGTTAATAACTGTGGAGACGTCCCCAATGCAATATAATTTACATTTACATTGAATGTGCCTAAAGTTTTTCGTCGTGGGAATCACTTTTTCTCTCTTCAAACATTTTAGCTTTTTATTTCGCGCATCCAGGTCACAAACTGCTCGTTCACTTTGAAAAACAGAAAAGGAAAATAGTGCTTTAATTATTGACCATCATTGAGGAAAACAGAAGAAAAAAAACAAATACGAATTAAATAGAGACACTGGCAATTATTCGTATTAATTATAGGTAGTATTATGGGGGTTGGAATTGCATAACTCCTGACACAAATTACTGAAACTTGAGTCTTATATCTTTTTAATAATCATAATAATTATTCTCTCTAGGCCAATTCAATTAAGATTATGAGAAATTATTGACATTGCACTCTTTAGCAGTAGCACTTGTGCAATTCTACATATCCCTTTTCCTTAGTTCCGTGGTTCTCCGATTTTTTTAGAGTGCCGTACCCCTCTTCCACTTAGATTGCAGTCACACCTTTTCCATTAAGGGACAATATTTGTCCCCTTTAATAAATTTTTCCATTTCATTTTTTTTTTACCTTTGTAAAACCTTTAAAAAATAAATAATTCCTTAAATAAAACAATGTTCAATAAATAGGCAATGTTAAAAATCGTTTAATATTAATAAAAATATTATATTAAAATCGCCAGTAGGTGGCGGTAACTCATTGTCTTTATGTGCGAGTCATCGAGTCATTCATTGAATCTCACGATTCGTTCAAAGCCACAGATTTCGTTGCAAAATAGAGCAATAAGCCTGACTATACTGTTTTAAATGTAGTAAATCACTTAATGTTACCCTTTTGTTTTGTTTTTAACTGTTGTATAAAATCAATGTCACATTTGAAATCGTGTGGATATTCGGGAAACATTGCATCAACATTAAAAACACTGCTGGATATCAGCCTGCATTTTGTTCCCACTAACAGCGCAAGCGGCTCGTGACAGAACATAGACCGACTGAATGACACTTCAATTTAAGTTGAAAATCTCAAATGAAGATTGCTGAACTCCAGCTTGTCTGTGTTTTCAGATCATCCGCGCTTCTTGAGCAGTGTAGAGAGCGCGCGTGCATGGTTGCCAGCTACTATTGAAAAGACCGGGTAGAAAACAAGTTATTTTAACAGAAAAGCTCTGATTTGGGGGTTAAATTATTGAATTCTGGCATTTGTGGCCGCAGCGGATTAAATGTTTAGTTTAGCTACTTACATCTTATCTCGCACTTGACCGACCGTAAACTGAAGCGCGTCGAGTCGCTTATTTACTGTCTATGAGTCGCTCTGCTAAAATTCGCGCTGATTACATAAAGCCTGCCTACTTTGATTTGATTGGTCATCTCAAATATTCTGACATTGACGAGAAGTGACAGACCAATGAGGCTCAGATGAACACACACACACACACGCTGTCTTCTGTTTGTTCTGACGTGCTTGGCACCGCTGCGGAAGAACGCGCTGATAATAAGACTGAAGCGAACACGAAGGCTTATCACATATTTAAAGATTGAAAGGGAGAAAACAGGCCAGAGTAACTCGGCGGATATCGCTCATATAAATTTTTTGGACAACGTAGTTAAGGCGGCAGGCGTGTGTTGCTTAGGCGGCCGCCTTAGTTACAAAGTGCTGCGGGAAACCCTGAATACTTTTTGGGACAAGAGAGTCCTGTGGCACCAAGTATCACAATACCTATTTACTTGATATTTTAATGGTTTTATTTGGCTGAAGACAACTATAACAGAAATAAATCAACCACAATTATGGAAATTTGACATTAGCCTACTTGACCTTCGACTTTTAACTCCACTACAACATCCGCTTGCTCTGGCTAGAACAGCCCCACCCACATTACCACCCCCTCACAGACACGGGCATTCAAATGTGAGGTAGTTAGGGGGGTTTGGGGGGTTCATACTCCCCCGAGGAAATTTGGATTTCTCTGACCTACATAGGCCTATGTGCAATTTAGGACTTTTCTTAGACAAGTTAATTTACTCAAGGCTACCAGGAAAGCTGTAGCCTAAGTCAGTATTGCATGCGTGAACCCGCGTAGATGCACTCGAAGGTGGCACATTCCGCCCTTTTTGCCTCCGATTCCGATACCTGGGACTCAGTATTGGCCGATACCGAGTTCCGATCCAATACTAAAATAATAATTAAAAAACAGTGCCAAATTACCTAATAAACTGTATCTGTATGCCTCACTGTGGGGAAGAGACTGATTATTCTTAAACATTATTTTCCTTACTTTGTAAAACAATATACAGACAAAATATATACTAAATAATTAAAAGACATTTTCTTTTAAAATTAAGCGCAACTTTTTAATGAAGCAGCAACATATGATAGATTGGACAGAACAACTAAGTCTATCAATAAACTGCTGTTGCGCAAAAGTATTGTAATATGAGAGGCTCCAATTCAGAGCGGCACTTATGCGCTTCGCGTGCGCAGATTGATGTGTTTGAAGCAACATGCAGTTACGGCGCGCAGCACTTCGCATTGAAAAGTTCAAAGCACAAAAGTAAGATATACATATTTCTTTATTTATTCATTAGTTTGAGCCTTTTAACGGTTTTAAATTTCAGTTAATGTGCGCGTAGAGAACAATTATAACGCTCTCTACTCCAGTGTTGTGATCTCATGAGTTTCATGGTGTTGACTGTCGTACCCGAGCGTGACGCACTGTTTGAATGCTGAATGGAGAATTACTGACAGCCGCAGCGGAGGGAAGCACTTAGGTGAACTTGAGTTTAACAACTTAAATCTGTACCTCACATTAAACTATATGTAATGGCTTCAGAAAACTTGGAATATAGTACATTAAAACATTATGGTGCTTCATAATGTTTTTGTGCCTTTTGTGTTGTATAATAACATACGTAGGCTACAATATTGGAATCGGATTTGGATGGTCTCATCTGGTCGATACCCGATCCGGCAAATATTGCTAATATCGGAGCAATACCGATACTGAGTATCGGATCAGCGCACCCCTAAAACATAACGTCGGGAAACGTGTTTGTGAAGGCGGGCCAGGGGCTGATATAACGTTTTGATTTCATGAATGATGAGTTTGATTTGGTTTGAATCTATTTTTTTGTTAATTTATCTGAGATGATGGAATGCAGTTCCGAACCGTTCTGGCCCACTTTAACCCCTGGATACAATGAAGTATTAGAACAAATTAAAGTTGTTAAAATAAGTGGATATGTCCAGCCCAAATTTCTCAAAAATAACTAGTTTGATCATCTTGAATGTGTCCCATCCTCTGGCTTTGACTGGGTATGATTATATTTTAGGCAAGATTGGAGATAAATCATAATAAATATGGCACAACAATAAAAACAATAACTTGACGCAACGCTGGAACATTATCGCACACATAATGTTGCACATTAAAGTGGGTAACAATGAAATGTGAAGTAATATTGAACTGTTTGAAATATTGATACAACTTTAAGTTTTACAAAGTTAGTTTCATTTTTTTTGTCAAAATTGGCAATCTTCCATTGACAATAATGCAGGCATAAATTCGATTGCGTTTCTAATCGGAGCCTGATGTGATGACAGACTGTGATAAAGGCCTATTTATTGCACTGACAAGTTGTAATGGGAGAAATGGAGCCGTTCAAAATTCCCCCCAGAAGATTTTCCAATTAATCTTTTTTTTTTAAAAGGTCAATTCGATATCAATTCTCAAAAACCACAAATCAATCTTTTTTGTGTATTTATTTCAGCAAACATTAAACATAATATCTGATTGACGTTAATCTCATTTACTAGTCTTCTACACTAGATGTCAACCTCTTACCTTGTGCGACAGTGGGGACCCTGTCACTCATTCAGTGCTGAACATGTGGGATGCAGGTGCTCCTATCAGCAAGTGGTACTCACTGCAGAGTCAAATGAGGACCAGCTCCTCCTCCTCTCTGGAGCTCTAAGGGGGTGGAGGGATAGAGTTGTGGGCAGGGTTATGGTGTGGTTAGATATTCTAGCTCCACCGATTAGGCCCAAAATTACATTCGCTCCTCGCTGGAGCTCTAGTGAGGAGGAGCTAGAGGTAAGCTCCACCCGTTTGGTCAGCAGTGAGCAGCTTATCTATTTTGCATGTGTTTTCAAAGCGGTATTCCTAAAACACTGTTGGACAATATTGATATTTGAAATCAACACACCCCTCTCTTCATTGCTCCGCCTCCAATACTCACACTCCAATCCTAACAGCCCTGCTCCGAGTCGGTCTGGAACCCCCGATCCCCCTGCAAGCGGGTCGAGTGCGCTAACAATGACGCTAAACATCGCATTCACTAGCAGGAACACAATCCAGGAGAGGAAGTTTGTTTATCATAGCAGAAGTGTAACAAAATAATGCTTCACTAAAAATGAAGCTCATATGATGAACGAAGATGAATAGAGGAAATGCAAACAAGAGCAGCTCTAGACTAGGGATGGCGAAAACTAAAAATTTTCTTGACCGACCACCGAGCCTCATTAGCCGGTTGAAACCGGTTAACCGATTAGTTTAAAATATGCTATGCTATTTGAAATAACAGCCATTTCGAGCCGCGCTTGCAATTTCGCAAGTGGACAACATCCAGATACAGGTCGCATGTTAATGCCAAGTGTAAACGCAGCCTTACGAAAATAACTGGGTTGATCATGTTAGTCACATCGATCATCTGGGTTTAAGCTTATAGCGTGCAATGACTATATTCACAGAAATGGGAGATTGATAAATATGCTGAAACAATAAAAACATTCAACCTTTAAAACAAAAAAAATTCTGATTATTCCTCTGGCAAAGCAGCGTGCAGCTCTTCTTGACTGACTGTGATTGTGCAGGCGATCGCCTCGTTCAGATAATGTTGCAAAATTAAAATGAAAAATGACACACATAGTATCATGTAAGTCTAAATAAACTGTTTTAAAGATTGACGTTTATTGTTCAAATAAGTTTAATTTCTTGTCTAAACTGCGTCTGGCCATTATTTTCTGACAGCCACACGGGGAGACTGGGCGGGGATTTATATTACGTCCACCTGTGAATGCAGACACACGATGGCTGGATTGCGTTTACAATACACTGAGATCTGATCACAATGCGTCCTCGAATACCTCCGAACTGGGACACCCTGATCGGATAACATTCCCATCAGATGTGCGTTTACACTTGTCTTTTCAATGTGTATGTGGACAACATCCGGATACAGGTCGCATGTTAATGCCAAGTGTAAACGCAGCCTCTGTCGCATCTCTCTGCCGCTCTGCCTCCCGCTCACACACACACTGCCCCGGCGTCGCCCTTCCACTCATGTCACTTTTTTTAAAATCCCCTACAGCGTGAAACATGAGTCCCGCAAACGCGGCGCCGACGAGCTTGTAAGTAATCTGAGGACAAATGGCTCCTTAGTTTCGAAATGGTTTGGGTACGAGGTGATCACGTTGAAAATAAAGGTGCTAGTATAGCGTTAGAAGCTCATTTGAAACATTGCCGCAGCTCATTTAAGAAAATGACAGCTCCGAAGAGACGCCGCTTTAGTTTGAGGTAGTGCTAACAATAATAAAGAAAGATGATCATCATCATCACCTTATCTGTTACCACTGAAATGTAGATGTAATGTATTTCCAAATCTAAGCCCATCTTATGCGGAATGTTGCCTAATAGACTGCAACACGATAAAACCAATGGATAAAACAGGCACCTTCAGAATGCGTAAAAGACGCACCGGCCAGGCAGGTCTAACTCACTGTGTGCCTTCTAATAATGGACAGAACAACTATTTTGTATAATTAATATTATTTATTTATTTTTCAAAAAGACAAGTGTTACATCTGTCTCACTCTTTTTGGTGAAATGGTCCCACACACTACTTTTCTTTGCACGCTTCATCCTGTCGTCTGCCCTGGCTCTAACCTTGAGTGTTTTAGCCTGTAGCCTTTTCGCAAACCTTGTGAGCGCGCAAACCCAAACGCTGTGACCTCACGCCAAATGTTTTTATTGGTTTATTAAGTACAAACAGGCGAGTTATGAAAACTTGAGTGTGAGGGATTTGTTCACTTCACACAAAAATATCTTGGAATGAGATGGCTAACTGTAGTAGCGTTTAGTCCACTGTCTATAATAGCCTAATTTAGAGATCACTTTTTTTTTTTTTACCGACAACTTTGATCGGTTAACGTTGATACGGTCAACCATCGGTCAAACGGTCGTCGGTTAACATCCCTACTCCAGACAAACAATGACACTAAAACCCAGTGTTACTCACATGTGGAGCAAATCAAAGCAACCTCTGCGTCTGTTTTCAGGCCTTCCCGCTTCGCTCTCTCTAGCGCTGGAAAGCTTTTCTAATGTTAATGCAGGTCCTAAAACTCTTGCACAGTCATAACTAGGGATGGGAATTGATAAGAATTTAACGATTCCGATTCCATTATCGATATTGCTTATCGATTCGATTCTCTTATCGATTCTCATTGGGTGAGGGAATAAGTACAAATTTGTTTGTTTGTATTAACTTATTGAACTTATAACTTATTTGTTTGTTAATTATTATTAACTCGCTGACACAGCACAGAGTAGGCTGTTAGGGGTGTGAACCTACACTGGTCTCACGGTTCGATTACGATTATCATGTCATCGATTCAGTTCAATTTGATATCTTGATGCATTACATGCACTGCATCCTCAATTTTCAATTTTACTTCAAAAGTGATGCGCGTGTGCGTGTTCGCCTGTTCGTGAAGTCGCAGTGACAGTGACATTCCAGTTAAAGTTTCATGGGACTAAAGTCTGTTCATGCTGTGTGTGTGGCCAAATGTTTCTGCATATTGGAGGTAGTTCCCCCCCCTTTGACGAAATGGAAATTTTACAAGTGTTGCAGCAAGTGACCGTATTATGAGGTGCCGTCATACTCTCATTGAGTATGTGCGTGACTTTGAGTATGTGTGTGTACTCGCGTCTCATATGAGTATGTGCGTGGAGAGTTTGTGTGTGCGCGCGTCTCATATGAGTATGTGCGTGGGGAGTTTGTGTGTGCGCGCGCGTCTCATATGAGTATGTGCCTGGAGAGTTCCGCGGATCTCGTGTGTGTAGAGTTTGCGTGCATGTGCGTGAGCGACTTTAGGTGCGTCGTTGTGCATTTCATATGTATTTGTTTGAGCATTCAGCAGTGTACATGTATGTTTGACTACTTAGTATACGTGCAAGTGTTTCATATGTGTGCATGAATGAAGTTTGATTAAAGCCCTAGACGGCGCCTCAAATTGTCTTTTCGCGTAAAATATAACCAAACTTTAGAGCGCTTCTGCCTCGATGCCATGTTTGCTGCGTTCTGAACCAAAACAAGGCAGCACGTGTGTGACGTCATGACACATTTGCAACGAGCGGAACCGATAAGCGGAATCATTAAGCAGGCATACTAACGGTTTCAAGGAATTGGTTCACTGGGCATCGGTTTCTGAAGAAGAACCGGTTCTCGATTTCCATCCCTAGTCATAACCCTTCACTTTTCAGTGATTTCTTCTGAGCTTTTCTCTTTTGTATTGTCTCATCTCTATTTCTGCAGTCATTCTTCAAATCTCCCTCTTGCTTGTTCTCTCTTCTCCACTGTAGAGAAAAAACATGTGTATCATTATATTGGATACATGCACTAGTGTTAAAGTGACAGCAGCCTAATATTCCTGCTGCTGTTTTTAATCTTAATCAAACGGGGTTTCCACGGGGCATTCAAAATTCTTCAATGGATTTTGTGAAAATGAAGGCCTAAGTGTCACCGTCCCACAGGTGGGACGTTTGTCACTATATATTTAAAACAATAATATCTTAGTAAAAACCTAAAGTAATATTGACAAACTATATATCATTTGAAAGCTTAAAATCTCTAGTTTTCATATATGGTGGCTGTTTTCTAAAATAAATTACAGATGAGCAGTAATTTATCAATTTGCAACAAGAATATTTCATATTCATTAGGCGTGTTTAGGCTTTTATTTTGAAATAGCAATAAACATTAAAAATTATGAAAGATTGGTAGAAACCTCAGTTTGTTTTCATAAAATATTAATAATTATATTTTTACATTAAATAATTTCATAAACTTAAACTTATATAACTTTTTTTCTGTTTCATTTTTAATCATTTCTACACTTCTACAATAATCTGGAAAATGTCTGGAAAAAAACAAGACCAACCATAGGTCTATATTCCAAAGCATTCTTGAATTACAACCATTTAAGTTTGGATAATGATTTTTATGTCTATGCGAAAAAAGGGGGGGTGACAGTTAAGGGGTTAAAAAGCATTAATTTCTACAGGCATTAAAATTCTCTTCAAAACTATCAACATTTTTATATCAATTTATTTGAATATAGCCTTCATAATGAATCATTTTTATTTGCTGTCGCAAAATATGTACGTTAGTGTGATAAACACACGGAACCAGTTTGGCAATTGCTTCCTGCCAGAGCAAAATTGCCGCGATGCGTAGGTGACGCGGGCATTTTGTATCGCGGTGGACAGGTCTAATCCATGATCTGAACCTTGAAAAATGGGAAAGTGCAAATTCCAGCCAAAGTGGCTGGAAAACGAAACTTAAGACATGGTTGCAGCCCGTTAGTGGTAAAAATGAAGGATTTTGCGGCGTTTGTATAAAAAGCATTTAAGTTGGGAAAATGGGAATCAGCGCTGTAAAATCCCATGTGCCGTGTGACGGCCACAAATCGGCGTTAAGAATTGATTTAAATAGTACATTGTGTCTAATTTGTTGTTTAATGAAATTCTTCGATGATGTACTTCAAGTTCACAGGATGTGTGAGTTCATGGCCAGGTGAACAGGCCTGTGATCAATAGGACAACAGTGTAAATGTGGTCTTGGAGAGAGAGAAAAAAATCTGCTGGTTTAAGTAGAGCTAAAATTGATGTTGTAATGTTACAACAGTGGGCCTTACGGGGTTATTTTACCCAAAGCCCCGTTCACACCACCAGCGACTTTGTCGCTGTATGTCGCTAGTCTCTGTACTGCGAGTCGCTTGTGGGCATTCGTAGTGCTGTCGCTCTAATGTTATTGGTAGACTGCACATCTGGCCATATCTATAGAAAGTACCATCACAAGTGATATATAAAACTAAGATATTATTCTAGATTTGACTAGGCATTTGGCTTAAAATAATTAAAAGTAGCATTATGCTGTTGGAGAGTGCATGTTCTGTTACCACAGCAGTGTTCAGTGGATTAAATCATTTAGGCGACTAGATTAACGATCGACAAATCAACAAATTAAACTCACTCGTACTGTCATAAATTACTAAAACGTCATTCGAATTTGACAAATGATACATTTTCTTGTCCCTAATAATCAACATAATACAGGGGAAACTGTAAAATGACCTGCAGCAGTGCTAAACTTCATAAAATTACAAAACACGAACTATCATTGATAGGGGTGTCGAAATTAATCGTTTCTATGATGCACCGCGATGCAGACGAGGACGATTCGGTATCGGTTCAGTAATAGACCATAACCGGTTATAATACTGACGCTTTTCTGACGTCATTTATCGCGCATGTGCTTTGTCGCGGTAGCCGGTAGCATACACTGGCAGAGGGAGGCGAGACGCGAGTGCGAATTAAACATTCTTTCTTACATACATACATACATTTACTTAAACTGGAATGTCTCTGTTTTTGTCACTGCGACTTCCCGAACAGGCGAACACACACGCACACACACACACGCGCGCACGCACATATCACTTTTGAAGTAAAATTGAAAATTGAGGATGCGGTGCATCGCAATGCATAGCGATATCGAATTGAACCGAATCGATGACATGATAATCGTAATCGAACCGAACCGTGAGACCAGTGTAGGTTCACACCTCTAATCATTGATATGAATCCAACTCACTAAGACTGTCGACAGTTTCTTTTCCATGCATCATTTTATTACATCCATGTATGTGGTTACAGTCAAATCATATAAAACAGTGAACTTGCTCCGGACAAACTGATTTTCCCTCCTATTGTTTGTCGCTCGTGAAATTCGCTTCTCATTTGCATAAAGTTGAGATTTCTGAACTTTTGTGTTTCGCATCAATTGACACGCCCACATTCTGTCGCCAATGGTCACTGTCGTTCGCGTCGCCGGAAATCGCCCGCCCTCCATTGAAATGAATGGGATCATGTCGCTGTGTGTCGCTGGCGGTGTGAACGCGGCTTAATGCCTCAAAACACATAACATTACAATAATTTGGACCGAATTCAGTGACTGGATGTTTTTGGTCCTGAGACTTCAACTGAAGATGTACATGTTTTAAAACTTACACCACTTCTATTAGGATGTTAAGAGAGTTTCAACCAGAATAACAAATAAGTGTTTATTGAAAAAATTGCCTACCCTAACTTTAACTCCCACTCTGACACTCCCTTACCAGTGCATTAAACTAGAGCTGATTGAGACGCACCCACAGATTTAGTTTGGATTTATTTTTCTTTGTTAATTATTCTCATTCTGTTATCTTAAACAGGACAGAGTGTCCAAACACAGAAAAACTCCCGGTGAAGAAGATCCACGTGACACAAGATGGCGTTGATTAAAGAGGAGAGTGAAGAAATGAAGATTGAAGAAGTATTCAGTTTGAAACAAGAAGATACTGAGGAACAAATAGGTTGGTTTCATACTCAAAACTGAACTCAATAATTTAAAATTTCCATGTCTACAGAAATTAATGAGATTTTTTAAAGAATGTCCTATTTAAAGCAGTTTTATTTGACGTGTAGTGGGTCGCTCTTGGGCAGTAGGGGTGGGAATCTCTTGGCATCTCAGGATTTGATCACGATTCAGAAGGGTGTGATGATAAAATGATTATTGATGCATCTTTTTTTCTATACAGGATTTCTTCTTTTCTGATTGTGACATTAGGTTAATCTTTAGTAACCTCACGATCCGATTCGATTCAGTGAGTCACGAATAAATAATGTCTGTCATTAGCCATTGTCTAATAAATTCTTAGATTTTACTCGCCAGAGCGTGTGTTGGCAGCCAAGCATAATATTAGCATAGACATATTTTCACTCACTGAATTCTGACTGAGCGCTTTAGGGTTTCACTCTCCGTCAAGCGATCTGTACAATTTCAATTCAGCTCAATGGATGCGCAGGGTATTTGACGTACCGTAAAGTCTAGTGTGAAGGCGCACGAAACCTTCCTGATCTGCATAAAAGCAAGCCATTTAAAGTAGATACAAACTAAAGTAATGTTATTTTTATAATAATTTGACAGCAAATGTTTTTGCTGTTTAAAGGCATATAATATATATATATATAATGTATGTATGTATATATGTATGTATATATATTTATTTATTTATTTATTTATTTATTTGATAAAACACTCACCATATAATTATAAAATAGGAGTAAAAACAGTTTAATAACCTTCTTTTAAGTGACATTAATCAATTAAGCAAAACAAACACCGTTTTATCCCCAAAACATTTATTCAGTTGTCATTTTTCAACAATTAATTTTTTGAAATGTCAATTGTCATCAAAGGCTTGTGTTCAAAGTCAAAACTCATTCCTTCACTCATTCATACTGTAGTAGCAGTCCATAGAACAGAAGCCATCAAACTCTTTATCTGAATAGATAGAACGCAGTGAAGACCCCCTTCTTTCCATTGCCGCAATACCAGTGGTGTTTTTGTAGAGGAATCCACAGGCATCACATCTGGTGAGTTTAAACTCCACCCTGTATTCCTCCCTCACATCCGGACTGACAGACTTCCAGTCAATGATACCTACAAGGTGAAAGAAAAAATGAATTTTTAATGCAAAAAAGGAGACAAAGACGCACACTTGGACCATCTTTGTGTCACTACTCTGAGGAGACAAAGGCACTGTCTGTTTGACTACTTTGCACATACTTATGTGCTTTATAAAATCAGACTTATTTATTATGGTCTTTGAGCAGTGGAAGCAGTGCTTGCTTTTTCTGCATTCCAAGTAGCAGTCAAAGATGATAAAATCTATAAGAATCATAAACAACAACAAATTTAAAATAGGAAAATTCATATATAAAGCAAAACATGTTTGACATAAGTTTCCAATTATGATACGTAACATCACCGTTCACGTTATTATCTATAACCTTAACAAGTTATCTGTAAGGTAACAGGCATGCATATCACAACTGAACTTATATTTACGTTCATTACGAAGTCTGTGGCTTTGCAAATGACTATGTATCTTGTGATATTCACAAGGTCTAAAAACACTGATTGCACAAAACGGACATCGATCTTCAGTCTTCAGTGCAAATGTAGTCATTAATTCGTCTCACTGTAACGTGTCTGTCAACAACAATTAAATAATTACCAAAGCTGTAAAGCAAAGAGAACAACAAATTATGATATCGCATACATGCATTACCTCCGCCATAATGGTCCAGTGGCCATCAGAGTGGAAGAGGGAGAGACGCAACCCGAACCCCCCCAAAAAAAGATGACTCTGGGAAGTATGCTGCAAAAAAAAGCCGATGCAATGGCAGGTCCCGTCGGCATCGGCACCGTAGAGGACCGAGTCGGAGCTGAAATAACAGTTATTAGTTTAATAATAATTAGTTTTATTAGTTTATTAGTTGGCTCTGTTTGGTTCCAGTTACCCAAGGAGACGAGGACCCACTTCTCTGGTGGAAAAATGCTGCCGGGCGTTTTCCCCAGATGTCGCAAGTAGCACGGAAGTACCTGTGCGTCTGTGCCAAAAGCACACCATCGGAGCGAGTTTTCAGCACTGCAGGTAAAGTTGTCGGTCCACAGCGTGCCCTGTTAAAGCCGGACAAAGTGAACATGCTGGTTTTTCTAGCGAAAAATCTTGACTAGATTTGATGCCACTTGCCATTCGTTCCTATTCGCACTGTTTATTTTTATTTATTTAATTGATTCAGGTTTTCGTTAAAAACAATATTGGAAAGATTCTATTTAGATTTTTAAGTTTTTATTTAGGCCATTTTTTATAATATAGATGTTTATGTTAATTCAACTGTTGTGGGTCTATTTGCACTTTTTTATAAGCTGCTCTGTTATTTGGCAGTGTGATTTAATTTAATTGATTTGTGTGCGCGTCTCTGCGCGAAAATTGTTCTGGATGTTTGTTAATTTAATTCTGTTTGACTGTTGTATTTGCACTTTTTAATAAGCTGCTATTTGTTGCTAATAAAAGTTGTTGTGCATGTTATTTTGTTATTGTTTCAGTATTAGTGTTTGGTATTCAGTTTCTGAACGGTTTAGGCACAAGCCAACAGTTTGGTGACGCTGTCTGAGCCTTACGTCATAATTTTTAATTATGCACGGTAATACCGTATACCGAGGTAAAATAGGGAGGAGGTTTGACGGTATCAAAATTTGGTTACCGCCCAAGCCTAGTGTCACGTATTCCACAACAACGCTTAGCTGCCCGCGGATGCGCCTGCCTGTTAATCTGTTTTTCAATATCTCTATTAATCAAATTAGATAGATTAATAGGCAGGCGCATCCACGGGCAGCTAAGCGTTGTTGTGGAAAACATGACACTGCCTCTTGCTGCAAGCAAGACATTGCCAATGTCCATATTAGTGCTGTCAATGTTAACGCACGCAAATTAATTTTTATCCACTTTGACGCGTTAAAATATCAACCGTTTTAGCATCCGTTTATTTTGTCATCCTTTGGGTAGCGTTACATTATATAATCCTGCTCTTATTCATGCAAATGCTTTTAAACCATTCAAGCGCGACAAGACAATAGAGACCGCGCTGTCTGTGAATGTCCCGACGCGTGCACACGACACAGAAAGACGCGCACCAGTATCGTGAGCACAGACATCGCACCAAAGAGTATAGAAGTACCAAGAGGCGAAACTCAATAGAATGTTCCATTGCAACAAACGTGCCCATGCGCGAAATCGCAAATTTCATATTAGTGCACAGAACCGCAGTTCCGCCATTTTTGGACTGAACGCAACACAGCTGAACGTAAAGAGTAGCGAAAAAATGAGGCGCGTGTGAGATCCATATCATGTGCGGCAGGTCTTAAAGTGACAGCAGCCACTGAAGCTGTCTGTCATTAATCAAAGAACAAAGGTGACAGAAAATTACTTGCTGCTATTGACTAAATAACTTTTGTAGCTTTAATTAGGGCTAGGCGATAAAACAATAACGATATGTCTCGCGATCAATATCAATAAAAAAATGCGTTCGATCATCTTTTTTTTTTTTCTTCGTCGGAAGAAACCAGAGGTTGGGAAGCAAGTTTGGTTGCATGAACAAAGGCACTAACTCTCTGGTAACCTAGCAACGTAGGGAGTGACACGCTAACAGCCAATCATGTAACAGTATCAAGTTTGGTTGCGCCATATCGTTGTCTTGTGTTCGATTCTTCAGTAACAGAACCGGCGTGGAGTGATAAGTGGAAAATGAGTGTTGATAAAACAGGAAAAGTCAGATCGCCAGTATGGCAGTTTTGGGGATTTTATAAGTCTGACCGTAGTCAGACCAATGTCGTCTTCAAATTATGCAAGACCATCGTCACTTGTTTTACCACCTACGGCACAGCCGTATTCGCCAGCAACGTCCAACAACATCTGATGTATCTGACAAAAGATGTAAAGTCTACCTCAGTTTTATTTTAATTTCTCCTATTACAAAACAATGCACATATTTTAAAACACTTTATTCACCAGAAGGTGAATCAGTTAGTGAACTTCCTAGCACTAAACTTGCAGAAAATAGTTCTTCTCAGGTTTCTCTGTTTATATTTAATTCTTTGCACTATTTTATTACACTATTAAGAATTTCTTAATTATTCTTTAATTTTGCACCTTAATGTTAAGAGATACCGGTAATTGTTAAGTGTTCATTGTGATTTTAGACTTATGTTTACATTTTAATTGAGTGTTTTCCATGGTTGTGTTGACATTTCTGCCATTTCTGCCTGGATTATAATCAGAGGAAGGTTAAGTTTAAAATAAAAATGTTTAAATGTAATATATTTTTCTCCTGGTCCTTATTTTAAATAGGTCATATAAAAAAATCAATAATTATCGATATCGACCGATATGAAACACTTATATCGTGATACAGTTTTCAGCAATATCGCTGAGCCCTAGCTTTAATAAGGATTCATCTATATATAATTTATAATTTATGCACTGCAGACTGTTTGATAACTATTCAATTTCTGTATATTTCCTAACTGTTAGACGGGTAGGAAGGGCACAGGTAAATAAGACTTTTATTTTATTTTTTGTGGGTATATGTGAGGATTTGCTTGAAGTTCACTTAAATTTAAATTAAAAGTTGTTATTTTTTGAAGCCTAATAAATGTAAAAAATAATAAAAAGTGATAGCTTTCAATACACTGTAAATATTGAATGGCTATAGAACTGGTTACACTGTTGAAAATCAAATGGCGGCGCTGTGGGTGGAAACATGCAGATTAAGGGGCGGTAATATTATAATAAGATCCCCTTCCTTTGTCAGAAGGGGAGCGAAATCGGATCGGCTTATTTTTTGACATGTTTGCAGAGAAAGGCTTACCAAAAAAAAGTTACTGGGTTATCACTTTTCATGTTTTCTGGGTTGGTAGGTGCTCTGGGGACCTGATTATTAGGGGTGTGAACCTACACTGGTCTCGCGGTTCAGTTAGATTACGATTATCATGTCATCGATTAAGTTCAATTCGATATCGATGCATTACGATGCACTGCGTCCTCAAGTTTCAATTTTACTTAAAAAGTGATCGCCTGTTCGGGAAGTTGCAGTGACAGAAACAGTGACTTTCCAGTTTAAGTTTCAAGGGAGTAAAGTCTGTTTATACCATTAAGAAAATTTAATTCTGTCAAATCAATTTTGTTTTAAAGAAATGTTCATTTAAAAGCAGCGCTCATTTATCAGTGTATAATGTTACCCTATGCGCGCATCGACCATCGCCGAGTCCGCTGTTGAAGGTGACGATCATCTATTTATAATCTCGCGTAACAATACAGAATAATTGTAATTTGACCATCGGGTGCGGGTACTTAAATCAGAGAAAATTATTGGGGCGGGTGTATGATTTGTTTTGGCTGTGGATTCGGGTGACGTTGGAGCTCATCCGCTTACTCTAAAGCAGTCAGACTCTGCCAGGCGTCAACAGCTCAGGGTGAAAACGGCTAACGTGGTTTATCAAGTTAGTGGTATTACCTCCTGCATATTCTATTTGTGCGTGACATGAGCGCACACAGTGCGTGTATTCTCCAGGTCGTGCTTACCAGGTTGTTCATAAAAGCCGGAATGTGCCCAGATGTAGGCTTTTTAAAGTAGCTGGAACATTTTTTAATTAGGGTCTAGCTTGCCACCGTTTTTTTGACAATACTTCGAACGTCAACAAGAAGTGACGTCACCCAACATTGCTTAGAGCACCTTTAAAACTCAGCTTTGATCATCAAAATTACATATTTAAACATTTTTTCCTTCAAAAGTTTAGAGACATTAATTTCTTAAAACTTCATGCCTTAAAATGAATGTCACTGCAACCCAGTTTTATCATATACAGTGGTCAACTATCGAAGCTGGAGTCTTTAATCTTTCTCATGATACGAACAAGAAAGAGTGTGATGTTTTAAAGTGCAATAAATGTTGAACAACAATAACCTGGGGCCTTTGAATCTTTGAACAAAGGGGTAACCTCTTAACTGTCACCTCACTTTTTCCCTCGCATAGACACGAAAATCACTATCCAAACTTAAATGGTTATAATTCAGGAATGCTTTAAAACAAGACCAACCATGGGTCTATATTCCAAAGACATTTGGCAGATTATAGTAGAAGTGAGGGTTAAGGTAAATTGAAACAGAAAAAAGTTATAGAAGTTTGAGTTTATGAAAATGTACAATATAATTATTTATATTTTAAATAAAAAATAAATATTTTTCAAAACATGTTTTACTCTAAAACTGCAAGAAAAACAAAGCCAAAAATCTCAAGTTGTGTTCCAAATTTTTGGTTGACATCTCAAAAATTAGCTTTCAGTAAGATTTTGTTTGGGCGCAGTACCAGACTTTTTCAGTAGATGACACCCAAGCCGCATTACTGACCATATAAGGGTGCCTCAATTTCCATGAATGGTTTGAGTGATCTGAGCCATATATTTCCATAATTTTTAGTGATGCACCGATGTGAAAATTGTGGCCGATACCGATAACCGATATTAATATTGCTGTTTATGGCCGATACCGATATTTACCGATGTCGATATCTCTGTATAGAAAACACATTTTTATGATAATCAAATAAAGCGCTATTTTCCAAAACACTTTTTTTTAAAAACTTTTGTAATTTATTTTCAGAAATGACTGATATTGGGCACCTTTACCTGTGTGCAAAATATGTCATCAGATTTTCAGAAGAAAAAATAAATATTTATAAAAAAATACATTTTTATAAAGGATACAAGTGTGTCCTGAATTCACACTATGAATAAGCCAACCCTGAGTATTCTCAATAAACATCTAACTCACTTGAGACCAAGTCACTGTATTCTGTGAACATTGTACAACAGTTCAAAACTTTAAAGTACAGTACTGTCCTACTAAGGCAAAAGACCTTAACTTCTATTTTATAGCACAATGTTATGATAACACTTAAAATGTAATCAATATTAACCCTATTAGACTCACTATGATAAAAATGGCTTCACATGTATAAAGAAGTTGAAGTAGTAAGCATAGTTGGAATGTCCTGTATGAACAAAATGACGGAGTATGTTTTTGTTTCCACTGTTCGATCTCGCCCGCGCCTCTCTCTCACACGCGCGTGCCACACACACACACACACACACACACACACACACACACACACACACACACACACACACACACACACACAACCACAACATATTCCAGCATTGCAAGCTTGACGTCGCAGACAGTTCATAATAGTCACAGAGCTTCAGAGCTAAGGTAGGGCTACAGATTAGGTGTCCCTAAAGAACTGTAACGTTATCTAACAGTTAGTAGTTCCGCATTGTAATGGATTTGCTTTCTCGTCGGTTGTTTGACATGGATTTTAACCAGGGTTCAACAAAAGGTAGGCTTTAAATTACTACATTCCCGCTGCTGGTGTATAATGGGTGTCGTTGCGGCTCCAACTGACCAACTCGCGTAGTTTTCAGTCAGTGGACTGTCATTGACAGGCGAGAGCTAGCATTTTATTTCAGTTGTAGCCTACATGTAGCCTTACGGGCTGTGAATTAAGATATCCTACAAGCCTGCTCTAATGCAGCGCTTGTTACTAGATAAGTTGTTGATTATGGCTCGAAACGTGTTTGTGTCTAGTTTGTGAAGTAGCATCGCTAGCTAAAGGCTAAAGGCATCGCTAGCTATTACTGGATTTTAAAGATTATCTTTTTTATGCACCCGTGTCATGTGTCATTCTTACCTTGATCATTTTCATCATCATTTTCCCCCGAGAGTATGCCATTATTCAGTAATCTAACAAAAGCAATCACTGTGAAACATGTAACTTACATGTGTGTCTGAGGTGATTTAATTGCTAAAATCATAACCCCGTAACTCCAGCGCGACAATACTTTGATGGTCGGTCAGAACAAGGCAGAGTGCGTAACTTGCGCCTCCAGCACCTGCTTCAGCACATTATGTGAGTGTAATGTATGCGCGCGTGCAAAAACAAACATCCCCGCCGGCCCCACATAATCCTACACACACGTCAAATACACAGGAATGATTATCGGCCTGTTCACATCGGCCCTATTTTGACATCGGAACGATACCGATGTGTAAAAAATTGACCATATCGGCCGATATTATATCGGCGGCCGATATATCGTGCATCACTAATAATTTTCATACAATTTATGAAGTAGACATCCGATTCAGAAGTAGTATGGGCAGTTTGGCAGTATTTGATTTGAATTCAACCTCTAATAAATGCGTAAAAAAACACTTATGTGCGTTAGGGGTAGGGATGCACCGAAATGAAAATTCTGGGCTGAAACCGAAAATTCGGGATGCACTTGGCCGAAAACCGAAACCAAAAATGACGTAAAAAAAAAAAAAAAAGAATTTCTTATTTTAAATTAGTTTTTTTTTTTTTTTTTGTGTGTGTGTGAACGTATTCTTATTAAACTTTGTAATTAAAGGGTCATTCCACCGTTGGAGACATGAATATGTATTGAAAGTGGATCATATATGTAGTAGAATAGTATCATAAATTTCTAATTTGGGACCTTCTTGGCCGATAAAAGGCAGAAAATTACTTTTTAGTGCTTGTGGATTGTAGACAACAATCCCCATAGTGCATTGCATTGCAGCTCCGCAGGCCACGCTAGCGTGTTAACAAAATGAAAGTAAACTTACTTTACAGAAAGACGACCATTTGACCCTGTAGGCTTTGGCTGACTTTGCCAGTTGACCTTAGGTATTCTAAAGTAGGTCTCCAGGACGCCGCTATCCATATGGGGTGCGAAACTCGGGTGAGCAACAACACACACGTCCGTGTCATCCTCCGATACCGTAATTTCGTCAATTAGAAATTGGCACCGCTGGAATTCTCGGCAGCAGACAGACTCTTGTTCTGTGTCCATTTGCGCACAGTGAGAGCACAGGCACCACCAATCTGCCCCAGCTCGAGCAATTGTGGGCTCCTCGTCCGCGGCAGGCAGATCGTCTGCATCGGCTGTGGTGGCAGCAGCTTCAGCCGCCTCCTGTTCCTCCATAGCCCTTAGCTGCTCGTCGCTATACTGTGGCTCATAAAGGTAGCCACGAACATCCGTTTCTACCATAACTTCGTCAAAATCCAGATCCTCCATAATGCATCCGTCTGCGTATTCAGTACCTTCGTCCATATTTTCAAAAAGTTTCTGCCGGTGAAATCAAACGCACTGGCACTGATCGGTGATAGGTCTGTTAGCGCATTAGGTCCAACCCCCTATGGGCGGGTTTGAAAAGGTGGGAACTAGTGCTTGTAGTCTTTACAGAAATCCCCCCCTTTTACACTTCCTCCTACAATGACGTAAAATTACGTTTTTTGCGTCATTGTAAGAAGAAGTGAAAAAGGTAAATAGAGGATTTCTCTCGTCTCAGGGGAAAATGAAAGAATGTTGCACGACCATTCAATAATATGACTGGATTTCTAACAATGGAAATCTTAATGCAAATGGGTGGAGTGTCCCTTTAAACTCAATCATTTAATGAATCTATATAAAAACTAGGGATGTCCCGATCCGATCCACAGCATCGGTATCGTGCCGATACTGGCCCAGAACGCTAGATCGGAGATCGGAGGGGAGAAAAAATATGATCCGATACCTATCCAACAATGCTTGAATATAGCATTTCCCTTGCTGCGACATCCAATTAAGCGGCGCATATTGGGCGGTTTTGCAATCTATTTTGCAGGCAAAAAATGGGTTTGGGCGGGTGGATAAAAATTGGGCTGGTTTCGGATCAGTTCGGCGGGTTTTTGTAGCCGAAACACCGGCACTTCAGATCCTTCTTTCGGCGACCCTCTGTTCAGCAGGCAGTCTGTCTCACTCACTCACGCACACACACACACATCTCTGGCTGACGTGCTCTCTAAACTCACAACAGACACTCCATCCCACTACCTTCGGTGTACTATAAACACGGTTTTGCAATCTGTCTCCTCAGTTTATAAACCGTATGCTGTAAACTGTTTGCTACACAGGATTTTGACGCAAGGGTTTGTGCAGAGGATCCAAGCAAGGGTTTGTGCAGAGTGTGGAGCGCGCACACTTCCGTTTTTCTTTCAACAGTGGAAACAACTTAAAATACAGGTCATACAGAAATAACTTATTTATATATAACTTACGTCAATATTTTTTTTTTTGCGCAGCTTTTGGTGTGCATACAGTTCAAATTAAAATGTTGGTGTTCAACTTTGCGTTTTAAAAATACAACAACCGTTAATTTTTCGTTTTACGGGTTAAAAAGGAAAAAGGAATGGACGCAAAAGTACACGGATCAATGGGTAATTTTAAAGCTTGTTAATGATTAACTTTAAACCTGTTGGTAGCTTTAAGTAGCCTATTGAAGTAGCCTGCCTGCCTGTATTTTTTTTTTTTTTTTTTTTGTAGTGTTTGAATAAAGGGTGGCAGTCTTTCATAATCAACTGTTGTTGTGGACTATATACTGGAGAAGTATTTGTTCTCCATTTGAGTGAGATGTTTTTAGGTTGCTAATTGAGCAAAGTGCTTCCATATATTTTATTAGGCCTAGTATTAGTTCAAGAATAAAATAGAATAAAAAAAAATATCGGATTAATATCGGTATCGCAAATAGCCAAAGCTGCGGTATCGGTATCGGAAGTGAAAAAGTGGTATCGGGACATCCCTAATAAAAACAAAATCAAGCCAATAAAATAAAATTACCACACTTTTATTTCAAGTAACTCAAAAATTGGACAGAAAATATGAAATAATATAAAATATCAATATAATATCATCAATAGGGGTATATCAATATGTAATTCTTTATTCGGGTCTATGCAGCAGAATCAGATTTATTTTTTAAACTATTATCAAAATAAAGAAAAAAAAAGGCTGTCATCTAGAAAAGATATTATTATCAGAGCATGTGAGCAGATACCAGGGAGAGGATCAGTGAACAAGAGGGTGGCGTCATTTGAACAGCGTTGCCCAGCACGGCTATTCACACCATGTGACAAAACACTGTAGGGCTATTACAAACAGAAACAAGTCCAGAGAAATTTCATGTCGACACGTTTTTTTTTTAGCAGACTTTGCCTTTCCGGTGAGTGAGCGGAACGGTACATACGCTTGGGCCGCGAGCGACTGAGCAGAGCGCGTAACACACACACGGATGTTGCAGCGGAACATTGAGCAGACTGCGCTGTGAACACGGTGCAGAGAGCACAGTGCACTTACACAGCGAACACGCTTCAAAGTTGTGCTACTTTCGGAAGCGGAGCCGCTCGCATATTTTCTGCTTTTTTTTTCTCTTTTGGCCAAAAGATTAATAATTCGATCAAACCGATAATTTTCGGCAGGTGAAATTCGGGTGCATCCCTATTTTCTATGTAATGTTACTTTGTTGTTAATTTTATTCCTAAATTACAAATCATTCACATTTTTAAATACAAAATGGTTCTAAGCACTTTGTTTTATGATCTGTACTGACAATGATTATTTTTTATTTTGTGTATAAATAGGGTAAGGTAATATTACTCAGGGCCTGAATTTCGTTTTGGAAAATAGGGGGGAAATCCCTCTGTAGGTGATTCTTATGGGGGGGATTTTTTAATTTGAGGGGGGAGTTTTTTTTAGACAATTTTTAAAAAATACCTCCAGCTAAATGTTTGCTCACTCATTGTATTTGTGTTTTTACAATGGGGTCATTTTTTTTAGTTTACACAACAAAAGGAAGCTTGATTTCAATCTTTGAATTAAATTGAAAAAAGTAGCACAAATAAATACATGAAATAAAGAGAAAAGTTTAGGTCTAACACTAGTATTCAGAAATACTACAGAAACGTAAAAAAGTAATCAAATGTAAAATAACACGGTATAGTCTTTTAGTCCTGTATAATTGGAGTACATAGGCTATTAATCCTGATTCCTTACAATTAATGCTATCTTTTGTTGTTTTATACAATGACAGACACATTTTAGGCTACTCTCACTTTAAGAGCTAGTGCACGGATCCATTAAGGGGCCGTTCACATGTTGCGTGTAAAACGCAGTCCGCGCCACTTTCTCTTTTAAAAAGGGCTTCCTGTTGCTAAGTAACCATGAGCCATGTTCTCCATGAAGACGAAAAAGTTTCAGCAAAGGATGAGTGCGCAAAAGACGTAACGTGAACGGCCCATACTGTTTTCAATATAGTGTCACATGCATTTTCTTTTTGTATTATTTTTATTTAAGAAATAACCGATTGTGTTTGAGAGGATACTCCCCAAGACTGGAATTTAGACAATGGTGTGTGCTTTTGACTGTTAAAGCGCTATAATTCGCGAAAAAGAACTCAGTTTTGTTACTCACGAGCTGTTTATGCGTTTTAAAATCGCTTGAATGTTTAAATAGTTAAGACTTAAAAAGACGTACAAATTATAAACCTTAGTGACGATGCAATGGCCCGATTGTGCAAGTGACATTTTAAATGTCCCGACTCCTGAAACGCGAGAGTCTAGAATCACCGCCTGCAGCTGCAGCGCGATTGGCTTGCCTTGTGCAACATATTTTGAGAGACAGAGAAGACGCGGCATTGGCTGAATCACTCGCGCTGTTTGTGAAATTACGTCTCGCAGAAAGTTTTAAAGTGACTGATTTGATCTTAAAATCTGTTAGGTTAAATTTAATCATACAACCTAGGCCTACATGCTAGATTGAATGAATGTTTGCGGGAATTTCCCGCATTATAAACACAAGACCTGCGGGAATGATTAAATTGATGCGCAATACCCGCAATCCCGCACCGAGCCATGAAACTGTTACTATGCAATTAATTGTTAGTACTGGGCTTGCAGTTTACTTAGGTAGGGTACTTTGTACTGTGTGTGATGACTGTGTTTGGCCTTCACCACCAATGACAATTTTGACCAACGAAAAACCCTGGCTAAGATGGGGTATATAGTCTAAATGTTGTTGGTTTTGATGCTTAAAATGTTCATGTTAAATATTTTTGTCTTTTGCGCCATTAAACTGGTGTCAACTTGTATTTGTATTTTTTTTATCTTAGACCTGATGGTGCTGAAAGAGGAGAGTTCTAAGGAAATGGAAGAGAAAGATCATGATTTCATAACTGGAAAAAAATCTACACCGATTGAAAAGACCTCACGAAAAAAAGCTAAAAAACACGCCTGCCAACAGTGCGGAAAGAGTTTTGATCAACGTGGACCCCTTAGAGTCCACATTAGAACTCACACTGGGGAGAAACCGTTCACCTGCAAACAATGTAAAAGGAGTTTCAATGAATCAGGAAGTCTTAAAATTCACATGAGAACTCACACTGGAGAGAAGCCTTACACCTGTCAACAATGTGGAAAGCGTTTCGCTCAAAAAGGAAACTTAACAAACCACATGAGAATTCACACTGTAGACAACCTTTTCAACTGTCAACAGTGTGGAAAGAGGTTCTGTGAAAAGGGAAGCCTTAAAATTCACATGAGGATTCACACTAAAGATATCTCATTCACTTGCCAACAGTGTGGAAGGAGTTTCACTCAAAAAGGAAACCTTAAGAAGCACATGAGAATCCACACCGGAGAAAAGCCTTATACCTGCAGACTCTGTGGGAAGAGCTTCACACGGGAACTAGGCCTTAGGTATCACATGCAAATTCATACTGGAGAAAAGCCGTTCAAATGTTGTAGGTGTGGAAAGAGTTTCACACGTAAAGAGACCCTTGAGGACCACATGAGAAGTCACACTGGAGAGAAGCCGTTCACATGTGTTCAGTGTGGGAAAAGTTTTGTAGGAAGACAAAACCTTAATAAGCACATGAGGATTCACTCAAGAGAGAACTATTTTAAATGTCATCAGTGCGGAAGTAGTTTCGGAGACATGAATCGCCTTAAGAATCATGTAATAACTCACTCTGGAGAAAAGCCTTTCATGTGCAATCACTGTGGAAAGAGTTTTAAAAATAAAGGAAGGCTTAAAACTCACATGAGACTTCACAATGGAAAGAGGCCTTTCACATGTCTTCAGCGTGGGAAAAGTTTGACAAATCTAAGAGACATGAAACGTAATTTCCAAATTCCCTCTGGAGGAAAGAAATTGGATTGTGATAAGTGTAATAAAAAATTTATTTTGCCATTACACTTACAGATACACCTGAAAAGTCACACAGATTTGAGGCCGTATTTGTGTTCTTTGTGTGGAAAGAGTTTCAAATGGTTTAGCAATTTAAAATGGCACCAGAAAATTCGTATCTGTGTGAAATTGAGGCTACGTTCAAGCCGTAGATGAATGTGGGCCAAATCAGATTTTCTTCTCAATGTTTATTTGTCATGAGACTGTTCACATGACCTTTATACACTCACTGGTCACTTTATTAGGTTCACCTGTTACTATTTGTGAACACAAAAATGTAAACAATCTCATGGCAGCAACTCAATGCATTTAGGCATGTATACATAGTGAAGTCGAAGTTCAAACTTATCATCAGAATGAGGAAGAAAGCTGATTTTTTTTAGTGACTTTGAACGTGGTATGGTTGTTGGCCTAGACTGGCTGGTCTGAGCATTTCAGAAACTGCTGACCTACTGGGATTTTCTTGTACAACTATCTTTAGGATTTACAGAGAGTGCTCAGAAAAAGAGAAACTGTCCAGTTAGCGGCAGATCTGTGGACTAGAATGCCTTGTTGATGTCAGGAGAATGGCAAGACTGGTTGGAGCTGATAGAAAGGCAACTGTAACTCTAACCACTCATTTCAACCAAGGTCTGCAGAAGCTCTGAACACACAACACTTCAAACCTTGAAACAGATGGGCAACGGCAGCAAAAGATCACACAGAGTGCCTCTACTATCAACTAAGAACAACAATCTTGGGCTACAAATGGACTCACCAAAATTGGACAATAGAAGATTGGAAAAATGTTTTCTCGTCTAACGAGTCTCATTTCTACAGTGACATTCAGATGTTTGAATTTGTTCAGAATTTGGCGTTTAACAACAGCAAGGCACCATTTTGTATCAATGGTTCAGGGTGTTGGTAACGGTATGGGGGATATTTTCTCGGCATACTTTGGGCACCTTAGTACTAATAAAGCATCTTTTAATCGCCACAGCCTATCTGAGTATTGTTGCTGACCGTGTGAATCCCTTTATGACCACAATGTACCCATCTTCTGATGGCTACTTCCAGCAGGATAACCCATCATGTCCCAAAGCTCAAATAATTTCAAACAGTTTTTTTGAATTGGAAAATATGTTCACTGTGCTCAAATGGCCTCCACATTTACCAGATCTCAAACCAATAGAGCAGCTTTGGGATGTGTTGGAACGGGAGATTCGCATGATGAATGTGCAGCTGACAAATCTGGAACAGCTGCATGATGCCATAATGAGTACAGTATTTTCAGCACCTTGTTGAATGAATTAAGGCAGTTCTGAAGGCAACCTTCAGTTCTGAAGGTTGAATGAATTAAGGCAGTTCTGAAGGTTGAAACCGATTACCCGGTTTCAACCGGGTGATAGCAAGGTGTTCTTAATAAAGTGGCCGGTGAGTGGGTTTATTGACTGCTAGGCCGATCTAACCACTGACTGATAGACCTTCACCAGCAGCAGTGCTGATCAGGACACTTGAGAGAATGATCACAGCCCCCCCTCACGTGCATCAGACCATGAATACCAAACTCTAAATTGAGAATTAATCAATCTTTTGAAAGGGCAAATCCCCTTCACTTTGATTTCGATCAGTTTTGCCGAATGCCAAACAACGTGATTGTTGTTCATGAGTCCAACATCCAGCCATGCAAGAAAACATACATCTACCTGAGGGAATAATATACTGATGTGATTTGCTGCTCAAGAAACATTTCTGATTATTATTAATGTTTAGAAAAGTTTTTTTTTGATCTGGATTCTTTGATGAATAGAAAATTCAAAAGAGATTTATCTGAAATAGAAAGCTTTTGTAACATTATAAATGTCTTACTGTCACTTTTGATTAATTTAATGTGTCCTTGCTGAATAAAAGTATGCTATTACTTTCTTTAATTTCTTTCCAAAAATAAAAAGTTCTTACTGACTTATTTCTGCCACAAGTGATCTAGTTATTGAATCCAATTGGAATTATAAAGGAATATGTATTTTTTGCTGTTTAGTGTTGAATGCTCATGTGTATTTGTGTTATTTTTTGTATTTTATTTTTGCATTTTAGAAATATGTTAGAAATGCCCATGTTAAGAATCTCACTGACAAAAAAAAAAAAATGCCTATGGGGAAAAATAAAGTACCACAAGTACTGTGTAGAATATTGTATAGTGAAAATAACCCCATAGCCCTAGGAAAACGAAAATGATGGTTCGGTACGTACTTCGGTTTTGAAGTCACAGGTTGGAATGTTTTCGGTACAGCAGTGGAATTTTTTTTTATTAAATAGTGGTTAATTGAACAACGTCTCGGATACTTGTATAACCTCTGTTACCCAGAGATAGCGGGAACGAGTATTGCATCTTTGCTAGACGCTACGGGGGAAACTCCTTTTCTCCAAAGTTTTAAGCCTTTAATTTAAAAAATGCATAACACTGCAGCGATTTGAGCGTGGCTATTGGCGCAGAGCCCGTCGAAAGGGACGGCGCATCTGCTTATAAAAGAAGCTCATTTTCGCTATAGGAATCAGGTTTAATTCGACTGAAGCGACGAACAGCAGTCGTGTAGTGACATAGCTCAGCCGTCTACGCAATACTCATTACCATTATCTCAGGGAACCGATGTTACGCAAGTAACCGAGACGTTCCCTTTCGAAACGTTTACATGTATTGCGAATTTGCTAGACGCTATGGGGAACCAATTAAAAACCACGCCATGCTATGTGAGCAGAACAACATGTTCTAGCCCTAGCCTTTAATGCTTGGGTAAGGGTCTTTAGGTGGTAGGGCTAGAGAAGGGCAAGTTAAGCCCAGAAAAAAAAGGGGGCTCGGACTGTGGTCGGAGCCTCCGGAGAGGAAATAGTGGGTTGAGCTCGCTCTGGAGTCAAATCCAACTAGACAAAGAGAATTTATGCCTGCAGGGACCTCCAAGTTGTAAAACCTGGTGAAGGTGGATGGCAATGACCAGCCGGCCGCCACATAGATGTCACTAATAGACACACCAACCATGCCCAGAAAGAGGCCACAAGACCTCTGCCTTGCCGAAGATGCTGTGAACCATCTGGGGATGAAGGGACCATTCAGGGGAGACGGTGAAGTCAGCTGGCTGGAGCGTGCGCCGATCAATCTGCTGGTCTGCTTGATTGCAGGAGAGCACTCGTTCCGCTGCCTGGCTTCTACGGCGAGAAGGCCTTGAGAATCAATGAGGTCAGTTTGTCGCTGAAGGAGAACAAATCTGATTCCTATAGTGAAAATGAGCTGCTTTTATAGGCAGATGCCCCGCCCCTTCATAAGAGTCTCACGTCAGCCCTGCCGAGCCTGAGCTCCATGCCAGTCCTGCCGAGCTTGCTTTCACGCCAGTCCTGCCGAGCCTGCACTTCACACCAGTCCTGCCAAACCTGCGCTTCACGTCAGTCCTGCCTAGCCTGCGCTTTACTTCATGCCCACCGAGCCAGAGACTGTTCCCGTCATTCCCGCCGAGCCAGAAACTGTTCACGCCTGGTCAGCCTCCACTGAACCCTCTGTATTTAGTTCCTTTCAGTTCAGTCAGTCTTTGTCCGTTCTCAGTCTTAGGTAGTGTGTGTGTTCATCCTGCCTGTCTGTACCCGTTGGAATTCTAGTTATAGTAAAAGTTTGTCTTGGAGCTATTTGCTTCTTCATCTTCTTCAGCCTACACCACACCCTGACAATTTATATAAATATATATATATATATATATATGCATAAGGATATATATATATATATATATGCATAAGATGTATATTTACAAAAGTACATATTATGAATATCATAATATAGTTTATAGTTATTTTATGTTTATTTCCATGTGTTTATTTTGAGTATGTTATGCATTTGTGTCTTCTATCCAATCAAATTAATAAATGCACAATGGTTATTAGCAGTTGCGTACTTTGTTTTTGATTCATTAATGCTTAAAAGATAAATTGGATCTAATTATTACTATCCAGTTATGGAAAAAATCCTAATACGACCTGTGAACCGACGGTGGGCCACCAGAAAGAATTTATTATAAGCCAGCGACTCTTTAGCGGACCACTGTCTATTTACTATTGAGAGAACAGTGTCACTTGCGCGAGACGAGGTGGCAGCCCTGGCAATAAATAGGTACCTGAGAATCAATGGTTTAAAACAGAATATAGTCAAAATCTTTTCCTCTTTGTCAGACTCCAGCATCACGGTATGGACCTTTTTAGTCGGTTTGCAACTCACCAGTAAATGCACAGAAGAATAACACGTCATAAGACTGCGCCACGCTTCCATGTCTTGTGTGATTCGGCAGAAGAACGGTTTGTGTTTATAAGCATTTAAAGTGTTAAATTGATACAAACCGTTCAAACAATGTTATAGTTTTTACAAGCATTGTAAAAATCAATAGATTATTATTTAGTGTAACATTGTATGGCTGCATTTAACATTTATTTAACTTTTTTTTTGCAATCACACATAAGTAACAGAAAAGATACGTCATATTTTCTTGGTTATTAATAACTGTGGAGACGTCCCTAGGGTAATTTAATGTACATGCAATGTGCATAACGTATTTTTTGTTTTTTGTGGAAATGGCTTTTTCTGTCACAAACTCCTTGTGCACTTTGAAATGCAGAAAAAGCAAAATAGTGCTTTAATAATTACTCATCATTGAGAAAAACGTGAGAAAATCAAATACGGATTAAATAGTGAGACACTGGCAGTCAGTCTGCTTTCTATATTTTTATAGCAATAAAAAAGATACAGGTTCAGTCCAAAACAAACAAATACAAAGAGAATTTACAGCGGTTGAGCATTTGTTCTTGGTCTTCCCAAAAAACTCATTGCAAGATTACAGTATGTTCAGAACTCTGCAGCAAGAGTTCTCACCTCCACCAGGTGTTCTGCTCACATTACTCCTCTGCTTCATGACCTTCACTGGCTATCTGTAGCATCACATATCCACTATAAGGTATTGCTTCTAACGTTTAAGACATTAAATGGTCTTGCTCCCCAATATCTGTCTGGTCTCCTCTACCCTTACCGCCCTGCCCGGTCCCTTAAATCAGCTGAACTTGGTTTACTGTCCATCCCTTGTTTCCGGTTGTCTATAGAGGGAATGCATTAACGTCACTTTCCCGCCGGAACACGCCCCCCTCAGCCGGACTGAGTGGCAGAAGAGCAGCTGCGTGACTGGATTTAATAGGGGAAACTGCGAAAACGCAAGTAAAACAAACGATTATCAGTTTAAACTAAAGATTGGACTCAATATAGTGTTCCTTACAACTTACTAAAGATCCAGTGATCCATGGATATTAACATGCAGCCAGGAATCGTGTTTCCTGACATTTATATGTGCCTGATTTCGATTTTTACAGTGGTAAATATTTCATTGATGAGTTGTCACTGCAATATATAACAATACAATATATAGAGAATGATTTTACCACTAAATTCAGCATATTGACACAAAAATGATAACTCCAAATCCACCTTTCGCTGCCTGGAGTCCAGTTGTTTCTATGAATTGCAGCGATCTATTTGCTTCTCTGTTCTGTAGCTTTAGGTAGTCTGTAAAAATATACCTCATATTTCTTGTCAAATCTAGTTGTACAGCCAGTCTCAAAGCTCTATCCCGTTTTAGACGCGTTTTGTGTGTTTTTCCGCAGCATTCACGCTGAAAACCAATGCTGCCGCTCAGTCTTTTTGCCACTTGTGGGCGTAACCGCAGTCACTCCGGCCAACGCTGACGTCACATGCATACCCTCTATAGTAGGTGGACGGTCTTTTAGTATTAATGCTCCTCAATTATGGAATTCGCTACCTCTTACACTTCGTAATACCTCATCTGTGGCTACTTTCAAGACCCAGTTAAAAACATATCTATTCAACATGCATTTTGGATAATGTGACTATATGTATCCTATGTGATTGTAATGGACGTGTGGGCGTTTTAAATGAATTTGAAATGTACAACGTAAAGCGACCTTGAGCTATGGAAAGGCGCTATATAAATAAAACTTCTTCTTCTTCTTCTTCTCCAAGCTGAGGGCAGCTTTCACATCAGAATGAAGAGGGCCACATTGGGCACCAGCAGCAGAGAGTCCCTGAACTTAAGAGTCATCACGGGAAAAAAACACAAAATGCGATAATTAGAATAATTAATTTAGTTAAGGCAGTCAAGATTTTTTCTTGACAATTTACTTTACTTGTTTACCATTTACTTGTTTTGCCTTAAAATAAACAAGCATAAATGAAAGTGATATTTTAATGTACCCAGGACACATTAGTATGAAACAATCTCATCCTGAAGTTACAATAGGTAGCCTACTGTTTCTTAAGGATTTCCCAATTCCACTGCTTGCATCAACAATTCCAGGTCCTGCTGTAGAGGAAGTTATTGGTGCCAACTAAAGCCTGGGACAGACACTGTATAGTCTATAGTCCCTGATTAACATCAGATTTGTGTAGAAGGAAAAACATAACATCATCATTAAAATGCTGAAAAAGTGTTTAGGATGTTTAGACTTGGCCACTACATTACATTAAGTGTGGGTGATTTTTAGAGTTGTGCCCTAACAGTTGACTAGAAGAGGCTTAGCCAACCAAAATTGTATTAGTCGGTTAGTTGCAGAAAAAAAACACACTTGGGGCGAAGTCACACTGTCCGTGAGTGACATGTCGTTAAAGGCGCACTATGCAGGAATTCCGTTTTTTGTCAAACAGCGACCGCTAGAGTCGCTGTAGAGTACTTGTATTTAACGTTACTGTCATAAATACCACTCATGCAGAGCGTCTCTGCACTCGCGGCCTCTGCACTTTATAATAATAAAGTAGCCTACCGCGTTTGATGGCTTATAACGTTTTTACATGATTGCAGCTAAATTACAAGTAAATAGCCACTAGCCTAGGCCTACTGTATAATTTCATTTGTGTTTTTTTGAGTGTAATGTAAACATTACAAAATGCCAGATGACATCAATAAAGTTACATGTACGTCGCATTATTTCATAACATTGTCCGTTATGATGTCGTTAGACATGACTATTGCAATTTATCATAATGGTTTGCAAATTGCGCTCATTTACACTATTTACAACGTGTAGGCTTATTTATGTACTGATAATTATGTGAGATATTGACAACTGTTCTCATGATAATCGCAGGAATCAACTTTATCAGTGAAAGCCTGACCGAGTGGGACTCTTGTCCGGTTCCTCACGTTGTCAGATTCTCGTTTCCTTTTTCTAGACTCTTCCGACCACGCTTTCTTCGTTTTTTTCGCCATTCTGAGGTCCGATGTTTACTCATGTCTGACTCCTCGCTCGGTCAGTCTGCCGTTTCCTCTTTCTCTGTTCCTCCGACAATGCTTTCCTAGCTTTCTGCTTCTTATATGTCATAGATATGTGTATATATCTATGCTTATGTGTGCAGGGGCGTAAAACAATTTGTTACATCGTGAGAGCTGATATTACGCAATACTTACTGACGCGGAAGCCGGCGGCCCGCCGGCCCAAAGTTGCAAATGCGTTTTTTCCACTCAAAGGCACCAGGGGGAGGGCGATACGGCCACCATTCAACCCGAAAAAAGTCATATAACCATTCCAATAACTTCGAAGCTGTTCAGTTAAGCTAAAAAAAACTGCTTAGTTCCCCTTTAATGGCGGTTCTTTGTGGTAATTACAGTGTTTCGTGCAGGAAATCCAAATGTTCGCATATCATCGGACTCAAATAAATATAATTATAAACATGCAATTAGTCAACTAATGGCTTAAATGAACGACTACTAGTTGACTAGAAAAATCGTTAGTCGGAGGCAGCTCAACTGATTTTACAAATACACAAGACAATTTTCAATCAATCATATATTGTCACAGTTATGTTCTTTTTAATTTTTCATTGGACTTTTCATTGGTCTGCATGTCATCACGTCAACTGTCGTCTTCTCTGTCATTATCAGTTCATCTGTATCACCTATGTTCTGTTAATCAGTGTCATCTGTGTTTGTATTTAAGTTCCATCTGTTCAGTCAGTCTTTGTCTGATCTCTGTTGTATTTAGTGTGTGTTGCTGCCTGTTCTGCTGTCCTGTGATATATTATCATCAAACCTTCGTTTTGGAATTATATCCTCGCCCCCGTCTGCCTTCCTACAACCACCCGTGACAGAAGATCGGACCAGAGCAGGGAATTCTTTTCCTTCACGGATAAGTTTGTTCACAGAGCCGTCACTTGCACCCTTGATGACAAAACCCTCAAGCTGCTTTTCTGGATCGGGGCCAATTTCCACCAGGCCACGACCTCCCAAACACTGCTGGACTGAACTGGAAGGAAGCCATCGGCAGGTGTTTGGTGAGCATCGCGTCCCAATCCAGAAAACAACCACCATCTCCAGAGTCTCGTCCTGTCGAGACCACCCTTGCAGAGCTTCTTCACGTCATGCCAGTCATGCCTGAGCTTCTTCACGTCATACCTGCCTTCGTCTCCGGCCAAGATGGCCGCCTCGCCACCCGAGCACTTGGCAAGGATGGTCGCCGCCAGAGCACTCTGCAAAGATGGTTGCCGCCTCGCCGCCCGAGCCCTCGGCTAAGATGGCCGGCACCTCGCCACCTGAACCCTCAGCAACGAAGGCCACCACCACATTTGAGTCTGTTCCTGAATTCCCGCCCAACCTCCCTCTCCCACCGCCTCTCATCATCCAGCCGTCATCCTCATCTCCTCTGTCAGCTCCATCACTCGCCCTCTACACGCCAGTGGAATGGTGAGCTCGCTGAGGTACTTCCAGTCCTCAGCACCATCTTGGACAGTGAATCCCTGGAATCCAACTCCAGCCACCGCGTCCAGGATTCCACATCGGCCCATCAGTCCACTGGCTCACCCTTGGCTCCTACCTCCATCTCCGCCGTGGTCCATCAGGTCAACAATTCCATCAGGCTTCCTCGTCCCCCCCGGATCCGCCTTGGTCGCGCGTCGACCTACCCTCACTTTTGGACTGCACTCCTCTGGAGACGCCCCATCCCTTCGTCCCCCCGGCTCCATTGGACTCCCTTCTGCTCGTTCTTGGTCCTCAGTCCCTCTGTCTCCACCGCACCCTTCTGTGTCCCCTTCTTCACCTCAGTCGCCTGAGCCAGCGGCTTCCCCATGTCCCTCTGAACCCTCTGCTCCACCATGGCCCTGCGTGCTTCCGTCTCCTCCCTGTCATCCTCCCCCATCGGTTCCGACTCTGTCCTTCATCGCCCTAAAACCTCCTGCCCTTCAGCCTCCATGGCTCCTCCCTCCATCAGCTTCACCATGGATCTTCATCCTTCCCTCTGGACTTACCACCTCTCAACCTAGCCCTTCTCCAGATATTCTGCCTGCCTTCTCCAGCCCTTCGCCCACTCCTGTTGCCAGCCCCCAGCCCCCTGCCTCCTCCCAAACCCCCACGTTCATCTCTCTCGTTACGGCGTAAGGGACTTGGTGGTGGGAAAAAATTGGGAAAAAATTTTTTTTTCAAATCTTTTGCGTTCCCTCACAAAACTTTTTTGCATTCCCTCGCAAAGGTATTTGCGTTCCCATGCAAAACTTGTTGTGAGCTCGGACAGACACTTCCTGTTTAATGTCCTGCTGGCAATGTTTCAGAGCTCCGTACATTAACAATGGAGTGTTTCATAGTGTTTGAACTTGGACTCAAACATAAGCGGGACATTAAACCGGAAGTGTCTGTCCGAGCACACAACAGGTTTTGCGTGGGAACGCAATTATCTTTGCGAGGGAACGTAAATGTTTTCCATGGGAACCATGTCCCTTTAGGTGCTCTGTAGCTAACAGTGTATTACCAACTGGAAAGCAACAATAAACCTCTACCTCACTTCATATGAAGCATAGGCATTGCAATGAAGCCATTTTTATCAGGATAGAGGACACATTTATTTTGGATGTATGCCAGTCTGCTTACACCAAGATTGTCATGCATCTGCCAGACCTTGTAACACCCTATGAGTGAAGACATGCAGGGATATGAAAAGTATGACTCCTGATGTCTGAAGTTTTGATACAGTACAAATATCTGTTCTTCCACCTTAATTATATTCTTAACAAGAGCAATTTCATCTCCAGCCTGTATGCAGGTATCTCCTTTCTGTGTGGATAATGTATATTTATATGTAGTAACTTTTCTATATTGTTCAGCTAAGCTAAACTGAGGAGGCAATGGGCCATCAAAATGGAGGCTATGTAAAATGCACTCTTTGAATGGGACTGGGATCCACATGGGATTTCAGATATTCTTTTTACTACTTGCTGCAATGGTAAATGTGGCTTACGCAACATATGCTTGACCTGTCCTAGATAATTCTCAAAAGGAAAACCAGACACATTATCCAGAGGCCCAAAAAGCTTTTACTCATCTGCAAGGTGTATTACTTGGTGTATGGTGAACACAATTTCATTCCTTTTATAAAGCTCTCCAAAATGGTTCACAAAGGAGACAAGCATTTTATGAGCCATCAACCATGCCATCAGAGGTGCCAGGAGAGAGAAGAAAACACATCCCAACAGAAAACAACATAAAATTATCATATAGCTCACTTGGAATGCTGTTTCTGAGTACAAAGGGCCCTGTATACAACATTAATGAGCTAAGCTCAGTGGCTTACCATCGATCAATCTCTGTCAGTGGCCTGGGCTTACGTTTAAATTCAACGGGTGTGTGGGAACGGACCATCATAAGTTTTGTAGAAATTTCATTTATGGTTTGAGTAGATAATTGTGTGGCCAGTGAATGTCCTCTTGTCCATACAGTAGTTTCCTAGTGACACCTGAACAGCAAAGGTGCATATAGTCTAATGGGAACATTGAGACCATTTTTACAATGCCATTTAAAGGAGAAAGATTCTGTCTTAAGTGATTTTCGTCATCAAGCATTGCATCAAAGTCTTCATCAGTTCGTGGTTTTGAATTTGTTTCAGGGTATGTCATCTTGTTTTTCCACTCCCCTACTTGGCAGCATTTGTCACACCCAGCATAACCATTGTAAGCCCTAGTATTCTTAACAAATGCATGAGCATCACACACAAATGAAGAGACAATGACTTGAAACTTTCTACCATTGTAAATTATGCCATTAAACAGCAAGGTGTGTCAAATCTTTAACAAAAGTGCTTAAGTACTCAAACACACTTTTCGGCTTGCTAATTCCACAAAACAGACCAACAATAAATGGGGACATACTGTAATCACAATTGATTAAAGCTAGAATTGGCCAAAACTGAACCTAGGAGCTTGCGGCAATTCAGAAACGGGACCAGCAAACTCTGAGTTATCATATACAGGACAACCAGACTCCTCGGCAACCAAAACAGAATGCTCTCTCACAATAAGATCTAAAACAACATCTTGTTTCTGTCTGACAGTCTCCTGAAACTTAAGCAAAATGTCAGACTGGCTGTTTCTCAATATGCGTTCTTGTCTGTACTTGTGTTCTTGTGGACTTGTGAAACGTCATTAGTCGCTGCCCAAGTACTGTTCCAATCAAGCTGCCCAAGTACAAGTTCACATCTAGCCAAGTCCAGTTCAAATCCCCGGATGTGTTCTTGATCCGCCCCTTTTACAGAGGATGCATCGAGAGGTGACTTGTGCGGACTTGATACGGGCCATAACCCAGAATTCAGTTCGCACCAGGTTCGCACCAATGGCGGAGGAGAAAACTCACAATTGTAAGTAATACATTTCGAAATACTATTGTTGTTGTATCACGAAATGTTGTTTTAAGAGTTTTGATGCCAGAATGTTGTTTAAACTTCAAAGCTAGCGTCAAATTTTAAGGTTAGCAACTATTTGAAAATTTGCTCAGACGATTTCTTAGTTGAAAGGCGATCCAGGCGATCCAGCACTGGTGTAATCTAACCCTCGGCAAGTCCTCCTAAAAAATATAACGTTATGTAAAATATGGTGCTGCCTGTGTTGTTTCTGTAGTGTAGTGATAAACATTTCATCTACCGTGCTTTGGGTATATCTAATTGGCAATTGTTTCCTAACTACTTATATCAAACGCAAACCTTATTCTAGAGTGCTCTTGTCGGTTTGACCAAATAGTTTGCTTGTCTTTATTTAATTTTTTTACCAAATTATTTTAGAATTGTATTATTTTTCATTTAAACTTAAATTAAGCATTATTTTTTTATCATGGGACTGCTAAGCCTATTCACCGGGAGGCGCAATTCCTCAAAAAGCGGATGGGAGTGAGTATTGATTTTGAGTGCTTGTATAATTCCCTGTATGTCTGAAGGTTTGGAGCTAGATTTGGACAGTCTTCATCCATAAAAATTAATACATTATTGAAGTGGAATCATGACAATCTTTATGGTTTTATTTTGCCTATAGGAATTTTGTTTCCACTTCTGGTTTGCCAATAACTGCCAAACAGGCTAAGAAAAAATGGAACAACCTAAAAGTTAAATACAAGATAATCTGCCTGTTTCTCTACTTTCTGTTCCTGAAAGAGCCGTACCAAGATGTGTGTAAAGACTTTCTGGTCATATATGAAACCTAACATGGATGCATTGGCCCTAACATTTTATCTTGTAAAATGTAGTTTATTCTGTTTACATTTTTTACTCTGAGACTGTAAAAAGAATAGTTCACCCCAAAATGAACATTCTGTCATTTATTCATCCACAAGTTTAAGTTATTTTAAGTTGTTTCACACCGGTACAGGCCCGGCGTCAAGGGGGGGCTTGGGGGGGCTTAGCCCCCCCTATGATAATCTCAAGCGGTGATCTGAATGATGATTATGTGACTGAGCGTTCGTGCAGGGTTTTTCTAAACACTTATGAATAAGATAACTATAAACGAGAACCGTCTGAACTGTTCTCGACTTTACCCCTTTTGTAGCCTACACTGCACACGTCTGCAGTGCATTACGGCTCCGACAAGATTTTATTCTGTCCTCCACGCGGTGCCAACTCACACCAGGAACATTTCAGAAGCAACGCGACTGGATGCGCGAGACCATGTGATTTGCCTGTCTGATGTGATTTTTCTTGATTTTTGGGTTTCTACCTTACAGTCTATGGTTTCTACCAAGGATATATTGGTGTGCAATACAATTGGGAGTCCTTACAGGGTGTTTATTTTAAAAAATTACAGTGTTTATTTACTGTTATTTTGTATTTACGATGCGGCTTGGACGCGGCGTCCGTTGAAAATAGACTTACGTTAGCACCTATCTTTAGTGAAGTGGTGCGGAGAGCCGCTTCTGGGATGCTTCTGAAACGCCGCGTCGCGGTTGGTGTAAACACAAGCATTGACTAGAATGGGCGCGATGGGCTCCGGTGCTCCGGTGTTTCTTACTCCGGTGTCGCAGCCGTAGCGCGCCGCAGTCTAGTGTTAACTAGTTTAACACTAAATAATCCCCCCCTCCCCGCAAGCCCCCCTAAGAATTGTAAAAGCCCCCCCAAGTTGTCTGTCCTGGCGCCGGGACTGCACCTGTATTCAATATATATATATATATATATATATTTTTTTTTTTTTTTTTTTTTTGCTCTACACAAAGGAATAATATTTGTTACCTAACAGTTCTGGGGCACCACTGACTTTTTTGGTGCCTCAAAACTGTTAGGTTACAAATATTCTGAAGAATATCTTCCTTTGTGTAGAGCAAAAAAAACAACAAAAAAATATGTATAAAAGTGTGGAACAACATGAGGGTGAGAACATGACAGCATTTTACTTTATTTCAGGAGCTTAGGGACCCACCCACAGGAAAAGGGGTTGAGGCCGGTAGTGTGACTGCTGCCACCTGGCAGTGGTACACTGCAATGGATGCTGCACTCCAGGGGCAGCACTCTATGGCCCTGTCCCAAATGGCACACTCCGGACTTGTGGACTTCCTCAGAGTCCACACTTCGGTGACGTCATGTAGTGCAGACCTATAGGGCCCTTAGCGTGAGTCCGCGAGGGCGCATTGAGAGTAGAGTGCGGATCGGGCCGAATTTTTTTGTCCGAGCCCGGCCCGCGTCCGACAGAGCAGTAACCGAACCCGACCCGAGCCCGACAGGCATAAAGATATTTATGTCCGAGCCCGACCCGAGGCCGACAGTTAAAATCCCATTTTTTTTCTCATACTAATGACACATGTGCGTTTGTGTGGAAAGCCTGCTTTTATTAAGCTACTGTAGGAAGACATTCGGAAATGTCAGCAGGATGAGTGCATCAGCGCGTACGGAGAAACAAGCGCACTTAACGCAGGCGCGCATGCACTTGTTTCGTTGTCACGGCTACATAAACAAATTTTCGCACACAGGAAGACAGATGTTATGGTAATATTTTACATGTATTTTAATCACAAAAACGAACGTTTGCATCATGTGAAAGCATCAGGCACATTGGCTACCAACATAATAAGCTGTTTTAAATTAAAAATGTTCAATGCCATATCGCGCTGATGTGACCGAGCCCGACCCGAACCCGAACATAATTTCTAAATATCTGTCCGAACCCGGCCCGGCCCGTCGGGTACCGACGGGTCCCGTCGGGCTCGGGTCGGGTATCCATCCTCTAATTGAGAAGTATTTTTGGGACAGACTCGATCATCACGCCGGAAACAGGAAGAAGGTCTCAGCTCAGACGTCGAAGCTGAATAAACTTAAAGGTCATCTCATCAGTCCCTTTATTAGAAAAATATAATTAAAAAAAATTACAGTCTTCAAGAACAGCATCAAGAACAGGATTTATTTTATTTTCCCAAATCTTATGTCCATGTGAACTACACAGCCTGCTTTTACAGTTCTATAATTGTATATGCCACCTGGGCATTAGAATAGATGTCATGGTTATGTAAATGATCAATACAGTTGTACATAATAATACATAATGTTCAATTTTAACACAAAATTAAAATGTAAATGAGTTTAAGAAAAATGTATAGGTTTCAATATTCATACTACGTTTATATGACTCAGTAAAGCCATGACATTCGGTTTTATTTATGTAATGAATCATAATGTGATCGTATTATTTAACACGCTATTATTATGTTTGAGATATCAACCACTGGTCGATAATGTTTGTATAAACTAAGTAACAACTGGTAAAATGTACGCCTATATCATAAAGCCATGTTAACAGTCCGTGAGCGAAATCTCCTCCCATCCGTTTTCTTATTCGCAAGGATTCCTGGGTAGTTAAAGTGCGTGGAGCCTGCATCTATGCGGGCTTCGCGGAAGACCGCTTCAAGGGTACAAAGGGGGCGCTGCTGAGCACACTTCAGAGCGTTATGGGACGGCCTACGGACTCGTAGACTCGGCGAGCACGCGCAATTTAAGTCCACAAGACCGAAAGTCCGCATGAAGTGCGCCATTTGGGACAGGGCCTATTAGTCTGCCCCTGGTTGTTGCATCAAACCTGACTGCCACTACAGGTGGCTCAGTCAGCACACCAGCTTCTACCCCTTCTGAGGAAGCCAGGAGCAGTCAGCAGGGACAGCCAGGCTCTTCTTGACTTTCTAAAAGAACAGGTAGAGAGGGAAGAGGAGAGGGAAAGAGAAGCAGTGGCGAGAGAAGAGGAGAGAGGGCAGCAACAGCCAGAAGTACCTGTCTCTGTTTGAAAAACGTGTTAATAAATTCTAAATAAATGTTTTATTTAAATAAATGATTTGAATAAAAAAATAAAAAATTTAAACTTTCAATTTCAACCCTGGCAAATCATTGTTGTAGCAACAGCGTATTCTTTATATTTACAACAAAAACACAAATAATATAAAATCCAATGTCTATAGTTATATACAATTATTTACAATCATGCAGTTAAATCTCATCAAGAAGAACATACCAACATTAAGAAAACGTATAAATCTATCTTTATATTCATCTACTTGCACATTTATTCATACCTATCTTTTTAATTAATATCATATCTAATGTTTTAACTGTTTATGTTCCTCTTTTAATGAATATGACAACTTCTGCAAAGGTTTACTGTCTAGATACAGTCATGTTCAATTAGACACACAGGCAGTTCCTCAGGAGAAGAAAGCTAAACAGCCAGACGTTCTCAGAGATGGTTCCCTGATAGGTCCCTCTCACCCACTGCTGCATTTTCACCATCCTCGCTGTCTTCTTGTCTTTGGCTTTCCTCCTCCTCCAATAGATCACCTCCCATCACACAAATGTTGTGGAGGATGCAACAGGCACCAATCACGTTTGGGTCGAACAGTGGCCTGATCTCCAGAAAATTGCACGCCAGCGAGTTTTAACATCCCAAATGCTCGATGATGTTCCGTGCTTGTGCATAATGCCTGTTGTATCGGGCTTCAACTTGGCCTGTTAATCAAAAATCGTGTAGAGCTTCCTGTGACGTCGTGGTTGTGGCGGCAGCCTGATTTTTAAGGTCCCAGAATTTGTAAAAACTAGCCAAACCTTAATTATAAACCTTATTTTCTGCAAAAAATACTCACAATAAGCAATCGAAATGGCCTGCAACCGAAAAGATACAGATAAGGGTAAATCATCGAAAAAAGAAGAACCGAACCTAAAGGATGAGGGAGGAGAAGAGCACATGGCGGCAGTGCTCGCCGAGCTGCGAATACTAAGAAAGGAGCACGCTGAAGCCTATAAAGACACTAAAGACTCCTTAGCAAGAGTAGAAGCTGCACTAGCCGAAGTAGACGAAAGGATGACGAAAGTAGAACAGCGTGTGACTGAATACGAACAGAGGCTGAGTGATGCAGAAGATAAATCGTAAAGAAACGAGCGAGCCCTTCATTACTTGCTACTAAGAGATGCCAGTGTGGCAGAAGTGGTACAGGTTTTAGACAAGAAATTTCGACTACGCCACCCTGGGAATTTCACCCAGGGAAATATGAATGACACTTAAATTGTTGTGATTAGGTCACCCAGGTTCGACTCTCTTAAAAAGGTAGGCAGAAACATGGGTATCAAAAATACAGAATCTTTATTAATACAAAGTTTAGAGCGAGGAAATAAATCACATTAAAATGCAACCATGGTACAAGACAGCGTCTGAAGGCTGGAAAGAGAGGTATATGGCGGACAAAGTTTCAAAATAAAAAAATAAATCACAAACACATACACAACACACTTCACTAATACTTACACAGCTTACAAAAACAAAAAAAACACGACACTGACTTACAGGGCTGAGGTACACCACAGGAGGAGTGATCACTGAACTAGTTAGCCGAAAGCACACACACACACACACACCACCGTGCACTTCAGATCACACCACAACACTTCCAACGTGTCACACGGCAAACGTTCAGAGGACCACCACCACCACAAGAGATCCTTCACCCATGGGACCCCAGCGCCTGAAAGTAAATCAAAATTAATAAACAAACTTCAACAATTACAATCAACCACAGCTTGATAGTATCACAGTGTAGTCATGAAACAGACACTCGTCATAACAATCAACCACAGTTGATGTACAAAGAATTAAAAGAAAACATTAACCCAATTCAAATAACAGGGGAGACAGACTCGCACAGAGCAAACACGTTTTGCGTGTTTCATGACTTGACTCGTCCCAGGCTACAGCCAACTAGGTCTTAAATAGACGAAATTCCTCGCTGATAGGTGCTCACTAATGTCAATCATCCCCACTCATCTGATTCATTCATTTTGCTACACCAGCTTGTCTGCAAAATGTGAAGACCTAGAGTCCAGAGCAAGACGGAATAACGTCCGCTTATACGGCGTGAAAGAAGACGAAGAAACCAACAAAGACATGCTGAGTTTCGTAAATGATCTCATCCGAACCTCGCTGACATTACCAGAAGAGCTCAAATTAAATATAGAGAGAGCACACCGCTCGCTGACTATGAAACCGAAAGACGCAGCGAGTCCCCCGAGATCCATTATCGTCAGATTTCTGGACTACAGAATCAAAGAAACGGTAATCCAAGAAGCATGGAAACATCGCGGAGGAGTGCCATATAACGGACAGAGGATTTTCTTTGACCAGGACTACACGTCAGACATCTAGAAGAAACGCAAGCAAGTAAGTGACGTGATGAATTTGCTTAAGGAGAAGAACATCAAAGCTCAATCGCCATTTCCTGCCAAGCTGAAAATTCACTTGAAATCTGGAACGAAGACCTTCACAACCCTCGCAGACGCGGCCGCAACGCTCGGAGAGCTGGGTAACGTTATCCAGGTTCAATTGAACGAACGAGAGACACTACAGGCGGAACTTTTGAAAAAAAAATGGACGAGGCTTCCACGTCAAACAGAGCGAATTCAATGACCAACGCGGACTTGAAGAGCATTTTTTTCTCTCTTTTACTTTTTTTTTGTTTGTTTTTTTGTTTTCCGTCGACGTTCCATATTACAGGCAACTTATCACGCGTAAGCTATATGATAGTTGCAACAGCACTGTGTGCACATCCCCAAAGAGATCGGTCACAACTCTCTGTCCTCGTTGAGACTGAGTTTATGCTTGTTAGAACAGTCGGGTGTTTGGAAGTTGTTTATTTCTTTCTTGTTCTATTGGTGAGTTCTTGTTCTCCACAATGGTGGAAGTTATATGTTATTCTTACAATTAAGCAGTCACATAAGATGCTTTGTAAACATGGGTATGGGTCTACATTTGGAAAAGTAATGTCTAATATAAAGGTTAAAATCATGGGATACTGTTATCCACATGGATACAATGATTGTAGTGAGTTATAATGTCCATGGATTAAACCATCCTATCAAAAGGAAGAAAATATTCAATCAGTTAAAAAAAATGTCTCCCTCAACAATACATGCATAAAGTAACAGACTGTTTCATTGAACCTATAACCCTGAGTGATCATGCACCTATTGTGCTGAAAGTAGATCTAGGCATGCACTCTTTTTTCAGATATTGGAGGTTAAACGTATCACTGCTGAATAAGTCCGAAATAGTAGAAGAATTAAGCAAAACCATAAAAGAATATTTTGAGATCAATGGTAATGGTGAAGTTGATCCTTCAATTCTGTGGGAGGGAGCAAAAGCAGTTATGAGAGGAAAAATAATAGAGATATCATCAAAAATAAAAAGACAGCGACTTAAGGAACAACTAAATCTGGAAAATAAAATAAAGCTTTTAGAGACACAACACAAAACCTTCCTACAGAACTTAAGGAGACAAAAAAAGCGTCGGATAAACTCCTGTCATATAAAGCGGAAGGGGCTTTAAGATTTTCTAAACAGAGATAATACGAGATGGGGAATAAAGCGAGCTGCCTTGTAGGATTTCAACTTCGTAAAGCTCAAGCTAATCGTACTGTGTCCAAGGTTTGTCATCCTACACTGAGTAGAACAGTATCTCAACCCAAAGAGGTAGCAGATGCCTTTGCATCATTCTACCAAAACTTATACAAAGAACCCAGAGTACAAACATCAGGAAGGGATACTGATACTTTCCTTACTGGTTTAAATCTCCCCACATTATCAGAAGAAACATCTCAACAGATGATAACACCAATTACAGAAATAAGAGAGACTATAAAAAGATTGAAAAGCAACAAATCTCCAGGAGTCGATGGGCTTCCTGGAGAATTTTACAAATGCTTCATAAATTACATTGCGCCTGTGCTAACCAAGGTGTTTAGATACTCTCTCTCTAAGAATAATCCTCCGGAGACATGGTCACAGGCCATTATATCTGTGATTCATAAAGAAGGAAAGGACCCAACACTCTGTGAAGGATATAGACCCATCAGCCTGATATGCAATGATCAGAAAATACTGACAAGTATTTTAGCACATAGAGTTCAAAAACATATTACTACTCTGATTAAGCCAGATCAAACCGGATTTATTCCTAATAGACAGGGTGCCAACAATATAAGAAGAACCCTAAACATAATTACTTGCGCTAAAAGAGACAAACAAACATCAATGTTAATAAGCTTTGATGCACAGAAAGCATTCAACACTGTAAATTAGGATTTTTTATACAAAATGCTATCAGTAATGAGATTCCACCCAAAATTTGTAGAGTGGGTCAGAGTTATTTACAGAAATTCAAAATCTCACGTCAGGGTAAACGGATGCTGCTCTGAGTTCTTTGACCTACAGAGGGGGGTTAGGCAAGGAGACTGTCTTAGTCCTCTGCTCTTTGCTATAAATATTGAACCCCTGGCAGCATCTATAAGACAGAATGAGGAAATAAAAGGAATAAAAGACATGGGAAATAAGGAGCACAAGGGATCTCTTTATGCAGACGATATCCTGACCTATATAAGGGATCCAGTTCTTTCTGTCCCTGCACTGCTAGACACCTTAAAAAATATGGAGAACTCTCTAGTTATCAAATTAATCAATCGAAGTCTGAGGCAATGATGCTAGTTGGACATTGGCCAACCCAATTGTCAGAAAGGCTTGATTTCCACTGGTCGCAAGGATTTAGATATTTGGGGATTATCATAACGACAGACTTATCAAAACTTTTTAAAGCCAATTACGGGAAATTATTGGGCAACATAAAAATTGACCTTACTAGATGGGAAATTCTCCCACTCTCCATGATGGGAAGAATAGAAACTATAAGAATGAACATTTTACCAAGGTTGCTCTTTCTCTTCCAATCACTACCTATATATGTTCCTGCCTCCACCTTTACTATATTAGATAAATGGCTATCCAAATTTATTTGGCAAGGAAAGCGACCTAGACTTAAATTTAAAAGACTACTTTGCCCAAAGGAAAATGGAGGCCTGGACTTGACTAGCCTTAAAACATATTATTGGGCAGCCCAACTGAGATCAATGGTTGCGTGGATGTCCCAAGATACTGACACTGTTTGAGTCGGAATGGAGCAGAGTGAATGCCCAAATTTCCCATTAGATTCAACTCCATTCCTAAACCAAGACATATGGGGGAAAAAGAAGATTACTAATGTATGGAGTAAAAACACCTTAAAAATATGGTAAATTGTGAGGAAGAAACTACAACTCCCCATGACTATTTGCAGAGCTATAAGGATAGCAAATAATTGTGAGTTTTCCCCAGCTAGGCTGGACAAGGGTTTTCTAAAATGGACAGAAAGGGGTCTAGTGGTTTTGGACCAACTGTTTGACGGAGCAGCCTTGAAATCATTTGAACAACTCAAAGAGAAATATGATTTACCGAACCAAGATTTCTTTAGGTATTTACAAATTAGACATTACCTCCAAAATCATCAAGAATGGGAAAGGCTTTGCTCCCTACCAACAAAAATAGAGTGCTTCTTCATATCAATAACAGAAGGAAAAGTAAAGTCAAAATTCATTTCTTATATTTACAAAATATTGCAAGAAGAATTTAAAGGAAATAACTTAGATATTAAAGAAAAATGGGAATTAGAAATGAACACAATAATTACAGACAAGCAGTGGGAGACTTCATGCAGTCAAGGACACAGGGTAACCAGTAGCCCTAATTGGAAGGAATTTGGATGGAAAATTAAAATGAGATATTTTAGAACTCCATTCATAACAACAAAATGGAGCAATAATTCAGACGGCTGTTGGAGAGGTTGTGGCTTGGTGGGAGATCACACCCATATATTTTGGGACTGCCCAAGGATATCAGAATATGGGCAAAAAGTACAAAAAGAAATAAAAAAATGTCTTTGTATAGATTTACCTCTTGAACCATCATACTTTGTGCTAGGGATACTGCCAGCTGACCTTGAAGAGAATAACCAAACATGTTTGCTGAGAATCCTTCTTTTAATAGCGAATAAGGTAATCACAGCCTCCTGGCTGAAGCCACACCCTCCAACGGTTGCACAATGGAGGGAAATAATCCAGGATGTTTATAACATGGAGCATACAACGGCATTATTACAACTGAAAGCAGAGGTTTTTCTAAATAAATGGTCTTCAATTGCCAAACATTTTCATTTGATATGACTATTATGCAGACTATATATTTCTTACTTTTATTTAATTTATTTATCATTTATCTACCAATGGTCATATGTATTGTAAAGAAATCTGTACTATCTACCAAATGTATATGTGGTACTGCAGAGATAAGGATCTTTCCCCTCACCTATATTCCTGTTGGGATGGAAGATATCTATGGACTGCTGTTCTATTTGTAGACTTGCCCATGACACTTTACTGCACCATCATTATTGTACCATCAAATGTTCATTCGTGACATACTGTATGACTGCACATGATAATACGAAATAAAAGAAAAGTTAAAAAAATATATATATGTGGTGTATTGCAGATTCATGAAAGTAACAATTTGGTTTATCTTCTGTGTGTGTGTGTGTGTGTCTGTCTGACATAAAAAAGAGTGTTATTACTTGAGACAGGCTGGCGGTATGAGGTCATGATTGCAATAGGATCCTGCAGGCAAGGGTGTCCACCATCTCCCAAGAGACAATATCCAGCTGCACTGTAAGCCCGAACAGTACTACTAGCTTATAAAGACTGAGGTCACTACAGTTAAAATCTCTTGCTGAGTTAATCCACCTTTAAACTATTAATGTCTATGAACAAATATGTATTTTTATAATTGTGTGCCTCAGCATTTCTGAGTGAACACCGCTGGTTCACTCAATATTTTTAAGTGTACTGTCGATCACGTGATATGACGTCATGACGTGCCGCCCTAACTGACGTTACCTGAAAAATCTATCCAAGATGGCTACCCTCTCGAGCGACGTGGTATCAAGCATTAAACAACTTTAAGGTAAGCCAAAACACTTCAAAACTACTTTGCTTGTTGTAACATTGTAAGAATATCATATTTCACGTGATATTTGACTGTTAGACGAGGCTATTTTTAATATATAAGTTGCAAGCGCGCAGCCTCACGGTGCCGCGCGCATTTTTTATGCGCCGAAAGCGCCAGCGTGATTACGTTACCGTCAATCCACCTGCTAGTGACAGATAATATCCTGTGTACTGGTAATGTCGTGGCAAGGCAATAATGTTAACGTTAGTCAATAACTCTTTTCAGCAAGCGATAGTCCTTCCGTTTTTGAGTGTGTTGCTACTGTTTGTGTTAAGCGCCCTGCTCTGGTAAGTTGAATGTGATGTTATTCCTACATGCACCCAAATGAGCTAGTGGCTAAAGTTAGCTGTAACTTTTACTCAAACAAAGTTAAGGTTATGGACATAATAGTTAACGAATGAACTCTGCAAGTTTTCATTAAACCTTTATAAACGTCTTTTCATTATAGGTTTAAGTGGAAGAAGTGTACAGAAGTGCATCCCCCAAAATCAAGGTGACTCAAATGTTAATTTAGGCTGTAACCTATTTTTCACCATTTCTATTATTTGGAGCCTAATTTATTAGCATATAAAGCTGGCCGTACACTTTCTCTTGAGCTAATATTTGTGAATAACAAGTTAGCCACCCTCTGAAGTGGAACAACATGGTTTCTGTGTTGTGTTCATTTAAAAGTGTAGGAAGAGTGGAAGCAGACACACTCTGTGTGATTTCATAATATCAAAGCATAAAGCAGATAAGACCCCACCTCTATTTTGAAATTTGATAACATTGTTATTTGCACTCTTGGTCATAAAGTGCTTCACTGGTTGGGGGGTCAGCCCTGGTCTAGATCAGTTATTTTATGCAGTCAGCAGTGAATTCATGGACACTGAAGACTTTGATCGTTTTTTTGCAAAGTGAGTTGTAATAGTATCTATAAAACCCACTCTTTGCCGATTATTTTTGCTTTTTCTGTTCTTGAGTAAATCAATCAAAAGTCTCTTAAAAATTAAATATCTTGCTGTCTGTTTTTGTGTGCATGTGCAGACCTACATTGTCACCAGAGTTCAACTTTATCGGTAAGTTACATTAACACTTGAAATGTTGTATCATATTTTGGATCATTAATTTGTAAAGAGGTTGATTGCATAATTTGATTGGTTTCATATTGATTGTTTTATCTGTGCCCACAGGACCAACTTACTCCAAATATTGAACAAGTCTGACCTTTCTGTGGTAATCACACATTTCACATGCAGGAACATTAACTATGTTAAGTTTATAAGTAGAGAGTCTAAAGCATAAGGAATTTTAGTGGTCAAATGATTCAATGGAGTGGAAGTGCAAGTTGTGTGCTGTCACCTCAGACACCCGGGCCCATTTATTTAGGCACTATCGTTTACAGCATAGTCAATAAAATACCTCCTGCTACACTTACTACTTTTATGATGGGCTGTAGAATAGACAGCTGTAAAATACTTACCTGTATTCCTACCTGTAGGTTGTTGGCCTGTAGAATAGTAACTTGAGATATACCTAATATATACTGTACTTACCTGTTTAGTAATCCCCTGTAATATACACTAACTGGCCTTTTCATTAGGTACACCTGTGCAATATAATTAAATCCATTTGTTGTAAACTTTTTCTTCTTAAGGCGAGACACTACAGGTGAATAGGGTAATTTTTTTAACTATCAGATATCACCATGAAACTTTGACAGTTGATTACCTACATTAAGATGAGAAAAAAATGTATTACAAGTTTTCTGTAATTTAATGTTTAAATATGCAAATGAGGCATTGTCTAATTAAATATGTGCTATTTTGCATATATTTAAAAAAACGAAATCTGAGTATTGGACAAAGCCAGGTTCAAAATTATTTTTTCATTGTGTTCACATATTAGATGGGGAAAAAATTACAGAGGGATTTATGGATATCTACTTTTGTTATCCTGTAAATCAGAATATACTGCCAATAGCCTTAAAAAAATAATTTTTGCCATGTTTTTGGGAATAAAATGTTATATAAATCAGGCTAGGAATAATAGATTTACAAATCCCTCTGTAAATGTCTTCATAATATAACTAGGTACAAGACTGGAAAGTTTGGTGTATATAGGTGCTACTGAAGTGGAGATTTCGGACTTGGAGTATGAGAGAAAAGACATTTTGAGAAAACGTGCTTTAAAGATTTAGCATCAGCCAATGAGATTGCGCATTTAGAGTAAAATCCCCCCTTTTACTTTCGCGATTGGTTGCTGATAAAAAGGAAATGACCATATTTGGATCCGGCAGTCTTGTTCAGGAGAGAGAGAGCTTTCTAACGGTGTGTGTGATGACAGGGTGCAGATCGCGATCGCGGAGCAGAGGGATGATTTATAACGACAACTTTTGATGAATTTATGAGAAATCTACAGACGCAAACAGACAAAGTGTAGTAAAATAAAGACCTAAATGTGTATTTCGGACTTTTTTTCAACACAAGTCTGAAAGAAGACATGTTATTGAAGACAAATATCCAAAAATCTCAAAATTGACCAGTGAAAAAAAACGATGTTTTTGCCTGCCGTGTCTCGCCTTAAGTGTAGGAGACTTAGAAGCGAAGACCAGGAGACGTTGGGATTGTATCTTTTAAGCAGGATTGTTTATTTGCTGTAGTCTGCTTCATCCAAAATCTTACCCAAGTCTAACTAAGGGAACTTTACATTGCAGTTTATATACATTTCAAGGGGGTGGGATTAATTTCATAGAGGAGGGGACTCTTGATTCAGCTGGTTACCTGATTTCATCAGGTAACAGTGTAACTCAGAGTCTTGAGATGCTAATCCAATCAGCCTGATTAGATCAACAAAAGGCCCAGCTGACCTTTGAGATGTGACAAGAGGTTAATGTCCGAAACCCTGATTGCCTCAAAATGGACAAAACAGTGTGCAACTTTCTCAGTTAAAATACTATAGTATTGGAAGCTCAATTAAACATTTAAATACAATTTGTAATCCTACATTTCCCCCTTTGAGAGTTCAAATAACTCTCACAAAATACAAATTTAGACACTTAAAAGTTAATTCTTGTAACTTGTGATCGTTACAGGCACATAACGCATGTTCTGTGTTTGCTTTTCTGTAATTGCATGCTGACACAGAAACAAACATGCAATTAGGGTCTGTGAAGTTCTTACGGATAATAGTCTTTTCTGGTTGGAACTGTGATTTTCTCGTGAGAGGCGTGATTAATTTGTTGAATGAAGCACTTGATACTGTGGACACATAGATAGTACGCCAGTAGAACAAACAACAACATAATTGCTATTTCCTTTATCCACAGCCAGGGTTTACCAATCAAATTTCCGAACCATGAAGAATTATCTTTAGTCATCTGGTGTAATTTTGCTGAAAGATCAAGAATGTCTTGTTGGATTTTGTTCAAGTTCTCAGCTGGATCCATTAACCCGGTGCAGCACTCTGGTCCGATGATGGTGCAGGCACCTCCTTGCTTTGCTAGAATGTAATCCAAGGCCACTCTGTTCTGTAAGATCATTATCTTGTGCGAAGCGAGAGTGTCTGTGATGTTACTGGTACGACAATCTTGATCATGTTGATGGATGACTGAAGGTTTCGTATGTGAGTCTCTGCGTTGTGTTTTTTTTCTTTTTTTTTCTTTCGTGATAGTTGGTTCGGCAGTGGGTCTAGTCGTGTTCTTGAGGTTTTCTTGTGGCTTCATACGCAGATGACGAGGTCGGTGCATATGGGTCCCGGAACAGTCATCAAGTGGTGTCTGCACAGAATAAGAAAGAAAACAAAAGACAGGAGAGCAGTATTTGTTCAAACACTAGGGTTGTAAAAATTTTTCTGAGTCTGCTAAACAGTAGAGCAGTATTGGTTCAAACACTAGGGTGGTAAATTTTCCGAGTCTGCTATTGTTGTTCCTTTTTTACCTATTTCTTAAGTATGACACCTAAAGAACGCAGTGAGGTGAGGATGGATTAATGGATGGGAAGGCCTATGAGGGATTCTTCACCGAAGGGTTGGCCCCCGACATCTGATGCAATCGGTTCTTCCCTCGGCTCCCCACTGGTTCGTGTCCTATCCTATCCCTGTTGGAGGGGGAACAACTTTACAGTGTGATACGTGAGTCCAGGTTTTCCTTCCCTGACACAATACTGCAGCTGCTGTAATCAACATCACTTGATGTGGCCCCTGCCACTTAGGCTCTAATGGCTTTTTTCTGAATGACTTTATCATGACCCATTGACCTGGGATGATTGTGTGTCCACCTTCTGGTGGAGTCTGCCAACATGACTCAACTCTCTCTCTGGCACTCTGTACCGCCTTTGTTAGGTTTTCACAGTAAGCAATCAGGGCATCTGAGGCAATGTGTACATCAGCATTTCTAAGATCAATCACACCTGGCATCTGCATGGGGCGTCCAGTAATAATCTCATGAGGGCTCAGTCCTACTGTTCGGTTAGGTGATGCTCTCATACTACACAGTACTGCTGGCAGTGCTTCGACCCATGGTACCCCTTCCTGATGCATTTTGCTTAGTCTGGTTTTGATTGTTCTGTTCGATCGTTCAACCTGTCCTGATGCTTGTGGCCTGTATGGGCAGTGAAGATTCCACTTAATCTTCAAAATTCTAGACACTTCCTTGACTACCTGTCCTGTGAAGTGTGTACCTTGATCTGAGTCAATGCAATCTGGTAATCCCCATCTGGGAATGAAATCAGTGACAAGACATTTAGCAGTATGTGCAGCTGTAGCCCGCCCTGATGGATAAGCTTCTACCCATCTTGAGAACTTATCTATTACTACCAAAACATCAGTTTTTCCCTTACAATGAGGCAATGATATGTAATCAACTTGAAGGTGACGAAATGGTCCTGGTGGGGCTGGGGTTTGTGCTGCTGGTGTAGTGGCTGCTGGTACATCATTATTTTTCTGACATGTAACACACCTCTTGGCTGTTTCTGTGGCTACATTTCTGAATTTTGGATTCCACCACTGATTTGAGAACCTGTGATTCATCGTTGCTGGACCACTGTGACCCAAATTGTGTATTTGTTGAGCCAAATATGGCAACAGTGATTCGGGAGCAACATACTTTCCCCCTTTAGTCCAGCAACCGGATGAATCCACGGTGGCTCCTTTGTCTAACCATGTCCATGCTTCATACAGAGGAACGTCTTTGTACAGATCAATTATTGATTCAGGAGGCGTAATTGTCTTCTGTGCTGCACTACCTGAACACACTTGTACAGTTGCATAGAAACAAGCCTGTTTAGCTGCCATATCAGCAAGAGCATTACCTTTAGCTTCCGTAGTATTAGTTGTGAGATGTGCTTTTACTTTGATCACTGCTAAATTCTTTGGAAGTTTCATGGAAAACATTAGATCTTTCACTAATTCAGCATTCTTAATGGGGGATCCAGCAGAAGTTAGAAACTGTCTGGTTTGCCAAATGACACCAAAATCATGAATTACCCCAAAAGCATATCTGGAATCTGTGTAGATATTAGCAACTGATCCTGAAGCTAGCGTGCATGCTCTTGTTAGGGCTACTAGTTCTGCAGCTTGAGCTGAAAAATGATCTGGAAGACGTCCTGAAGCTAACACTTCCGTGGTGGACGTTACTGCATAATCTGCTCGTCTGTTACCTTCAATTACTTGAGCTGAACCGTCAACGAACAACTCAAATTCTGAATTCTCTATGGGATTTTCTTTTACTTCACTCGTAGGGGTATATGTAAGCGTAACACAATCGTGTGTCATTTCTCCTTCATCCTCTAACAAAACTTCAGTCATAGCAGACATCATACATGAGAACGGATTCGTGACAGGTGCACGCTGTAAGACAATATTCGGGGCTGTGAGAGTTGCTAACCAATTTCCCCAGCGAGAGGAAGTGACAGAAGTGACTTTTGCTTGATTCATTAATGCGGACACTGCGTGTGGACATCTTACGTTTACAGACTGTCCTAACACCATTCCTGATGAAGCCTGAAGCGCTAGATGCACTGCCTGTACTGCTCTGAGGCATGGGCCCATACCTTTAGCTACTATGTCAAGTTTACCGGAATAGTAATGAATTGGGCGTAAACTGCCCCCATGATCTTGCATTAGACATGCAGTCATGAAGCTTAAATGTTCATGGACATAAAGCACAAATGGTCTATCAGTTTGGGCAATTCCTAATGCTGGTGCTTGACATAGTGCTCTCTTCAAATCATTGAACGCTTTGAGGTGACATTCTTCCATACAAACAGTATCAGAATCTTTACCATGGCCTTTCAACAAGTCATAGAGCGGCTGTGCAATTGAGGCATAGTCTTCAATCCAAGGTCTACAGTAACCTGCTGTTCCTAAAAATTATCAGAGTGTTTTAATGGTAGTAGGCGGGGGTATGGCTTTGACTGAAGCCGCTCGATCCTGTGTAATGGATCTATTTCCTGCACCAATTGTTTGACCCAGAAATGTGACTTGCTTTTTAGCAATTTGAGCTTTGTGAAAGCTGCATTTGTGTCCTTTCTTATGCAAATAGTCCAACAATGATGCCAATTCAGTTTGATGTACCTCGTGATCTGTTGAGGCAATCAAAATATCATCGACATATTGGATCATAGTGGACTGTTTTACCGGACATTCTGGGTCACACAAATCAAGTCTGACAGCCTGATGGTATATGGTTGGGGAGTTTTGAAATCCCTGTGGCAAACGTGTCCACTGGTATTGCTCATAGTCAACTGTGAAAGCTAACCATGGCTGGCTGTCAGAGTGCAACGGTACAGAAAAGAATCCATTAGACATATCAATTACTGAAAAAATCTTACTCTCTAATGGTATGCCATTACAAATTGTGGAAGGATCTGCCACTAGAGGTGTGATTTTATCAATATTTTTATTGGCTACTCTGTAGTCTATTGTAAGTCTCCATGTCCCATTGGATTTCTTGATGGGCCATATGGGCGAGTTACAGGGACTATTGGTTTTAACTAGCACTCCCTGCATCAGCAACTTTTCTACAATAGGTTTGATCCACTGTATAGCTTCCTTATTGATCGGACATTGTTTGGTGACCGGGGGTGAAGTCCCCGTCAATTTAATTGGTTCTACACCTGTCAACAAACCACAATCATCCTTGTCTTTAGCCCAAATTGGATGATTCTGTAAGAAAGCATACTCAGGAGGGATCACATTATTGGTAGAAACTTGTGCTGAGGAAATTTTAATGCTAGCAGATTCTGAGGACACGTCTAAAGTTAGATGTATTTGTCTCAGGAGATCCATGCCTTAAATTGCACCTTTATTTAATGGAGCACATAACAATTTTCTAGTCAGAGTTTTCGGGTCAAATTGTACATCTATGGGCGGGGTTTCATACAAATCAGAATATTCACCTATTACCTATTACGCCAGTTAAAGAAAATTTGGTTTTCTTGTACGGAATGTCTAAACCTTTAGCCAATTTTGTAGGAATTATGGTAATTTCTGCACCTGTATCAAGCAAAAAATCAATTTCTTTCTCTTGTATGCTACCTTTCACAAAAATTCTTGTGTCATTATGATGGATTACAGGGGTAAGGTAGCTACTCACAGCCCCAACAATTAGGTTTTTTCCTGGTCTTTTTGTGCTCTTAAAAGAGCCTGAACAAGCTGTCCTAAATTTTCAGTGGACACTTGCGGAACTGCTTCCGGGTTGTAAGCAGGCTGAGAAGGAGCAGAATTATGCATAGCATTTCTTTTTGTATCTTGCAATTTCTTCCTACACTCTTTCTCCCAATGTCCTAATCTTCCACAATAGTGGCAGCTGCCTTCTTTTTTAGACCACCTGTTTTCTTGTTTTGCTGTGCTAAATGTAGCTGCTCCTGCTACTCTCACTTTGGCTTTAACATCAGCATCTCTTTCCCATGCAGCTAACCTGTCAACGTTACTTCTGAGAGTTCTGTTATACCAAGTTAGATCTAGGAATGGCAAAGCTCTTCTGTATTCGGCTACAAGGCCATCTGACCAGATACGAATTAGTGGTCCTTTGTGATCGAGCACACTTTCAGAATCATCCACTATTCCACTGTAAGTTATGGCTGACTGACAAAACCGTTCAGTATATTCATTTACCGTTTCTTCTTTCTTTTGTACACAGCTAGTAACTCTAGACCAGTCTATTTTGGGTCCTAAGATAGTCTTTAGGATTTTCAAAACACCTTCTCTCATATCGCCGCTACTGGCATGTTGTAGTTCAGAAGTCACTGCAGATTCAAAACTGTTGAATTCAGAATCAGTTAAAATTTGTGACATTAACTGTGTGACTTCTGTTAACGACATGTCATATAGACGAATTTTGCTGATCAATGCCCTTCTAAATTCAGAAAACTGTTTACGAGGTGAGGGTAAACTCTCAGAGAGTCGTTCTATATCCTTAGGTCCAAGGGCTTTTGCGACAGTTTGTATTCGGACTACAGAAGGGTGGGTAGAAACACTCTCATTTTCCTCAATTCCCTGTGATCTTTTTGTCACGGTGGACGGATTCTCTGGCTCCTTCGTGTCTTATGTTTATGTTGTTGTATGAGTGCACGTGTGCTAGAGGCGTGTGTAAGAGGCGTGTCTGTATGTCATTACCTGATCCGCTCCAGCTGATCATCATTATCATCACCAGCTGCAGCCCATTTCCTCACCTCATAAATACTCACCCGTTTTTGTACTCTTTGTCAGATCGTTGTTTGATGTCTCCCTGTCTGGTTCTGGTTTCGTGTCCTGCCTGGTGTTCCTGTTGTCGTCTTCGTCTTGGATTTATCGTCTCACCGTCTGTCTTCACTTTCACTGGATTTGACCATCAAAGTCCCTGCGTCACCACCCCACCATCTGACTGACTGTTCTGGACTTTGTTACCTTCATTTAATAAACCTTGTTAAACTCGCGTTTGCTTCCTGTCGTCAGTAAAGCATGACAGAACGATCTGACCAAGGAATGGAAGCAGCGAGCATCTCTCACTCATCATTAGAGGATTTCATTCATCACAGCATCCAAAGAATGGATTCACAGGAAAGAGACATCGGAGATACGGGCAGAGCAGTTCAAGTCTTGGTGACGCAGGTGTCCGAGCTCACCCAGCAGATCCAGCGCCTACGTATTCCCTCCGCGCAACCCACACCAGCCGTTCCTCCCGTACCATCAGGAAGCCCCTCCCAGTCTGAACCCCGGCTCCCCACTCCAGAAGCCTACTCAGGTGAACCATCCTACTGCAGAGCATTTCTTACCCGGTGTTCCATGCACTTCGCGCTTCAACCACACACTTTTCAAAACGAACAGGCCAAGGTGGCGTTCGTTTTGACTCTGTTGACTGGGAGAGCGGCGCTTTGGGGAACGGCGGTGTGGGAGAACCAACACCCATGCTGCACCTCGTTTCAGACACTCTCCGCCGAAATGAAGCAAGTATTTGACCGGGCGGTCTCGGGTAGAGAAGCGGCCAGGGAGTTGGCCGAACTACGGCAGGGAGAGAGGTCCGTCTCCGATTACTCGGTCGAGTTCCGGACCCTGGCGGCGGAGTGTGGATGGAACGAGGCGGCGCAGTGGGATATGTTCCTGCATGGGCTGGCTGACCACGTCCAGAAGGAGATCTACGCCCTGGATCTTCCCACCACGCTCAATAGACTGGTTGACTTGGCTCTGCGGGTGGACATTCGACTGTCCAGAGTCGAGCGTCGGACGACGCCCACTCGCAACCTCGGAGGATTTGACAGTCCAAGATCCAGCGGCAGGGACGTGGTCAGCCCCACTTACGATCACGAGCCCATGCAGGTGGGTCGAGCTCGGCTTTCCCGAGAGGAGAGGGAGAGGCGGAGATCCCAGGGCCTTTGCCTGTACTGTGGAGGAGCCGGACATTTTGCCCACAGCTGCCCGGTAAAAGGCCAAGCCCGATAGTAAACCTGAGGCTACTATCGGGTGGGATCTCCGCCAGGAAGACCTCACCGACGACCACATCGACCTCCACCCTCCTCTCGGTTAGACTAAGATGGTCAGTCCACCAGCACGACTGTCGAGCACTGTTGGATTCGGGGGCCGAAGGTAATTTTATGGACCATAACTTTGCACGTAAATTTCAGATTCCCCTCAAACCCCTCACTCATCGGATCCCAGTTCACGCACTCAATGGTCAGGAACTTCCCACCATTTCACTATCCACTGAAGAAATCACCCTCATCACCTCGGGCAACCACACTGAAACAATTTCATTTTTTATTCTGGACTCACCCTTGGCACCTGTCGTTCTTGGACATCCTTGGCTCATCCAACATAACCCCCGAGTGGACTGGATTAACAAGTCTGTGCTGGAGTGGAGCAAGGAATGTCATAAGTCTTGTCTCATGTCTGCTTGTTCGTCTGTACCTGTTTCTATGTTTCAGGAGGAGGCAGGGGATCTGTCTAACGTGCCCACGGAGTATCTGGACCTGAAGGAAGTGTTCAGTAAGTCTCGCGCTGCTTCTCTTCCTCCGCATCGTCCCTACGACTGTGCTATAGACTTACTGCCAGGTACGTCTCCGCCTAAGGGCAAGTTATATTCACTTTCGATTCCCGAAAGAGAGGCCATGGAGAAATATATTTCTGATTCTCTAGCAACCAAGTTCATTCGCCCTTCTTCTTCTCCAGCGGGGGCGGGGTTCTTTTTTGTGGGGAAGAAGGATGGTTCTCTGCGACCTTGTATTGATTACCGAGGGTTGAATAACATCACGGTAAAGAATACTTATCCTTTGCCGTTGATGTCTTCAGCCTTCGAGAGGTTGCAGGGAGCATCCGTCTTCACGAAATTGGACTTACGTAATGCTTATCATTTGGTCCGCATTAGGGAGGGGGATGAGTGGAAAACTGCCTTTAACACCCCCAGGGGGCACTTTGAATACTTGGTCATGCCGTTCGGGCTGTCCAACTCCCCAGCAGTTTTCCAGGCACTGGTCAATGACGTGTTGCGAGATATGATCGATCAGTTCATTTATGTCTACCTGGATGACATATTGATTTTTTCTTCGTCTCTCCAGGAGCACGTGCAACACGTCCGGCGAGTGCTTCTGAGGTTGCTAGAGAATGGGCTTTTTGTCAAGGCGGAGAAATGCGAATTTCATGCACAGTCTGTTCCTTTTCTAGGGTACATCGTGTCGTCTGAGGGAATGCGGATGGACCCTGAGAGGATTAAGGCTGTGGTAGATTGGCCAAGCCCAGATTCCCGCAAGGCCCTGCAGAGGTTTCTGGGGTTCGCCAATTTTTACCGGCGGTTCATTCGCAACTTCAGCCAGCTAGTCGCGCCTCTGACTGCCTTGACCTCCCCCAGAACTGCGTTCAGGTGGTCTGACACAGCTAAGGCTGCGTTTAATAAACTGAAAGGCCGCTTTGTTTCAGCCCCCATTCTTATCACCCCTGATTCATCACGTCAGTTCGTGGTGGAGGTCGACGCATCAGAGGTGGGAGTAGGGGCAGTGTTATCCCAGCGTTCACCTGTAGACGACAGGATGCACCCTTGCGCGTTTTTGTCTCATCGTTTATCCCCAGCCGAAAGAAATTACGACATTGGTAACAGAGAGTTGTTGGCAGTCAAGTTGGCGTTGGAGGAGTGGCGTCACTGGTTAGAAGGGTCAGGGGTACCTTTTATCGTCTGGACTGATCATAAGAACCTTGAATATATCAGAACTGCTAAAAGACTGAACTCCAGGCAGGCTCGGTGGGCACTTTTTTTCGGTCGTTTTGATTTTTCCTTGTCATACCGTCCGGGGTCCAAGAACATCAAACCCGACTCTCTATCTCGTATATTTGATCTTTCCGAGCGCCCGTCCACTCCCGAGTGTATTTTACCTGAGACCTTATTTGTTTCAACACTCACATGGGAGGTCGAAGCGAAGGTCAGGAAGGCCTTAGAAGGGGTAACGCCTCCGCCCGGGTGCCCACCGAATCGGTTATTTGTGCCGGAGGGATTACGGTCAGACGTCATCCAGTGGGGTCACGGTTCCAACATAGCTTGTCATCCAGGAGTTAATCGCACTGGGTTTCTAGTCAAGCAACGATTCTGGTGGCCACTTATGGCTCGTGACATTCACGATTTTGTTTTGGCTTGTTCAGTTTGCGCCACTGGTAAGGCTTCCAATCGACCCCCAGACGGGTTACTCCAGCCGCTGTCGGTACCTTCGAGACCCTGGTCCCATATCGCTCTAGATTTTATTACCGCCCTCCCACCCTCCCAGGGTAACACAGTAGTTTTGACTGTGGTGGACCGATTCTCGAAGGCAGCCCATTTCATTCCCTTACCCAAATTACCCTCAGCTAAGGAGACAGCGGTTACGATCGTAGATCACGTCTTTCGGTTACATGGCCTCCCGCTAGACGTGGTTTCCGACAGGGGACCTCAGTTTGTGTCCAAATTTTGGCGAGAATTTTGTAGATTACTGGGGGCGACTGTTAGTCTGTCTTCTGGGTTTCATCCCCAAAGCAACGGTCAAACTGAGAGAGCCAACCAAGATTTGGAGAGAACGTTGCGATGTTTGGTTTCCAAGAATCCTTCCTCATGGAGCCAACAACTGTCTATGGTGGAGTACGCACACAACACGTTGCCAGTGTCAGGTACGGGTCTATCTCCATTTGAGTGTAGTGTAGGTTACCAGCCACCTATTTTTCCCAGTCTGGAATCCGAGGTTGCGGTCCCCTCCGCGCACGCCTTTGTCCAGAGGTGTCACCGCACCTGGACTAGAGCCCGTGAGACTCTACTCCAGGTGGGGGCGCGCACCAAGGCCAAGGCCGATCGCCACAGGTCAAGGCCTCCCGTATACGTCGTTGGTCAAAAAGTGTGGCTTTCAACTAAGAACATTCCTCTTCGCACCGTTTCTAATAAACTTGCACCCAAATTTATTGGCCCGTTTACTGTCACCAAGATCATTAGTCCGGTGGCAGTCCGCCTCAAATTACCTCCAGCGTACAGGAGGGTTCATTCCGTGTTCCATGTATCCAAAATCAAACCCGTATTTCATTCCCACATTAATCCGCCGGTCCCGGTTCCTCCCCCACCGCGACTCGTAGATGGGGAGACCACATATTCGGTCAACCGTATTCTGGACTCTAGGCGGAGGGGACGCGGATTTCAGTACTTGGTGGACTGGGAGGGTTACGGTCCAGAGGAGAGAAGTTGGGTTCCTGCTAGAGACATCCTGGATCACTCCCTTATCGATGATTACAATCGACAGGTAAGGGGGCCTGGGAACGCCAGGAGGCGTTCTTAGGAGGAGGGGTACTGTCACGGTGGACGGATTCTCTGGCTCCTTCGTGTCTTATGTTTATGTTGTTGTATGAGTGCACGTGTGCTAGAGGCGTGTGTAAGAGGCGTGTCTGTATGTCATTACCTGATCCGCTCCAGCTGATCATCATTATCATCACCAGCTGCAGCCCATTTCCTCACCTCATAAATACTCACCCGTTTTTGTACTCTTTGTCAGATCGTTGTTTGATGTCTCCCTGTCTGGTTCTGGTTTCGTGTCCTGCCTGGTGTTCCTGTTGTCGTCTTCGTCTTGGATTTATCGTCTCACCGTCTGTCTTCACTTTCACTGGATTTGACCATCAAAGTCCCTGCGTCACCACCCCACCATCTGACTGACTGTTCTGGACTTTGTTACCTTCATTTAATAAACCTCGTTAAACTCGCGTTTGCTTCCTGTCGTCAGTAAAGCATGACACTTTTTCTAGCTCCACACACATAAACTGAATTTACAGACTTATCAGTGACTGATTGGATGGCTACATCTGTTTCAAAGAACGCTCGTAAATCAGGGTAAATGTTATCAGGCTGACTTACTTCTTCCACATCAGTTTTTTCTGCATCTTTGTTGCGGTTCAATTTCTTGGTCAACGCGGAAACTCTAGCACGTAGCTCTTTGTTCTCTTTCTCTAGCTCTGAGTTATGCTGAGACTGTTCTGTAGTTTTTGCTAAAAGAAATTCTCTATGGCAACAAATTATGGCTTTCACATTGTTCTTGCGAATACTTGCTCCTAGTACTTTTTTACACTCTTCTACAGACCAAATCTTATCAGGATGAATCTCATATTTCTGTGTTAGTTCTTGTCTAACTTTTTCAGTGACTATTAGATCCATCTGTTCTCCTAACAGTGTTTTAAATTCGCTATCTGACCACAAAGGAGTAGCAAGACCACCTTTTTTAGTTGTGGAGATTAGTCTAGCACTTTTCTTAATCATTTTGTGGATTTCTTTGTTACCACACAAACAAACACTAAACTTCTCTGATCACAGAGGGTACGCTTGTTAACACAAATCAACTATTGTTAAACTTCCTTGTTACCAACTATTAGCATGTTACGCTAATCTTCCCTGCCTGAAACAGAGGGTCAAACTTTTATTCTCTAAAATAATTTTTTTAGAGGGTAACAACACAAAATAACAAAAAAAAAAAAAAAAAATTAGCAAATGATACTAATCTTCCCTGCCTGACAAACAGAGGATATTTTTTTAACACGTGATGTTAAAAACTTCCCTGCCTGAACAGAGGATCAAACTCTCTTCTCTAAAAGAATTTCTTTAGAGGGTAACACCACAAGGTAACAAATAACAACGACGGCTGACGGCGCAGAGGCACAAAATTCGTACTGGTCTGGTTCTTTGAATAGAGTGAAACTCACCGAATCGTTGTTTGAATGAAAAGATTCAGTCTGGAAAACTCAGTCAGCTTTGTTGAGGTCCAGTTGAGATTCAGTTCTGGAACTCAGTCAGAAAGTTCATTCTTTGTTGAGATCTTTGTTGAGCTTGAGGTTTTCAAGATTCCGTCTGGAACTCAGTCAGAAAGTTCATTCTTCGTTGAGATCTTTTGTTGATTCAATCTGGATTCTGGTGAGTAGCTCTATCCGGGTCACGGCACCATCTGTTGTAATCTTTTTCTTCTTAAGTGTAGGAGACTTAGAAGCGAAGACCAGGAGACGTTGGGATTGTATCTTTTAAGCAGGATTGTTTATTTGCTGTAGTCTGCTTCATCCAAAATCTTACCCAAGTCTAACTAAGGGAACTTTACATTGCAGTTTATATACATTTCAAGGGGGTGGGATTAATTTCATAGAGGAGGGGACTCTAGTCTTGAGATGCTAATCCGATCAGCCTGATTAGATCAACAAAAGGCCCAGCTGACCTTTGAGATGTGACAAGAGGTTAATGTCCGAAACCCTGATTGCCTCAAAATGGACAAAACAGTGTGCAACTTTTTCAGTTAAAATACTATAGTATTGGAAGCTCAATTAAACATTTAAATACAATTTGTAATCCTACATTCTGAGTCTTCTCTTCCCACAGGACAGTAATGGCAGAATGCAGCGGCGGATGACAGGATCTCTCTGTTCACAGAACAGCAATGGCAAGTACAGAATCCAGCAGTTAATAACTGAGTCTTCTCTTACCACAGGACAGCAATGGCAGAATGCAGCAGCGGATGACAGGATCTCTCTGTTCACAGAACAGCAATGGTGAGTACGGAATCCAGCAGTTAATAACTGAGTCTTATCTTCCCACAGGACAGTAATGGCAGAATGCAGCGGCGGATGACAGGATCTCTCTGTTCACAGAACAGCAATGGTGAGTACGGAATCCAGCAGTTAATAACTGAATCTTCTCTTACCACAGGACAGCAATGGCAGACTGTAGCGGTGGATGACAGGATCTCTCTGTTCACAGAACAGCAATGGCAAGTACAGAATCCAGCAGTTAATAACTGAATCTTCTCTTACCACAGGACAGTAATGGCAGACTGCAGCGGCGGATGACAGGGTCTCTCTGTTCACAGAACAGCAATGGTGAGTACAGAATCCAGCAGTTAATAACTGAGTCTTCTCTTACCACAGGACAGCAATGGCAGAATGCAGATCTTCACAACGACACACAGAGCTGAACTTCTCCTTCCTTTACCACAGCAGCGTGAACTGGGACACCTGTACAAAGCTTTACCCCCAACAGTTCAAATTAATTCCTGACGCACCGTTGGGCTAGACAATCCCCGACAAAGATTTCAGAGTGCTGGTAGCATTTAATTTTCCTATACTCGTGCATGCATCAAACCACTGTAAACCTTCCCACGTGCTCACTTCAATCTTTAGACACTGCAATGACACACCACTTCACAGTGAAAAAGTATACCTTCACTCTACCTCGTCGGGGCCGGCCAATCCACTGTCGTGATCTTCAAAAGGGGGACATTAGGTTTGACGAATGATCCGAAGATCGGGGTTCACTCGTTTCTTTCACGATAACAACCTGTATATCCAACAATGCTTTCACTCGTTCCGTTCTCGATCTTAATCATACCCCGCGCCTCAACCGCACTTTATCCTTCCCGTCTCTGCTTCTGTTGCTGCCCCACCGCTTTCGCCTCTCTTGCCTCTCAGATAGTTGATTCTGTTCAAAGACTTCATCAAACAAGTTGGCAGATCTGTCTAAATCGGTTCGCGAATCAGTTTGTGGGTTTTAAATATTCCAACTAGAGATTGAGTTTATAATTCTATTATTCCCTTTACCAAAGCCAACCATACACTAAGTTGCAAATACAGGTGCTGGTCATATAATTAGAATATCATCAAAAAGTTGATTTATTTCAATAATTCCATTTAAAAAAGTGAAATTTGGATATTATATTCATTCTTTACACACAGACTGATATATTTCAAGTGTTCATTCCTTTTAATTTTGATGATTATAACTGACAACTAATGAAAACCCCAAAATCAGTATCTCAGAAAATTAGAATATTGTGAAAAGGTTCAATATTGAAGACACCTGGTGCCACACTCTAATCAGCTAATTAACTCAAAACACCTGCAAAGGCCTTTAAATGGTCTCTCAGTCTAGTTCCCTTTCAGTCGATAACGGTCGACTGAATGGGGATCGCGTCAGAGAGCCTATCATCTTCGAGTACTATTGAACGAGCCAATGGAATTGGCGTGCGTGATTTGCATCACACAGTCCGCCCCCGCAGCGCGGGTATAAATACGGAAGTGGATGCACGTACTAGTTGCCTTTCTCTTCGGAGCCGATCGTCTTTGATGTCTCTGAAGAGTGCTGTTGTATTCACCAAGCATCTTTGGCGAGTGTGTCGGTGTTCTTGCGGGAAGACCTCCCAGAGTTTGTGTTCTACAGCGTGGTGCAGCGATGATTGCGAGCTTCTCAGCTCTCAACTGCTGTTTTAACAGCATCAAATTTCTACTGTTTTGTTGTGTGTTGACGGTTGGTTAGAGGGCGAGGAGTGAGTGCTTCACTGTTTTGGTTGAAAGACTAATTCAGTGTTTGCCGCGGTCATTCCCTGTGTGCTCCGACACTGGTGACGGTCCCATTCCTAAAAGAGCAATACGGGTGTGAGTGTGTCTTTTTCAAGATGCCATTCCATCCGTGCGTTTCTGGGTGCGGTATGGCGCTGTCTCCCTCTGACGGTCACGAAAGCTGTGTCACATGTTTGGGCTTACAGCATGCTGAGGCAGCTTTTGTGGATGACTCATGTTCCCATTGCGGGAACATGGCCATCTCGGTGTTGAGATCTAGACTCGCCTTCGTCAAAAGCGATGGTGCAGTCCCCGCCTCTGGGCCCCGCCCTTGTTCTTCCTCTGGGTTACCTTCCCAGAGAAAGACTGGGGTGCCGTCCAAGCTGGGTGATCTGAGGATCACAGTGAGGGGTAATCCGCCCGGCCATGCCCCGTGGATCCCTCACTCCTCTTTCGCACCGCAGCCGGTGGAGCTCCCCAATGAACCTGCTGGTCCCTCTGTAATGGACCAACCGGTCGTTTCATTTGGGGCCCCTCCAGGAGACAGTATGTCTATCGCAGCATCGGAGGGGGAGCTGGACTCTGGAGATGACGACTCGGCTGCGCTGCCTCCTCCTGGGAGACCAGTGTTGTCCGAGGCAGGTCCAGAAATGTCAGCTATGCTGAAAAAGGCCGCCGAGGCGGTAGGGCTCATGTGGAACCCTCCACTGTGTCCCGAGCCGTCTCAGTTGGATGATTGGTTTATCGGGGCGGGCCGTGCTGGTTCTCAGCCCGCCGCCCCGGTACCTTTCCTTCCTGAAGTGCATGAGGAGCTGACAAAGGCATGGATGGCACCTTTCTCTGCCAGAAACCGCCTAAGTAGCTCCTCCCCCCTCACTACCCTTGACGGGGGAGCGGTGAAGGGTTACGAGGCTATCCCTCCAGTGGAGCGCTCTGTCGCGATGCAACTGTGTCCGGCGGCCGCTGCTTCCTGGAGAGGTGATCCTCGTCACCCCTCTAAAGCCTGTAAGTTCTCATCCGCTCTTACGGGCAAGGCTTACAAAGCTTGTGGGCAAGCCGCTTCCTCTCTGCATGCCATGGCTTTGCTCCAGGTCCACCAGGCCCAGGCACTCATGAACATGCACGAGGGTGGCCCGGACCGTGAGCTCATGGGTGAGCTCCACACTGCAACTGACCTCGCCCTCTGGGCCACGAAGGTTGCAGCTCGCGCAGTCGGTTCGGCGATGTCCACGCTTGTGGTCCAGGAGCGCCATCTCTGGCTCAACCTGGCCGATATGAGAGAAGCGGACAAGGTTCGGTTCCTGGACTGTCCCATTTCCCAGGTTGGGTTATTCGGCAACGCTGTGGAGAACTTTGCCCAGCAGTTCTCTACAGCCCAGAGGCAGACGGAGGCTATCCGACACATCCTGCCCCGGCGGGACGCTGCTGCCTTCACCCACCCGCCGAGGTCAGATCCTCCGCCTGCTCGTCGCCCAGCTACCGCTGGACCATCGCAGCAGCCTACACCCAGGTCCTGGCGTGGAGCCGGCCGCGGGAGGGGCGCCCAGCCTGCTCCAGGTGCTGCCAAGCCAGGTGGTAAGCTACAGCGAAAACGCTGAACTTGGACGGGATCCCCCAGGGATGGAGAACTTGCTCTTGGAGTGGTAACCTCCCTCCGGTTGGAGGGCTGGCCGGAGTTTTTTGTTGTGTGTGTGTCTGTTCCGCCGCTGACTCCTGTAAAAAGGGGTCAGCGGTACCCACATTTTCAGTAAAAGAGCAAATTTCTCTGTTTCTGGGTCCCAAGAGGACCAGTTGGCGAGTGTGACCCTGTATAGCCTTACACCCCTCAGCTCTCCCTTGGTCGCCAGCAGGCAGCATGGTGCGTTCGAGGACCCGGTCTCCGCCTTCTCACGTGCCCCCTGCCGCTAGTGGAGACAGGTAAGTGTTGCACAGCACACTTTGCTGCCCCACTTCAGGCTCGGCTTCGTTCTCAAGTCAGTGATAAATATCACACTTGGTGTTGAGCAGACGTGCTCCTGGACTCCAGTGATATCATTCACACCTTGTGTTGAGCAGTGCTCCTGACTTGTGCACGTATATCTTGTCTTCTGGCGAAGGACTTGATTAGCCGCCTCCAGCCGGTATGAAGACTAGTTGTAAACTCATTCTTCATGCTATTTAGTGGTGGGTCTAGACCATCCTGGCCCAGGGTTGGTCTGCAGCTTAGAACTGAATGACATGTGCTTCAGATCTCTACCTTCCGCGCCGCAGGCCATCCTGTGTGTTGCGCATGAGGGTTGAAGTATCAGTACAGAGTCCTTCCCTTCGAGTACTCCAGAGTCCGTTGGGTCTTCAGGTCAACTGGGAAAGAGTAATCTCGCCCACGGGTTGAGTATCTCTTTTTCATTTTTGGAGTGGACTCGGTCCAACACGTCTCTCCAGTGAGAGTGTGTTCAGCTGGTGCTTATTGAAGTGAGAAAGGGTCTGTCTGAAAGGAACTTTCAGAGGCTCCTGGGGCATATGGTAGATGCAGCCACTTGGCTTCCTCCATATGAAGACCGCTTCAGCGCTAGCTTCACGATGGCAGAGCAGCTCTCCCTGTGTGACTACAAAAAAGAAAAAGAAAAAAAGTCATCATGCTGCCAAACCCTCAGCAACTGAGGGGCCATGTACAAAGGGCGTGTTTTAACGGGGGCCTGGGCGACCCTCGACTACACGGGCATTCGTGCCTCGAGTTGTTAGACATTGCGACCGTTGCGCAAGCTTTCCTTGCATGTCACAACTCACCCGTCACCTCCTCCTTGGAGTCTCAAGCTTCTGAGGACGCTTTGTTTCACTTTCCCCGCTCTACTCAATTGTGCCGCCGACGAGCTTCACGACAGTTACAGCCGGGTGAGTGGAGACTCCACCCCCTGGGTACAGCTGGGTCATGACCACTCCGGAGCCGCTCAGTTGCCTCTACGGGTTCGTCTCCCTGCCAGTTGTTTCTGTCTGAGCGAACAACCCTTGGACAGACACTGGCTCCCAGCTGCCCCAGGGGCCCTCAGAAATGCGTTTCCCCGGTGAGCCTCCTAAAAGCGACTGCGACTCGGGGTCGCCTTGCGCCTGCTCAAGTCAGTGAATTTAATCACACTTCATGTTGAGCATAAATGCTCCTGAAACTGAGTGAAGTTCATCGCACTTAGGTGTTGAGCAGCAATGCTCCTGTGGCTCAGTGAATTCATCACACTCAGGTGTTGAGCAGAAATGCTCCTGAAGCCCAGTGAATTTTTTCACACTCGTGTTGAGCAGAAATGCTCCTGTGCTCAGTGAGGTTCTTCGCACTCAAGTGTTGAGTAGAAATGCTCCTGTAGCTCAGTGAGTTTATCACACTCAGGTGTTGAGCAGAAATGCTCCTGATGCTCAGTGAACTTATCACACTTAAGTGCTGAGCAGAAATGCTCCTGTAGCGCAATGATCTTCACATGTCGTATTGAGCAGTGCTCCTGTCTTTTGCGCCCGTCGCTTGCACCTCGGTGCAAGTCAGGAGGGAACAGGTCTTCGTAGTTGCCCCTTCTGGCCCAACCTGACCTGGTTCCCGTTGACAGCCTTCCTGACTTCCCCTGATTCAGGGACGGGGCACGATGGCACCCGCGTTCTACCCCTGGAGATATCCGGGCGGTTCTACATCTGAACGTGGAGGTTCAGGCGGCTATCACAGAAATGTGATAGTTACCATCACTTCTGCTAGCACCCTCTAAGAGGTGGTGTGCTTACGCATTAGAAGTGGAACCTAGTCGTTGAGTGCGTCTTCTCTCCTGAGGAGGTCCTGAAAGCTTTCGTTCATTTGAGTGCTCTCTTTCCTGCTAAATGGGTTGGAGTAGGCTGTTTTCCTCCTCCCTCAAAATAATGTTGCCTCTGTATATATTGACGCATCATGATGCAGAAGCATAGGAAGCACGTCCTGATCGTCAGGTTCCTGAGGAAGCAGGGTATTGTAAATCCTTGTGTCCCTCTTTATCCTCTTGGGCCTTATGTCTAGTGTAACTGCACTGCAGAGACCGCACCTGAGCCACTGCTGCTCGCTTGGTCTCTACTAGAGGGTAGGGACTTGCTCGCTTTCGGTCACAGTATTGTGCCTGGAGTTCGGGCCGGATAACTCTCATGAACCGAGACCCCGGCCTGGATTGTGCCCAAGGTTCCTACCTCTCCTGTAATGGGTCAGGTGGTGAGCCTGCAAGCGCTGCCTGGAGGAGGCAGAACCAGCCCTGACTTCTCTGTTCGTCTGCTTCATAGCGGTAATAGACGTGTACAGAACGCAGCCTTAGAACTCAGACCATCTGTTAGGAATCAGCAGAGAGGGAAGGCTTTTTCCAAGCAAAGTGGCCCACTGATATGTTTGCCTTATTTTCTGTGAAAAATTCCGAGATGCTCTTGTCCTCTTAGGTGTTGAGCTCCTCTATGATGAGTGTTTTTGCTCCGCCTGGGCGTTGACAGAGTGCTTTGCTGACAGATTTAGAGTTGGGGGCTGGGCGACACCTATTGAACCGCTGCTTCCCGTGGGCTCCCTTCTTATGAAGCCAGTTTCACCGTGAGCCCGGTTCAAGTGTCCGCTTGCTGCGCCATTCCCCTCCTATGGACTGGATAAGTGCGCTTTCTACTCCAGTTGAGTTCTCTTAAGCCGAACCCTGTTGAGTTCCTCCATACCCCTCCGACGCCGGACGTGCGGAACGTCTGGTGTCAGGCCTACCACTCGTAAGCAGTGTGGAACCTGTGTTAGGCTGGGTCCATATGTTGCGGTGTTACAGTGATCCCATATGTGTATTCTTCCACGATACGACTCCCTGCGGCGAGCCCGTGTCTTCCCTCGGCAGAGTCTCTCTGCCGTCACTGTCCGGTGTGTCTCCCCCCGTCTTAGGCTGGAGCCACCCCAGTGACATTCCATATGTTATACTGCCCGGTTCCTGCCCAGTTCATATGTGTACTCTACACGTTACCTCCCTCTGGGTTGGATGTGGCTTCTGCAGCGTCCCTTCCTTCCAATGTACGGGGAACGCTTTCCCAGTGGTCCTGTAGGAACAGCAGTGACTTCCCTGGCCTAAGCCCTGTCCTTCCCCGCCTTAAATTTGCGGGTATCAGGAGGCTTTTGTCTAGGCACTGGAAGGTGGCAGCTTTAGTGGCTCTTTCAAAGGTTATCCCCATTCAGTCGACCGTCGACTACGTCTGACGTTATCGACTGAAAGGTAACGTCCTGGTTGCGTATGCAACCCCCGTTCCCTGGAGGAGGGAACGGAGGACGTAGTCCCCTTGCCACTACCGCTGGACCACCTCTGACCCGGGTTACGCTCGGCTCCTCAGCGAAAAGCAACTAGTGCGTGCATCCACTTCCGTATTTATACCCACGCTGTGGGTGCGGAGTGTGTGATGCAAATCACGCACGCCAATTCCATTGGCTCGTTCAATAGTACTCGAAGATGATAGGCTCTCTGACGCGATCCCCATTCAGTCGACCGTCGACTACGTCCCCCGTTCCCTCCTTCAGGATAACTCTGCATACGCAACCAGGACAATCATGGGGAAGACTGCTGACTTGACAGCTGTCCAAAAGATGACCATTGACATCTTGCACAAGGAGGACAAGACACAAAAGGTCATTGCTAAAGAGGCTGGCTGTTCACAGAGCTCTGTGTCCAAGTACATTAATAGAGAGGTGAAGGGAAGGAAAATATGTGGTAGAAAAAAGTGTACAAGCAATAGGGATAACCGCACCCTGCAGAGGATTGTGAAACAAAACCCATTCAAAAATGTGGGGGAGATTAACAAAGAGTGGACTGCAGCTGGAGTCAGTGCTTCAAGAACCACTATGCACAGACGTATGCAAGACATGGGTTTCAGCTGTCGCATTCCTTGTGTCAAGCCACTCTTGAACAAGACACAGCGTCAGAAGCGTCTCTCCTGGGCTAAAGACAAAAAGGACTGGACTGCTGCTGAGTGGTCCAAAGTTATGTTCTCTGATGAAAGTAAATTTTGCATTTCCTTTTGGAAATCAAGGTCCCAGAGTCTGGAGGAAGAGAGGAGAGGCACAGAATTCACGTTGCTTGAAGTCCAGTGTAAAGTTTCCACAGTCAGTGATGGTTTGGGGTGCCATGTCATCTGCTGGTGTTGGTCCACTGTGTTTTCTGAGGTCCAAGGTCAACGCAGCCGTCTACCAGGAAGCTTTAGAGCACTTCATGCTTCCTGCTGCTGACCAACTTTATGGAGATGCAGATTTAATTTTCCAACAGGACTTGGCACCTGCACACAGTGCCAAAGCTACCAGTACCTGGTTTAAGGACCATGGTATCCCTGTTCCTAATTGGCCAGCAAACTCGCCTGACCTTAACCCTATAGAAAATCTATGGGGTATTGTGAAGAGGAAGATGCGATACGCCAGACCCAACAATGCAGAAGAGCTGTAGGCCACTATCAGAGCAACCTGGGCTCTCATAACACCTGAGCAGTGCCACAGACTGATCGACTCCATGCCACGCCGCATTGCTGCAGTAATTCAGGCAAAATGAGCCCCAACTAAGTATTGAGTGCTGTACATGCTCATACTTTTCATGTTCATACTTTTCAGTTGGCCAACATTTCTAAAAAATACTTTTTTTGTATTGGTCTTAATTAATATTCTAATTATCGGAGATACTGAATTTAGGATTTTCATTAGTTGTCAGTTTTAATCATCACAATTAAATGAAATAAACATTTGAAATATATCAGTCTGTGTGTAATGAATGAATATAATATCCAAATTTCACTTTTTGAATGGAATTACTGAAATAAATTAACTTTTTGATGATATTCTAATTATATGACCAGCACCTGTACAGAAGTCTAATTACAGTTGTATTCTATCTTGATGGAATGCTTTTAATATAATTTGTAATAATGTTTTTATTATATTTCCTAAACACTTACACAATAATGTACATCACATGTCCGTAACATCACATATAATGTACAAAAACAAAACAAAAAAAACAAAAACAAACAAACAAACACCGGGGCTCATATTACACGAAAAAGTGCAGTAGCACAAACCAACATTGGATAATAAAGTATGTACTCTGAGTAAATAATACACTGCAATCAACAATAGCCACAGATAAGAGAAATAAAATAAAATAAAATAAAATATGGTTAGTGCAAATTAAAATATATTTTCAAATGGATATAATACCTAATCAAGCATTTTGTTCCTCCTCTATTATATTGTTCATATCCCCCTGCTCAATAAATAATAAAAAGGGACTCCAAATCCTCTTAAATTGGTCTTCTTTACCCTTAAGAATATATGTTATCTTTTCCACTGCAATGCATGAAGATATTTCTCTTAACAATCGAGTTATAGTAGGCCTTTCTATCTTTTTCCAATAAATGGCGATGAGCCGTTTGGCATGTAGAATACACGTCAATCAATACTTGAGTGTCCTTATTAATTTTCCAGTTATCAGGATGAATACCAATAATGAAAAGCCCAGGATCCAGTGGCAATCCTACTGAGACTATATGCCATATCATATAATTAATTTCTTTCCAAAACGCTTTTATTATATCACATTCCCACATACAATGAATTAATGTGCCTTTTGCACAGTTACATTTAAAACAGGTATCTGGTATATTGCTATATATTTTCTGCCAATTGTACTGTAACAGTTTTAGTCTGCTGTTAATTGTCTGTATTTGGGCTTTTGCACATGTTTGCTCCCATTTTTCCTTATCTATCTTCAATCCTTCAAGGTCTTGCACATGTTTGCTCCCATTTTTCCTTATCTATCTTCAATCCTTCAAGGTCTTGTTCCCACATGGCAAGTCTGGATGTAGATGACTCCTGAGAACCTAACAATAACATGTTGTATAAACAAGATATGTGTCCTCCACCAAGGCTTGATTTAGATATACATTTCTCCAGATTAGTTAGCTCTGGCTCAGCAAGTCCTTTCCCCCGGGCAGTACGTATAAAATTCCTAATTTGCAAATATTTATAATAATGTTTTTTAGGGATTTTGAACTTGTCAGTAATATCAGTAAATGACATTAGAACGCCCTCTTTGTATAGATCCTTAACTTTCCTCACACCATTCTGAGCCCAGAGTCGAAAGCCTAAATCCTTTCGACCAGGTATAAAATTATTATTTCCCCATATTGGGCTAAACACAGATAAAGATTATTTTTCCTTTAGATGAATTCGTACTTTCCCCCAGACATTTATCATGTTCAGTACTATTGGGTTAAATGATATTCCACTAACATTTTTCTGTAATATTTTTATATTGGCTGAATAAAGATACAAGTTAAAAGGAATCTTCGATTTCACAAATAAATTTTCTATTTCTAGCCATTTAGGAGGAGCACTTGCAGAAAAATGAAACATTATCGCTCTTAACTGGGATGCCCAATAGTAGGATTGAATATTTGGGAGCTTCAATCCTCCCCTATCGTATGGTAGGTAAAGCAAAGATGTCCGGACACTTGGGTGTTTATTATTCCAAATGAACTGGATAAAAATTCTTCATAGAATGGTGAAAAATTAGGTAGTGGGGGGCAAAGGGATATTTTGGAAATAATAAATTATTTTGGGTAGTGTATTTGTCACAAGGTGATGAATTAGAGACGGAACTAAACAGTCCGCGGAGGGATGTTTCCACCCGGAGCGGTTTCAACCGAACACCAAGCCAGCCCTGCATGCGTCGCTACCATAGTAACAGCAGCCGCTGATGGCAAAGTGACAGCAGGTGCGGCGCATTAAGCAACTGTGTGATGATTGGGACACGCCGCCTTTAGGAACAGATAAAAACAAAGCTTTGAGAGACCATGGGGATGGGGCGTGGGATTGCTGTGGCGTCCTAATTCTTCTTCTTGCTGAGGTGGGCTGAGAGATTTCTGTGGGACAAATTGGCTGGTGAGATTGATCCGTGGAAAGGGATCCGCTACAAAGAACTGGGTGGCGGAGAACAGAAAGGCAGAGGACGAAGTCCTATATAAAATATTATCGAGTCCACTTACCGGGGTGAAGATAAGTACCAACTTTCTACTGGCTGTATTACATGTGATTTACATACAAAAATATGATATATGACGAGAAGTGACATAGAAAAAGGAGGCCAGACTCCTGATGGAGAAGACAGCTGTTGTGACTAGTGATTGTAATCGCTAAAGTCTTCCGTCTTTCTGCCTCCACTGTTTAGAGCGAGGAGGTGGGCCGTGGCCTTAAATTTCATGGAGTGGATGAGAGTGACGTGTGTTAATGCTGTGTTCCACCGGGTGTGGTTGAAGTGAAGTTACTGCATGCTTACTGTACAGAACTCTGTCACATGCCCATCGGTCTCGCCTTGTGTTGCAGTTCGGAGCTTTCTGAGGGAGAGATTCAGTGACAGTGGATTCTAAGCCTGCTGACGTTAGGAGCTGGTCGACTGTTTGGATTGTTTTTCTTCTGCCAACTGGTCAACGTTCTCGCCATCCCTCTAAGCTTTCTGCACCTGCTATACTGGGAAGAACCAACTGTACCTGGAGTACCCACCTGCTGTCCAGTCGACGCCTCCCTCACAGCCGTAAGTCTTCTGCACCTGACGTATTGGGAAGAACCAACTGTACTTGGAGTATTCACTTGCTGTTCAGTCGATGCCCCCTTCACAGCCGTAAGCCTTCTGCACCTGACGTATTGGGAAGAACCAACTGTACTTGGAGTATTCACTTGCTGTTCAGTCGATGCCCCCTTCACAGCCGTAAGCCTTCTGCACCTGACGTATTGGGAAGAACCAATTGTACTTGGAGTACTCACTTGCTGTTCAGTCAACGTCTCTCTTCACCGCTGTAAGCTTTCTGCACCTGCTATACTGGGAAGAACCAACTGTACTTGGAGTACCCACCTGCTGTCCAGTCGACGCCTCCCTCACGGCCGTAAGTCTTCTGAGCCTGTCGTATTGAGAAGAACCAACTGCACTTGGGGTGCTCACTTGCTGTTCAGTCGACGCCCCCCTTCACAGCCGTAAGCCCTCTGCACCTGACGTATTGGGAAGAATCAACTGTACTTGGAGTACTCACTTGCTGTCCAGTCGACGCCCCCCTTCACAGCCGTAAGCCCTCTGCACCTGATGTATTGGGAAGAACCAACTGTACTTGGAGTACTCACTTGCTGTTCAGTCGACGTCTCCCTTCACCGCTGTAAGCCTCTGCACCTGCTTTACTGGGGAGAACCAACTGTACTGGGAGTACCCACCTGCTGTCCAGTCGGCGCCTCCCTCAACGCCGTGAGTCTTCTGAACCAGAAGTATTGGGAAGAACCAACTGTACTTGGAGTACTCCCGTGCTGTTCAGTCGACATCCCCTCCACAGCCGTAAGCCTCCTGCACCTGACGTATTGGGAAGAACCAACTGTACTTGGAGTACTCACTTGCTGTTCAGTCGACGCCCTCTTTGCAACCGTAATTCCTTCTGCACCTGATATACGGGGAAGAGAGTCAGCCGTTCTTAGAGTACTTACCTGCTGTCCAGTCGGCGCCTCCTGCTGTCCAGTCAGCGACTCCCCCCACAGCCGCAAGCCTTCTGCACCTGAGAGACTGAGAAGAGTCAACTGTACTGAAAGTACTCACCTGTTGTCCAGTTAATGCCCTTTGCGCATTCAAGGTATGCGCCGCTGTTGAGGAGTGGCATCTCCCTGCAGCTCGTTGGATTCTGAGGAAGAAGTTTTAAATTAGGATTTACAATTTATATAGAGCCACTGGCTCAATTAATCAGACAGCACTTGTTGATTCCAGGGGTCGAAATTAACGGCATGGAACATAAAATTTGTCTTTTTGCAGACGATGTTATGATCTATTTAACTGAACCCAAAAAACATTTCATAAACCTTATGCAAGTATTAGAGCAATTTAATGAATATGCTGGATACAAATTAAATGTAATAAAAACCCAAATTCTTATGCTTAATTGTAAACCAAACACGCAACTCAAACAAAACTATGACATTAATTGGGACGCAAAATGTATAAAATACTTAGGTATAAATATGACTAAAGACTTAACAAAATTGTATAGGGCCAACTACGATCTAATTACTAATAATATAAAGAGTGACATTGAGAGGTGGTCCACATATCCCATGAGCTTCAGTGATAGGATAAAAGGAATAAAAATGAATGTCTTACCACGCCTGCTGTATTTGTTTCAATCCCTCCCAGTGGAAATCCCACCAAAGCAATTCTTTGAATGGGACAAAATAATATCCAGGTATATATGGGGGGGTAAAAGACCCAGAGTGCGCTATTCAACACTCCAATTACCTAGAGAGAAAGGTGGCATGGCTCTTCCAAGTCTTAAAAATTATTACTGTGCAGCACAGTTGCGTCCCATCTTATATTGGTGTACCTCTAGTTACATAGCCAAGTGGAAAGACATAGAAACACATATACAAGATCTTCAAGTTCAGTCAATTATAGGGGAGAGTAAAATCCAGGGTTATATTAAAGACAAGCTGGACCCAATAACAACATTCTCATTGAAGGTATGGCATTCTATTGTTAAACAATTCAAATTGGAGAAAGAAATTGGAATACTTAGGTGGATTACTCAGGATGAGGAATTTAAGTCAGGAAGGGATGACCCAATTTTTCAACAGTGGAGGGATAGGGGAATAACAGCATTGTGCTGTGTAATTACAGAGGGTGAAATTAGAAGTTTCCAGGACATAAAGGAGAACTTTGGAATAAGAAATCAGGATTTATTTAGATACTTCCAGTTAAGGGACTACTACAACAAAAAAAGGAAAGTTAAAGTAAATGATATCCATCCCCTTACTAAAATGATGATGGACGCCTATGAGCATGAGCATACACTACCCAGAATAATTTCTTATTTGTATGAAGTGTTGATGTGTAGCGGCCCGTCCTCTACATTATATATAAAATTGAAATGGGATAAAGAACTAAAGATTGAAATAACAGAAACGGATTGGTATGACTTGTGGTCAATACACCAAACTACTACCAGTTCACAAATATGGAGGGAGTTTTGCTGGAAGTGCCTTATCCGCTTCTTTATAACACCTAAGATCAGAAACAAACAAGTCTCCGGACAACAAGCCTGCTGGAGGCAGTGTGGACAGTTAGAAGCGGATCACACACACATTTTTTGGAGCTGTGAGAAAATCCAGTCCTTTTGGGACGATGTGCAGGTAGTTATGTCGGAAGTGTTTGGATTTAAAATACCTAGAACCTCTATGTTTCTACTAATGGGAAATATTAAAGGCATAGTCCCTAAAAGTGATCAATACTTATGTAAAATCCTTCTTGCGGCTTGCAAAAAAACTATAACTAGGAACTGGCTTAAAGATACTACTTTGAAGTGTAAACAATGGTTTGGAATTATTGAAGAAATCATGGTTATGGAAGAACTTACATATATTTTAAAGATGAAAAAAGGTGCTTTTAAAAGGGACTGGGAAAAGTGGTTGATATATAAAGAATGTAAAGACATCTTTAGCTAAGTAAACAGTAATGGCAGAATGGTTAACCTCACCAGTTTTGGCTTTGTTGTTCAGTGTTTCTTTTTCCTTCTTTCTTTCTTTCTTTCTTTCTTTCTTTCTTTTATTCATTCTTTTATATTTATTTATTTATTTATTTTTATTTATTTATTTATTTTTTTATATTTTTTATAGGGGGGTTAGTGCATACATATAATTTTAGGTATGCAGGTATACAATGATTATATTTGAGAATATGCGTGGATATTGTGACAAAGTTGTATAAGTATAAAGCTGTCTAAGCCATGTAGCATACAACTGCGATGTATTTATGCATAATTCCTTCTCCTCCCTTCTGTTTATATTGTTTTTGCTTTATTTGTTCATCCTGTAAATCAAAAAATAAAAATAAAAGTGTTAAAAAAAAAATTAGGATTTACAAATTGTTTAAAATCAATAAAGCCGCTTCACTTTCATTCCCTTTGTCTGCTTGGTTTCTGGTCTGCTCCTCAGTGGTACTGATGTTCTAAGGGAAGGGTGTAGACCGAGTCGACCCTCCCGACCTGTGACATATTCATCTTTAATATATTAATTCGACCAATTAATGAGATTGGTAAACCTGACCATCTATCTACAGACTTAGTAATTGAATTTGTTAGGGCATTGTAGTTCAATGAGGTTATTTTTTCTATATCTGCCACAATCTGGAGTCCTAAGTATGTAAATGCATCTGTAACGTTAAGACTGGAAGTTCAGGATGATAATTTAGACTTTTCCTCTTGATTAAGAAATAAAATAGAGGATTTAGACTGATTTATCTTATAGCCAGAATTTCCCGAACCTTTTTATGAGATGGAGTAAAGCTGGAATAGATTGGCTGAGCTCTGTAAGAAATAATAAAACATCATCTGCATATAGGAATATGCAGTGTGTTGAGCCAATCCTAATTCCCCTAATGTTGCTTTCATCTCGTACTGCAATAGCAAGTGGTTCGATTACCAAGAGAAACAAAAGTGTTGACAGAGGACATCCCTGCCGGGTGCCTCTATTTACTTTAAAAGGCCTTGAAATTATTCCATTGGTCAGGACCTCTGCTGTAGGGTGTGTATACAATAACTTAATCCATGAGCAAAATACTTCCCCAAAACCAAACCTTTGTAGAACCTCCCAGAGGAAAGGCCACTCCACCCTATCAAAGGCTTTCTCTGCGTCTAAAGATAAAATTGCTGTATCTGGAGAACCCTTTTTATGATGTAAAATATGAAACAACATCCGTACATTGTGAAATCCCTGACGGCCTTTCACAAATCCATTCTGATCACGGTCCACTATATTTGGTAAGACATGTTCTAGTCTTTTTGCCAATATCTTACTAAGTATCTTTGTATCAGAGTTTAGTAATGAAAATGGACGATAGGATTCACACTTTGTTTTTAATTTGTTGGGTTTAAGAAGGAGCATAATCCATGCACCTCTTAAAGATGGTGGGAGTACACCTTGTTGGTATGACTCTTTAATCATATTTAAGATAGGGATTTTGGCTAATTTTTTCTTAAACTTATAAAAATCTATAGGAATTCCGTCTGGTCCAGGAGTTTCGACCACCTCTCAGATTCTCAATAGCGCTTAAAACTTCTTCTTCTGATAAATCTGCTTCAAGATTGTATTTTACCTCATTAGAGAGCTTAGGAATTTTAACCTCATTTAAAAAAGTTTCTTGTTGTTTCCTATCTTCTGTGTATTCTGAGCTGTATAAAGAGCTAAAATAAATCTTTAAACGCATTATTTATTTTAACAGGATCCGTCGTAATGTCTCCCCCCTCTTCTTGAATTTAATTAATAGCACTTTCGGACTGCAACTGTTTGATTCTCCACGCTACAAGTTTCCCTGGTTTTTCTCCTTGATCATAATAGCTTTGTTTCAGTTTCATCATACTGCTTGCCACTCTAGAGGCGGACATCTCTTCATACTGGGCTCTAAGAAATAAAATTTCCTGATCAATTTGATCAATTTTAGTGTCATTAATTTGATTTTGAAATTGTCTTTTTTCTAGGTCTTTCAATCCAGAAGATTTAACTTTTGATTACATAATTTTGATTGTGTTTTAGTGTAACTAATTATCTGACCTCTAATAAAGGCTTTAAATGCTTCCCACCTAGTACTAGCTGATGTTTCTGAAGTATTCATATCGAAATATAGGTCAATCTGTTGTTCCATATATTCAATAAACTTTGAATTTCCTAGCCACTTTGGATGTAATCTCCATTTTGGTGGCTCACTTCTTAAATTGGCATCCATGTATATCAGAGATATGGATGCATGATCTGATAGTACCATACTATCATACCAACAGTCCTGAATTTTTGACAGGAGAGGTGCTGATATGAGAAAATAGTCAATTCTTGAGTGAGTCTTGTGCGTACTTGAGTAACATGAGAATAGAATATCTGTGGGCTTTTGGTTTCTCCATACATCAATTAAATTTAAGTCATTTATAAAAGATTTTAGTACTTTTCTTGTTTGATTGTGTGATCGATCGACTCCAGAAGATCGATCTTTACCCGGATCTAGGGTGCAATTAAAGTTACCTCCCATTATATAGTGACTGTGAAGTGAGGAAACAGTTAAGAATAGGTCAGTAAAGAATGCAGCATTATTTGTATTGGGACCGTATACGTTAATTAAGTTCAGTGTTTCTGACAAAAGGGTTCCCTTTATAATGACATACCTCCCCATAGTATCATATTTTACCTCAGACATCTGAAATGGTATAGATTTACGAATCAAGATAATTACCCCTCGTGCTTGGCTACTATAAGATGCAGAAAAAACTTGTCCAGGCCATCTCCTTCTAACCCTTATTATATCTTCAGATCTTAGATGTGTTTCTTGAAGGAACACAATCTTGCACTGCAATTGTTTGCTGCTTGAGGTTTGTTATACTGTTAAGACCCCTACAGTTCCCGGATGTAATTTTTAGCTTTACTTCTCTAGACATTGTTATTAATTATATGCAATGCACCCCTTTTTCTCTATTAAACACTTGAATGTCTCCAAAATACACCAGAATGAACATATTAGTGAAATTATAGACCAAAAATGAAAAACAGCCCCTAGTTGAACAATTAGACATAAAAATAAAATAAAAAATACAAATTCAACCAAATAAACAAATTTCCCAGGTCTCTTCGACCACCCTTGTTCCCTGAATTTAACTTCACTAGAAACAACACGGATCCACCACCGACTCTCTCTCCCTGAGGAACCGCTCTCTTTATGTCAACTCACGCCATCACTTCCGTATTTAAGCTCTTAGTATGTAGCAAACTATTTACATTGATAGTTTATCCGAAAATATACCAGTAAAAATAAAATTAAAATAAAAAGTAGAAAAAAAAGGGAAAAAAAATGGAGGGGGGAATGCAAAATATAAATTTCCCCACACAGGTAAACATACTTTGTCCAAATGATTATAGTCTCCTTACATTTGCGCTCTTTCAGACGCAACCCCATGCCCATGCAAAAATTAAATAAATAAATGAATGAATGATTGACTAATAGTAGCCTAATAATAAAAATGATCAAAACAAGTGTATAAAGTGGGCATTATCAAAGTCTAAAGTCTCTGGCATTATATTTTTAATCCAGTTCATTACATCAGTGACTCACCCTATTTCTAATGGATTCGTCTACCCTGGTGGATTGTCCAAAAAGGCTTCAACTTCTCCAGGGTTCTCGAAAGTATACAAAGTTCCATTGAAAGACACTTGTAGCCGTGAGGGGAAGAAGAATCTGTAATCCAAACCTTTTACTCTAAGCTTTTTCTTGACCTCATTGTAGCTCTGGCGTTTCTTGCTGACCTCGGCTAAAAAATCAGGAAAGAGCATCACTCGCTTGCCTTTGTACAGAACCTCTTATTTTTCTCTGGCCGCATTCAATACTCGAAATCTGTCTTTGTAATTAAGGAACTTCATTATTAACCCCCTGGGGTCGGCTATCGCGCCGGCGCGATAGTCTCGCTTTTTTTCTTATCAGTGCAAAAGAAACTCAAATAACTCCGTCGATTTTTGTCATACAGGCAAGTGTTATACATTTTTAAAAACTGTTAAATGTCTTCTTTTTTTGTGTACACTAATAATAAAAACAAAAAGTTGTGTTTTTCGTAAAATAAAGAAAAATAACATGATGCACGTTCTGTCTTCTCTCTCAATGTAAAGTTCATTCTGACACGCGACAGAAAATGATCTGTAACTCAGCCAATACTTGCCACCCACACATGAAAGTAATGTCTTTACAAAGTTCGAAGTCTCCTTTTTTAAATGAAGTAAATCATATCAAAAACAAATATTCTTGGTTTAAGAAATCCGTATGAAAGCAACGACATGTACAGTTTCTCCAGCCCGAGCTCATTAACTTTAATTTGACCACACCCCCACGCGCGCAGCTGTTCTCATTCAAATGATCCACGTGAAGGAACGCAGAGCTGTTAACGCCCTCATTAGCTCTAAACAAAGAATCAGCGACTCCAGTATTTCTCTACTTTTCATCAGTTTGGAAGTCTGTTTGTGCTGTGGATTTACCTTGGATTTACCTAAGAAGGACACATTTTTATTATGAGAACAATTTTTAAGGTAAGAGACATAATAGTAAGTGTTTTATTGTTGCATAAACTTTACATTGTAGCTACTAAACTCAAACTGGTGCAGCCTAAAATGTTATGAAATGAGATACAAGTAGGCCTATGCTAGTATGAGTGTTTATTCTAATATGGTGAATATTTTAATGTTTAGACCTGTGTTTACTGTTAAATACTGTGTTTGTGGATATCTGCTCAAACGTAGATGTATAATGTAAAAACAATGTTTTATAGTTTGGAGCGGCTCGATCGCTGCACGCGCTGAGTTTGGGTCTGAGTCACGCTGTGTGTTTGAAAAGCAAAACACGCCACACATTAGGCTTCACGACAAACTCATCTCATTTCATAACGAATAGAAATATTTGAAGTAACATATGATAAACAATATATGTTTGTCTAGTGTAGTGTTAGTGAAAAGTGTTCATTTTTAACGATTTATAGGCTGCCTGCTATCTAGGCTATTGTTATTATTTTATGCAGCCCTACACATGCCTATATACAAGGCACAACACACTAGGTGTTCCTATATATATTTACAAAATACATATACATATATACACTGCCGTTCAAAAGTTTGGGGTCGGTAAGATTTTTAATGTTTTTAAAAGAAGTCACTTATGATTAGATTATTTTTCAGATAAATGCTGTTCTTTTGAACTTTCTATTCATCAAAGAATCCTGAAATAAAAATGTAAATAACTGTTTTCAACATTGATGATAATGAAAAATGTTTCTTGAGCATCAAATCATCATATTATACTGATTTCTGAAGGATCATGTGACACTGAAGACTGGAGTAATGATCACAGGAATAAATTACACTTTACTATATATTTACATAGAAAACAGCTGATTAAAATTGAAATATTATTTCACAATATTACTGGGTTTGTTTTGTATTTTTACTCAAATAAATGCAGCCTTTGTGAGCATACGTGACTTCTTTTAAAAACATTGAAAAATCATACCGATTTATTTATTTTTTAGAAAGGGACCAGATGCCACTGGATGAGTCCTGCTGACTTCAACATTCACATGAGTCTCTGTACATGAACATGGTAAAATGAAAAGTCAAACACCTTGGACATGACAGGTATGTAGGCTACTATGTTTCAGGAATGGCACAAAGGTGTGTGACTGTTTAAGTCTTTGTCTTTACATCAGTGTGTTTACTAATGTGCTTTTTGTCCTTTGTTGTGTATCTTTGGATTATGTTGTGTTGTAAATAAATCCAGACAATCTAAAAGCCATTCTTTTTTTAATTTCTCCTCATTCTTTGTGCAAGGCTTCTCATGATGATAGGGCCTGATAGCCCCTAATAGGGCCATTAGGGGAGGGTCTTTGTCTTTCTCAGGTGTAAAATGCATTCATATTAATGAGAGATCCACGCCTCCTCACATAAAGCTTTCTCACACAAAACACGTCATACAAATTTTAAATCAATATATTGTCTTATCTAAATGAGTATACAGGATGATTTTCACATAGTTTTGGAGCAAATATTCTAAGCTACGTGATACAATTTTCAAAAGTGTTGTGAATAAATAATCACTATGGGTTTTATGACCTTATTTCAGTGACATTTGTTTTTTGTTTTTTCACAAACCACGCATAAACATTATCTTAAAAATACAAACATGTACATACATGTTGCTCACATATTACGGTAGCCCCATTTGTGCTATATAGAGTGAATTTACACCTTTGCCATTAACATGTTTATAAATAACTGAAAAAAGCACAAATGTCAGAGCATGTCAGAACACCTCCAGGACCCAGAAAACACCTCAGACCTCAGAGGGTTAATGCCCTCGGCGGTGCTTTGTCGTCTGATCTGACACTTGCGATTCTGTGAGCTCGTTCAATGATCAGTGGAAAGCGAAGAGGTTCCATCCCCAGTGCGTCAGGAAGCCAATTTTCCAGAAAACCACACGCGTCTCTGCCTTCAGCTTTCTCCGGCAGCCGTACGTTGGAACGCCGACTGCGATTTTCCAGATCTTCTGTTTTAGCAGACAGCGACTTTATTTTGTCTTCCAACATTTTAGCTGTAGATTGCAGTTTGTTAACAGTGTCCTCGGTCTGAGATATTCTCTCCTCTGCTTCTGTCAGTCTAGCGGAGCAGTCACCTATTTGATTCTTAACGTCCGTCAAAATGGTTAACACCGATTCGAATTTTGCAGAAAATTCTGACTTTAAGGAGATGATTGCTTGAAGAATTTTGTCCAAGTTTGCGGGGTTACTTTCCTTCGATGTCTCTGCGTCTGAAAACTTGGCCTCCGAACTTTGTGTGACACCCACTATCTTCACCTCCTCGTGGTCTTCGGAACCGGAGAGCCCTTCATCCCGATCTGATTTAGACGTTTTCCCTCCCTTGTTTTTCGACAATTTAGGTGCCATTTTTGTTAGGAATATATGAAATATCAGTAAATACTTTCTATCAGTAACTCAAGAGCAATTATTGATGAAATTAGATGAAACTGGAAGCGACAGAAGATAATGTTACCGCCTATCTCCACGCCATAACCGGAAGCCGCTTTTAATATAATTAGTCATATATGTGTGTGCATTTTTGTTCTTTTTCATAGGAGAGGTGCTTGGTGTCGACTATCACCTGAGTCAGATTGGACAGTCCCTGGTGATGAACCCCTATTCCACCCAGACTGCAGCCTTCTCTACTGTGGCTGCTGCCTCCTCCACACAGCCTGCTTTTATAATAATAATGTATTGTATTTAGTGTCCATTTCATTAATTTAACATATTTAATATTGGGGGCATCCAAGTTATTTGACATATTTGATTTTTTTTTAAAGTAACGCATTAGTTACTTTCCCTGGTAATTAGTTACTTTTATAATGATGTAACTCAGTTACTAACTCAGGTACTATTTGTGAGAAGTAACTAGTAACTATAACTAATTACTTTTTTAAGTAACATGCCCAACACTGCTCGTGATTGACATTATACTGTTATATCTTTCCTTGCAGATTTTTGAGCATAGAAGACGTGAAAATGCACTATCCAAACTTAAATGGTTGTAATTCAAGAATGCTTTGGAATATAGACCTAAATTTGCTCTTGTTAAAGAACACACTCAGCAGATTATTGCTTATTGAATTCTGATTTGGCGGATGGACGCACTTTGCTTCTTCCCAGTCTGCATGAGATTTCACAGCGGTAGTTTATTTACAAGGTGATTCAATAAGGGACATATTTCGTGTCACAGATTATTTGACACGTTATACTTGTTTAATACGTTACGTGCACAATAGAACTTCCGATTAACTTCCATGTGTTGAGTTCGCTAGTTTTGAGTGGACATACACTAAGTTTCAATATGAGCAGATTTCGGGTAAAAGAGAGGCGGTTGGCGTATCAACACGTGAAAAAGACAGCACTCCATTGTTGTGTACCCCTTTGTGCGAATTCGTCCAGGTACAACAGTGCTATAAGCTTTCATAGCTTTCCAGTGGATGTGTCGGTGAGAGCCAAATGGATGGTAAGAGTACGACGGAACTTCACCCCTAGCAAGACGAGTCGTGTTTGCAGCAGGCATTTCCAAAAGGACGATTTTGTTAACAACCCGGGGAAATTGAGAAAGTTGAAGAAAGGGGCCATTCCTGCTCTTTTTTCCTGGAATAATTTTCAAATACCAGCACCGAGGGCGAGCGTGTGGGAGCGGAGACCCAGAGCGGATAGCCCTCCTCCTGTCCATGACATCGACTCAGAAGAAGAGATGGAGGTGGCTACCCTGGCACCAGATCATGATTACTGTATTACTCCTACAACAGCAATGGTCGCAGATCAGTTCGCTGAGGAAAACGATACACTTCGCCAGAAAGTAAAGGAGCTCGAACTACAAATTCAGGCTCTCCAGCTGCGTAGTTGTTTTGGACTGATGCACTTTTCAGGATCGGACGAGCACATCCGATATTATACCAGGTAAGTCATAATTAATGTGTTTTGAATTGCAGGAAGCTGATGTCTTGTACCATATTAACAGTGATGGACAAAAAATCACGCAAGTCATGTACTTTAGTGAAAGTAAAAATGGGCTACTACACATGTTAAATTTTGCAAGAGGAAGAGTATTTTCCTTCAAGTGTACATCAAATATCAAAAGTAAAAGTAATGTAATTTATGACTAACACAATGATATGATCAGGCCCAAACTTGTGCCACCTACAGCACTCAGTCAGATGCGTACACACAACAACCTTTCATTGTCTTTTCTTCATGTAAAACAAATGTAGTAAGTAGAGGAAAAATGAAGATAATTGATCATGTGTAACTAAATTAGTCTACCATGACTAACAACAATGTTATTTTTGTGTATTTTGTTTAAAAGATTCCAGACATCCCAAGTCTCCCGGAAGTTCTGGGAGTCTCTCGCATATTGATAGCGGCACCCTGATGCCCGAAAATTAGTTCAAATCTCCCGGAATCTAGAGCTTGCAAGCTCCAAACCGTGTAGCGCGTGCACGGCAGAGAGGAAGAGAGCAAGAGACCTTGCTTGTGTGTGCAAATGTGCATGTGCGCCACATGAATGGCATGTAAGACCCCTCTTATCTAAGGTGCATGGTTTAGCATGGCATATTTCCCCAAAATGTGAGGAAGTGAGTCTGGATTTTCTCAGTCTATGCCAGTCTGCTGATGTACTTTGACTCCTAGTTGCATCCTCTATTTTGTTAGCCATCTCCCAGGTAACCTCAAGTGACTTGAAGTGGAGCTGTTGATGCTCAGTTAAAACAAACATGCTGCATGATGTCTCCAGTCTGCAGCCAGCCAATGGCAAATCTGGGAATGGTGGAGCGTCATGGTGAGCAACAGGACGACTTCTTGCCTTGGGTTGTTGGTATGACAGGGGACTGCCTGCTTGTACCAAACCGAGTGCAGAGTCCACTAGTGGCACCTCACAGGTGATACTCATTGTACAAATGGTTGGTGCAGAAACAGAGGTGAACTCTTTGTAGATTTCTGACAGTCATGGTTTTCAGATAAGAACCCAAGCGCAGACAGTATTCTATAAATACCGTATAATTGATAAACAGAAAACAAGAATCCACAAGGGGGCAAACGAACATTTACAAGGCAAAACATATACTGACAAGACTAGACGCCGAACTTGACAATGAACATACAACAATTCTGACAATAAACTTGACCATACACTAGATTGGATTACTCAAGACAGGATACAAAACGAACAAGCACCGAGTAATAACCACAAGGAAATTATATAAGGGAGATAATAACAAGGGCACAGGTGACACTGATGAAACAATGACTGAACGAGGAGAACAAGGGGGTGTGGTAAAGACACAAGACAACGCAAACACGCAGCCCAAACAACAGGCCATGTGTTCGCACCCAAAACATGAGTCTGTCATGATCCTGCCTCAGGACTAGAATAAAACAAGGAGAGAGGACAGAATCATGACACTGAGAATGGACAGGTCCAGCAACTCTCCACTGATGGCCTTGTACAGTGTGGACCTATTTGAAACAAATTGCGAAACACCAGTAAGATGCATCACTTCATAACTACAAGTAACAAAACTACAGTTTTCTTGATTTGATTGAGAAAAGTAGGCCTAACAAATTAATTAATAGATTACTAACTACTAGTCAAATTCTGACCTTACTCCCTCGGCCATAGTCCTCTGCTTTGGTTTGACAGACATCACAGCCATCTTCTCGACGGGACCTGGTTTAACACCCTGTGAATATAGGCCATAAGCAGTGATGAGCGTATGTGATGTGTGTGTGTGTGTAGATGTAGTATTGAAACTATTGTTACATTATTCCAAGACTTGTCAGGGTTATTGGCTTGTGCCACTGTTGTTCACTCTCCGTACAGCTCAGCACTGGTGGAACAACTGGAATGTCTAGCTGAGAATAATGTGCAGACTGGACAAGTAGAGCCACATAATGGTTACAGAGCTCTGATCCAGCTACACATGTACAACTGTAATGGGCCAGCTCAACAGGGATTGAGTCCTTCAGCCCCACCTGTAACAAGGTGTTAAAAAAAGATAAAAAAAAAGAGTAGCATAACTGATTTGTCATATATTTATATGGACTACTCAAGTAAGCTATTTATTTTTGTACACTGTTAGTTAAAATTTAACCTTAAAGTTAAACTTAACTTTTTTTCTTATAAACACTGTTAGTAAAGGGATTAATAATCTTTTTCTTTTAATGTGGTCAGTGGAGCAGTCTATTTGATTTGCAGGTACACTCAGAATCCCCACTTAAAAAGTACCAAGATTTCAGTATACCTACTTAGACTTAGCAGGTTTACATAAAGTTCTATACCTATCTTATGTGTTTCACCTTTCACCTGGGATGTTCAGCATACCTGGAAAAACAAAATATACTACACCACTGATTGCTGTTAGTGAAAACATAGTAGTTACGTAGCACTAAGCGTACACTGGACGTTTTTAACGTGAATGGGGGACATGGTCGACCAAATGAACATGGTTAACCTAGAGCAAAGAACCAAAAGAACACGATTAACCCAGGAACATGGGTAACCATCTTAACGCTATCCTCATCCTACACTTAAACTGTGAGGTGGTTTAGATCTGTCCATTGACAGATGACATAACGCCCTCACACACACTACTCCTGTCACTGGATCTTTCTTGGACACTGAGAGGAAATACAAAACTCAAATTAAAAATACACACAACCAGTTGATAATCATATCAACATAACAAGGTATTTAATAACACTAATAAAGTATGTCGTAATATTGACACAATTTGATGTGAGTTAAAATACTTGGCTGCTAGCTAGTCAATGTCTAACGTTAACAGCTGATCTAGCCGCTAACAGCTGATCTGGCTGCTAACAGCTGAGGTATCGCTGCTCACCTTCAAAGTTGTGGATGTAACTTGATATGTACAATCTAAATCCTTTTTCACGCTTGCAACTGGGTGCAGGTGAACAGTGGTCGACAATCCTGTGGACGTCGTTCACGTCAATTTTTCAGGAGGCCTTGTAGACAATTTCTTTTTTCAAAAAAACTATACTAAAAACTATAAAACGTCTCAGGTTACGTATGTAACCCTGGTTCCCTGAGAGGGAACGAGACGCTGCGTTGAGACGCGGTGGGAACGCTCTGCGTGATTGCGTCGTGAAGCACGTGTATAATCAGTCCAATGGAAGAGCGAGACGTCATAGGCGGGTGACGTCATAGACCAGGAAGCTATAAAGCACACCAGAAAACAGACCGCGACAGCTTCTGAAAAGGCCTGAAGCAAGTCGATTCAGGGCATGCAGGAAGTATGGCAGGAGAACGCAGCGTCTCGTTCCCTCTCAGGGAACCAGGGTTACATACGTAACCTGAGACGTTCCCTTTCAAGGGAACTCGAGCTGCGTTGAGACGCGGTGGGAACCCCATATCCACTACGCCATAATGAGAAATGCCCGTTCTGTGTGGAGTCCTTGCGCACACTAAGAAACAAGCAGCCTAGCCCCGGGAGTGGAGAGGTCTAGGTCGTAAAATCTGACAAATGTATGCGGTGAGGATCAGCCTGCCGCATTACAAACGTCCTGAAGGGAAACCCCCGAAATTAAAGCCTTAGAGGCAGCCATACTCCTAGTAGAATGGGCGCGGACAGCCATAGGTGAAGGCTGTCCGGCCGCTTCATAAGCAAGTGAGATAGCCTCAACTACCCACTTGCTCATTACCTGTCTCGATGCCGGGCAACCTTTCTTGGTTGAACCGAAGCAGACAAATAACTGCTCTGATCTACGCCACAGGGCAGCTCTGTGAACGTAGGCATCCAAAGCCCTAACGGGACATAACAGATTGAGACTTTCCTGATCTGGGGTAATGAAAGGTGGAGGGCAAAAAGCCTGCAGCACAATAGGGCCCCCCACATTAGCGGGGACCTTAGGAATGTAACCCGGCCTAGGGTGTAAAAATGCTTTCACCATACCAGGTGCAAATTCCAGACATGAAGGAGCCACCGACAAGGCTTGCAGATCTCCAATTCTCTTGATAGAAGAAATAGCGAGAAGAAATAGAGTTTTTAGTGTAAGGAATTTCTCTGAAACCTCTTCAATAGGCTCGAAGGGAGCCAGGGCCAGACCCTCAAGTACAATGGCCAAATCCCAAGCCGGTGCTCTAGAGTGTAGTGCAGGCCTCAGCCTCAATGTACCACGAAGAAAACGAATAATAAGAGGATCTCTCCCAAGAGAAGAAGCCCCCAGAGGGGAGCGATAAGCAGATATAGCCGCTACGTACACCTTTAAGGTGGAGGGAGATAATCCAGCAGAGAAACGGTCTTGAAGGAAATCGAGAACTGTACCAACCGGGCAGTTAACAGGATTTAAAAAGCGTTCTCCACACCATGTAGAGAACAGTTTCCATTTCAATGAATATAGTTTTCTCGTGGAAGGAGCTCTGGATTGAAGGATGGTCTCAACGACCTCAGTCGAGAGACCAGATTCTAAGAGCTGGGCCCCCTCAGAGGCCAAGCCCATAGTTTCCACAACTCCGGGCGAGGGTGAAATATCGTGCCCCCTGCTTGAGATAACAAGTCCCTTCTGACAGGAATCTCCATGGGAGAGCCGTGAAGGAGGGACACTAGGTCCGAGAACCACACTCGGGTCGGCCAGTGCGGGGCTACTAATAGTAGATGAGCCCCTTCTTGGCGAACCCTCTCCAGAACTCCCGGAAGCAATGATATCGGGGGGAATGCGTACAGGTGCAGCATCGGCCACACCTGTACCATAGCGTCCAGTCCGAGAGGAGCTGGATATGTGAGGGAGAACCAAAGCTGACAATGGGTTGTATCGTAAGATGCGAAAAGATCTACCTGAGCTTGACCATAGTTCTCCCATAGGAGCTCCACCACCTCGGGGTGAAGTCTCCACTCCCCGGACCTCAGCCCCTGCCTTGACAGGATATCTGCTCCCACATTCAAACACCCTGGAATATAAACTGCCCTGAGTGACAGTAATTTCCCCTGGGCCCATAGGAGGATCTGATGAGCCAGTTTGCATAATAATCGGGACCTCAGACCCCCTTGGTGGTTGATGTAAGAGACCACCGATGTGTTGTCTGTGCGGACAAGCACATGATGGCCTCTCAGGTCTGGCAGGAAGTATTTGAGAGCCTGAAATACCGCCATCATCTCTAGTCGGTTTATATGCCACGAAAGCTGATGGTCCTGCCAGACACCTGTCGCCGAGCGGCCACTCATGACCGCCCCCCAGCCTGTGAGGGAAGCATCCGTCGATAGCGTTACGCGTCGACAAGAAGCCCCCAAAACTGGGCCTTGGGCGAGGAACCAAGGTTTCTTCCACATGACCAAGGCACGTAGGCATTGCCGCGTAACCTTGATCGTGCGAAACGGATTTCCCCTCGGAGAAAACCCCTTGGTCCTGAGCCACCACTGCAGGGGTCTCATGTGCAGAAGGCCAAAAGTAATTACGTTGGACGCAGCTGCCATGAGACCCACCAGTCTCTGGAACTGTTTCACAGTGAGTGACTGGCGTAGTTTTACTATCTTTACGGCTGTGAGAATCACAGAAATACGTGCTGGAGACAATCGTGCTTGCATAGTTGTCGAATCCCACATCACCCCTAAAAAAGTGGTCCTCTGGGCTGGGAGGAGAACACTCTTCTTGGTGTTTAGCCGCAACCCCAACCTCTTTATGTGAGACAGAACGACATCTCGATGCCGAACTGCCAACTGCTCGGAACGAGCCAGGATCAACCAGTCGTCGATATAGTTTAATACGCGAATGCCCTGGAGTCTCAGAGGAGCCAGCGCTGCATCCACGCATTTCGTAAAGGTGCGGGGTGATAAACCTAGGCCGAATGGAAGGACCCGATATTGGTATGCTTCGCCCCCGAAAGCAAACCTCAGGAACTTCCTGTGATGAGGATGAATGGATACATGAAAGTAAGCGTCCTTCAAGTCTATTGTGACAAACCAGTCCTCGGACTGAATCTGTGATACAATCTGTTTGAGTGTAAGCATCTTGAACTTGAGTTTCTGAACTCTGCTGTTTAACTGACGCAGATCTAGAATAGGACGCAACCCCCCATCCTTCTTGGGAACGATGAAGTAACGGCTGTAAAACCCTGACTCTCTGCTGGGAGGAGAAACCCTTTCTATAGCCCCTTTTCGCAGAAGCGTCAGTACTTCTAGCTCCATGACCCGAGCCTGCCTCGGGTCCACCACTGTGGGAAGGACCCCTTGAAATCTGGGCGGACGAGAACCGAACTGAATTCTGTAACCGTTTTCTATTATATGCAGGACCCACTGAGAAATATTTGGCAGTAGTTTCCATGCTGCCAGAAATTCTACTAAGGGGACCAGTCTCTCGAGACTGGCCTCGGGATTCGGTTGTACGGAAATTTCGGTGCCCTGAAGCGGCGAACCGGCAGGGAACAACCGAACTGACCGTTCTACGATCCTCCTCGGAGAATCGTATGGGGACGCTGATACCTCGGTGCCCTGAAGCGGCGAACCGGCAGGGAACAACCGATGTGGCAGCGCTGCGACTCTCCTCAGAGAATCGCCCCCCAGAGGGTGCCGAGGATGAACGATTTCTCGAAAACGTCCCTCCTCGGAGGGGACCACCCTCAGAAGCCTGACGCCTTGGGCGTCAGGACTTCTTCTTAGCCCAAGCCTTCTTAGAGATGACAGTCCTCAGATCTTGCCTACCCCTAGCTGGCCTGGACTGCGACCGCCACCCAGGTTCCCCAGATTGTGGAGGAGCCCGAGTGGCGACGCTCTGTTTTTGATGCACTCTGTGCTGTGAGGAGCTTGTACTCGGACGAGACTGCTCGGTTTTAATAATCATTTTCCGCCCAGCTGTCTCGGGGACATCGAAACGTCGAGGAAGAAACCTCTGGAACGCAGCCGATTGTTTTTTCGTTTCTTGAAACCTATCGACGACACAATTGATAGCGTCGCCGAACAAACTTGAAGGTGACAGTGGCGCGTCCAGAAGAACAGACCTATCTTTATCTTTTATATCAGACAGATTTAACCAAAGATGCCTCTCCGTGGCCACCAGGGCTGCCATAGAACGGCCCACTGATTTGGCCGTCTCCTTAGTGGCCCGGAGAGACAGGTCTGTTGCGCGACGCAATTCTCGAATTGCGTCAGCGCTGACTTCCTCACGTTCATCGATATCCTTCAGCAGATCAGCCTGGTATGCCTGCAGTATAGACATAGTATGCAGACATGACGCAGCCTGACCTGCTGCCGAATAAGCTTTACCCACCAGCGAAGATGTAGATTTTAATGGCTTGGTGGGTAACGTCGGGGCTTTTAATGATGACGATGACTCAGGAGAGAGATAGCTCGCGAGCGTCTCTTCAGCCCGAGGCACCGTCAAATAACCATAGTCAGATGCACCCAAAACATTACTGTAGTTGGAAGTTTGTGGGTTAAATACTCTGAATGACGCCGGTTTATTCCACGATCTCGAAACCTCATTGTGGAGATCGGGAAAAAACGGGAGTCCCCGACGTGGAGGCTGTGTTATAGATGGTAGAAATCTTTCATCTAATAAACTTTTCTTAGAAACACTCTGAGAATCATCGGCTGACCATTCAATATTTAATCTAGCTACAGCACGAGATAAAACCTCCATAAGCTCCTCATCATTACTGGAGGCATGAGCTGGCGAAGACTCAAAATCCCCCATATCAACACTGACGACATCCAGATCCTCAGAACTGGATAGCCTCAGCAATGGTGCCCCAACCTGGGAAGGAGAAGCCGCAGCGCTGGCTCCTTCCTGGGCAGAGGCACCGGATCCAGCAGGTAAGGGTTGAGAAAGGGCTGGGCCCGTCTCAAGCCCCGCTACTAGATCCATATGCGAACCCCAAGATGAAAGCCTTCGCTGAGCCTCGGCAGCAGCGGGACCCGCACCTCGGGGAGCGCGAACCGAACCGTCCTCCTCAAAGAACGCCCGGCGAGAGCGGAGCGTCCTCACGGACAGCTTCTCGCAATGCTCACAGTCAGCTCCCTCGAGAACTGACTGGGCATGCTCCACTCCCAAACAAGCAACACAAAGCTGATGTGTGTCCCCACCCGTGATAAAACGAGGGCAAGGGACAACACAACGCTTGAATTCTTGTTTCGCCATAATATATATATATATATAGATAGATAATGTGCTTGTGACAGACAACAGTAAATAGACAAGGACAGTATACAGAGAGCGCTTGCTGAAGGCAACAGAAGCTGTCGCAGTCTGTTTTCTGGTGTGCTTTATAGCTTCCTGGTCTATGACGTCACCCGCCTATGACGTCTCGCTCTTCCATTGGACTGATTATACACGTGCTTCACGACGCAATCACGCAGAGCGTTCCCACCGCGTCTCAACGCAGCTCGAGTTCCCTTGAAAGGGAACTAACTATACCTTCTATACTTTCTTTTTTCAAAAAACCTATATAGTGCACAATTAATTTGAAACATTATATTGTTTATAAAAACAATGTTAACAGTACACATTCAAAATATCTATATATTTTGTGTCATTTAAGTCTGCAGGGTGAATCCACAAAGTCAACAGGAGCCCTGTCATCTCCTCCTGTCAAGAAGTGAGCCATTGCTAAACTCTATGATGGGGTCTTCAAGATTGAAGTGGGAAACAAGCCTGCTTTACATCTGGTAAAGGAAGAAGTTACCTCATACATGGCAGCAGACTACATTTCACTGGATATGGTTCGCCACCTGCACGGTGGGGAACCAATGAGCCTAAATATCCTTATGTTGATGTGCTAGCAAAGCGCTACCTGGCTGTGTCTGCTACCTCTGTTTCTAGCAAGGATGTTCTCCACAGCAGGAGACATTGTTAGTGCCAGAAGATCTGCCCTGAAAATTCAGATTTTGACTTTGTTCTCACCAGCTCTCAGTGATATGTGTCGGGTCCCTGCTATGATAACAATAACTTTCTCAAATGTTTACAGAACAAGCGGGAACCCAGTGTGCCTGTATCTTTATCTTTCTCTATTGCTGTTCGAGATGCATGATAGAAAGTCTAAGGCCTTCAAAAGCCGTACAGCAAACCCTTCTAATCTGGTGCCTATTACACGCCAAACTAAGATTGCTGTGGGGACAAAAAGTAAGACTGTTAAGTTAGCACTTTTAAACATCCGCTCACTTAAAAATAATTCACTTCTAGTCAACGACTTAATAACCACATACAACCTGGATTTTATGTTGCTAAATGAAACTTGGCTAGATTATTTTTTATTATTTTATTTATTAAAGTGTCTTGCACTTACATGCCCAGTCCAAATAGGCTTAAAAGACACTAATGACATAAAACAAACATAATACAAAAAGATGACCATCATACAAATCACATAGGAAGATGACCATCATAAAAGATACATTACCATCATTTTCACAATATAAACAAACAAAACAAGACAAGACACCGTCAATTTAGGTCAGGATATAAATTCCTTTCCACATATCTAGCCAGACTATAGATTTCATTTTCAAAGAGCCAATTCAACATATCCCCATCCGTCATCCAAAACAAATCAGGCTTTTTATATTGAATTCTCTCAAACATACCCATTCTGAATTCATGATATAAAGGACAAAAAAACAAAAAATGCCATTCGTCCTCAACAACCATTAAATCACACAAAACACATAATCTATCCTCTTCTGGGACACCTTTATAGCGCCCCACCTCGATCTGCAAGGGCAACAACCCAGCTCTAAGCTGGGCACACAAAGACCTCTGTAATCTAGTTAACCAGCATTTGACATAAGGCTCTGTGGAGTATTCATTTTTAAAGTGAACATAACTTCTCAATTTGGGCTTATTTAACACCTGCCGTTGCCATTGCTCTTTATAAGAATTAAACAAAAACTGCCTGACCTGAGATATATCACATTGTAAAGTATTTGTAAATATATACTGTCCTTTTACTGATGAAAGTATTCCAAGGACCTCCATTGACCAAGGATAATTGTGAGCTTTATCCGAATCAAAAACTTTCCGAGTAAGTCTATCTTCAGGTAATCTTATAAAACGATTCCATAATCTTATTACTTCCACCTTTTGTTTCACCATACAAGGCTCCCAACCCATATCTCCCTCTAGCGCAGCTCTAGTAGTGAACCTTTGCACTCCAAGGAAACACCTCATGGCCCTGCTCTGCAATCTATTACATTCAGGAGCATCTTCGAAGCCCCAGACCCCAGCTGCATAAAACAAAATAGATCCCACCATACTGTCAAACAGCTGGGTAAATGTTGCATAACCTATTTCTGGGCAAAGCTTCATCCTATTAATAATGGCTCCCAGGGCCCTCCCTGCAGACTCAGACAAAACCCTTCTCCCTTCTGAGAATGTCATATTTTCATGAAAAAGGAAACCAAGATATTTATAAGTTCTGGAGTACATAAGCTGTGTTTGTCCAAAAAGAACTCAAATTCACTACGTAACACAGATGGTTTCCTAAAATGGACAACTTGTGTTTTATCCCCATTTATAGAAAGTCTCCATTTATTACACCAATCCTTTATAATGCCCAATATTCTTTGTAGTTTAGTTTCTTCATCTGCGCAAACAACAATATCATCTGCATATAATAAAATGCTGAGGTTAAAACCATCAATGTCTATGCCCAAATTTGCTAACTTTATCTCTTGAGCCAGATTATTCACAAAAAGCGCAAAAAGAGTGGGTGAAAGAACATCTCCCTGCTTAACCCCAAATGGAGTGGGAAACCATCCTGTCCTCATGTCATTAATCTGCACACAGGCCACTGGAGCCTTGTACAGAGCTCTGATGGAATTATACAGGTGACCTATAATACCAATGGAAAGTAACTTATATTTCAACAAATCTCTATTAACCCAATCAAAAGCTTTTTTAAAATCAACAAAACAAACAAAAGTACTTTTGTTTTCCTGCAACCTTGCTCTAATGACAGATGATAAAACATAAATATGGTCAATACATGCTCTGTGTTTTCTAAACCCATTCTCTTCATCCACCAAAATTCCATTGTATTCACTTAGTCGATTGTTAAGAATACCAGAAAACACTTTACATGCTGTACTTAGCAAACTTATTCCTCTATAATTCAAAGGTACTCTTGGGTCAGCCTGTGTGGTCTTTGGAATAGGCTTAATGATCAAACTATACCACACCGAGGGAACAGTCCCACTCCTAAAACAATATTGGAATAACATGTGGAGAGTATTTAACAGCTTGGGGCATTTAAGAACCTCATTAGAAAGTTCATCCACACCAACAGCTTTATAAGGTTTGGTTCTATCAATTACCTTCTGAGCTTCTTCTAAGGAAATATCATTGTTTAGCACACTACTAAAATAGGGTGTTTCCAACATAACAGATCCAACTTCAATTAGATTGTTCAATTTACATATCTCAGCTAGAAATGCATCATTGAACTGGTGAGAGCTAGAAGAAGTGTACAAATCTCTATAATCTTTCTCCCATCTGTCCAATATTTTATCTGTCTTAAATACTGACCCCCCACTTTCCGTGACTATTTCAAGTGGAATTAATTTATTTCTCTTTGGGCCAAGCTTATTTATTTATTTCCAAAAATGCTGTGGATTAGTATTTTGAAAAATCTTTATTTCAAAAGCTTTACCTCTCCTATAATGCCTTTTATACATTCTAAGTTTTTTATCAAAATCATATTGACAGGTTTTAAATATATCGTGCAAGTTCTTCCTTAAAACAGGCTCCTTGCATTTTAAATATCTTTTCTCTGCCACACGAAGATTTGACCAAATATTATGTAATTCATTATTCCAAAATGGTTGTTTAATTCGATACCATTTCTTGTGGGCCCGTTTTCCATGCAGTTTTGACTCATATTGACTCATTTCCCCATACAAAACCCCACAGAAAAGTTCATAACAACAATCAACATTATCCTGTGCTTCCCTGCCCTTGTCTAATTGTACTATAACATTTTTTAGGGCTTCATCAGAAGTTTCAGAAGAAAGAAAATTGTCCTTGATGTTTCTTATTGGTAGTTTACAAAGTGATGTAATATCAGCACTATTTATAAACATCTCTGCTGTTTGAAAACGTAAATAAAGCATAGAGTGATCAGGGGGTCTACTCCTCTCATCTATTAGCCCTCGGGACCCAGTTCTTTCCAATAATTCAAATGGAGTGAATACTTTAAATTCACTACATGTTCTTAAATCTTCATGTCTCGTCACAATATAATCAACTACCGCCTTACCCCTAACAGAAATAGATGTGAAATGATCATACTCCGGGTTTATTCTTCCATTAACCACACAGTATTCCGACTCTTTAAGGAAATCAATCAAACTTTCCCCATGCTTGTTCAAGCCCGAGTCCAACACCACTCTAGGACTAATATCATCCTCATCAACATAGTCTCTGTGGTGTGCAACACGACTATTCAGATCCCCACAAATATAAACAGAATAAGCCTCAACCATAAAAATCAAAGACAATAACTGTGCATAAAAAAGGTCAGCATTACGGCCCCATGTCGAAGTTTCAGGAGACAAATAACATGAAATCAAAATAAATGAGAATTGTGAGCTTGTGTGCTCAAACCACAAACACAGAATTCCATCATAAGTCTTGTCCTCAATCGTTACAGAAAAACTGTCCAAAATCGTTTTTTGATAAATACACCCACACCCCCGGAGACTTTGACAGCTCTTTTATGAGCCACACGATTATGTCCAATCCAACTGTATCCATGAAGCTCAGGTATAAGAGCGGACAAATGAGTCTCATTTAATGAAATAATTCCTGGCTCAAACTAAAGAAGCAGTTGCGCTCTTAACTTACTATTTGCAAGCGTCCATCCATTAACGTTCCAATGAACTAAAGCAATATAATCCGTACTTACAGGCTGGGCATGAAGTCTTCAATCCGAAGACTGTGGTGTCGATCCCGCCGTGCCCCTGGCTTGACCACGCTTTACTAGCTGTCCATTGTTGGCCAAATAGTAATCTTTAGCAGCTGGGATCTCTCTAAGCAGAGTCCTAAGATTGAATTCCATGAGAAGCTCAGCGTGTGATTTCGCTGACGAAACATACACCCTTCGGTAGCTTTCGTTGTCCTTGAGTTTAAACCGCCGCCGAAGCACCGCCACCTTCTCTGGCGTTGTCTCGAGTTCCACTCTGATGAGTCTCGGATTTCGCCCTTGCACCCTCATGCGCTCCACGGCCACAATTTTTGGCACCGGCTCACAGTCCATTCCCTCACCCAGCAGAGTTTTTACTTTGGCCTCAACATCTTCTCCCCCTACACTTGCGACAGTCCCATAATTACCAACGACACGTCAGGATCAAACTGCTTGCCCTTAGCTTTTTTCTCATTCATTTTAGTTTCCATCTGATCCATTCTGGAACAGAGAATTCCCACTTCCAGATCCAATGCATGTTGCATCTTCTTAACTGCTTTAGCCACCTCGCGCTTGAATACTTCTTTACTCTCACTAATAAGTTTTTCCATGGACTCACGTAGACTTTCCATTTTATCATTCATTTGTTTTTCAATTGTAGTCTGCATAGTGTCCATTTTTGCGCTAAGCGCACGTAGTTCATTCATTAAAGCCGCGTGGTCGCTATCGGCGTCTTACTTACGGTGTCTAGTACCATCAGCCATCTTGAAGAAGCTAGAAGAAAGCTGCAGTGCAACAGTCCTCAATGAAACAGCCCCTCCTAACTTTACTTTTATGAGTGTCTGCAGAGCTGTTAGACATTAAAAATGTCTATCAATGTAAGCAAATATCATTTGGCAATTACCCATCTTTCGAATATCTGGGTATTGTGTTAAAAGGTGCTCCACGCATTTTATTATCATTGTTTACAGGCCTCCAAAATACTCTCCAGCCTTTGCTGAGGACTTTACAGAACTGTTATCAACAATTTCCTTAGAGTTTGACTGCTTTGCCATTGCTGGAGATTTTAACATTCACATAGATAATGCAGAAACCAATATGGCAAAATAAATCAAAACTGTTTTAAAAACTTTTGATCTGACTCAGCATGTACATGGACCCACACATAATCGTGGACACACTCTAGATTTACTTATCAGTAAGGGTCTAAACATTTCATCGATTGTTTTTAATTACGTAGCACTGTCTGATCATTTTTGTATTTTCTTTGATATATTGATCTCTCCTGCCATTGAAGCTAGATCTGTGTCTGTCAAGAAGAGATGCTTAAATAAGAACACTAGTGAACTATTTATGAAGGCTATATCTTTAACACCAAGCATATCTGCTGACTCTGTTGATTTTCTCCTTGATTCTTTTAACTCAAAAGTTAAGAGTGTAATTGATGATATTGCTCCTGTGAAAGTCAGGAAGAAGAATGGCAGACAAAAAGCACCTTGGAGAAACTCAACAGCAGTGCAAAATATGAAAAGACAATGCAGAAAAGCAGAGCACATGTGGCGGAAGACAAAACTTGTAGTCCATTATAACATCTACAAAGACAGCATCCATTATTTCAATAAGGAACTAGGCAAAGCTAGACAGACTTTCTTCTCAAATATTATAAACAGCAATATAAACAACACACGCACTCTTTTTGCTACTGTAGAGAGACTGACAACCCCCCCAAGCCAGATTCTCAGTGGAATGCTCTCAGAGAGCAAGTGCAGTGAGTTTGCTTCCTTCTTCTCTGAGAAAATCAATAATATCAGAAAGGTGATCAGCTCATCCTTGAGTTGTGCTGGGGTCAGACAGAACAGACAACAGCCTGAGAAAGTAGTCACTACGTCTGATTTCGAAGAAATTGATGGCAAAATTTTGGAAGAAACCGTACAGCACCTTAAAATATCAACCTGCGCCCTTGACGCACTTCCCACATATTTTTTCAAAAATGTGTTACACAGCTTAAAAGCAGATCTCCTAGAAGTGGTAAATGCCTCACTTCTCTCTGGGAGTTTTCCGAACTCCCTGAAAACTGCAGTTGTCAAGCCCCTCCTGAAAAAGAGCAATCTGGATAAGACCATATTAAACAACTATAGACCGATCTCAAATCTTCCTTTCATAGGCAAGATCATTGAAAAAGTTGTCTTCAACCAGCTGAACAAATTCTTAAGCTCGAATGGATACTTTGACAATTTTCAATCTGGTTTCCGACCGTATCACAGCACAGAGACAGCTCTCATAAAGATAATAAACGATATTCGCTTAAATACTGATACAAGCAAATTATCAGTGCTGGTTCTACTCGACCTCAGTGCTGCATTTGACACTGTCGATCACAACATACTTCTTGACAGGCTGGAAAACTGGATCGGGCTTTCTGGGATAGTCCTAAAATGGTTCAGGTCATACTTAGTAGGGAGAGGTTATTATGTGAGTATTGGAGATCATAAGTCTGAATGGACACCCATGACATGCGGAGTCCCTCAAGGCTCAATTCTTGCGCCACTCCTATTCAACCTGTACATGCTCCCAATGAGCCAAATAATGAGAAAGAACCAAATCTCTTACCACAGCTATGCAGACGACACACAGCTCTACTTAGCCCTATCGCCTAACGATTACAGCCCCATTGACTCCCTTTGCCAATGCATTTATGATGTAAACAATTGGATGTGCCAAAACTTTCTTCAGTTAAACAAAGACAAAACTGAAGTCATTGCGTTTGGAAAAAAAGATGAAGTTCTCAAGGTGAACACATACCTTCAGTCTAGGGGTCAAACAACTAAAAATCAAGTCAGGAATCTTGGTGTGACTCTAGAGTCAGATCTTAGTTTCAGTAGTCATGTCAAAGCAATAACTAAATCAGCATACTATCACCTGAAAAATATTGCAAGAATTAGATGCTTTGTTTCCAGTCAAGACTTAGAGAAACTTGTGCATGCTTTCATCACCAGCAGGGTGGATTATAGTAATGGACTCCTCACTGTCCTTCCCAATAAGACCATAAGACAGTTGCAGCTCATACAGAACGCTGCTGCTAGGATTCTGAGCAGGACCAGAAAATATGAACATATCACACCAGTCCTCAGGTCTTTACACTGGCTGCCAGTTACATATAGAATTGATTTAAAAGTATTATTACTGGTATATAAATCATTCAATGGCCTAGGACCTCAATACATTGCAGATATGCTCACTGAATATAAACCCAACAGATCACTCAGATCACTAGGATCACATCAGCTAGAAATACCAAGGGTTCACTCTAAGCATGGCGAGTCTGCTTTTAGCTATTATGCCAGCCGCAGCTGGAACCAGCTTCCAGAAGAGATCAGATGTGCTCCTACAGTAGTCACATTCAAATCCAGACTCAAACACATCTGTTTAGCTGTGCATTTACTGAATGAGCACTGTATCACTGTTCGTCCGACTGTTTGAACTGTATTTTATTTTATGTTTTAATTATTCTGATTTCATTTGATTATTTCTGTATTTTATCTTTTATTCTACACTGTTTTAATTATTCTGATTTCTTTTGATTATTTTAATTTCTTCTATGTAAAGCACTTTGAATTACCATTGTGTATGAAATTGTCAGGGGCGATACAAAAGGATCCAAAAGCAAAGGCAATTCAATGCAAAGTCTTTAATGTTCAACAAAAATCAGCTATAAGATAGCTCAGAACTAGAACTGAAAAGGTGCTCTCCTGGTAGACAGCTTCTCAGAGGATTCCTTGTCGGGAGGGATAATGGAGAACAGAATATACTCTCAGAGTGAATGGTCCTTGAAGTAGGCAGTTGAGCAGAGAGAACTACAGGCGAGGCTCACCTCAGCAGGTAACAGGAGACAGGAGACAACAAGGCGAACACTGCTACACAAGACAAGACAATGGTAAGATTCCTTTAACTGACAAAAATGAGAGAGCGTTACTCACACAATAATCCGACACAGAACAGAGAGAACAAACACCAGAAGTAGACTGAGTAATCAGACAAGACAAGACACCGGTGTGAGCGCAAAGCAGCGAGAGCGCTGATTGTGATGATCAACAGGTGAAGCCAGAGTGAAAACATGACAGTATGTGTGTGCACTGGAGAGTGAGAGAGATGGGAGTGTAAATGAGTGTGTGTGGTGGTATGAGAGTGAGAGAGAAAAGAGAAGTAACCCAGATCCTGACAGTACCCCTCCCTCAACGAGCGCCACCAGGTGCTCCCAAGGAAGAGGCCTGGCGAGACCGATAGAAATCCTCGATGAGCGAGCGGTCCAGGACGTCTCGGGCCGGAATCCACTGCCTCTCCTCTGGACCGTAGCCCTCCCAGTCCACCAGGAACTGGTGGCCACGCCCCCGAGGACGAACGTCAAGCAGCTTGCGAACTCTGTAAATGGGATCCACCTCGTCGAGAGGCGGAGGAGGAAGGGCGGGACGGGTGGGAGCGCGAATGACAGGCTTGATACAGGACACGTGAAAAACGGGGTGTACATACGTATGTAACATACGTCCGAGAATCTGATTGGTCCGTTCGGCTTGACCATTGGTCTGAGGATAAAATCCTGACGACAAACTGGGGGACGCCCCAATCAGTTGGCAGAACTCCCTCCAGAACTGGGAGGCGAATTGGGGTCCCCTGTCAGACACAATGTCCGAAGGAAGACCATGAATCTTAAATACGTGATCTACCATTATCTGGGCAGTCTCTCGGGTGGACGGTAGTTTAGGAAGTGGAATAAAATGAGCAGCCTTAGAAAAACGGTCGACTACAGTAAGAATAACCGTGTTACCGACGGACGATGGGAGACCGGTAACAAAATCCAAAGCAATGTGCGACCAGGGGCGTGACGGAATAGGAAGTGGTCTGAGGAGACCCGCAGGCGGGGTATTGCTTGACTTTGTTTGGCCACAGACAGGACAAGAAGCTACAAACTGACGTATGTCACGTTCTCTAGTGGGCCACCAAAATCTCCGACGAATGGTGGCCAAAGTACCCTTAACACCAGGATGGGCGACTAACTTTGAGGCGTGGCCCCACTGGAGGACGGATGAACGAACGGTCGTGGGAACAAATAACGTCCCTGTAGGAGCACGAGGAGGTCTGACAGAGAGTGAGAGAGCCCTCCTCACAGTCTGCTCAACTCCCCAGACGGCAGCTCCGACCACGCAGTGCTGGGGTAAGATAACCTCCTTGGTCAAAGCTGCCTCTGTGGAGCCGAACAGCCGCGAGAGGGCATCGGGCTTAACGTTCTTGGAACCTTGCCTAAAAGAGATTAAAAAATCAAAACGACCAAAAAATAATGCCCAGCGGGCCTGACGAGCATTAAGTCTCTTGGCAGAGCGGATGTATTCGAGGTTACGGTGGTCTGTCCAAACGATAAATGGAACACTGGTCCCCTCTAACCAGTGCCGCCACTCCCCCAAGGCTAACCGAACCACCAAAAGCTCCTGGTTACCAACATCATAATTGCGCTCCGCCGGTGAAAGACGATGGGAAAAGAAGGCGCACAGATGAACCTTGTCATCTAGAGCAGAACGTTGCGACAAAATAGCCACAACCCCTACATCGGAAGCGTCGACCTCGACTATAAATTGTCTCTCAGGATCTGGGGTGACCAAAATGGGCGCGGAGGTGAACAACCTCTTGAGGCGATTGAACGCATCTTGTGCCATCTCTGACCAAACAAACTGAGACTTAGTCGAGGTGAGGGCAGAAAGAGGGGTGGCAACCTGACTGAAGTTACGAATGAATCGTCTGTAAAAATTAGCAAAACCTAAAAATCGCTGGAGCGCAACTCGAGAATTCGGAACGGGCCAATCGAGGACCGCCCGCACCTTCTCGGGATCCATGCTGATACCCTCAGCAGAGATCACCGAACCAAGGAAGGTGACCGATTGAGAATGAAAAACACACTTCTCAGACTTAGCGAAGAGGCGGTTCTCGAGTAGTCGTTGTAAAACCCGACGAACGTGTTGAACGTGTACTTCGAGTGAGGGTGAGAAAATGAGAATGTCGTCCAGATATACGAATACAAAGACATTTAACATGTCACGCAAAACGTCGTTGACCAACGCCTGAAATACAGCGGGAGCGTTGACCAGCCCGAAAGGAAGAACGCGATACTCAAAGTGACCAATAGGGGTGTTAAACGCGGTCTTCCATTCGTCTCCCTGCTTAATTCGAACAAGATGGTATGCGTTACGCAAATCCAATTTAGTAAAGATCTTTGCGCCCTGCAAGATTTCGAAAGCCGACGACATAAGGGGCAAGGGATAGCGATTCTTGACCGTTACGTCGTTCAACCCCCGATAATCAATGCAAGGGCGCAACGATCCATCCTTCTTCTTAACAAAGAAGAAGCCAGCACCTGCTGGCGAGGAAGACGGAACAATAATTCCAGCGTCAAGGGATTCGGAGAGGTATTTCTCTAAAGCCTCTCGTTCGGGCGCCAAGAGAGAATACAATCTACCGCGAGGTGGCGTGGCGCCAGATAGGAGATCGATACAACAATCGTAGGGACGGTGAGGTGGTAGAGAAACGGCCCGGGAACGACTGAAAACCGCCCGCAAATCGTGGTACTCCTCCGGGACCCCAGTCAGATCACCAGGTTCCTCCTGAAAAACAGACACAGAAGAAACCACAGGAATAGCAGACACTAAACAATTAACATGACATGAAAGACTCCAAGACAAAATGGTATTCTTGACCCAGTCAATATGAGGATTATGCTGGACTAGCCAGGGATGCCCTAACACAATGGGGGTATAGGGAGACTGAAAAATGAGAAAAGAAATAGTCTCTTGATGGTTTCCTGAGATGGAGAGACTCACCGGACTGGTGACACGGTGAACATTAGACAGAATACTACCATCCAGGGCAAAGACGGTGGTGTTCCCCCTTAAGTCCACCAGGGGGATGTTATGTTCCCGAGCCCATCTCTCATCAATAAAGTTCCCCTCAGCCCCTGAGTCGATCAACGCGGGACATGAAACGGTGGAACCGGCCCAACGAAGGACGGCGGGCAGGGTGGTACAGGATCTGGATGGAGAGGACGATACAGTCGCGCTCGCCAGTACTCCTCTGTCTACTGGCGAGCTCTGGCTTTTAGTGGACATGAAGCTGCGAAGTGACCAGCCATACCGCAATAAAGACACAGTCTGTTGGAGATGCGACGTTGTTTCTCCTCTGGCAGAAGACGAATGCCACCCAACTGCATGGGCTCTGGATCAGGTCTAGCAGTGGCAGGAAAAGGAGACTCGCGAGGAGTGGAGGAAGCTGCCCGAGCACGACGCCGTTGCTCAAAGCACCTATCAAGGCGAATTGCCAGCTCTATCAGTTGGTCGAGCTGGGCCGGAGAACCGCGAGCATAAATCTCCTCCTTTAAATCCACATTCAAACCCTCCAGGAAACGTGCGACCAGAGCAGGTTCATTCCATTCAGCTGTGGTGGAAAGGGTGCGAAATTCAATAGCAAAATCAGCCACTGTTATCCTCCCCTGACGAATCGTGGTGAGAAGAAGCGAAGCCTCGCGTCCAAAAACCGACTGGTCGAAAACTTTAATCATCTCCTCCTTAAAGAGATCCAAACAGTGACAGCAGGAAGTCCCAGCCGCCTAAAATGGAGGTTCCCCATTCACGAGCGCGCCCAGTCAATAACGAAATCACATAGGCGATGCGGGCACGATCCTTCGCATAAGTCTGTGGTTGCAGGGAAAAAGCTACATCACACTGAGTCAAAAAGGCTCTACACTCAGTCGGCTCACCTGCATAACATGGAGGATTGTTCACACGGGGTTCAGGAAGAGAAGGACGACTCTGAACAACTGGTGATTCTTGGTGTGCATGAAGGAGGCGAGCAGACAGATCATTAACCTGTGCGGCCAAACATTCCACCGCATTTCTGGCAGCAGATAATTCCTCCTCGTGACGACCCAGCATGACTCCTTGGATCTCTACAGCAGAAAAAAATGATTTCTCCTTTGCTGGATCCATAATGGTCGGATTATTCTGTCAGGGGCGATACAAAAGGATCCAAAAGCAAAGGTAATTCAATGCAAAGTCTTTAATGTTCAACAAAAATCAGCTATAAGATAGCTCGAGAACTAGAACTGAAAAGGTGCCCTCCTGGTAGACAGCTTCTCAGAGGATTCCTTGTCGGGAGGGATAATGGAGAACAGAATATACTCTCAGAGTGAATGGTCCTTGAAGTAGGCAGTTGAGCAGAGAGAACTACAGGTGAGGCTCACCTCAGCAGGTAACAGGAGACAACAAGGCGAACACTGCTACACAAGACAAGACAATGGTAAGACTCCTTTAACTGACAAAAATGAGAGAGCGTTACTCACACAATAATCCGACACAGAACAGAGAGAACAAACACCAGAAGTAGACTGAGTAATCAGACAAGACAAGACACAGGTGTGAGCGCAAAGCAGCGAGAGCGCTGATTGTGATGATCAACAGGTGAAGCCAGAGTGAAAACATGACAGTATGTGTGTGCGCTGGAGAGTGAGAGAGATGGGTGTGTAAATGAGTGTGTGTGGTGGTATGAGAGTGAGAGAGAACAGAGAAGTAACCCAGATCCTGACAGAAATGTGCTATATAAATAAACTTGCCTTGCCTTGTTTTTTTTTTTTTTTTTACAATTTTTATTGCACAAAACTAATGTGAAGCTGAAAGCTGCTAATATTGATCAGTGGTCATCAGGGGAGGCACAGCCTACCCAAGATTTTGAAAATGGAATAAGTTTCTTAGTAATTTCACTGCTCTAACACCATAACATGTTAATGAAACCGAAAGCACCACTTTTCTTTCGCGGACGTGCCAAATCTGCCGATGTAATTACACCTGCTAAGGGATAGAGAAGGGAAAGCTCTTGTGCCTCAGTTGGTAAAGAAAATAGCCAATCACCATCGAGTCTTTCACTTTCAGCGCTTAGGTGTGTTAAGACAAGTTACATAGCAGGGGTGGCTAGCCTCCCTTGGCATATCAACCAAACATCGAAGAGACATAAATTATGTGCTATTAGTTTGAACTGCTACCACTGCGATGAGAAATAATATATACCATAAGTACATTAATTATGGAGAGTATTGATATTGAATATTTGATTGCCCACTAATTAAAAATAAAGGAATGCTCCATGCCTAAGCTGGATATATAGTCTACAGCATTCAGCTTCACTAAATAGCCCAAAGCAGTCTTTTAACACGAACATTTAATGGTGCTTTTTCACTGCATGGTATGGCTCTGTACTGCACACTATGGATGTTTCCTTCATGTGATAAGCTAGGTGAGTGAAATTATACTTGTATTATATTGTTGTACATGTGTAATTTTCTGTCTAAAAGTGACCAAAAAGCCATTTAAAGTAGTAATAATCATCATCAGTCATCAAACACGGCAGGGGATCCCCAGACATTACAATTTAGTGTGCCTCCTCTATTTTAAAACCCACAAGCCGCCAATATCAGCAGCCTGATATTGATACAAGTACAGTGTAGATCATGCACAGTTAATTGTCTATATGCTGCACCTTAAAATATATTTTTATTATATGTTTATTTATTTGAGAGAAATGTTATTTAGATGTTATGTAAATTTTATTGTTTTATTACTGGTTGCAACAGTGTTGACAGATGTTTATTTATTTACAAATAGAACTATAGTTCCCTTTCGAATCGTTTACTCGTATTGCGTCTTTGCTAGACGCTATGGGGGAAACTCCTTTTCTCTGAATTTTGAAGCCTTTAATTCAAAAACGCAGTGCCACTGCACAGCCATAACAGTGCAGCGATCTGAGCGTGTCTATTGGCTGGTCAGTAGGAACTGCATGAACCTATGGCGAAGCAATATGTTTGCATGAGCCAATTGCAGCGCATCCTGCCAAGAGACATTTTAACCATAGGAATGAGATTTATAATCCATCAGCGACAAACTGACCTCAATGATTGAGACGGGGCTCGAAGAAGCCAGGTAGCAGAACGAGTGCTCTCCTGCAATCAAGAGTCCATTGTGCATGTCCCAAATGTGCATGTCCCATTCTCCGGGTATGTTACAAATGTGCAGAGCCCCTCAGTGTGTGCATTGCCTTGTAACGCTTTTAAATCAAAAAGGGGCCGGATAGCTTGCCTAAATGGTTGTAGACAGGTGTACCTAAGCAAAGACTCACAAGTCGTAACTGGTATTCCACCGTGGGGATTTATTATCAGCGTCGTCGTCGAACCCACACACACATGGGCAGTTTGCAAAACACACCGCTAACAACAACTGTGTTACCAAATAGAAATAAAAGCAGAATAAGAGCAACAGAAAATATAAAACGGGCTTGCACGCATACATGCTATGTTCACAGCTCGCGCTTCTTCTCATACCGACTGCCCACTCTGAGTGAGGGAGTAACAGAGTATGTTCTGTAGGATTACAAATTTTATTTAAATGTTTAATTTAGATTTCCAATACAATAGTATTTTATATTGAGAAAGTTTATAAATGATGAGACCAGGAAATCTCTGCAAACGGTAGGGGTTCCCAGCGGGATATTCCTGACTGTCCCATCTCAGTACGAGAAGGCCATGCCTTTCTCACCGGGTGAAGACTCATGCTGAGCAAGTTTGAACACCTGCTATTTTATTACTGAGACCGTTTGTCTTAGAGTTCTTGTCTCAGTGCGAGAAGTCCCTCGCATAGTTGTAATTAAAATATTATTGAAATATTACATAGTTGTAATTGAAATATTACAACTATGGTAATTTCCAAATAAGCCTACAACAAACATGAAAAATCAAAACAAGAGATATTGACATTTGCTGTACAATAATGAAACAAACAAAGATTTGGTGGAGTTGAAACTGCATGTTAAAAAAATAATTGTATCATTAATTAAAGAAAGACAATTTGGTTAATGTTATTTAAACAAAGGATCATACAATTTATAGTATACATAGTATACATATATACTTTTATTTGTACGAACAGTGAACTATTATATATATATATCTGTTTGTAGGCTATCTGTTTATTAAAAAACACAGCAAAAGGTCTTGTAAAAACAACAAGAATGAGATTGATAAAATAAAAAATAAACAAACGAAACAGAATAGAACAAACTTTTAGAACAAAAAAAAAACTATTTTTAAATAGCCTATAGGCAGATTCGGTTAACGAAATAAAAACATAATTAAGTAAAATTAGCCTACATTTTAAACAGAATATAACAAACTTTTAGAGCAGAACATTTTATGAATCAAAAGTTAAAATAGGCCTATCTCGCAGTAAGATAAATTAAAAATAAATTAGGTGCAATGAGCTAAACTATTGAGGAATGAGACGATTGAAGAGCGCTTCTCTCCCGTGCGTGCACACTGAACAACCGAACTTCTGGGCATTTCTCAGTGAGAAAAGTCGTGGTCGAACTTAGGTTTCAAAAATTTCGATGACACGGGTTCAAATTCCAAATAAACATGGAATTTATCAAATAAAATTACCATGCATTTCCATTTTACACTAAGGAACAAATCTTATCCAACAGATTGACTGAATTTACATCTTCAAAAGCAGTTCTGTTAAAGAAAAATTTAAAATAAAACTTTATGGGGTTCCAAATAGGCTACAGAAAGACTTTTTAAAAACATGGTTGTAACCTAAGCAAAGGTGTGATTTGCCGGTGGGGGATTTCCCCCCTCCACAGTAATCAATGCTATAGCCTAAATATACCCTATCAAATATAGCCTATATATTTTTTTTTAAATATGCAACACGCACGTTTAAACAACAAACAATAAAATCGCGTTCACTTGAATTTAGTTTTCTCATAACAGCTAAAAGAACTTAATAGGCTGTAGCCTGCTCCGTAATTTTTGGTCATACAAATAAGATATCATCTTTTAAAACTGTAAAAGGTCTGTAAAAGGTATTTTATTCATGTAAAGTAGGCCTACACTCACAATAGGCTAACGACAAAACGTTTTCTCGCTCATGTGAGCGAACACTGGAGAAACAAATGTTTGGGCATTTCTCAGTGTGTTAAGACAGTGGTAGAACTTACGGTTCAATTATTAAGATAACACGGGTTCAAATCCCGAACAAACATGGACTACTGTAAATTTTATATTTATTAATGCAGAGAGATTCACACCATATAGGCCTAGTTTTTATATTGAAGTTTATAATTAAGTGTTTTGGCACACCCCGCCGAGTGGCGCTATGCATTGTTCTAAAGTCAGGTTTTATTCTGGCATGTTGAATTAGTGTTCGACAAACGCGGCGGCACATTCATTTGGATTTATTTTTCTCATAACAGCTAAAATAACTTAATAGGCTACTCCGTAATTTTTTGGTCATACAGATAAGAGTAGAGTAGCCTACATAGTTCAAAACTGTAAACTTTTATTAATATTAGGCTAACGACAAAAGTGTAGGCCTATCTGTCGTCTCTGTCTCCGGGAATTAACTGCGCATCACAAAAATGATTTGTTGAAATGTTGCGATATACATGGGTTTCAGTCACGTGACTTTTTTGTAGGGGCCGCCATCTTTAGGACCGTAGTGCCCGCGCCACCGACCGTCGATTTCAGGTTTAGCTCATTTTACTGTCTATGATTCCAGGGGAAATGGCAAACGTTAACGTCAAAGAAACGGGCTCTGCTAACGTTACTCAGACGAAAATCGCTCATCTATCTGATAAAGAAAAGCAACGCTATTACAAGACAATTGATATTTTGGGTTTTGATCCATATTTACTTCCGAATCAACTACTGACCCCGCTGAAATCTGTCGTTAACTTGCCAAACATGTCTTTTGGTGACATTTACATCTACCTCGTCCACAATCCTTCTCCATACAGCGGGGAGTCCCTCAAGGCATACAAGAGCACTGAAGCGTACATGTATTTTAAATCAGGATGGGTGAATGATCCTTGAGTTTATCATCTGGAGATGAAGAAACTTTTCTTATTTACAGGAAAGGTAAGATATTTGTTTACTTAACTTTACTAGCTATGCTACTAACTTGCTAGGTGGCAAAGCTAGCTAGGTCAATGCTAGGATAATAATTAACAATTGCCAATGGAATTTCATTTTTTAAAGCTGACCTTACGCATGTTAGCGAAAACATAATGTAGAAAATAGCTAGGAGTCTTAGATAATGTTATATATGTTGAACTTAAACATTATTGGTTAATCTGGCTATATTGCTAAATTTATAATTCTCAATTTGTGTTTCATACTTAAGGTTAAGCATTCACAAAACCTTTCTGTGACCCCAACACATCCCTGGATCACAGTCCAAGAGGACGGGACAGTACTTATGGCTCATTGCACCTGTAAGGCAGGCTTAGGAGAGGTCTGCTCTCATGCAGCAGCTCTTCTGTTCTCTGTTTTGGCTGCTGCTGATATTAAAAACGGGCAGGCTTGCACTGAGAGGCCTTGTGCTTGGGCTCAGACAAGTATGAACTCTGTCAGAGGGGTCCCATATGAAGAGATCTGCAACATCAGTTTCTCTCATAAACAAGAGCCATGTTCAAGCTGTGAAGATCAAGGTCCTGGTTGTCCTGATATCAGACCATCAGATAAAGACTGCCAAGCATTCTTTGAGGCGCTTCATAATAGTGAATTGCAGGAGTCCAAACCAAAGAAGAGTGCCATCCTCTCTGTCTTGAGGGCCACTCCCACAGGTAAGATGCTCTGCTCCACAGAGTGACTGAAAACTAAGCTCTTTTGTGTCTTGCACATAATACTTTACAACTCATCTCAGTTATGACAGGGGAAAACAAAAAAATGGGCTAATTATAATGAGTAATTACTACAGGTCTAGAATATTTAACTGTACATTTGTTCTTTTGTCACAACTTAAATAGTCTGGACACTATACGGTCCTTCTCAAAAAATTAGCATATTGTGATAAAGTTAATTATTTTCCATAATGTAATGATAAAAATTAAACTTTCATATATTTTAGATTCATTGCACACCAACTGAAATATTTCAGGTCTTTTGTGATTTTGGCATACAGCTCATGAAAACCCCAAATTCCCAAAATCTAAAAAAATTAGCCTATCATGAAAAGGTTCTCTAAACGAGCTATTAACCTAATCATCTGAATCAACTAATTCACTCTAAACACCTGCAAAAGATTCCTGAGGCTTTTAAAAACTCCCAGCCTGTTTCATTACTCAAAACCGCAATCATGGGTAAGACTGCCGACCTGACTGCTGTCCAGAAGGCCATCATTGACACCCTCAAACAAGAGGGTAAGACACAGAAAGAAATTTCTGAACAAATAGGCTGTTCCCAGAGTGCTGTATCAAGGCACCTCAGTGGGAAGTCTGTGGGAAGGAAAAAGTGTGGCATTACATTATGGAAAATAATGAACTTTATCACAATATGCTAATTTTTTGAGAAGGACCTGTATATTGTCACTTAAAATGTCTTGTTTCTGTTTCTCTCTCACAGGGACATCCCAAAGGTGATACAACTGGACTTGCCAGCTCCTCTTTCCACATTGTACTCAAGCTCCTGGCTGGAGATGGACTTTCCCTTGCTGCTGATTGAGAGTACCAAGGTCTTTGATGATCTACATCTAACGAAACAACAGGTAAACATTCTCCTTTTAGTTTGCCATAGGCCTACTTCAATTGTATTGGAATGTAATATCCATAATGATCAGGCTGTTTTGGTACAACTGTTAATATTTCAGTGTATCAGTTCAGGTGAAATAAATAAGCCTTTCCATTTTTAAAGTATTCATATGGATGATTTTCTTGAATGTAATCAATTTAAGTCAATCTATACACTTCAGTGGTAGTTCATCTCTAAATAGTCATGTGTCACTAACTTTTTCCCCAGTGTTTGATAGTTGAGGAGGAGAGCAGGGAGCAAAGTAAATCTAGTGTATGGTTTGATCAGAGGGCAGGAAGAGTCACAGCGTCAGTTTTCAGTGAGGCAGCCAGAGCAGACACACCTGCATCCTTGATCAAAAGAATTTGCTATCCCCGTGCTTCTCGGTTCTCCACTGCGGCAACAAGGTACATCGATAACAGAACAGTTTCATAGGAGAGCTATTCATAGGCCTACTGTGCTAGACAACCATGCATAAAACAAGATTAATTGGTCTAGTTTGTTCTAAGGCTTACAGCTTGTATACAATAGTGCTTGCAAGTTTGTGAAGCCGCTATTTATAAGCCAGTAAATCAATGCTTTTTTTTAAATTGTCATAATGCAACACCTGGTAAATGATAGACATGTTCACATTTTAATGTGAGAGCTTGTAGAATACAATGTGAGAACTTGCAGAACAAAAATCTATACTTGTTTGTTAAAATTTGCACTTGTAAAAAATATTCACACACTTGATCTGAATTTGAAGTCACACAAAGAAAAAAAAAAACACTGTTAAGAGAGCTTGCATCACGAAGTGGTAAATCTGTGCACCTCGACTTTTGTATTACATGTTTGCAGCTGTCATGTTCATGTACATATCAATCTAAACATTTGTGAATATTTTTTTTCCCTGACAGGTGTGTAAACATTTCTACAAGTGCAAATTTTCAAGTTACAAGTTAATATTTTTTGTTCTGCAAGTTCACACATCGTATTCTTCAAGCTTTCACATTTTGCACCATATTTATGCATGCTTACATTCCAATCTTTGTCAGATGGGGTCAAAAAAATGAGGACAGAGCAAGGGAAAGCTATGATGCAAGACCACCATGAAGACTTCCAGGTGAGGGCATCAGGGTTCATCATCAACCCAGAACTCCCCTGGATTGGAGCATCACCTGATGGTTTGGTAGCCTGCACTTGCCATGGAGATGGCGTTTTAGAGATAAAATGCCCCTTCAAAACCAGGAACTGCTCCCTCACTGAAAGCTGCAAGGATTCCTCATTCTGTCTTGGCATAGGAGAGGATGGGGTCATGGCACTGAGATATTTCCACAAGTACATGTATCAAGTGCAGGCACAAATGCACATTGCAGAGGTGAGTTACTGTGACTTCAGGGTGTGGACACCACAGGAAGTTTTCACCCAGCGAATTCCATATGATCCTGTCTTCTTCCACGATGCTTACGGCAAAGTGGTGAATTTCATCAAGAATGGAGTGCTCCCTGAGCTGCTGGGGAAATGGTATACAGCAGCACGCCTTACTCCCATATACACCACAGCCACAAAACAGCCACCTGAAGTGGGATGCTACTGTGGTCAACCTGTGGCCACAGATGTCATCATTTGCACATCTGGAAATTGTAGGCGAAAGCACTTTCACAAGACCTGCCTTAAGCAAGTTTAGTATTACCAGTCTGTGACATGACAGTCTTGTATAAAGTACTTGAAAGCGATACTTGAGTAAAAGTACAAGTATCTGGTTCCTACACAGCCTATTTTTGCACACCCTAATTATATCTGTATTATATTTTTGACTTATGTATATTGTATAATTCGGTCTGCTATGCTTGCACTATGTGTATAATGATATTTTTCTACATTCAACATTATAGACAGTTATTTCAGGTTTATTGTGTTATCTCTGATCCACATCAGTAACTACACTGTATATTTGGCTCTACACTACGTTTTAGCTTCTTACAGACCGTCTATGTATGCTTACTGTGTTATAATTGTAATTGCCTTGTAATGGCTACTTATTCTGCACTTTATGTAGCTAGTAAGTAAAAAGTTAAAATTGTAAGTTAAAGTTTCCTTTTAGAATATTACTTAAAGTAAGTCTTAAAGTGTCTGTTATTCACTGTACTCAAGTATCCAAAGTAATCTTCTGATATTAAATGTACTTAAATATTAGAAGTGTGTGTATATATATGTATATATATATATATATATATATACATATACACATACACACTTCTAATATTTAAGTACATTTAATATCAGAAGATTACTTTGGATACTTGAGTACAGTAAATAACAGAACTTTAAGACTTACTTTAAGTAATACATTGTTAAATTGTGTGTGAAAATTCTACTTAAGTACAGTAGTGAAGTATTTGTATTTTGTTACATTACAACACTGCCTAATGGAATGTGATGGAAAATGTATAAATTGCACATGTATTGTTACTGCAATGTGACCATGTACAATAAACATCACTAAAATGTTGTAATTGAATGAATAACAATTTATTTCAAAAGTAATTTCAGCCCATATCAATATACACACACATTTGTGATAGTCTTACTTGTTTTAGAAACAAGCAAAGAAGACAAACACAAAACAATTTTACATGAAACTCATAAATAACAGCCTTGTATAAAAAAACAAAGATCCAAATATATATTACATTTGTACACAATTGTTTAACCTTGTGACACTAAGGAAAACGTCTCGGTTACGTATGTAACCCTCGTTCCCTGAGTAGGGAACGGAGATGTTACGTCGGATGACGACGAATGGGGTTTCGCTTAGAAAGCCTATCAGCTTCGAGTATTACAAAACGAGCCTATGGCAAAGAAATGCCATGGGTCTGCGGAATCTGCATGACGTAACTCCGCCCCACCTCGTGGGTATAAAAGGAGGAAGTCCGCAACAGCAGTTTATGTTTCTTCGCTGAGGAGCCAAGACTGAGCTCAGGCGATCCCCGTGGTACAGCGGAAAGTGGCAGGCAGACGTAAGGTCTCCGTCCCCTACTCGGGGAACGAGGGTTACATACGTAACCGTGACGTTCCCTTTCGTTGTCACTCCGAGTTACGTCGGATGACGACGAATGGGGTTACCAGTCTAATCACGCCACCTTCTCAGCTGTCTTCCAGTGCCCTGCGTAAATCGAGGTCCCTGACATAGAAGGACGAAGGACTCAATTTAACACAGGAATACCAAGGTACACTGGGAAGCATATCCCAAGCTAGGGGAAGTATGCAATTAATGCCAGCCCAGAGGGGGGGGGGGGGGGGGACTTAGAGAATACACATATGACCCGAAGGAAACATATGGAGAACACTGGGGTGTCCAGCCGCAGGTGGAATATTTCAACCCCAGGGGTGGCAAGGTGGCTTGCCAAGGGAAAGACACATGCTCAGAGAGGCTTACAGTGGAAATACACATGTGGGGGTCGCTCAGGGGAGGGACCATGCACACGGGAGGCACCTAGCCGACGCGCAGGCAAGAGACACTGGCGCCGACGTCAGAAGTGCTGGAGGAGCTCAGGGCTTTCGGGAAAGCTCACCTGAGGAGAATATCGCACGTATCCAGTCCGTGGAGTGGAATGGCGAGCAAGCGAAGACACCTGAGCGGGTACGGTACTAGCTAGTTGAAGCGAGTACATGAGAGGACACTGGCTCCACTCGGAGATTATAGAATCTGGCGAATGTGTTAGGTATCGCCCAGCCTGCAGCTCTGCAGATGTCTGTTAGCGAGGCGCCATGCGCTAGAGCCCAAGAGGATGCCACACTCCGGGTGGAGTGGGCCATCACACCAAGGGGGCACGGTCGGCCTTGCTGCTGGTATGCCAAAGCAATGGCGTCCACTATCCAGTGAGACAACCTTTGCTTGGAGAGAGCCTTTCCCTTCAGCTTCCCACCATAACAGACAAAGAGCTGGTCTGAGGTCCTGAAACACTGCGTCCTTTCTACATAGGCGCGAAGAGCGCGTACTGGACAGAGCAGTGCCAAGGCTGGGTCTGCCTCCTCCGGGGGCAGCGCTTGCAGGTTCACCACCTGGTCCCGAAAGGGAGTGGTAGGAACCTTGGGCACGTATCCGGGCCGGGGTCTCAGGATCACATGAGAGAAGGCCGGCCCGAATTCCAGGCACGCTTCGTCGACGGAGAATGCGTGCAGGTCCCCTACCCTCTTGATGGAGGCCAGTGCAACCAGGAGCACTGTCTTAATTGACAGGAACTTAAGCTCAACTGATTGCAGGGGCTCAAAGGGAGCACTCTTCAGGGCAGTTAGAACCACTGAGAGGTCCCAAGAGGGAACGACAGGAGGGCGAGGAGGATTTAGTCTCCTCGCTCCTCTCAGGAACCTGATGACCAGGTCGTGCTTCCCTACCGACTTACCTTCGACGGGGTCATGATGTGCGGCAATGGCGGCAACATAGACCTTAAGGGTGGAGGGAGACAGCCTTCGCTCCAACCCTTGCTGAAGGAAGGACAGCACAACGCTGATCGAGCATCTCCGGGGGTCTTCTCGGTGAGAAGAGCACCAGTCGACGAAGAGGTTTCACTTCAACGCATAGACGTGTCTCGTGGACGACGCTCTAGCGGAAGTGATGGTAGCCGCCACCGCTGGTGGAAGGGTACTCAAACCTACCTCGAGCCGTCCAGGAGCCACACGTGGAGGCTCCAGAGATCGGGGCGAGGGTGCCACAGGGTGCCCCGTCCCTGAGAAAGAAGGTCCTTCCTCAGAGGAATGGGCCAGGGAGGTGCTGTCGCGAGGAGTGCAAGTTCGGGGAACCAGGTCCGGCCGGGCCAATACGGCGCGACCAAAATGACCTGCTCCTCGTCCTCCCTGACCTTGCGCAAGGTCTGCGCAAGAAGGCTCACTGGGGGAAACGCATATTTGCGGCCCGGCGGCCAGCTGTGCGCCAGTGCATCCGTGCCGAGCGTGCCCTCGGTCAGGGAAAAATACAGGGCGCAATGGGTCGAGTCGTGAGAGGCAAACAGATCTATCTGTGCGTCCCCGAACTGGTCCCAAATCAGCTGAACCGACTGGGGATGGAGTCGCCATCATGGGCGTAGGTTTGGTCTCAGCTTTGGTGGGGACATCCCCCCCCCCTTCACCCCCCCCCCCCCCCCCTTCACCCGTGTCTGCTAAATGAATAAATGTAAATCTGTTGTGGTTTGATGCTGTCTTTCCTGCATACAAAATGGTTAATTAATTTTGTAGTCTATCCTATGGCTAGCAAGTTTAACCCTCCTACCAGATATTTTTATTTGGATATTATCAATCAAATAATGATTCATTATATTTGAATAACCAACAGTGTTAACTTTTGCCTTTTTAACATTGCCAACATGTTTTTCCAGCACATGTGTCTAGCAAGTAGGCTACACTCACAAATACATTACATAACCAGAATGTAGAAACGAAAAATGTCTCAGATGATCCACTGTTTATGACTGCAAGATTCTAAGTTAAGGTAGGCTAATTAACATTCAGTAACTTGCTAACGTAGCATTCTATCATTATAGCGCGACTTCTATGAGTCTATCCGTGCTGCACACCCCTAATTAATGCTCCTAACCTTGAAAGATTGCAGAAGCTAGGTTTAACTGTAACAATATCCTGGGTAACCAGGATCACCAGTTAATACTATTTTCCACAGTAGAATCTGCATTTGAAAGCCTGGTCAGTCACTACTACTGCTAGTTATTTGTGTGGCTAGTTATTTTTGCCTACTTACACTCTGCTTTATGAAAAAGCTTCGTATGTCCCCTTTCTTCTTCTTGGGTGACATAGCTGATCTACAAAGTACAAAAAGGGGCAAAAAACGGAATATTAAAATGTTTTACTCTGGCCTTTGTATATGGCAGGCAGAGAGACAGCCCTGGTAACTTACCGTCGGCGTCGTCACGCGCGCGCACACACACACGCTCACACTACCAGCTCGCTGCCAGTGAGTGCAAGCACAAAAAGTAGTCCCGGCCCGCGCGTGTAGCCTGCCTGTCAGATACCCCGCCGCCAATCAAATTGCGGCGTATCTTGTACTGTCGTCGTCCTGGCCGTTGGAATCGATCCAAATAGCAGCGCAAAGATCCAAATGCAGCGCAAATATCAAAATAGCAGTTCAAAGGAGCTTGCTAAATATTGGTGGGGACAAATTTGTCATCTCAAAATATTGATTGGGACTAGTACCTAGCGTCCCCCCCTAAACCTACGCTCTTGGTCGCCATTCTCCAGGGAGGGGCTGAAGCCGTGAGATCTCTTCGGCTGCACAGTTCAGGGCTCCGGGAATGAAAATGGCTCGAAGCGACCTCAGATGCTTCTGACTCCATAGGAGGAGGTGGCGGGCGAGTTGTGACATACGGCGGGAGCGTAGACCACCTTGATGGTTGATGTACGCTACAGTAGTGGTATTGTCTGAGCGGACTAGTACGTGTTGACCCCTGAGCAACGCCCGGAAGCGGTGCAGGGCAAGGCGTACTGCCAACAACTCGAGGCAATTGACATGCCATAGCCGCTGGGGTCCTGTCCAGGAGCCCGCAGCAGCATGTCCATTGCACATGGCGCCCCAGCCCGTGGTGGAGGCATCTGTGGAGACCACAACATGCCGGGAAGCTCGTTCCAGGGGGACACCTGCCCTGAGAAAACTGAGGTTCGACCACGGGGTGAGGAACTGACGGCAGGTCGGAGTAACTGGTACTCGGAGCGTGCCTTGTTGTCATGCCCACCTCGGGACTCGGTCGCGAAGCCAAAGCTGAAGCGGTCTCATATGAAGCAATCCGAGCGGCGTGACCGCGGCTGCAGATGCCATATGCCCCAGGAGCCTCTGAAAATGTTTCAGTGGAACCGTACTCTTGCTCTTGAGATGTCTCAGGCAAGTCAGCAGTGACTGCGCGCGCTCGCTCGTAAGCTGCGCGGACATGGCGACCGAGTCGATGTCCACACCAAGAAAAGAGATCCTCTGCACGGGGCAAAGTTTGCTCTTCTCCCAGTTGACCCGAAGGCCCAGACGAGCTAGGTACCGGAGCACTAGGTCCCTGTGTTCGCAAACCTGATCTCGAGAGTGAGCTAGGATCAGCCAGTCGTCGATATAACTCAGGATGCGAACCCCGTGTTCCCTAAGGGGAACAAGGGCAGCCTCGACGACCTTCGTGAAGGTGCGGGGAGACAGGGCTAGCCCGAAAGGGAGAACCGCGTACTGGTATGCCTGCCCCTCGAAAGCAAACCGTAGGAACGGTCTGTGTCGAGGAAGAATGGAGACATGAAAGTAGGCGTCCTTCAGGTCGATCGCTGCAAACCAATCCTGGGGCCGCACGCATTCGAGAACGCGTTTGGCGGTGAGCATCTTGAACGGCAGCCTGTGAAGGGAGCGGTTCAGCACGCACAAGTCCAGGATTGGCCGTAACCCACCGGTTTTCTTGGGGACAATGAAGTAGGGGCTGTAGAACCCGGACCTCATTTCGGCTGGAGGGACAGTCTCGATTGCACCCTTCGCCAGCAGGGTATCAATCTCTGCTCTCATGATAGGGGCATTGTCACCGACCAAAGTGGAGCGGACTCCCCTGAAGCGGGGAGGAGACCGTGCGAACTGAATCGCATAGCCGAGCCTGATGGTGCGCGCGATCCAGCGGGACAGACGGGGAAGCTCTAACCAGGCTCCCAGGAACTGAACCAGCGGGATTAAGCGGACGACAGGCGTCCCCCCGGAGGGGCAGCGAAGCGGAGTAACTGGCCCAGACGTGGACGGCATAGCGGCCCGGTGTGGGCGCACAGTTAGTAACCGCGCCCTGACAGAGGGGGCCAGGGGAGGACCAGGCTGGTCGTCCCGCGGGGGCCTGCTCTGCCAGGGGTCTGGCGACAGAGGGGGACAGGGGCGAAGCGGTCCGTGGATGGCACGCCTTGTCAACCGCCTCTGGGACAGAGGGGGGCGAGGAGAGCACGGCTTGTGGGCGGCACTCTGTGTCGCCCGAGAACTCTGTGAGCTCAGGGAAGAGAGGGTCGTTTCTGTCTTTAACCACTTTAGGGTGCTGCCCACCCATGGGTGAGCAGCGGGGAGCGGAGAACAAAAGATTCTCCCCCGGCCCTCCACCGGGGGAAGGAGTGGTCCTGCTACCATCTCCTGAAAAACGACCATCTTCCCTGAGCAGCCCGTCTCAGGAGCGCCGCTTGGCCCGGCGTTTAGCGGGGGGCGGGGCGGGAGAGGGCTGTGGCGCCTTCTTACGGCTTCCTCCGCGACCGGCCCGGGGTGGAGGCTGCTGCGTGGGCCGGGCGGGAGCCGCAGGAGGGCGCCTTCGGCGGGAAACAGGACGAGGCATCTGCCCGGATGGCTGGGTGGAGGCAGCAGCTGGCCGGCGGGGCAGAATGTGTCTTTTGGCCTCAGACTGTTTCTGGGCGGTTGAAAACTGTTGGGCAAAGTCTTCAACCGCACCGCCGAAGAGGCCGGCCTGGGACAAGGGGGCGTTAAGCAGACGGGTCCGCTCCGCGTCCCGCATGTCAGCCAGGTTCAGCCAAAGATGTCTCTCCTGGACCACGGCTGTGGACATCACCAGACCCAGGGAGCGCGGTAACCTTCGTCGCCCGGAGAGCAAGGTCGGTCGCGGCGCGCAGCTCATTGAAGAGCCCTGGGTCTGTCCTACCCTCGTGCATGTCTCTGAGCATCTGGGCCTTGTAGACCTGCAGAGTGGCCATAGCATGCAGTGACGCAGCCGCCTGTCCCGCCGCTCTGTAAGACTTCGCCACCAAGGTCGACGAAAATCTACAGGCTTTGGATGGGTGCTTAGGCTCGCCACGAGAAGAAGCGCTCTGAGGACATAGTTGCATGGCAACAGAGCGTTCAACCGGGGGGAGCCCAGTGTACCCACGGGCGGCTGCATCATCGAGGGGAGGAAAGGCGGATGAGACCAACGAGTGGTCACGGGAAGACAACGGGGTCTTCCAGGACTTCGAGATCTCATCATGCACATCCGGGAAGAAAGGTATTGGGGTTTGCCGAGGACGAGGGTCGGCGGCCTTACCCAAAAACCAATCGTCCAGCCGCGAGCGCTCAGGACAGGGTGGAGGCCTCCACTCAAGCCCGATGCTCGCGGCTGCCCGGGAAAGCATGGCCGTCATCTCCGGATCAGACTCGAGCTCAGCCGTATGCACACCGGAAGGTGGCAGCTGAGTCGAGTCTTCACTTCCGGAAGAATCAAACCCACCTAGTGATGCTGCAACAGACATGACATCATCCTCTGTAGCTTCGACCGAAGCACGCGGGCCACCAGAGGGTAGACCCGCGGGAATCGGCCGCTCACTAGCGGGCACCGTCATTGAAGAGGGGGGCTGGGGTCGCGGACACATAGTCGGCGCCTTGTTCCAGACCGTTACCCTTAGATCACCCTGGCCACCAGCCGCAGGGCGGGGGGTGGATGAGGGGACTCTCACTCTTGCGAGTTCACTGAGTCTCGACCGCAATGACGCGATGGTCATGTTCCCACAGAGAGAACATGAGTCATCCACGAGCGCTGCTCTAGCATGATCAATGCCCAAACATACTATGCAACGCTCGTGCCCATCAGAGTCCGATACCAATCTGCCGCAACCAGAAGTACACGGGCGAGGCATCTTTGAAAAGACGTGCCGCGTGTAAGCTCTTTTAGTGAGAAAACTCAAGTGTTGAAGCACCCGGGGAGAAACGCACCGACTGGCAGATCACTGCAGCAGATCAGCAGGAAGCACGCTCTCGCCGAAGATCGCCGTCACACCAACACTCGAGGCACTCGTTTGTAAAGCTGACAATTCAGAGATGGCTTGTGGAGAGAAGAATACACTTGGCTCCGAAGCGAAAACATAAACTGCTGTTGCGGACTTCCTCCTTTTATACCCACGAGGTGGGGCGGAGTTACGTCATGCAAATTCCGCAGACCCATGGCATTTCTTTGCCATAGGCTCGTTTTGTAATACTCTGATAGGCTTTCTAAGCGAAACCCCATTCGTCGTCATCCGACGTAACTCGGAGTGACAACGAAAGGGAACAATGTTACTGACACCCGTGCTGTTGCGAGGGCACAACAGATTGGCAAATGTTGCACAGAGCACAGCGCACTCTGTCCATCTTGTCAAGAGATGTAAGCTCTCCTGGAGTTGCAGTCTGGCAGAGAGAAATGGGTATTGTGCTTTGTAAAATTGTGTGTTTATTCCTCACAAGACCAATCACTCGTTCAACATGAATTCGAACAGCTGCTAGCCCCCTTGAATACTCAAATTCACTTGGATGCAGTTGCTTTTTCCCTCTAGTAAAGGCAGGTATTTTGAGATGAGCACTGTACAATCCCACAGCATCCCCTACCGTGAACCCTTGATCTGCTAAGACCAAATCACCAGGTAACAGATTTTCCAGGTAGCCACAGTTCTCTGTAATGTGCCTGTCACTTGCTCGCCCTCCCCAGCCACGAGACACAAACGATATGACTCCCTGTGGAGTTATTGATATCAAGTACTTGGCAGTATTGTGGTGCTTATATTGTGAGTATGTTTGTGCTTGGGCTCTCAAGTTTTTAGGTCTCTCAATGAAAATTTCAAAGCAGTCTATTATGGATGTACAATTTCTATAACTACTATTTTTGAAACACATGGGTAAACTAATTTGAATCTGTTCCTTACTGGGCCACAGTATGAATCTAAACAACCTATCATGCAAGACATTTAACGTACTGTTAAAAATTCGGCCTGCAGTAGGCTTTGACACATGAAATATATATGAAAAGAAGTGCAGTGGTAAATTCAGTCTAATTCTCATTAAGGTCATTAAAAAGCTTTGAAAGGGATTCAATCCAGGTCCCACCTTGAGGAACGCTGACACAAAAGTGAAGACAACCATCAGCTTGGCAAAGGATGGAAGGCCAGTTAAGTCCTGCACCATGTCATCATTGTCCTTGAAGGTTTCCTGGCTGAAGGATAACTTGCTAACCTTTTCCCTGAGCTGATAAACCTCTGACCTCAGTGCAGTGCACTCGTCTGTCAATCTCCTCACAGTTTCATGGCAGGCTTCATTGGAGCATGGTATACTGCTCTCAGCATAGACCGCAGAATTACAGTAGCTGTGATCAGCTGTCTGACCTCTCCCCTCCTGAGCTGTGGTGTAATCACAGTCATCAATCTGCATATGGCTGCTGTTGTCACAGGGTTCCACCAGTCAACATCACACGTCCTTCTCTTTCTTTTTTACAGCTTGCATTTGCTCAAATTTGCTGTAACTATTTATTTTTATTTTTCGTTGCCCAGGTGTGAGATAAGCAAACAAACTTGGCACATAGTCGGGGTTTAATGGATTCTCGCTCTTCTGACCTACAGGGGTAGAATGAGATATAGTGACACATTAATGAACAGTGTGTGACACTAACAGGAAGGCTACAGCGGGTAAGTGAAATGCTTCGTACGCGATGTGCAAAAAATAGTTTTAGAAAACTAGTTTATTTTTTATTTTTTTGAACGTATGGTAGTAGTCAGTTCACTAATCATAGCAGAAGGTTACAGCAGAGTGTGAGTGTGGAGAGTGTAGGATAGCCAGCCTGATGAGCAGGCAAAGGCAAAATTCTTTTAAGGATAAATCTCTCGATGTGTCCAAATGTAGGCCCTATATCTTATTAAACTGTAAATATTGTAGTTTATTTATTGTAGCCTATTTAAAGTTTTTTCACACAAAATTTCAATTGAAGTGTTCAATCCAGTTGTTTCAACTGGTTTTGTAGAGTTTTAGAATGTTTGAGCAGTGTGTATGATTGTCAACAATCTGGCATTATCTAAACATGAACTGTTGACAAAACGCGTTCATGCCAAGAAACGAATGGGTGTGATCAGCAGATACACAGCTCTTTAATTCGCGATCAACCTCGATTTATTGTAAGGTGAATTCAACAAGGCATGCTGTGTCTTTGAAGCAACAATGGCTAAATAAATTGTTACAGATTTTTTTCTTGATTTGTATGGATGACACGCAGCGATATACAGTATTATCAGCTGTATGATGTGTTTTTACCCTGAAATGTTTAATTTCGAGAGAGACCCGGCGCGCCCAGCGAGGGAGACTAAATAAACTTGCTAAAAAAAGATCCAGTGCGAGAGAGGCAAAGAAAAACGCATGTTTTTAATTTATGTGGACTCATTTCATTTTGTACTGTTTTATTTGTTTAATTTAGCTGCAATTTCTTCGGCAATACAAATTTAAAATGTCGCAAGAATAAAATTCTGTTTCTTATTTTGCATCGCGAAGGAAATAAACTTTAAACTCGATGCAGCTGTTTTAAATAAAAAAAAATGTCCAGACACTTTATTTAAATCTTGAAATGTTTGATGGGGTTTTTTAAGTAATTTTAGTGTTCTTTTACATTTTCATTTGTTTTTATATTGAAAGTGTAAGGAACTCAGCTTTTGAAATATTAATAATCAATAATAACTTGTTATTATTAATTATGGATATTTGGGTCAGTTAATTGGATTAACTTGATGTGGCTGAATTAATATTACAATCAATTAATCAGTTCGTCCAACAAACTCTTTTGATTATTAATTTATTCTAAGAAAAGGGTATCTTCCATGGCCACAGAAGAATAATTATTTCTTAGCATGTACAGCACTTTGAGCAAGTAGCAAAAACTGCAATCGTAAAAGTGACTTTGTATTGCAAACGAAACAGAACCAAATACATATTATGTACAAGTTTTATGAACTAAATATAGATATTTATATGAATATAAATAAACTAAACAACATACACACATGAATACATAAATAGGTGAGTGATAGAACGAAACCGAAAACGGAACTATTGAGAAGTTCCATGTAACTATATGAGAAGAACATCAGCATTTCATTTTCAAAGCATCAAATCAAAAGTATACTTGCATGCCTGGGTAGCGTACACTATTATCAAAGTTGTTGAAAACTTAAGTTGTTGATGATTCTGCGAGTGTCAGATGTTGAAATCTCAGTCATTTTCTTCTTTGTTGGATGAAGAAGATATGATGAACTTGCATGGTGGGTTAGAGTCCTTGTTACAAACTCCTGAGATTGTCCTTGGTTCTTTGTGAGAGAGTGTCTCTCTCTTCCATGAGGCCGGATCTGGTTGGGATCCAGGCCTGCTGGGAGGCCTCTGGGCCCCCATGGAGGGGGGAGGGGGTTCCCCCTTATCACCTGAAACAGTGTTTGCGGCAGGATGAAAACTACCAAGAGAGGCGGTCACTGTTGCCTGCCTCTGATATAGCCTGAGAAAGGACCAACCCCTAAGGTTTGAATGGACCAATGAGTAAGGTGACACGTCCGAGAGGGGAACCGGCTCTTAGTTGATTTATGGTCTTTGTCCCCAGCGTGCTTAGACTGTTCATTCAAGCTCAAATAGACATAACAAATTCACATTGCATTCTAAGAGAAGGTGATGTACATCAAAGTGTGTGTCATTAAATGAGGATTAATTAGGTAGGAAGCATGATACAGGTGAGGTTATATTGACCGTTGGGTGGTTGTGCAACCACATACACCCCAATCAAACATACCATGTTGTTATACATACTAGTACACGAGACAGTAAATCATCACAGTTTCTGTGAGGCATTTTCCTTCATACATCAGAGTAATACCGCAAAGTTTATTTAATTAAAGATTGTCTCTCTCTCTTAAGCATGTGGCGCATGTGGCCACATTCCTTTGAGGTCGTAAAAGTCTGTTATCAGTCTTAAAGTGTTCTGTAACCGGAAAGTTAAAGTTATATATATATATATATATATATATATATATATATATATATATATATATATATTAGCGCTGTCAATCGATTAAAAAAATTAACTCGATTAATCACATATTTTTTTCTGATTAATAGCAATTAAAAACACTTCCTTTTATAGGTTTTTATTAAGTTTATATATTTTATAATGTAATAATTTCACATTAAATTTCCAAATTAATGTACAGACAACATTAATACAGCATATTTTAAATACTTGTTTAATGGCATCTTTTTATGAATGAAGGCCAGTATCAGTGATACTAATACAGCTATTGAGGTCTAGATACATTTATTGTGCATAGGCGTAATTTATGGGTGGGACATGTCCCCACCACTTTTTCTCATTGTCGATATTGTCCCCCACCACTTTGTGAAACATTTCGAGGCACGGATGTACCTAATACAAATAAAAAAAAAACATCTCCAGTTAACTAGCAGAGCATTAATTTAGTTTGTTAATAAATCTAGCGCTAGACAATCTAGCGCTAAAATGTGTTTTTTAAATCAAGCTGAGTGCTCGTTGCCGCGGCTAGTTGCATGGATGCAGTGTTCTCTTGTTGCTCGCACAGTCTTCCCTCAGTCTTCAATCTATCGCCATCACGGAGACTCTATTTGTTCCGGTGAAATCACAAAACAAAATTCACACAAACGTGTCCCTGCTTGATATATACTCTCTAACCACTGATGAACCCAGAACCTCTGACACGCTTGGCAAAAGTTTGAATCACAAGACTATTAAGGTACACAAGCAAAATTGCTGATCTATACATTTATTCACATGAAAATTCTCTGCACTAACAATATTAGTAGATCTCATTAAAAGACGAATTAAACCCGATGTAACGTTACCATTGAATTTGATTTCTAGACATCATGTTCTTTTTTTCTAAAATTGTTATTGTACATATATCTGAATTTGCACTGTGTTAGCAACACACCCCACTACAAAATTAAAGCTACAAAATGTCTTACCTTTAGTGATTAATTGCAATTAAAAACACTTACATTTTTAATATATTTTATAATGTAATCATTTAAGTTAATCTCCAAATGAATGTAGAAGCAACAAGACAGTATATTTTTGTTTAAAAGGGACATATCATGAAAATCTGACTTTTTCCATTTCTAAGTGCTATAATCGGTAGGGGTGTCGAAATTAATCAGTTCTACGATGCATCATGATGCAGATGACGACGATTCGGTATCGGTTCAATAATAGACCTTTTCTGACGTCATTTATTGTGTATCTGCTTTGTCGCAGAGTCATACAATAGCAGAGGGAGGTGAGACGGAGAGCGAGTAATAAAAAATGCTCCCACTACTTTAAAAGCCTACAAATAAAGTGTTTTAAAATATGTGCAGTGTTTTGTAAACATAGGAGAAATTAAAATAAAACTGAGGTAGACTTTACATCTGTTGTCAGATACATCAGATGTTGTTGGACGCTGCTGGCGAATACGGCTGTGCCGTAGGTGGTAAAACAAGTGACGATGGTCTTGCATAATTTGAAGACGACATTGGTCTGACTACAGTCAGACTTATAAAATCTCCAAAACTGCCATACTGGCGATCTGACTTTTCCTGTTTTATCAACACTCATTTTCCACTTATCACTCCACGCCGGTTCTGTTACTGAAGAATCCAACACGAGACAACGATATGGTGCAACCAAACGTGATACTGTTACATGATTGGCTGTTAGCGTGTCACTCCCTACATGCTAGGTTACCAGAGAGTGAGTGCCTTTGTTCATGCAACCAAACTTGCTTCCAACCCTGCTTTCTTCCGACAAAGAAAAAAAAATATCAAACACATTTTTTTATTGATATTGATTACGTGTCTATCGCGAGGCATATCGTAATCGTTTTATCGCCCAGCCCTAATTAAAGCAACAAAAGTTCTTTAGTCAATAGTGAGTAATTTTCTCTGTCACCTTTGTTCTTTGATTAAAATTAATGACAGACAGCTTCAGTGGCTGCTGTCACTTTAAGACCTGCTGCACATGATACGGATCTCACACGCGACTCATTTTCTCGCTACTCTTTACATTTATTTAAGACCTTAACTCATTTACGACTGCTCTTATGTTATGAAGATACTCAACATTTTGGCATATTTTTGTGTTCTTGTTCGTTCAAGCGCGAAAGAGAACTGTATTCTGGTGCGATTGTGACGGATCTAGTCTTTCTCTTTCACTCTGCGTTGTGGTTTACTCAAACATTCCCGAGATCCGATAGAGACCATCCGTATAATGGGCTCAATCTCTGGACGAATCCCCCAATGAATGCACAGACAAAATGCTGACTGGTGTAAATCTGTTTACTGCAGCTGTTGAATGAAACACCCTTTTTGGTGGTATTTTGCTGCAGGCATAACTGACCCACAGCGTGCAGTACACATTGCAACTCTGTGTTGCGTCTTCTTAACAGAATTAACCAACATTAGCATCACAACACGTGAACACACTTGGCATGAAACATGACAATCATAATAATAAACAAACATATACAAAAAGACATACCTGTTGAATGAAATAAAACACCCTTTTCAGTGGTATTTTGCTGCAGGCATAACTGACCTAAATAAAATATAAAATGAAATTAACCTCGTGGCCTTGCTAACGAGAGTGCGGCACGACAAGAGTTCACAAAAAGACATATATCTAACAAAAGATATGTTAATACTCTGATTAAATGGTCGAAATATTAGCCAAACCAAATCACAAACATAAAATACTTGAGAACTCTACTTATTTTGCATTATAATCAAATGAATATTACTAAACTGAGACGGAGCATGAATATACCCACCCACAGCGTGCAGTACACATTGCAACTGCTGTGTTGCGTCATCTCGTCTTACCGAACATTTTTTCCCTGCAGTCCCCAAACAAACCTTATGAGGGCACTACTACCACATGAATTTAACGACCGCTGCTGAATTCAAGAGGAATTCACATTAAAAACAGAATAAAATACTAACTCTGTTACATTCACCCCAACTGAATTCTGCTGAATTAAGGCAGCGGTTATTACTCCAAACAAAACACCCGTTCAGTACATTTGCATACCAGTACATAGTCAAGTCAAGTCAAGTCAAATATATTTATATAGCGCTTTTCACAATACAGATTGTATCAAAGCTGCTTCACAGTATCAATCAAAACAACTTAACAATGTTTGTTTATTACTGGAAAAAAGACATCCAAGTTTGGTAGAGCTGATCAATGGTATGATTGTTTAATTAATTTGAATATCCCCAACTGAGCAAGCCAAAGGCAACAGTGGCAAGGAACCGAAAAACTCCATCCAGTGACCTAATGGTATCCTAACACCCCATCAGATGACCTAATGGAGAAAAAAAAACCTTGGGAGAACCCAGGCTCAGTCGGGGGCCAGTTCTCCTCTGGCGTTTATGAACTAGAGTCCGAATTTACAGTAACTGTAAGATAAAAAATGTGAGCAATGTGTCTGTGAGTGCACAAAACAAACAGTCTGATAGTTCAAGTGTTACTGGGTGTTTGGATTCAGAGGTTGAATCTGCGAGTCTTGTTGATTCTATGATTTCAAGTTTAGTTCATAAGTTTAGTTTAGTTTAGTTTAGTTCATAGCTCTAGTTCATACATAGAGATACCTACAACAGGTAAGCCAAACACAAGGTTATCTCAAAAGATGAAGTGGAAAGAGAGGAGCGCCAATCTCTCAGACCAACATCTGGCAGTAAGATGCTCATATACATCTCACAACATATAGTAATACCAGGGCATATAGTAAGCAAATATCACTTAAACCAAGGCATGTCATGAAAAGAAAATTCATTAAATAAAAACAAAATAAATTTTGTATCTTGTGTCTTCTCATTTGTACATCTTAAATCCTATTTGAACAACTCAGCACCAAAACAAAACAAATAAACATTCAAACAGTCTGAATTCTGCAACCAGGCACTGACACAACATCTTGTCTAGTCATAGTGTACAACAGTCTATTCACAGGCTTGAGGAAACGTCCAAAACGAGACCTGGCCACAGTAAAGTTCCCAGTGTCAGAAACTGCCACATCTTCAGCATCAACTATGGAAACATCTGCTGAAGGATTTGAAATCATAGAATCTACAAGACTCGTAGATTCAACCTCTGAATCCAAACACCCAGTAACACTTGAACTATCAGACTGTTCGTTTTGTGCACTCACAGACACATTGCTCAAAGACACAACTGATCCCAGCTGTAAACATTTATCAGGCAACCCAGAAACCCAGTTAGATGTTCTGGCACAACTGTAAGTTGTAGCACATGAGACATTAGCATCAGGAGACAAACCATCATCAGGTTTAACAGCCTCTGAATCCTCGTGCGTCTTTGCCAACCCACCATCTCCGACACTCGGTCCAGATTTCAAACTGTCAACACCCATTCTTGCCACAGACTCTAAAACATTGTTTTTGTCACATGAATCAGGCACAGACGAAGATGAAACTGTGTCGGATACTGCACACTCCGCTTTGTCTAGTGGTAAAAAGTTCACAGGAAGCAAAAGGTTGCGATACACAACCTTTTCCTGACCAGTGCTTGTATCTCTTATCTTGAAAATGTGAGTGTCTAAATTTCTATCCACCACGACAAAGACGGCGGACATCCATCTGTCAGCTAGTTTTCGCTTGCCTCTCCCAGCCTTGTTCGCTAGAAGAACACGATCACCAATATCAATGTTCTGACCTTTGATTCTCCTGTTGTAGAGCACTGCATGTCTACTCTGTTCCTTCGAAGCATGCGCCTGAGCTAATGACAAAGCCTCCTCCAAATCTTTCAAAAGAGAAGCTACATACTTGTCGTAGCAAGTTACAGTGTGATCCTCCAATACAGAGCGAAAAATTATGTCTACCGGAAGGCGAGGAACTCTACCGAACATGAGATAAAATGGACGTCGTCTCATGAACAGTACAGTTGTACAAGAAAGTCAAAGATTGCAGTTGTCTTGGCCAGTTACGCTTTGCATCAGGAGCCAATGCACGGATCATGCTCCCCAGGGTCCTATTAAATCGCTCCACACTACCATTCCCCATAGGATGGTAGGGAGTTGTATGTTATTTTTGTACCCCAGACACCCGAAGAAGCTCACCAATCAACTGTCTCTCGAAACTTGCCCCCGATCACTGTGTATGCGTTCAGGAAACCCAAAGTATTTGTCCCACAAGACACATGCTACTTGTCTATCAGACAGATCTTTGCATTGAAATGCTTGCGCCAACCCGGTAAAGCGATCAGTGATCACTAAGACATCAACTGACTTGTTGTTTTGATCTTCAGTAGACTAAAAATCAATGCATATCAACTGCAATGGTCTATTGGTCACAATATTCTTTAGGGGTGCTCGACCCTCAGGCTCAGAGGTTTTACTGACAACACACCTCTGACAGCATCGTACATACTCCCTAACATCTCTGTCAATGGTCAGCCAATAGAAATGACGTCTTGCCAGTCCCAAACTTCTGGACTGCCCCTGATGACCCGCATGATCGTGAATTCCCCTCAACACCTCCAACTGAAGTGACTCAGGGACAACATACTGGAAACGCTTACCCTTAGACAAACGATCACGGGAGATCCGGTAGAGAATCCCATTTCTCACAACAAATTTCTCCCAATGCTTAATGTATCTAAGGACCCTAACAGATTCCTTTGCTCTTTCACGCTTGCTAGGTCTGTGATGTCTTTCCACATAATGAATAACCCTTGACAGCACACTATCAGAGAGCTGCTTTTCACGCAGGTCACGTTCGGAATATGTAGGCTGCATCTCCAAGTCGGAAACCATCTGAGGCAGATGATTCAAAACAGACAAAGCACAAAGTCTTGCACCGTCTTCCCATGTCAATTGTGAGTCAAGCACAGCCATTACATCCTCCTTATCCAAGGAAGTTCGTGCAACAATCACCGAATTACTGTGCAAAGGACCGCTGCTTGAAACGCCCTGCTTTCCCTCAGACCCACAAGACCACCGAAAAGCATCCTGAACTGATCCGGCAGAAACTTCCTGTACTTCAGACAAAAGTCTGTCATATTTCTCACATAACAGTCTAGAGCGAATGCTAGTTTTCACGAATGGAATCCTACTCAAAGCATCAGCCACAACATTCTGCGCACCTGGTACATACTTGATGTCAAAATTGTATGCCGCAAGTTTGGCCACCCACCGCTGCTCACAACAATCAAGCTTAGGTTTGGACAAAATGTGGGTGAGCGGGTTGTCATCGGTCCATACCGTAAATACGTGACCTTTCAGCCAATGGCTGAACTTTTCACAAACTGCCCATTTTAACGCTAAAAACTCCAAGCGATGTGCTGGGTAATTTCGCTGATAAGGAGAAAGCGAATTACTGGCAAACGCTATACGTCTAGCTCTAGTCTCACCTGCCTGAACTTGAGACAGCACGGCTCCAATGCCGTCTAAAGAAGCATCGGTCGCAAGGACAAAATGTCATGATTCTGCCATCATGTCTCTGTTTTCTCTGGTCTTGTGGCAGGATCATGGCAGACCCATGTTTTATGTACAAGCGCATGGTCTGTTATTTGGGCCATGTGCTTGTGTTGTCTCGTCTCGTAACCCCGCCCCCTTGTTATCCTCGTCTTGTGATTAGTGTCTAGTCAGTTTCACCTGTCCTCGTCATTAGTGTTCCCTATTTAATCCCTGTGTATTTGCTGTCCTGTGCGATTCATTATCATACGTTGTGTGATTCTAGCTGTGAGTATCTTGTTGAGAGTCTTGTCTAAAGAAGTGTTTTGTTCCTGTCATAGTTGTTATTTACCGTCTGAGTATTTATCTTTGTCAAGTCGATCCTGTCTTGTTTTGCCCCATCGTGGGTTTTGTTTTCTGTTTTTGTCTTTAATAAACCCCTGTTTAAGTTATTTGCTGTCTGCAATTGGGTTCATCTGCTATCCACATGACAGAATGAATCGCCCAAAGAAGAACCCAGCAGACCGTTTGTCCTTCTCTGCCAAGCATCGTCTGGACCCCCTTGAAGAAGTCTGGTTGTCATCCCCCCTCAACAAGAAGAGTGTCACCCTTCCATACTCACCCGAGGGTGAGTGGATCTTGTCAAACTTCTCCCGGTTGTATGACCACTTCTCCCGGGAGGAGTCTGGGGCAGCGTCCTCGAGGTCTTTACCTTCTGCCTATCTTCCTGTCATCCCGGAGGGTCGTATGATAGGCGTTGCGACGCTTGGGGACCAGGCTGGTTCCCCCACGACTCCAGAGGCATCTTCCACACCCACTGACCTCCGTGGTAAACGAGGGAGACGGGTTTCGTGGGATTCCCCTTCGGAATCATCTTCATCTGAGCTGACCCTACCAGAAATGGTCTTCCCAGTTCCCGTTTTGTCCTCCACTGAGCCTGTCCAGCCGATCACGAGTCCTGCTGTGACCATTGCTTCGCGACCCAGGAAGAAGAAGAGGAAGAGGGGAGCCTCTTGCCCTCTGTCTGTTCCAGAGCCCGCTACTGCAAGCGCTGTTCCAGGGCCCGCTACTGCAAGCGCTGTTCCAGGGCCCGCTACTGCAAGCGCTGTTCCAGAGCCCGCTACTGCAAGCGCTGTTCCAGAGCCCACTACTGCAAGCGCTGTTCCAGAGCCCGCTACTGCAAGCGCTGTTCCAGAGCCCGCTACTGCAAGCGCTGTTCCAGAGCCCGCTACTGCAAGCGCTGTTCCAGAGCCCGCTACTGCAAGCGCTGTTCCAGAATCAGCAGCTGGTTGCTCGGCTACTGAATCTGCCTCTGTGAGAGCTGCGGCCGATCAAGCTGCAGAAGCAGTCCTGCAAGCGGTGTCTGCTCGTAAGCAGATGCCTATCATTGTTGCTGCCGAGACTCTAGCAAACTACCTTGCCAAGCTTGTCAAGATCCTCGATGTGCCCGTCATGTCTTGTCCCGAGCCCACTGTGTCTGTGAGCGCTGCACCCAAGCCTACCACTGTGAGCGCTGCACCCAAGCCTACCACTGAGAGCGTGGCACCCGAGTCTGTCGCCGAGAGCGCGGCACCCGAGTCTGTCGCAGAGAGCGCGGCACCCGAGTCTGTCGCCGAGAGCGCGGCACCCGAGTCTGTCGCCGAGAGCGCGGCACCCGTGTCTGTCGCCGAGAGCGTTGCACCCGAGCCTGTCGCCGTGAGCGCTACACCTAGTCCTGCCCTGTCGCCTGCCATGTCCCCTGTCAGGAGTCCCGTTACCTCATCCTCTGTGTCCTCTATGTCTGAGCCTGTTGCTGCTCCCTCTAATGCAGTATCCCCATCTGTTTTCCCGGTCTCCACTAGTCCCCGGACTGTTTCACCATTTGTTCCTGTCGCCACTTGTCCCCGTACTGTTTCCCCTGTCGCCACTAGTCCCCGGACTGTTCCCCCTGTCACCACTAAACCCCGGACTGTTTCGCCCAAGCCCCGTCCTTGTGTGTCTTCCTCCAAGTCCCCCCGGATTCCCCGTCCTCAGTCCTCGTCCCGAAGACCCAAGACCCCTGTACCGCCCATCCATCCTGGACTGTCTCCCAAAGACTTTGTGTTACCTCCACCTCCTCTACCCTGTTTGTTGTTTTTGATGTTTCACCCTAACCCTGTTATTGTTTTTTCATGTTTGCCTTTATTAGTGTTTTCCATGTTTTGTTGGTTCGTGTCTTTGTCACAGTCTGTCATGTCCCGTGTTTAGTTTCCCTTTGAGGAGCGTCTGGAAGCCGCTCCTTAAGGTGGGGGTTCTGTCATGATTCTGCCATCATGTCTCTGTTTTCTCTGGTCTTGTGGCAGGATCATGGCAGACCCATGTTTTATGTACAAGCGCATGGTCTGTTATTTGGGCCATGTGCTTGTGTTGTCTCATCTCGTAACCCCGCCCCCTTGTTATCCTCGTCTTGTGATTAGTGTCTAGTCAGTTTCACCTGTCCTCGTCATTAGTGTTCCCTATTTAATCCCTGTGTATTTGCTGTCCTGTGCGATTCATTATCATACGTTGTGTGATTCTAGCTGTGAGTATCTTGTTGAGAGTCTTGTCTAAAGAAGTGTTTTGTTCCTGTCATAGTTGTTATTTACCGTCTGAGTATTTATCTTTGTCAAGTCGATCCTGTCTTGTTTTGCCCCATCGTGGGTTTTGTTTTCTGTTTTTGTCTTTAATAAACCCCTGTTTAAGTTATTTGCTGTCTGCAATTGGGTTCATCTGCTATCCACATGACACAAAAGGGCGGCTGAAGTCCGGATGGGCTAGGACAACTGCTTCTACCATGGCTGTCTTAAGATTCTCAAATGCCAGCTGCGTCTCAGGTGTCCAATCAGCTACAGTCAATTTCCTTAATGCACAATTTCTTTTATTTGCACGACCCCTTTTGGCTTTTTTTATCTGACCTTTCAATAGATCGAAAAGGGGTTTGGCCACAGTTGAGTAGTTGGGTACAAAATGCTGATAATAGTTAACCATCCCAAGGAAGGATCTTATGCGCTTCTGAGATGGCGTAACTCCATCAGCCTCCATCAGATCCAAGCTGGTCATTTTGGATATACTCTCAACCTTACTTGGATCTGTAGATACACCAGACTCATCAATCACATGTCCAAGAAATTGCACAGATTTCTTAAGGAAATTACATTTCTTGGGGGCCATTTTCAGATTGTGCGCTCTCAATCGACCGAATACCATCTCAAGACGTCTCAATGCTGCCGTTTCGTCAGGTCTAAAAACACATGATGTTTTATAAACAAGGTTCGGGCGGAGCACATTCAAATAAATCATTCCAATCAACTCGTCACCAAACAATTACATGTCTACCCTATCAGCACGAGAGGAAGCATATATATATATTCTCTGTCAACTCACCTAACATTCCTTGACAGTTCAGCATATGGTCCCGCCCATTTGTTACAATGTCAGAGATCGAAACTCTTCCCATCCGACGACGACTCCTTCGTTGTCCAGGCTCCACCACAGCTTCCCAACACCGCAACGAGCTCCCATGCTCAACAGGACACCGCATCCAAACTTCCAGCTTCACTGCGCGGCCGCCGGCCTAGCCGAGCCGCTTCCCGTACCCCGAGGCGCCTTGGCTTGCCCTCACCTCCACCATCAAGACCTCCACCATCTCCAGCTTCCTCCTACACCTCAGCACAACCCACTATTCCTGCAATCAAGAAATGGACAGTGCTGGGGTTGAGACAAGCGCTAATCAGCGCTGACGTTCATTTTTCTAGGAGGATGAACAAAGCACAACTTTACAAACTGTACGTTTCTCTCCAGGCAGCTTTTCCTTCTCTAAAATCCACTCCACCTTCAAAATCAGCAAAAAAGGCAAATAATTACAAAGCTCCAAACTCACGTTCCCAGAAAACACCTTCTCCCGACGTCGTAGGGCCCAGTTTTCCGCGAGCGCCAGGCCGCAGCAGGCCTTCAGCTAGCCTGGGCCGCGCCCCAGATTCCGCCGCCGCCAGGCCCCACTATTCTCTCCGCTCCGCTGAGCTACAGACCGCAGCTTTGTCCAGTACCGCACCTCACGTCACATTGCCAGTTTCAAGCGAAACAGGACGCTCTTTAAGCGTGAGTATGCCAACGGTACAGGCCCAACCACCCCATCATCCTCCTGTAATTTTTTCCAACCCTTTCTCCTGTCTATGGCCTGCAGTCCCACCGCCAGACTCTAGCGCGAGGCTGCCTCAGCTAGAGCCGCAGGCCCAGACACATTTCCTACCTCCCCAGCTCCCCTCCTTCCCCATTTTTCCAGTTCCCCCCCAAGCTTTAGGGGCCGACCGAAGTGTGAGGTTGCCTCCACAAACGGCTTCGGCCCCGGGTTTTTTTCCTCCTAACACCTTTTCCCACAATCATTCTCCTTTCACTCTGTTTTCCGCAACGCCGATGCCCATCCCGCCGAACGCTACAGCTATGGAACCGCCCCCTGTCGCCAGCAACATCAGAGCACAGATCCTCACAGGTGCGGACATCGATTTATCTTCCCTTCTTTCTATCCTCCCTTCCTCTGTTTCAAATCGGCAAATCGACTGTGGCGATTTTGCAGTCACTTTAAAAAACCCAGTTCATAATTCATCCCGCATTCTGTCGTTTTCTGAATTCGCAATTGCTTTCAGCCGGTATAGCGAAATAATTTGCGCCACACTTCCCCACAGAAGACGAGAACTGAACGACAATCTCGCGATAATCGCAGAGCTCGGGTTATCGTATGGAGGAACCCATTTATATACTTACCATAAATTGTTCTCAGCAAAAATGCGCTGTCCGTGTAGCTCAATGGAACCAGTGCCCTTACTGGGGCGCCCTTGACACAGAGCTACACAATAGAGTGTTCCTAGGCTGTCGCAACATATCCTGCGCCGTTTGCAGATCTGTTTCACACTCCACCACGGCTTGTCCTTTGATTAACCCTGAAAATCCTCCCCGCCCAGATTCATCAGCCGAAAAATCAACCAGTTATGTCCCGCGACCAGCAAACATACATTTCAACGACTCAGCCATAGATTCCCAAAGAAGGAAAATCTCCTTCCCATCCAACAACCAAGCTTGCAATAACTTTAATTCAGGACGTTGCTTATGGCAACGCTGCCGTTTTTTACACATTTGCAGCTACTGTGGCGGCGCGCACGCTCGCACTATATGCCCTGTAAAAAGGTCTGTAAATAAAGATTCCAAAAACTACTTGTCGACTCCTGTGAATTTTTCTCGTCTGTCTTCTGAATTATCTCACCACCCTAACACCGACTTCACGGACTATTTACTGTCTGGTCTCGAGCACGGCTTTAATCCCGGCGTCGAAAGCCTTCCCACTCAAAGTATCATATGCGACAATCTCCAGTCTGCTTTCGCCGAACCTGACACAGTCGACATCCTGATTAAAAAAGAAATCGAATCGGGCTTTATGATTGGTCCTTTTAACATTCCTCCTTTCGAATGTTTCCGCATCAGCCCCGTTGGAGTGGCCACTAGAAAATTTTCAGGCAATAAACAGCCATATCTCGCTCTAACAATTTTCTCTTCATTACCACACCATTGATCAAGCCATAACCTTGATTAAAGACGCAGGTTACGGCGCTTGGCTCGCTAAAGTTGATATCACCTCTGCTTTTAAAGTGATGCCCATTCACCCAGACTCATGGCATTTGTTCGGTGTATGCTGGCAAGAGAAATTTAATTTTGCCGTCCGTTTAACTTTTGGCTGCAAAAGTAGCCCCAAGATTTTCGACATGCTATCAGAAGCCATTTGTTGGATTATTTCCAATAACTACTCGATACCCTACCTAATCCACTTTTTAGATGATTTCCTAATCATCTCACCGCCCGACACCGTCCCAGCCGCACATCTTCTCACAGTCCAAAAAGTCTTCAATGAGCTCGGGATTCCAATCGCCCAAGAAAAAACCATGGGTCCAGTCACATCTATCGAATTCCTGGGCATTAAATTGGACACAGTCAACTTCCAGGCCTCACTGCCCAAGGAAAAAATCGACAGGATCATTCTGGTCGCATCCACCCTCCTAGAAAATCCAAATTGCTCTAAACGAGAGCTACTATCTCTGCTCGGCCATTTAAACTTTGCGATGCGCATCACCCCAAAAGGCCGCCCTTTCATCTCTCATCTCCTCTTCCTCGCATCATCAGTTCACGCGCTAGAGGACCAAATCTCCCTAACTACTTCATGTTGCAACGAGCTCAGTTTATGGATAACATTCCTTAAACAATGGAACGGCCTGTCCTTTTTCTATAATAATCTGATTTCTCTCCCCGTGGATATCCAACTGTTCACCGATGCAGCTCCCTCCATCGGTTTCGGAGGATTCTACCAAGGCCGTTGGTTTGCGTCTACATGGACCGCCCAGTTGCTAGACTCACCGCAATCACTAACATCCTCAGCGTTGTTTGAGTTGTATCCTTTAGTGGTTGCAGCTTTCCTGTGGGGCAAAGAATGTTCAACTAACAGCATCACGGTACACTGCGATAACGAAGCAACCGTGCATTGCATCAACAAAGGCCGCTCAAATTCCCCCGCTCTAATGCCTCTCCTAAGACGCCTCATTTGGATCGCAGCTTGCGACCAGTTCATCTTAACTGCAAAACATGTTCTTGGGTCAAAAAATCAAATAGCTGACTCTCTCTCTCGTTTTGCTTTCCAGAAATTCAGGCTGCTGGCACCAGAGGGGGACCCATGCCCAACCCCAGTACCTCACTATTCAGAGCTGATATTCCCATAAACCACCCATTGAAACCACTTCTCAATGCCTCTCTTAACTCCATTCTTCAAGCCGTTTCACCCAGCACCCTCCAATCCTACTTAACTGCATGGAAGTGTTTTAAGTCTTTCCACTCCACATACAACCTGCCTTTTCCCAATTTTTCTCTGCTCACCTTCACTTCATTTATATCCTATCTCGACAGCATCAAGAACCTCAAAGCCCGCTCCATCAAGGGCTATCTAAGCGGAATCCAATTTTTCCACAAACTCCTTTTTGGTTCACCTTCCGCAGACATAGCAAATTCCCAGACATCAATGCTCATCAAAGGCATCCAAAAAACCCAACCCACCCGCCCAGATGCCAGACAACCAATAACTTTGGATATACTCACCAAATGCATCTCCACCTGCGGGAGCAAGTTTGGATGGAGTAACGGAGCTCCTGCGGGAGCGGAGTACCTGACACTGCTGCGCCAGTGGACCAGGCTTACTTGAATTAATGGAGCTCCTGCGGGAGTGGAGTAGATGACACTGCCGCAGCAGTGTCATCTACTCCACTCCCGCAGGAGTTCCATTAACTAAAGCAAGTCCGGTCCACTGCCGCAGCAGTGTCTTCTCCTCCTTTTTCTCCATCTAACTCGCTTCCACTGCAACAGCTATACCATTCTCCTCCGCTTCAGCAGTAGACCATTCACATCCTACCACCCGAGAGGCACACCCATCCGACCTCAAGACAACCAACTCCCGTCCTATGTTAAAAGTAGCCTTCCAGCGAACCACCCCTTCCCACAGCTGATACCTTAAGCTTTGCATTCCGCAAGTTTTGGGGGGGGGGTCATCAGCATCATTCTGGCGGCTGTCCTGCATTTTATTTGCAGCTTTTTGGGGGGAGCACTCTGGGTTAGGGCCGCATACCGAGCCCGGAGCCCTCTCCTCGGACAGCACGGCAAATACGCATTTATTCTATCTGACTTATTTGTAAGTGTGAAATCGTGAATCAAGTCATCTAAATAGCACAACAAACTTAGGAAGTTTTGGTCCCCAAAAATACTTGTCATCATGCGCATAAAACTCCCTGGACTATTACAAAGCCCTTAAGGAAGCCGATTGTACTCATATAAGCCCATAGGTGTTGTAAAGGCTGAGTACTTTCGGTCATCCTCATGTAAAAGCATTTTGTAAAAGCCAGAGGTCAAGTCCATTGTGCTGATTAGTGAATTACTGCCTAACGCAGCCAAACAATCGGCCTGGTGAGGTAACGGATGAGCATCTTTAAAATTTCTTTTGTTTAACCACCGAAAATCTGTACATACGCATAAATCACCATTCTTTTTCCAAACAAGGACTAAAGGAGATGCAAACTCGCTAGTCGATTTGCGAATAATCTCCTTTTCCTCCATTTCACTCAAAACACGACGCAACACCTGATACTGACTAGGCGCCACACGCTGGTACGGAAGTTGGAAAGGTTTTGTGTCTGAAAGATGTATCCTATGGACAAATCCAATAGCATGACCACAATCCAAATGATGACGTGAAAATACATCATTGCACTGCATGATTGTATCGGCCAATTTCTGTCTACAATGGCCAGACACATCACAAGAATCCAAATCAAGACCATCCGTATGATGGGCTCAATCTCTGGACGAATCCCCCAATGAATGCACAGACAAAATGCTGACTGGTGTAACAGACCCGTCGCCAGACCTCAGTCTTAAGGGGGCATATGAAATGTATGGGGAGGCACAATTATTATTAGCCTACAGTATGCATATTTATAATAATCAACTCTAGTCGCGCAGCACGTAATCATCACGTTAAACATATTACCAACAGCAATATGACCAGGTAGCCTATAGCCTACACCACATTACACAGAAGCAATGTTATGAATATCCATAAAACACTTGACTATACAACATATTAGATGTAACACCAGAAACATCTCTCAAACATTGCATTTTAAAGCAGTCAACAGAGGGATATGCATTGCCATGACACACACACACACACACGCATGCACGCACGCAAATACACTCGCACAGATACTTTGAGTGGAGGCAGCACTGTCCTCTCTCCAGTCCCAGTATAGCGGGAGGAAGCGTTTCACCGAGCAGAACCTCCTCATCAAAGTATCATTCCACTCGGAAGGAACTGAAGCGAGTAAGCCGGCGAAAACTCGTTTTGAAACAGCTTTCAAAAATGCGCGGTAACTGTTGAGCGGCTTAGTTGTACGTCACGTACGTAGCCTAACGTTCTTTTGTAAGGCCGTGATAATAGTGATAGGCTGTTGCAGTGTAGATTCCCATCAATCAAACTAAATCACACCATTGTTTCTTTATATTTTTAATATTTTAATGATAAAGAATGCAACACAAAATTAGCAACTATGATAATATTAAAATTAAATTAAAATTAAATTATCTGTGCCTCAAGTGGGGGGGCACAAGCATTTTTTGGGGCGGGCCCGGCCCCCTATGGCCCGCCCATAGCGACGGGTCTGTGGTGTAAATCTGTTTACTGCAGCTGTTGAATGAAATAAAACACCCTTTTTGGTGGTATTTTGCTGCAGGCATAACTGACCCTCAGCGTGCAGTACACATTGCAACTCTGTGTTGCGTCATCTTAACAGAATTAACCAACATTAGCATCACAACACATGAACACACTTGGCATGAAACATGACAATCATAATAATAAACAAACGTATACAAAAAGACATACCTGTTGAATGAAATAAAACACCCTTTTTAGTGGTATTTTGCTGCAGGCATAACTGACCTAAATAAAATACAAAGTGAAATTAACCTCGTGGCCTTGCTAACGAGAGTCCGGCACGACAAGAGTTCACAAAAAGACATATATCTAACAAAAGATATGTTAATACTCTGATTAATTGGTCGAAATATTAGCCAAACCAAATCACAAACATAAAATACTCGAGAACTCTACTTATTTTGCATTATAATCAAATGAATATTACTAAACTGAGACGGAGCATGAATATACCCACCCACAGCGTGCAGTACACATTGCAACTGCTGTGTTGCGTCATCTCCCGTCTTACCGAACATTTTTTCCCTGCAGTCCCCAAACAAACCACATGAGGGCACTACTACCACATGAATTTAACGGCCGCTGCTGAATTCAAGAGGAATTCACATTAAAAACAGAATAAAATACTAACTCTGTTACACGATGTCTGTGCTCAAGATACTGGTGCGCGTCTTTCTGTGTCGTGTGCACGCGTCGGGACATTCACAGACAGCGTACTCTCTATTGTCTTGTCACGCTTGAATGTTTTAAAAGTATTTGCATGAAAAGAGCGGGATCATATAATGTAACGCTACCCAGAGGATGACAAAATAAACGGATGCTAAAACGGTTAATATTTTAACGCGTCAAAGTGGACCAAAATCAATTTGCATGCGTTAACATTGACAGGACTAATATTGACATTGGGTTAGTCAATATTGGGGAGTTTTTTTATCGAAGAATATCGTAGATGGTGAGAAAAACTTTATCTCTAATAATTTTGGATAACTGTATGCTAAGCTAACTAAAAAAACACTAAGAACGAGAAATGTTTGATTTAACAATCTATAGCTTCGGTTATATACTGATAAATGAAACATGTAAGTTAAGACATCAATGGTCGTTATAACGTAGTTCAAATGATTTATGTAATAAAGTGAAATCTGATTTGTAACCAGGCACTAAAGGGATTACCCATAAAACGTGCTTTGAATCAATCGGATTGCTTGGGTCCTAAACTGGGACTCCGGACATGGCCGTAAAACATGGCCGTAAAACATCATCCAGTCGGGATTTCTAAAATGTCTTGGCCAAATGAACAGAAGCCGCTGATAACAGACGCTTTGACACGGAAGCGCGTGAAATTATCCGCTATTAATCACATTTCATGTAAATGTTTGCTGCCCATGACCCTAAATGAGAAAAAGTCACACAATTTCAAGAAAAATAAAAAACATAGGTTAACTGATATTTCCAATAACTCAAAAATCAAAACGGGTCAAATTGACCTGCAACAGTACATAAGGGTTAAACAATAACAAGAATTAGAAATTAATGTTACATGTAAATAGATTCTAAACATACATATATACTGTTATTACTATCATTAAATTGAAGCAACTATAATGAACCCATTTGACTATGCCTGTCTTTGTACAGATGTAGTAAAACAAACAACTTCTGTTCTGCTTTTGATTTCTCCTACTCTCAATCTTTGGGGTTACTCTGACTTCCTCCTCAACCTGAAACATGTCAACCTTACGCTGATCTCTCCTGTGAACTGATCCTTACTGGAAACTGATAAATTACTCATAGTCAGTAACAATCGCATTCCACAATTTATATGTACATTGCATAAACAAGCACTTTAGGCATAAGAGAAAAACTATATACGTAAAAAAATATATACGTTTAACAAAATAGATAAATAATCCAAATGTATTATTAAAAACCGGTATGAACTAGTAAGAAAATGCAGACAAAGATTTCAGAAACCGATTCTCTAGTTGTATTTAGCATGAGATGAGAATACTCACCCTTAAAGTTGGCGATGTAACTCAAAATATATAATTTAAAGCTCTTCTCCTTTTTACTGTTGGGTGTGATGGCTGACTACCTCACAATACGAGTAATGTCATTCGCTCGTATGACGTTACTCGTGGGAAGCTCTAGTAAACAGCGAGTGTAATTTGCCATCTCCTCCACCTCATTCTTTTCACAGTTGTCGCCAATAGACCTTTCTCACAACTTCCGTATTTGTGACCGGAAATACGAAATCGTCGTGGAAATCTTCTTTCTCCCCAGTCTGGGCAATAGGTAAACAAATGGCGCAAGCAACGACCAAGAGTCATTGTAGCGTACCAGGCTGTTGTAGTTATTCACAAAAGCAGCCATATCTGTCGTTTCATTCCTTCCCTGTTGATAGTGAAAGACGGAAATGGATTCAGACTATCTGGCAGGATGAAGGACCAAACTTTACGATTAAAAAGGGGAGCACTTATGTCTGCAGCAGACACGTAGACGACGACTACGACTACAAGGGACCCTGTGTATGAGCGGTGCCAAAAATGGCAGCCGTTAACATCTGTAGGAATCGAGATAAAGGAAATAGCAAAGAAAGCTTTAAAACTGGACCACGATTATGCGCCGCCGCCGCCCGCAGGTAAGAAAATCCACCTCCTGTAACGTTATGTCTTCATGGTAGAGTGGTGCATTGCCTTCTTTAATCACTGTAACAGCTTGTCAATATTTACCACAGCTAACTTAAAGGGTTCAAAAGCATTCCTTACCTCATATCGCTGTGCCTAATTCCCTGGCTATGTTCTTGTGTTGTAGCCTACTTTTCAAAACTTAATGTTACCCGTCCTGCTTTGTTAACAGTGTCTGTCATTATCACCCCCCTTCAATTTCTCCATTTCATGTAACCCATGGCTTATGGACTGTCCTAAATTTACAGAGTTGTGCACACTGCTTGATGTTTAACCCTTTAACTGCCCCCTCCCTCCTCCCTCCTCCCTCCTTGTATATATTACAAAATATATTTTACTCTAAAACTGCAAGAAAATGAAAGCCAAAAGTACGGTTATCCACAGGGCTTTATAATTTCACTAAATTGAATGAAGGACTGAATTCATTTGTTAATTCTCAATCACCACAGGTATGCTAGATGAGACAGTAGATTACATCCAAGACTTGGAAGCCAAGCTGAAGAAAGCCTTACCACCCCTGGACCTCTTCAGCCGGTATTGTGCGTCAGATGACCAGATGAGATTTTACACCAAATTTCCATCTGAGCGCGTGTTTAAGATCTTCTGGGAATCCATTGCACCATCTGCCTCTCAACTGGTCTACTGGTCCCAGTCCCCCTTGCAGCATGCCATTTATTGATGAATTTCTTATATATTGTATGCGAGTAGCTGTTGGCATGAAGGAGCAGGTAATTGCTGACATGTTCCAGATAAGTGTAACCACTGTGAGCCGTGTGACCATCACCTGGGCCAATTATCTCTTCTTCATTCTGGGGACGCTTCCTCTTTGGGTGAGTAGGAAGAAGGTGAAGTCCGTCATGCCAGGAAAAATGTCCGTGTGATACTGGACTGCACTGAGATTGCTGTGGCGGCAGCCTCTTCACTGACCCTGCAATCAGAAACATTCTCCCACTACAAAAATAGGACAACCTTAAAGGGACTGATCGGAGTCGCTTCCTATGGTTTGGTTACATTCTTCTCGCTGCTGTACACTGGAAGCATCTCTGACAAGGAGATAACGAAGATCAGCGGAATCCTTCCCTTACTTGAGTCAGGTGATGAAGTGATGGCCGACAAAGGATTATCATCGAATATCTCCTTTCTGGTGTTGGGGCAAAACTCATCATTCCACCCTTCAAGCGTTCAGCCCAATTTACGAGAGAGGATACTGAGAAGACACAAGCCATAGCACGTCTCAGGATAGTGGTCAAAAGGGTAATAGGCAGAATTAAAGGGGCATTCGGCAACTATTTCAACTTAATAAAACCGTTTAGAAATCATTTGGATGGTTTAATAACCTGTTCTGGTGAGAATGGTGACTTTCCCCGCTCCCCCCAGCGTTCCCAGGCGGAAAACCAACCTTGCAACATGGGGAATAACGTCCCGGTAAGTTGGAAATAGGAAGTCTCGTGAGAAGCGAGAACGAGCAAGAAACACAAACTGCTTTACGGCAATTCGACATAAACACACACACCGCTCTCAATGTGTATGATGTATTACCCACCTCGGTAGACATAGCTCCACACAATAAAGTTGGCCGCCTCGGATAATAACAAATGCACATGAGCAGCGGTAGAAAGGGGGAGGAGGGTGACTCAAGTGAGTTTTTTTACGACATTGTTGTGAAATATACGCCTCACAGCTGTAGGGGGAGCTCGTTGAGAAAACATGTGACAACAAAAGTGAAAATCAGTAAAGAAATAGCTAGAGTTGCCGAATGCCCCTTTAAGTCCAATCACATCTGAGACTCACCTACACCTCTCACTCTGATGGGCACTGTCAGCCAGATCTAGCACAACTGTTGTGTTATGGTGAATTTTCAAGGACCTTTGTCTTTTGAAGAAGACTGAGATCTGGAGAGTATATTGCATGTGATGTTGCATACTTATCCTGGTTTTGGGTTTGCTCTCTTTTTTGTCATTGTAAATATGTATACAGGTCCTTCTCAAAAAAATAGCATATTGTGATAAAGTTAATTATTTTCCATAATGTAATGATAAAAATTAAACTTTTATATTTTAGATTCATTGCACACCAACTGAAATATTTCAGGTCTTTTATTGTTTTAATACTGATGATTTTGGCATACAGCTCATGAAAACCCCAAATTCCTGTCTCAAAAAATTAGCATATTTCATCCGACCAATAAAAGAAGTGTTTTTAATACAAAAAAAAAAGTCAACCTTCAAATAATTATGTTCAGTTATGCACTCAATAGTCAATACTTGGTCAGGAATCCTTTTGCAGAAATGATTGCTTCAATGCGGCGTGGCATGGAGGCAATCAGCCTGTGGCACTGCTGAGGTGTTATGGAGGCCCAGGATGCTTCGATAGCGGCCTTAAGCTCATCCAGAGTGTTGGGTCTTGCGTCTCTCAACTTTCTCTTCACAATATCCCACAGATTCTCTATGGGGTTCAGGTCAGGAGAGTTGGCAGGCCAATTGAGCACAGTAATACCATGGTCAGTAAACCATTTACCAGTGGTTTTGGCACTGTGAGCAGGTGCCAGGTCGTGCTGAAAAATGAAATCTTCATCTCCATAAAGCTTTTCAGCAGGTGGAAGCATTAAGTGCTCCAAAATCTCCTGATAGCTAGCTGCATTGACCCTGCCCTTGATAAAACACAGTGGACCAACACCAGCAGCTGACATGGCACCCCAGACCATCACTGACTGTGGGTACTTGACACTGGACTTCAGGCATTTTGGCATTTCCATCTCCCCAGTCTTCCTCAAGACTCTGGCACCTTGATTTCCGAATGACATGCAAAACTGAGCAACAGTCCAGTGCTGCTTCTCTGTAGCCCAGGTCAGGCGCTTCTGCCGCTGTTTATGGTTCAAAAGTGGCTTGACCTGGGGAATGCGGCACCTGTAGCCCATTTTCTGCACACGCCTGTGCACGGTGGCTCTGGATGTTTCTACTCCAGACTCAGTCCACTGCTTCCGCAGGTCCCCCAAGGTCTGGAATCGGTCCTTCTCCACAATCTTCCTCAGGGTCCGGTCACCTCTTCTCGTTGTGCAGCGTTTTTTGCCACACTTTTTCCTTCCCACAGACTTCCCACTGAGGTGCCTTGATACAGCACTCTGGGAACAGCCTATTTGTTCAGAAATTTCTTTCTGTCTTACCCTCTTGCTTGAGGCTGTCAATGATGGCCTTCTGGACAGCAGTCAGGTCGGCAGTCTTACCCATGATTGCGGTTTTGAGTAATGAAACAGGCTGGGAGTTTTTAAAAGCCTCAGGAATCTTTTGCAGGTGTTTAGAGTTAGTTAGTTGATTCAGATGATTAGGTTAATAGCTCGTTTAGAGACCCTTTTCATGATATGCTAATTTTTTGAGACAGGAATTTTGGGTTTTCATGAGCTGTATGCCAAAATCATCAGTATTAAAACAATAAAAGACCTGAAAAATTTCAGTTGGAGTGCAATGAATCTAAAATATATGAAAGTTTAATTTTTATAATTACATTATGGAAAATAATTAACTTTATCACAATATGCTAATTTTTTGAGAAGGACCTGTATATGTAAATAACTGCCTCTTTGTCACTTCCTTTGCAGGGTAAGACACATACAATATACCACATACCCGGGAAGACGGCTGCTTAAATATTATAACAAGCACACTTTGAATTGTTTCTGCTTTGAATGGAACAGTATCATTTTGGGCCTTGTGTACCACGAAACAACCGATCTTCATATATATATGTCAATTTAAAAAGACATATAGTGAGAGTCCAGGACAGCTAAGTGTCATTGTGTACACATCCATGTATGTGTAGTTGTACAAAAGGTCTAACTGATTGATTGATTTGTTCATTAACATGAAACCTGTAGACATCTAATGAGAGTCCAGGACAGTTCAGTGCGATTCCAAGTACACATCCATGTATGTGTTGTAGTAGAAAAGGTCTAATTTGTCCTTCATTTTGAGTATGAATGAAACATCTCGCCAAATTCTTTCAACATATAAATTTGCCTGAGTGCCCGTGACAAAATCACACCACTCAAGGCCGGTTACAGCTAATTGTCCCTGAACCTGCCTGTAGTACCGTACCGGTGTGACTGCCTCAGGCTGACATAGCCATTTTCCCTCTTAACTTGTGCGACTCTTTTTCGGGTCGGGACGATTTTCAGCTTTGTCGTGCGTCGTGCAGTGTTCGTGCAGTGTACAGGGAGAAACGAGAGGAGATTATAACCTCTCCCGATCGGCAATCGGATGGTCGGATAAATTTCTGGCATGTCAGAAATTTTGGTCGCTCCTCGTGACTATATCGTACAGTTGAAGCAGAGCTACGAATCGATTGCCCTAAACTCAGTGTTTTTTCCCTCACTGCGTCTGCGCGAAAACAGAATGTTAACCATTTCAATCTGCAGAAAAAAAAGAAAGAAAAAAAACGAAAAGAGGGAGATCTTTAAGTTCTGTAGTTCAAACTAGCTACAAATTACTGTTGCTTACCTCCAGTTTGTCCAGTTATTACCCATGTCTTCCAAGCCACCTGCGATGTCTCACCGTGCCTCTTTTATTAATTTGTTAGACAATGTTTTTGAAATAAACCTGTTTTTAATTTTCATTGATGACTAATTATTGCAGTGTTCGGACATATTATAGACTGTTAATATAATTATATGCCTATAAGTCATTGTAATCGAACTAACTGTTTTAGACAATTATTTAAAATAATTGTCTAAATCATCTTGATATTGACAGCTGGTGCTTGTTTTGACAATATCTCTGGATACATGATATCAACTAGGCGCAACCCAGCACAGGGGTTTATCGCACATATTTCACACGTATAGTGTAGCACACGTATAGTGTTTCACACGTATAGTCGCAGCTCGACGTTCGGACCGTATAGTGTGAGCACATAAATCCTGAGCTTTGGCTTTACATCGCATGCGATTTACTCGTTCAGTGTGAGTAGGTTCCTTGCTGAAATCGCACAGACATTGCACAGTGTATGGCCGCCTTAAGGTGTTTTTGGGGTCCTTGAGATGTTTTGACATGCCCTGAGATTTGTGCTTTTTTCAGTTGCTTATAAACATATTAATGGCAAAGGTGTCATTACACTCTATTTAACACAAACAGGGCTACCATAATATGTGAGCAACATGTATGTACATGTTTGTATTTTTGAGAGAATATTGGGTCCCACTTTATATTAAGTGGCCCTAATACCTGTGAACTTACATGGTTACTAGATATGTACTTAGTATGTAACTACAGTGTAAATACACATTGGTACATAGTATTTACAACTGTAATATTTGTGTAACTACACATATGTAACAACCCACGGAAAGGTATGTGTAAGTACAAATGTGTAACAGGACATTGGTAACAACACTTTTTCCACTACAGTAAGTACACATGTGTAACAGGCATTATGTAACTACATTTTGTAACAACAATATGTATTCACACAAGTTGTTCCACTTCCACACGCAGTCTTCCACACTGTAGTTACCAGTTAAGAACACACTGAAACCATGATGATTCCTATGTATATACCATGTATTTACTATATGACCGGCAGGACTTATGTTGAATTACAGCTAAAGTTTTCCCTTGTGGTACCAGTGTACTTACATGGTAACTCCTCAGGAACTCTGCACTTGATACAATGTGTCAAACTGTCATAACTTACATGTATTATGCAAAACCCAAACCTCTGTGCAACACTGTATTAACAGTGTAGTTACATGGTAACTCCTCAGGAACTGTCCACTTAATATAAAGTGTAAAATGGTCATAACTTTCTGTGTATTATGCAAAACTCAAACCTCTGTGCAACACGGTATTAACAGTGTACTTACATGGTAGCTCCTCAGGAACTCTGCACTTGATACAATGTGTTAAACTGTCATAACTTACATGTATTATGCAAAACCCAAACCTCTGTGCAACACTGTATTAACAGTGTACTTACATGGTAACTCCTCAGGAACTGTCCACTTAATATAAAGTGTAAAATGGTCATAACTTTCTGTGTATTATGCAAAACTCAAACCTCTGTGCAACACGGTATTAACAGTGTACTTACATGGTAGCTCCTCAGGAACTCTGCACTTGATACAATGTGTTAAACTGTCATAACTTACATGTATTATGCAAAACCCAAACCTCTGTGCAACACTGTATTAACAGTGTACTTACATGGTAACTCCTCAGGAACTGTCCACTTAATATAAAGTGTAAAATGGTCATAACTTTCTGTGTATTATGCAAAACTCAAACCTCTGTGCAACACGGTATTAACAGTGTACTTACATGGTAACTGCTCAGGAACTCTGCACTTGATACAATGTGTTAAACTGTCATAACTTACATGTACAGTAGCTAACCAACCAGAATAATACTTTTACCGCCGCCGCTCTACCGCGGCGGTAAAATTCGGGGTGTATTTGCTGTATTTAACCGCTAACAGGCGCTACAATCACAGACTTTGAAAAGTGTCCGTTTATTCTCTCTATTGCGTAATCTGCCGCTGCGCCGCGGCTCATTCAGAGCGATTGAAAGCTGGTAGCAGATGAATTCAAGTGAAATGTAGTTAAAATAATTCATCACAATACTGAAATTAAATTGATTAAATAATGAAAACTTTTCCATATAAAACATTGCAATAGAAACATATTAGGCTACATCAATGAGGCTTTGCAAGAGCATAAGACGTTGATGAAACAGCATTCAGGCGGTATCTCTGTGGTGAACGCATCGACATGAGGCTCGTAGAGCTTCAAGAGACCCGAGATCTAATCTCATTGTAACATGATGTTGGCCGACAGCATTAATCTTTAACCGTTCTTGATGCTTAAATGGGTAACTGTTTATTTGCGAGTTTATTAACTGTTTATTTATTTAAAGTCAAGCGTTTTGTTTAAATATCAATGGCACATTACAACATTGCTACATTCCTGTAGAGCCGCTGAACTGACGACAAAACTGTTGAAGGAAGATTTTTAGCCGATTGCGTCAGAAAATGAAAATGAAGAAGCTCCTCTTTAGTCTGCTAAATTATTGTGTAATGTAAAAAACACTAAAAATACTTAAATTTGGAACCCCATCGAACAATTCAAGGTTTATATAAAGTGGCGGGACAGTTTTAAAAAAAAAAAATTTAAAACAGGGTTGCATTTAGACTATTTCCATGCAAAAAAGAAACACAGAATCTTATTCTTGCAACATTTTAAATTTGTTTTGCCAAATAAATTGCAGCTAAATTAAACGAAACGGTAGGCTACAAATCGAAAATAGCAACATAAATTAAAAACATGAGTTTTTTATTTTTTTTATTTTTTTATTTAACCTTTATTTTACCAGGTAGGCCGATTGAGAACAAATTCTCATTTACAATGGCGACCTGGCCAAGATAAGGTGAATAAATGTGCAAGACAACATAGAATTACATAATAAGTACACATAACACAGAAGTGCATTTACAAATTAACACAATGTGAAACACAATACAGCAGTACAGGGTCAAGAAAACAGAACAAGGTGTATATGAATCCTGTTGAGCAGCATAGCTAAGGCACTAGAAAATATATTTTAAAATATTTTAAAAATACAAAGTACAAAAATAAACATAACATTTTACTGGATATACAAGAATTACAGTGGGTCTAGCAGGTAGGTCATTTGAGTGCATGATTTATGTGACCACGATTATGGGAAAGAGCATTTGAAAAAAGTAGTACAAGAAAGTCAGCAGGTATGACAGTAGTGCAGGTGAAAGAGGTCCACTGTGCAATACGGGCACAGGATAAAGTAGAAAAGTTGAAGATAATTAGCAGGTACATAAATCGGACAATTGTTCAGAGAGGAGTAATTTAAAAGGCGATATACCTACTAGATCGTAAACTGCGAGTGGGTAGAGCAATGGTAACTAGACAGCTTAAGTACAGGGGAACTTTGCCAAGCAGAGACTTATAAATAAGTTGATACCAGTGAGTTAAACGCAGAGTAGTTAAAGACGGCCAACCGACTAATGCATAGAGCTTGCAGTGGTGGGTGTTGTAAGGGGCATTTGTGACAAAACGTATGACGCTATGATAAATCACGTCCAGTTTTTTCGGCAGAAAATTTGAGGCAGTTCTATAAATGACATCACCAAAGTCAAACATTGGAATGATAGTCATTTTCGCCAATGCAAATTTAAGCAGCATAAGTGAAGGAGGCCCTATTGCGGAAGATGAAGCAGATTCTAGATTTGATTTTAGATCTTAATTTGTTAATGTGCGGCTGGAAGGAGAGAGAGCTGTCTAACAAGACACCTAGATATTTATATGTATCCACATATTCAAGTTCAGACCCATCCAGCATGGTGATGCTAGGTAGACAGGCAGGTGTTGGCAGTGATCGCTTGAAAAGCATACACTTAGTTTTACCATAATTTAGTAGTAACTGAAGGTTTCCAAAGGAATGTTGAATGGCATTGAAACTCTCCTGGAGTTTTTTGAGCACAGTATCTAACGAAGAGCCTGACGTGTACAGGATGGTATCATCTGCATAAAGATGGATATGAGAGTCACCAGCATCGAGAGCCACATCGTTGATGTAGAGGGAGAATAGAGTCGGCCCGAGAATCAAGCCCTGTGGCACCCCCATAGAGACAGGCATGGGTCCCGACAACAGGCCCTCCGATTTAACACGCTGGACCCTATCGGCGAGATAGTTGGAGAACCAGGTGAGGCAGTCATGGGAAAAGCCCAGGCCATCGAGTCGGCCAATGAGAACACGGTGATTAACCGAATCAAAAGCCTTGGACAGATCTATATAGACGGCTGCACAATATTGCTTTTTATCCATGGCGGCTATGATGTCATTCAAGACCTTTAGGGTAGCCGTGGTACAGCCATGACCAGCACAAAAACCAGACTGCATAGTGGAAAGAATGTGGTGGGATTCCAGATGACTGACAATTTGTTTGTTGACCAGTTTTTCAAAAACTTTGGAAAGACAGGGTAGGATGGAAATTGGTCTGTAGCAGTTAGGATCAAGAGTGTCTCCCCCTTTGAACAGAGGAATGACTGCGGTGGATTTCCAATCTCTTGGGATTTCAGAAGATAAGAGAGATAGGTTAAATAAACTGGTGATGGGGGCAGCAATAATATTTGCAGATAATTTTAAAAATGAAGGATCCAGATTATCCAGCCCAGCTGATTTGTATGGATCCAGGTTTTGCAATTCTTTCAATACATCGGCTGTCTGAATAAAAGTAAAGGAAAAGTGTGTGGAAGGGGCTGGGCACGGGGGCGTTGTGGTTGTAGAACAGCTAGCTTTAGGGAGAGTATCTCGATGAAAGGCGTGGCCGGCTTTAGCGAAATGCTTATTAAAATTCTCTAAAATCTTAACCTTATCTGTAGTAACAATATTATCTGATTTTAGGGCTGTAGGAAGTTTGGAGGAGATAACCTTGTTCTCCAGAGTTTTAACAGTGTCCCAAAACTTTTTAGAGTTGGTGTGACAGGAAGCAAATTTCTTTTTAAAGAAGTGAGCCTTTGCTTCCCTAACTACCTGAGTATATCTGTTTCTGGCTTTTTTAAAAAGTTGCATATCGCTGGGCTTGTTTGAGGCAAGCGCGGTACGCCACAGAAAGTTTTTATGTTGATTGAGAGAGGTCAGTTCTGTGGTGAACCAGGGGCTATATCTATCTTTCGTTCTGAACTTTTTAAAAGGGGCATGCATATTTAAAACAGAGAGAAATTCACTTTTGAAGTACAGCCAAGCGTCCTCTACTGACGGAATAAGATTAATGTTTAACCAAGAAATAGCGTTCAGATCATTTAAAAAAGCCTGTTCGCTGAAGTGTTTTAGACAGCGTTTGACAGAGATGAGGGGTGGTCGTTTGACCCCAGTCCCATTACGGACACAGGCAATAAGACAGTGATCGCTAAGATCCTGGTTGTAAACAGCAGAGGTGTATTTACAAGGCAAATTAGTCAGGGCAACATCTATGAGGGTTCCCTTCGTTGCTGATTTGAGGTTGAACCTGGTAGGTTCATTTATAATCTGTGTGAGGTTAAGTGCATCAAGCTTAGAAAGTAGAATAACTGGGGGGTTGAGCATATCCCAGTTTAAGTCACCAAGCAATAAAAACTCAGAGGATAGGTGTGGGGCAATGAGTTCACATATGGAGTCAAGTGCACTGCACGGGGCTGAGGGGGGTCTATAGCAGACAGCAACAGTAATAGCCTGGTTCTGAGATAGCTGGATTTTCAAAAGTAAAAGTTCAAACTGTTTGGGTACAGATCTGGACAAGATAACTGAGCTCTGTAGCTTATCTCTACAGTAAATTGCTACTCCACCACCTTTCGTAACTCGATCTTGCCGAAAGATATTATAGTTGGGAATTGTTATTTCAGTGGTGTGAACAGACTTCCTAAGCCAGGATTCGGATACGGCTAGTATATCAGGCTCGGCTGAATGTACAAGAGCTGTAAGTAAGTCTAGCTTTGGGAGTAGACTTCTAATGTTGATGTGCATGAACCCAAGGCTTTTACGTTCACAAAAATCAGTGAAAGAGATTGCCTGGGGCTCAGAGAAGGCACTAGGGGATTCAGGGCCAGGGTTGAGCTCTACGTCTCCAGATGAGCAAAGGAGAAGAAGAATAAGAATATAGCACATGGCTTTAAGAACTGGACGTTTAGAACAGCGGGTAGCATTATACAAGGAAAAGGGCATCAGATCATAATACAGTAACTGCAGTGCAGGGTAATAAGCCAAAGGTATAACAGTATGAGTGTTCAGCTGAGGGAGACCTAAGTGTAAAGTAATAAAAAAAGAGATTGCATCTCTGGACAGATAAAATATGCCAGAGGTGCCTGGCTCTGTAATCAATAAAGTAGAAGAATTTGCATAATTAAAGCAGAGGGGGTTAAGTAATCTACATGAGAGTAGAGCAGTAAAAGAAAACAAAAACAACAAAAAGCACGACATAATTTGATGTAAACAAAACAGGGAAATCACAAATAATAGCTAAAACTGAGCAAAACGATAATCGATGTTGAGATTGAGGTCTAACTTAAACAAAAACAGTACATTACCGTGATGTATGCTGTTATTATCCTCCAGCCTATGGTATGTGACCACAACTAATCAACAAACCGAGGTGAGCTGACTGAGATGCTTCGGCTGTATAATGAGACAAATGTCCAGTGAACATGTAGAGTGGACTAGTAGACAGTCGCTGCTTTAAGAATTAGTCGCTATGTTGATAATTAGCCGACGACAGCAGGGAGACAAGCTATAAGCCGAATCCGGAACAATGCCGCTAGCCGTAGTTCGTTAGCCGTTTGTCGGATTCGTTCCAGATAACTGGTTGGCTGTGATGATCCTGTAGTATGCGGCAGCCAATGTCCAGTGAGAAAAATAATAATAATAATCCAGTGGGGCAGCGAAAAAGTCAGGTTGAATTATGAAGAATCCGATAGAGCAGTGGAAAAAAAAAACCAAGACTGCCAGGCTGATGATGGCGCGCTGCGCGGGTCAGCAGGCGAATCCGGGATCAAGGGAGGCGGACCAAGGAAAAGCGCTATCCGGCCGGCTCAAAACAACAGGTGGAGGCCGCTAGCTATAGCTGGTTAGCTAGTTATTGGCTAGCCAACGCCGGTTGGCGTTAGCACAATAATACCACACAATAGCGGAAAGAAATGTTGACGGGCAATTTCTTAGCTCATAACTTATAGAGTCGTAGGTGAAGGCAAGACAAGGGAAAAACACTAAATAAAACGGGGACTAAATTACAAGAACAAGGACAAAACACGTCTGCACAGTTACACCCAGAGGCGGACAGAGTACACAGCTTTGTTACTTGAGTAAAAGTACAGATACCCCTTGCTAAATTTTACTCAAGTACAAGTAAAAGTACTACAGTCAGATGTCTACTTAAGTAAAAGTACTGAAGTACTTGTTTTTAAAAGTACTTGAGTATCAAGAGTACAAGAGTAAATTTTCTAAATATTGCATTACTACTGCCACAGTGTCAAGTCAAGTCATCTTCATTTATAGACCTTATGTAGCCCCTCCCCTTTTCAGCGCTGCGCTCGTTGTCTTTTGACTTCCGGTCTGTATTTTGACCGCGATCTTGCATAGGTATGAATGAACTGCTCGTAAAAAATGTCCCGGTCGACATTTGTTAAGACATCTGCTTTACAATGCTTATGGTAAACATTACAATACTCATGATAACATTTGTTAACTCCATAATAAGTAAATCCACTTCACCAGCTAATTAATCCTCGACAGTGATGCCATAGAAATATACAGAGCGACCGCGAAACCGGAAGTTCAAAGACAATATTCTAAAGATGACGACGCCCACGTTTCTCTGGTGCATAATGTCTATATAGCGCTTTTAACAATGTAGATTGTTTCAAAGCGGCTTTTCAGAGATAAACATATAATTTAAGGTAACAGAGATTGGTTTGGTTTTATAGAGGTTCTTGAATAATGTTATTTTCCAGCTAAAGTTAGTTTTGATTGATTCACTTCCGTCGAAATGATCATTTGTTATTAAATTAGGGGCCGCTAAGATGACACCGTTCTCTCTGAACAGACTTTAAACTGAACCTGTGATAAACGCTGATGGCATTCACATGCGCATTAAGAATTGATTCTATAGTTATGTATGTTCGAATATATGTGTGCAGGTTTGTAATTCCCTACAAACCATGCCTAAACAAACTACTTGTCTTTGCCTATGAATTTGATACAGAATTTTATTTTATCACTTCGGGGTAGGTACGCGAACCGTGCTTACATTTATGTACAGAAACGTCCTACATGGAGTTATGAAAAATGTTAATGTTAATACCTTTGATAATCTAAAAGGAAATGAAAGGTAATTCAAGTCATTTTCATCTTTTTACCATGTTGCTTTATTTAACATTTCTCACTTGCCCACAAGGCAATGCACAATGGCAACGCTCTGACAAACCTCTGCTAGAGTTTTAATGGATTTTTTTGCACCCACATTTGAACCCACATAAATCTGACCATGGAGTTTACTTTGGCGTCAGTTCAGAGCTGAAGGTGAAGGTGATTTGCTGATAGGCTGTCCCAATCAGTGGCGCCTGCACAAACCAATCACGTTTGAGAGGGAAACAACAAATTGAGGGTTTCAGAGATTTTTTTTTTTCCTTTTTTTTTTTTAGGAGTAACGGGTACTCACGGTTATGGATAGAAATGTAGTGGAGTAAAGAGTACAATATTTGCCTCTCAAATGTACTTGAGTAAAGTCATGAGTAATCCCCAAAAATGATACTCGAGTAAAGTACAGATCCCTCAAAATTGTACTCAAATACTGTACTCAAGTAAATGTACTCCGTTACTGTCCGGCTCTGGTTCCACCATCTTGGATTGGATGTGAGAGCCTGGCCAACTTTTTTGCCTCTCTCGCGCTGGATCTCAGCAAGTTTATTTAGTCCCCCTTGCTCAAACATTCTTAAACTCTACAAAACCAGTTGAAACAACTGGATTGAACACTTCAATTTAAATTTGTGTGTGAAAAAATCTTTAAATAGGCTACAATAAATAAACTACAATATTTATAATTTAATAAAATATGGGGACACATCGAGAGATTTATCCTTAAAATAATTTTGCCTTTGCCTGCTCATCAGGCTGGCTATATCACTCTCCATATGAAAGAGGAACATTAACACCTATTGTCCTGCATCACGCTGAACTGTCCCTCCAAACCCCCCACAGACTCTATGAGTCTGAGACTGACTTAAAATAAAGAGAAGTCGCAATTCACACTTAAATCGCTCTTCTATACATTAGCATTAGGCTATTAAAGTGTTGATAATGAAGGAATTAAATGATTTAAGCTACATGTAGTGATATTTCTGTCATAAAAGTTTATTACTAAATATTTCATTATTTAAATCATTTAAGAAATAAAACTGGTTTGGGCCAGCTTTTTCCAAGCAAAACTAAATATAATCTTCAAACGCATGTTCATTTTGTTGTCATGAACAAAATGCTCAACTCAATATTAAATTCTACAGGGATCTTTGGATCCAACCAGGCATGCAAATTGTGAATTAGTTCTTTTTTAAATTATTATTATTCAAATAAATCTAGGTGCTTCGTGGTAAGCCTACTGCTGATAAACTAAATAACATTTAGATAATAATTATGAACTTTAAATGAAACAATATAGCAACACTTCGACAAATAAATGATTTGATCTGTTTTTACATTTTAATTCAGGGCGATTTATTCTCTACATTTAATTAGAGCGAGATTTTCACCTTGTCATTTTCTCATTGGGAGGCGCTCACATCATAAACATATTTGAGCAGATTCTCTGTACCTCTCGTTTTCATATGGATTACATAATCAGATAACATTTATTAGCCTAAATATTTAGACATTTAAAGGCTTTAGACATAGCCGATTTCTTATCGTGACTGAGCTGAGGCAAGTGGCTTTCGGTTCATTTTTGTGACGCGCAGTTCCCGGAGACCGAAACGACAGATAAACTTTTGTCGTTAGCCTAAAAAAAGTTTACAGTTTTGAACGATGTAGGCTACTCTACTCTTATCTGTATGACCAAAAAAATCACGGTTTGGCCTATATATAATTTTTTTTTTTTACAAAACTGCTTTTGAACGATTGGTATTATTATAGCTACAGATGTAAAGTCGTTCTGTTGGATACTATTTGTTCCTTAGTGTAAAATGGAAATGCATGGTAATTTTATTTTATAAATATAAGCAAAAAACTATATGGTGTAACAGAGTTTTAGAACTAAACAAATCTGCATTAATAGCCTAAAAATAAAATTTTGTTACAGTAGTCCATGTTTGTTCGGGATTTGAACCCTTGTCTTCTGATTGATCGAACCGTCAGTTCTACCACTCGGCCATGTCGTAGCTCACTGAAAAATGCCCAAACGTTTGTTTCTCCAGTGTGTGTTCGCTCAAATGAGTGAGAAAATGTTTTGTTGTTAGCCTATTGTGAGTGTAGCCTACTTTACATGAATAAAAGTAGACCTTTTACAGTTTTAAAATATGATATCCTATCTGTATGACCAAAAATTACGAAGTAGGCTATAGGCTATTAAGTTATTTTAGCAGAAAAATAAATTCAAGTGAACGCGCCGCTGCGTTTGTCGAACTCTAATTCAATACCAGAATAAAACCCCATTTTAGAATACGCACTCGTGGTGTGTCAAAATACTTTATTATAAACTTCAATATTTCGTTCAAAACCACCTCAAAACGCTTTGTGACATTTTAAAAAGCCGTGAATGTATTAAGGCCACTGGAACCAGGATCGTATCTGAAACGCGCTGCATGTTATCTCTCAATACAGGAGCAGAAGAGCTGGTTCAGATTTTATTGTTTGTTGTTTAAACGTGCATGTTGTATATATATAATATATATATATATATATATATATATATATATATATTTGATATGGTATATTTAGACTCTGGGTAGGCCTATAGCATTGATTCGCTACTGTGGAGGGGGGAAATCACCCACCGACAAATCGCACCTTGCTTAGCAACCATGTTTTTTAAAATTCTTTCTGCATATATGGAACCCCGTGAAGTTTTTTTTTTTTTTTTTTTAACAGAACTGTTTTTGAAGACGTAAATTCAGTCAATCTGTTGGATGAGATTTGTTCCTTAGTGTAAAATGGAAATGCATGGTAATTATATAAAAACCTTGTTTGTTCGGGTTTCGAACCCGTGTCTTTATACTGCTAAAACCTTCAGTTCTACCACTCGACAACAAGTTCGGTTGTTCACTAGTAAGTGTGCAAAACCCAACCCTGTGCAACACTGTATTAACAGTGTACTTACATGGTAACTCCTCAGGAACTGTCCACTTAATATAAAGTGTAAAATGGTCATAACCTACTGTGTATTATGCAAAGCCCAAACCTCTGTGCAACACTGTATTAACAGTGTACTTACATGGTAACTCCTCAGGAACTGTCCACTTAATATAAAGTGTAAAATGGTCATAACTTACTTTGTATTATGCAAAACCCAAACATCTGTGCAACACTTTATTAACAGTGTACTTACATGGTAAATCCTCAGGAACTGTCCACTTAATATAAAGTGTAAAATGGTCATAACTTACTGTGTATAATGCAAAACCCAACCCTGTGCAACACTGTATTAACAGTGTACTTACATGGTAACTCCTCAGGAACTGTCCACTTAATAGAGATGCGCGGTTGGCGGTTACAGCTGCGGACTCCGCGGATAAACCGCGGATCGGGCGGATGACGTGACGAAAAAAAATATTTTAATTAAATTCGGGCGGGTGGTGGGCGGTTGAACCAATCAAATGAAAAATATATGTATACATTGTCTGATAGAGATATCAATAAAGGTTCATCTGTGTCACAGAATTGGTGTTGTTTCCGAATTCCGATTCGACAATTACAAATGTGAACCGTGCACTGTTGTGCGGTGGAATTTCATCGAATTTCGGAATGAATAGAGTCGGCGTTTCTTTAATATCGAGGCTCTATAGTTTATTATGATTGTTAGGCCTGTTGATGGTATAAAATGAATCGCACTGTGCCTGAAAAAGACGCGCACTCCGCTCTCTTCCCGTGCATTCAAAATTAACGGGAGTCTTCAGAACAGGCTCGTCCTATAGTCGTCGTCACCCTGACATGACAGTGCGTAGAGATAATTAGCCTACAATGTAAATTACTTGTTATTTTATTCGAGCTTACTATCTATTTGCTAAAAAATAAAGTGAAATAGTTATTCGTTAGTAGTAGGCTAAATAGTTTAAAATAAGCTAAAGTTAAGTTTCACCCGAAACATTTAGATTCAACATTTAGATGTAGATTTAACATTTAGATTCAACATTTACATTTAGATTTAACATTTAGATTCAACATTTACATTTAGATTTAACATTTAGATTCAACATTTAGATTTAACATTTAGATTTAACATTAGATTTAACATTTAGATTTAGATTTAACATTTAGATTTAACAGATTTAGATTTAACAGATTTAGATTTAACATTTAGATTTAACATTTAACATTTACGTGTAACATTTAATATTTAGATTTAACTATTTAAAATATTTCTAAGTTGACAAATATTGTTGTAAATGTGCTAAAAAGTGACCGTCAAAAATTCATACCAGTTTTTTTAAACATTGAAGCTGAATGTGACAAAATGTTGCTGTTATTTTCAGCGTGAGCCGCTTTACAAACGGCGCCCCATACAATAGCAGATATATTACATTATACAATATTGTACATTGTACAGTATTGATCAGATAAGGTCAGGTTTGCCGAAGTGCGTTTAATTTAGGCTATTTTATGTATTTTTGTCCCTGCGCGCCGATCGGAGACGGAGTTCTCTGCTGATATTCTGAGAGCTTTCTAGTCTCGCGGCTGTCATCAGCAGCGCCTTGTATCGCCCAATCAGCGGATGGCGGGCGGGTGCGGTTTTGAAAATTGGTCAAAAAGTTTGGTGCGGATGGATGGCGGATGGATGATGAGTTTTATGATGCGGAAATAATAGCCCATCCGCGCATCTCTACCACTTAATATAAAGTGTAATTGTTAGGGTCATTGTTGTGTACCACAGTAAATGCAAAACACAAGGTTACGTAGTGGATAGTAAACTCTGAAATATAAATGTGATGGTTATGCTTTGATAGATTCTGGGATATTACGGCATAGCACTTTTAAAGATTTACTCTTTCTTTTAGATTTTTTTATTTGACATTGTAGTGACCTATTTGCCTTTACAGTAAATTACAGTGTTCTGTAAAAAATAAACAAGAATAGCCTACACTTTAAAACCTTAAAAATACCTTGTTTAATCGTTTAAACATTTTGTAGTATTTAGTTTATTTACCGTGAGACAGAAAAAGCGTTTTCTCCAATAAAACACAACATAAATTCACAAAAAAACATCAATTGTATTAGCCTGATGTAATCCAAATCTTTAGAATCCATACGTTGTTTGCAAGAAACAGATCCAAATTCAGCCCTTTATGATCTTCATCTCCATTTCTCAGCAGCGACCGCCAACGTCAAATCCCGCGCTCAGGCGCGCTGGTGATGAATACAAATTATAAAAATGCGTCTTCAAGAAGCGTTACGACATGTTTTACGGCCGTGATATCAAACGCTCATTGGCTCTCGCCTGCTTCATCACAGATTGCGACATGCCGTGTTTCAGTCGGTGTAGTACATTTGAAATGGAGAAGCGCGCGCGCCTTCACAGAGCGAACCGAAACCGGATTAACATTTTCATGGATTAATAATTTATATTCTGATCTGTACCTCATACACAACTATTATAATACTGCCAGAGAGGACTGCGGCTGCAACGCATCATCATGTGAACGACTTTTGGTACCGGTTTTGACATTTTCGCAATAAACAAATTATTGTGAAATTTATAACGTTACTTGTCTGTCTGTTATGTTTTTATTTTCTTCATAAGTGTAGCCTACGTAGTTTTAAGGAATGGTTATGGGTAGGTTTAGGGGTATGAGTAGGATTAGTGGCTCAAAATATATTTTAATGCTATTGTTAATAAAACTATGAGAGGTTTGGGTTTGCTGAGATGGTCTCTGTTATGACCGTTTTACACTTTATATTAAGTGGACAGTTCCTGAGGAGTTACCATGTAAGTACACTGTTAGTACAGTTGCACAGAGGTTTGGGTTTTGCATAATACACAGTAAGTTATGACCATTTTACACTTTATATTAAGTGGACAGTTCCTGAGGAGTTACCATGTAAGTACACTGTTAATACAGTGTTGCACAGGGTTGGGTTTTGCAAAATACACCGTAAGTTATGACCATTTTACACTTTATATTAAGTGGACAGTTCCTGAGGAGTTACCATGTTAGTACACTGTTAGTACAGTTGCACAGAGGTTTGGGTTTTGGATAATACACAGTAAGTTATGACCATTTTACACTTTATATTAAGTGAACAGTTCCTGAGGAGTTACCATGTAAGTACACTGTTAATACAGTGTTGCACAGGGTTGGGTTTTGCATAATACATGTAAGTTATGACAGTTTAACACATTGTATCAAGTGCAGAGTTCCTGAGGAGTTACCATGTAAGTACACTGGTACCACAAGGGAAAACTTTAGCTGTAATTCAACATAAGTCCTGCCGGTCATATAGTAAATACATGGTATACACATAGGAATCATCATGGTTTCAGTGTTTTCTTAACTGGTAACTACAGTATGGAAGACTGCGTGTGGAAGTGGAACAACTTGTGTGAATACATATTGTTGTTACAAAATGTAGTTACATAATGCCTGTTACACATGTGTACTTACTGTAGTGGAAAAACGTCTCGGTTACGTATGTAACCTTAGTTCCCTGATAGGGAACGAGACGCTGCGTCAAGCTGTGGGAACGCCTCTGCGTTGTGCGTCCTGAAGCACGTATGGAATCAGCCCAATGGAGAGATGGAACGTCATAGGCGGGTGACGTCATCGACCAGGAAACTATAAAGCACCCCATAAACACAAGCGCAATAGCTTCTGATAGCCTGAAGGAAGCGCTAGCGGGAATGCCGGGAGTATGGTGGGATGACGCAGCGTCTCGTTCCCTATCAGGGAACTAAGGTTACATACGTAACCGAGACGTTCCCTTTCAAGGGAACTCGAGCTGCGTCAAGCTGTGGGAACGCTAATACCCGCGTCGCCATAGGACCAAGTGACCGCCATGTGAGAACTAGCGCACAGAGGGCGAGAGCACCTGTGCCCCAGGGGAAGGAATTAAGTCTAGGTCATAGATCTTAATGAAAGTATGCGGTGAAGACCATCCAGCCGCATCACAAACGTCACTGAGGGAAACTCCTGACAATAAGGCTTTAGAAGCCGCCATACTCCTGATAGAGTGGGCTCGTACAGCCAAGGTGAAGGCTGACCAGCCGACTCATAGGCAAGTGAGATAGCCTCGACCACACACTTGCTTATTCTCTGTTTAGACACGGGACGCCCCTTCTTGGGTGGCCCAAAACACGCAAATAGTTGTTCTGACTTCCTCCACAGGGCAGTTCTGTGGATATAGGAGTCTAACGCCCTAACAGGGCAGAGTAAATTAAGTTTCTCCCGGTCAGACGACAGAAATGAAGGAGGACAGAAGGCCTGCAGAAATGTAGGTCAAAGAGCCTGAACCATGCCAGGCGAAATTCCAGGCACAAGGGTGAAACCGACAGAGCCTGCAAATCACCGATTCTCTTTAGTGAGGAGATAGCAAGAAGAAAGATAGTCTTAAACGTGAGAAACTTCTCAGGAACTTCTTCGATAGGTTAAAGAGGAGCTTGGGAAAGACCTTCTAATACGATGGCCAGATCCCAGGCCGGCACCCTCGTACGAACTGCTGGCCTCAGCCTCAATGTGCCACGAAGGAAACGAGTTATAAGCGGGTGTCTCCCCAGAGAAACTCCACTGAAAGGGACGTGGTGAGCAGCCAGTGCCGCCACATACACCTTTAGTGTGGAGGGGGATAGCCCTGTGGAGAAGCGCTCCTGCAGGAAATCCAGCACTGCACCCACTGGGCCGTTAACCGGGTCCTGCAGGTGTTCTCCACACCAAGAAGTGAAAAGTTTTCACTTCAAGGCCTAAAGCTTCCTCGCGGATGGAGCTCTGGAGTGAAGAATGGTCTCCACAACCTCGGTTGAGAGACCAGAGTTCATGAGCTGGGCCCCCTCGGAGGCCAAGCCCACAGTACTGGGCGGGGGTGAAATATCATGCTGCCCGCCTGAGAGAGTAGATCCCTCCTGACCGGGAGCTCCAAAGGAGAACCATCCAGGAGAGAAATCAGGTCCGCAAACCATACTCGGGCCGGCCAGAACGGGGCTACTATGTAGTAGGCTGACCCCGTCCCGGCGAACCCTCTCCAGAACTCCAGGTAGCAGAGCAATCGGGGAAAAGGTGAACAGACGTGACCTCGGCCACGGCTGCCCCATAGCGTCCAACCTCAGAGGGGCTGGATGGCTGATGGAAAACCACAGATGACAGTGCGTGGTCACCTTGGAAGTGAATAGGTCCACCTCGGCGCGACCGAAACTCACCAAAGGAGCTCCACCACCTTGGGGTGGAGACTCCAACCCCCCGGCCTCGGCCCCTGCCTCGACAGGGAGACTGCTACCACATTCAAATACCCAGGAAGATACATTGCTGTCAGAGATAGTAACCTCCCTTGGGACCACAGGAGGATCTGACGGGCCAACTTGTAAAGCCGGCGAAACCGCAGGCTCCCCTGATGATTTATATAAGAGACCACCGACGTGTTGTCTGACTGAACTAACACATGATGACCTCTCAGGTCTGCTAGGAAGTGTTTCAGAGCCTGGAACACCGCCAACATCTCTAGACAATTTATAAGCCATGATAGATGATGGTCCTGCGACAGACCTTGGGCTGGACGACCACTCGTGACCGCCCCCCACCCTGTGAGGGAAGCATCCGCCATTAGCGCCACGCGACCCAGCACAGGACCTTTGAACAGGAACCAAGTTTCTTTCCACATGACCAGAGCACGAAGGCAGCGCCGCGTGACTTTGACCGTGCGGAGCGGATTTCCCCTCGAGGAGAACCCCTTGGTCCTGAGCCCCCACTGTAGCGGTCTCATGTACAACAGGCCGCAAGGTATAACGTTGGACGCTGCTGCCATCAGACCCGACAGTCTCTAAAACTGTATTACAGTAAGTAGCTGGCCTAGCTTTACTTGTTTCACAGCTGAGAGAATCGAAGCGATGCGGGTCGGAGCGAGTCGCGCCTGCATCGAAACCGAAACCCAAACGACACCCAGAAAAGTGGTCTTCTGAGAAGGAGATAATACTTTTTTCTTTGCGTTCAGCCTCAACCCCAACTTCCTGATATGAACGAGAACGACATCTCGATGCCGAACCACCATCGTGAAAGTGCGGGGAGATAAAGCTAGGTCAAACGGAAGAACCCTGTGCTGGTACACCTCGCCCCCGAAGGCGAACCTCAGGAACTTCCTGTGTTGTGGAAGGATGGAAATGTGGAAGTACGCGTCCCTTAGATCTATCGTGACAGACCAGTCCTCGGATCTGATCTGTGACACGATCTGCTTGATAGAGAGCAACCTGAATTTTGGCTTCCCTACCGAGCGATTCAATAGGCGCAGGTCTAAAATTGGACGCAACCCCCCATCCTACTTTGGAACGATGAAATATCGGCCATAATAGCCTGACTCCACACTGGGAGGAGGAACCCGTTCTATAGCCTCCTTTTGAAGGAGTGCTTTCACCTTTTGTTCCATAACCAGAGCCTGCTCGGAGCCCACCACTGTAGGCAGAACCCCTCTGAATCTTGGTGGATGACACCTGAATTGGATAGCATAATCCTTTTCTATTGTCTGCAGGACCCAATGAGATATTTTTGGAAGGCTTTTCCCCTCTGCCAGAAATTCTACTAAGGGTACCAGTCTCTCGAGACTGGCCTCTGTTGTAACTTGAGCAGCAAACGCAGCGCCCTGTAACGGCACACCGGCAGGGAAAAACTGGTTTAACCGCTCTGAAACCCTCCTCAGAGGGAGCGAGCGTCCCTCGGGAAATCGCTCGCTGGGACCGTCTGCGCCCCGGCATTAAGGCGGGGTTGGCAGAACGGGCCCCTGAGGGCACCGAGGAGGAATGGGCACCGTAGAAAGAGGTGAACACCTTTCCGCCTCGGCGGGAACCACCCTCAGTGTCCTGCGCGCCGTGGCGCCAGGACTTCTTCTCAGCCGAAGCCTTCTTAGCTAATATAACTGTCCTCAGATCAGTTCTATTACTGGGAGATTTCGGCTGAGAGTGCCGCGGCTGAGCCCACTGTCCAGCAGGGGGAGCACGAGACGCGACACTCTGCTTCAGCGCCCTATGTGATGAGCTCGCAGACGGCCGGGGCTGCTCCCGCCCAGCAGTCCCAGGGACATGAATTTTTAAAAGGGAGAAATTTGTTAAAAGCTGTTATTTGCTTTTCCTTCTCCTGGAATTTATTGATGACAGAATTTACAGCATCGCCAAATAAACCCAGGGGGGAGAGAGGAGTGTCTAAAAGGAAAGCTTTTCCTTTCCCTTTTATATTTGTCTGATTTAACCACAGATGTCTTTCTACGGCCACGCAGGGAAAAATCAGGCGCCTGACGCAGTTCGCGAACCACGTCAGCACTGACCTCCTCACTCTCACTCACGTCCCTCAGCAGGTCAGCCTGGTATGCCCGTTTTTTTTTCTCTTCATAACAGACATAGTACGCAGACATGACCTGCTGCCGAATACGCTTTACCCACAAAAAACGAAATATTCATAAGAGGCTTGGTGGGTAATGCCGGTGCCTTAACAGATGACGCAGCCTCGAGGGAGAGAAAACTCGCAAGCGTCTCTACCACGCGAGGCATAGCCGAACAACCATATGATTTATCCCCCACCATATTTAAATATGTTGAAGTCTGGGGACTAAACATTTTCTCTATATGACACCGGTTTTTCCCACGATTTCGACACCTTAGTGTGGAGATCGGGAAAAAAAGACGGCACGCACCGGCGTGGAGGTTGCACTCGTGACGGCGAAAATCTCTCATCTAATTTTAATTTAGAAACAGACTCCTGTCTAGTCACTGGCCATACAATGCTGAGTTTTTCTACAGCTCTTGTTAATACCTCCACTAGCTCATCGCTTTCGGGAGTGTAAGGTGGCGAATCCTCCACATCTCCCTTATATATACTAGCAACATCCAGCCCCTCAGAACTGGATAGAAGCAACACTGGTGCCTCAGCCCGAGCGGAAGAAACCGCAGCGCGTGCTTCCGAATACGGGACTGAGGCACTGGATCTCACAGGTGAAGGGAGAGATAAGGCAGAGCCCGTCTCTAACCCCGCTGAGAGATCCATATGCGATCCCCACGATACGCGTCGTCGCTCTGCCTCGGCAAGAGCGGGACCCGAACCGCGGGGAGTGCGCACCGAACCGCTCTCCTCGAAGAGCGCCCGGCGGGAGCGGAGCGTCCTTAATGGCAGACGCTCGCAATGCTCACAATCAGCTCCCTCGAAAGCTGACTGGGCATGCTACACTCCCAAACAAACAACACAAAGAACGTGTGTATCCCCACTCGTTAAATAACGCGAGCAGGGAGGGACACACTCCCTAAACTGCTGTTTGTTCGCCATATCTCTCTTAATATATATATATATATATAAATTGTTTGTGTGGTGCAGAGTATGTAAGGACAGACAATATTCACACAGGGACAGATTCACATATAGCGCGACTGAAGGCACAGAAGCTATTGCGCTTGTGTTTATGGGGTGCTTTATAGTTTCCTGGTCGATGACGTCACCCGCCTATGACGTTCCATCTCTCCATTGGGCTGATTCCATACGTGCTTCAGGACGCACAACGCAGAGGCGTTCCCACAGCTTGACGCAGCTCGAGTTCCCTTGAAAGGGAAGTGTGGTTACCAATGTCCTGTTACACATTTGTACTTACACATACCTTTCCGTGGGTTGTTACATATGTGTAGTTACACAAATATTACAGTTGTAAATACTATGTATCAATGTGTATTTACACTGTAGTTACATACTAAGTACCAGAGGCGGACAGAGTACACAGCTTCGTTACTTGAGTAAAAGTACAGATACCCCTTGCTAAATTTTACTCAAGTACAAGTAAAAGTACTACAGTCAGATGTCTACTTAAGTAAAAGTACTGAAGTACTTGTTTTTAAAAGTACTTGAGTATCAAGAGTACAAGAGTAAATTTTCTAAATATTGCATTACTACTGCCACAGTTTCAAGTCAAGTCATCTTCATTTATATAGCGCTTTTAACAATGCAGATTGTTTCAAAGCGGCTTTACAGCGATAAACTTAATATAATTTAAGGTAACAGAGATTGTTTTGGTTTTATAGCGGTTCTTGAATAATGTTATTTTCCAGCTAAAGTTAGTTTTGATTGATTCACTTCCGGCGAAATGATCATTTGTTATTAAATTAGGGGCCGCTAAGACGACACCGTTCTCTCTAAACAGACTTTAAACTGAACCTGTGATAAATGCTGATGGCGTTCACATGCGCATTAAGAATTGATTCTATAGTTATGTGTGTTCGAATATATGTGTGCAGGTTTGTAATTCCCTACAAACCATGCCTAAACAAACTACTTGTCTTTGCCTATAAATTTGATACAGAATTTTATTTTATCACTTCGGGGTAGGTACGCGAACCGTGCTTACATTTATGTACAGAAACGTCCTACATGGAGTTATGAAAAATGTTAATGTTAATACCTTTGATAATCTAAAAGGAATTGAAAGTTAATTCAAGTCATTTTCATCTTTTTACCATGTTGCTTTATTTAACATTTCTCAGTTGCCCACAAGGCAATGCACAATGGCAACGCTCTGACAAACCTCTGCTAGAGTTTTAATGGATTTTTTGCACCCACATTTGAACCCACATAAATCTGACCATGGAGTTTACTTTGGCGTCAGTTCAGAGCTGAAGGTGAAGGTGATTTGCTGATAGCCTGTCCCAATCAGTGGCGCCTGCACAATCCAATCACGTTTGAGAGGGAAACAACAAATTGAGGGTTTCCGAGATTTTTTTTTTCCTTTTTTTTTTTTAGAAGTAACGGGTACTCACGGTTATGGATAGAAATGTAGTGGAGTAAAGAGTACAATATTTGCCTCTCAAATGTACTTGAGTAAAGTCATGAGTAATCCCCAAAAATGATACTCGAGTAAAGTACAGATCCCTCAAAATTGTACTCAAGTACTGTACTCAAGTAAATGTACTCCGTTACTGTCCGGCTCTGCTAAGTACATATCTAGTAACCATGTAAGTTCACAGGTATTAGGGCCACTTAATATAAAGTGGGACCGATATTTTATTTATAGTAAATTATACTATAGTTTTAATTATATTTCTGCCTCAGTTCTTTTCTAAAAACTATTGTAAAAACTAGTCAATTATTTTATTACTGAATGCATTCATTACAACATATTTTTTCACAAGTGACTATAACTTTTGAATGATATTATAGTAAAGAAAAACACAAAAAACAAGGAGAGAAGCATTTATGATAAAAAGACCAAACTATTATTTTGTCATCCTTTTTTAAAAAAGTGCAATAGAACAGGAAACTGAGAACTATATACAATGGTAACTATATACAAGGAGATGTATACAAATAAATTATTTATTTATTTTTTGCATCCTCCAACCACTGCTCCTTTGGCACTGTCTCTACAGAGGGGCAATATACAATGCCCTTGTACTGGCTGTGCCCAGTCTCTGCTGTTCTGAACTGCCCGCATTTCTTGCACGTGTTGTGCTGCACTTTGCGGGTCAGTTTTCAAACTGGAGCTGGAGCAGGAGAAACAGGAGGGGCAGAGAGGCTGACCCTGAGAGCCTGTGGAGCAGCAACCAGGACAGGTCCCTGTGAAGCTACTGGTGTCAACATCAGGAGTTGAGTGCCTGGGGGTGGAGCAGGAAAGAGTTGCCGCTGGGTTGGTGGTGTCTCAGCTGCTGGTGCCAAAACCACTGGGGCTGAAGGGATCTTCCTCTTCACCTGTGGCTGACCCACAGTGCTACTTGGCAGGTGGTACTCGGTCAGCAGCCACAGACAAGCGGCTAGGCAGTTCCAGCCCCTGCATTACTACCGCATTGTCCTGTCTTTTCACCCGGCTGTTGTGCCACTGAACCAAGGTGGTGTGGCTCACGTCCATCAGCTGGATGGTGGTCTGCTGCATTACTGTTGCATTGCCCAGAATGCACCGCCTGATTTTTCTGTAGTCCTCCAGGATAAGGGTCCCATCTGGACACTGTGTCAGTCCCCCTCTTCTTGGGACTCCGGTGGATGGCACAGAGCCTGACAAAAATAGTCTCAATCAGGCGAGAACAATCTGGCCACTGGGCAAGTGGGGCAGTGGTGGTGAGTGTGTGCCTCTTCACACTCTCCAGCCCTGGAGTGAACTCCTGCCTCTTCTTGGGTGACCTGAACCTCCCAGTATCCAGCCTGCTCCTGTGTCTGGAAGAAAACACGACTCTCCGCTTGTCGTAGTCCAGCAGGTTCTGCCAAATAGCAACAATATTGCTCACCTAAGCAGTGAAGAGCATATAACACAGAGCAAATGAGAAAAAAAAACAAGCAAGAGTAAACATGTTTGACAAGTCAAAGAGGGAAAGTATAAAAAGTTGAATGATCCTGACCTGCTGGTTGGTGAGTGCCAGAGAGGGATGTTTCCTGAGCTCCACAAGACACTCCGCCAGGCTGTCGACTCTGTCCATACCTGGCACACCACAGTCATCCACAGCCTAAAAAAATAAAGATATGAGCAACAATATGAGGACAGTGAAGTGGGACAAAACACAGATACATATACACTGGTCTATATAAATGCCAGGATTGATTATTGCATTCTAAAATGTCAGCAGACGGTGACAATAATTTAGACATTTGTAATAAAAAAAATGTAAGGTGTCTTTACTGTCAGCAGATCTGATATTACTTTTAGTAAGCAGGGGAAATTCCAGACTTAAAATAAATAACCATTTAAATGTTTAGTATGTTTGCATTTTTTGAATATACAGGGAGACTGGTAATGTTTTCACATTAAAAACAGATGATTTCCTATTAATTCAATTGAATCTGAGGGAATTATAGGGAATACCAATATGACGGACGGTGGCTTCAATTCTTATTACGTCATGAGCAATCCAGTCTTTATATAGGTCAGTGCACATTTAACAAAATATTTACATACCTCAGACTCATCAGGAGATGCTGAAGCACCTGGCTGTGGCATGGAGGAGGCAGCAGAGGAGGCAGCAGACTGGGTGGAGGAGGCAGCGGAGGAGGCAGCAGACTGGGTGGAGGAGGCAGCGGAGGAGGCAGCAGACTGGGGGGTGGAGGCAGCAGACTGGGGGATGGAGGCAGCAGACTGGGGGTGGAGGAGGCAGCAGGCTGGGTGGAGGAGGCAGTAAGGTTTGAGTCAACAGGCTGGCAGGAGGGAGCAGCCAGGGCAGCAGCCAAGGTGGATGAGGCAGCAGGCTGAGAGAAGGTAGCTGGCGTGGTGGAGGAGAGAGACTCAGAGAAGGGCATAAAGCAAGAGGAGACAAAAAAGCTTGGGTCTTCGGTAAGATTTGACACAGTTATGTCATGAGTCTGGTCTTCCCCGAAGCCCTCGTCTTCTTCGTCCACGCCTTCATCCACATCCTCCAGCATGTTCTCTGTCTCCTCTGAGTCGGGGTTCACCACCAGGGGCTGTCCAGTCTGACTCAGGAGATAGTCAACACCAAGCAGCTCTCCTATGAAAAAGAACAAAAAAGCACACACATACATGACTAATTATATTCAAAGCATTCTCTCAAGATAGAATGCAACTGTAATCAGAGTCAGTGTATGGTTGGCTTTGTTAATGGGAATAATAAAATGATAGACTCAATCTCTATTTGGAACATTAAAAACCCACAAATTAAAAGTATGATGTAGCCAGATAAGGGTAAGACATACCAGTGTATTTGGTAGGTGCCCTGAAAGTTGGCACAAAAGCCCGGCCAAACACCTTCAGGCTGTTGGTGTTGACGCAGTGACTCATATCCCCGGATTAGGTGAGAAGGGACGCTGGCTTGGTGGTCACTGCCGCAGTCCCCCGATCCTGATTCCACCTGTTCAGGCCTTCCAGGAGGTAGAGCTGGAATTCGGTTCCTAGAAGAACAAAACATTTATACAACTGTAAAAGGACTTGCCTTTCAATCCGAATAATGCATAGCAGTTATTTAAGACATCATACATGTGAGACACCAACCTGGAATGAACCTGTTCAGGTGGCAATGGAAGGATTCCAGGGATGTGGACCCTCTGGCACAGCGATACCTGGTCAAGATGACCCCCGCCTTTTTGGTGGTGCCTACCTCTGTTTAGAATGGCACTTCTGGCAAGTCCTGGATGCACCGTACATGCCGTTTCTGCACACGCCAGATGTGCTGCGTGTCCTCCTGCGGCAGTAAAGGCTGAGGTCCCTTTTACTGATGCTCCTGTCCACCAGGAGGTCAGTAATAGCTGGCATACCCTCCTGCATCAGCTGTTGTTTTTTGGCCTGCCGCAACCTGCTGAGGTCCCCCGCATCCCACTCAAAAATGCAGGCGGACAGGCATCCCATGAAGGTTGGGTAGAGGGGACGGGCATCGGTGGTGCAGCCCACGGCCAGCCTTCTCATAAAGTGCTAGATGTCCAGCCGTATGTGGAGGTCTGGCCATTGCCCAAACCTGGTCTGCAGCTTGCTAGTTGCCCCCTCACTCACGCAGCAGCCACAGTCCACATACAGCAGCAGCACTGGGGATGGAATGCGATACCGCTCCATGACACCAGCCACCATGCTGTCCAGTCCTGGCCCCTCCTGCACCGACAGGACACTGGTCAGTATCTGGCCGATCTTGTTGCCAATGGAGCTCACCCAGAGTGCTGTCCATGGCCTGCCAGCTTCTTTGTGATCTAGAATTTACCAATGTAACAACACATTCAGAGATCTAAACTTATTGTTTCAAGAGAGAAATATCTCATTTGAGAATTGAGCCAAAGCGATTGAGAAAAATGTCTATCTGGCAGTATTTAAGAACATGTAAGTCTATTTCGGAGTCAGATTATTTATTACTTTACTTTCTTGCGGGTCAGGATCAGCCGGAACATTTTCTGGTGAGGCAGGACAAGCTGGTCCCGGACAGTCTGACTTGTTGACAGATAGTTTAGAGAACACACAGTGCACCTGAGTGTCTCTGTCACCATCAGGTAGTACCTGTCAATGTCCAGGACCTTCCGAGACCTCTTGTGAACACCATAGCCCGTCAGGTTCTTGCCACAATCTGGGCAGGACACCCTCACCTTCCACAGGTGGTAGGGCATCCACACCATCAATCGATGGGTGAAGAACCAACGACAGGAGTTGGTGTCTGGTGGTAAATGAGGGCTGGGACAGGGGGCTCGTACCACAGCTTCAAATCTGTCCGCAGCTTGCCAGAGTGAAATAAGCTGTTTGCACTCCACCTCTGGTCTTGCACAGGGATCGTCTTGCTCATTTCTCCTGGCAACCAAAATGAAGCTGAGGCCCCAGCAGGGGCTGGCATGACTCCTCCAGGCTCCTCCTGTTTGGAAGATAATTAGTTTATTGTATAAATAAAGGGTGCTCTAATATACACCACAGCTTTTCCAATAGTGTTTTTTAATTGCTTTGGTGCAATTCCCACAAGCAATTGGTACATTTTCAAAACTCTTAGTACTAATAATACAACAGATCATAAATAGTGCACTTTTTTTCTAAGCATTTCAGCGTATTTACATTTGTGGAAATTAAGACATTGTTTAAATGACTACATTATTAGCTTACTATAGTTTAATAACTGTGTGATTTGTATATGTACATTTCTGATAACAGATCACTCTAAATTGTTATCTAGACGCATACATTTTCTGTAAAGCTGCTTTGGAACTATTAAATAAATTTAATAATTTAAAACATACAAATAAATGTGAATTGAATTGAATTAATATAAAACTTTTGATTTGCATCTCTTCTCGTTTAGTTTAACTAGATTGAAAGCATGAGATCAGGTTTTGAAAGAATGACTGGCTGTGTGATGTGTGATCAGTTTGGAGTTTTGTAAAGAGTTTTTACAATGTATGCCTTACTTGTGAAACAGTACCAAAGTTAATTAAAAAAAAAAAAAGTAAATTGGTACTGCTACTCACAGAGGATGAAGCAGGACTGGGGCTCATCACAGAGGATGGAGCAGGACTGGGGCCCCTCACAGAGGATGGAGCAGGGCTGGGGTTCCTCACAGAGGATGGAGCAGGACTGGGACCCCTCACAGAGGATGGAGCAGGACTGGGGCCCCTCACAGAGGATGGAGCAGGACTGGGGCTCCTCACAGAGGATGGTGAAGGGGTGGTGGTCCTCACAGAGGCCATAGATGGGGCTCTCCCAAAGGATGGAGAAGGGGTGGTGGTCCTCACAGAGGATGGAGGAGAAGGGCTGGGGGTCCTTGAAGAGGGTGGAGGAGAGGGGGGCTAGGGGGCTATTAAGTGGACAGTTCCTGAGGAGTTACCATGTAAGTACACTGTTAATACAGTGTTGCACAGGGTTGGGTTTTGCATAATACACAGTAAGTTATGACCATTTTACACTTTATATTAAGTGGACAGTTCCTGAGGAGTTACCATGTTAGTACACAGTTAGTACAGTTGCACAGAGGTTTGGGTTTTGCATAATACACAGTAAGTTATGACCATTTTACACTTTATATTAAGTGAACAGTTCCTGAGGAGTTACCATGTAAGTACACTGTTAATACAGTGTTGCACAGGGTTGGGTTTTGCATAATACATGTAAGTTATGACAGTTTAACACATTGTATCAAGTGCAGAGTTCCTGAGGAGTTACCATGTAAGTACACTGGTACCACAAGGGAAAACTTTAGCTGTAATTTAACATAAGTCCTGCCGGTCATATAGTAAATACATGGTATACACATAGGAGAGGGGGGCTAGGGGTCCTCCGACCCACTAAATTTGGCTTCAGAGAAGACATCTGGGACCCACCAAACTGTGACTTAGTGAACTAAAAAGAGAAACAAAGTTAATTGTATGACAACCGCACTATACATTTTCAACACAAACATTTTTATTTAAATCTAGTGTTTACACGTGTGATGGATAGGTTTAGGGGTAAGGGTTGGTTTGGTGACAGAAAATAACATTAACCTGACATAAAGGCAGTGGAAGTCTATGCAATGTCCTCACTAATATAGTCAAACAAAAATGTGTGTGTGTGTGTGCGTGCATTTAAAAATGTGAATGGCCTGACTGATCAGTCTGCAGGAGTATGCTAGAATTATTTTGATGTTGGTGGGCCGTAGATCATATCAAACAAATACAAAATTAATCTAAGTAACCATTAATTACAGATTAAATATTCACCATTGACAAACTTGGAGGGGGCCTCAGGAATGTCCGTGGGGTAGGAGCAGTGTCTGAAGCCTCAGACTGGGGAGGTGCAGCAGAAGACTGAGTGGCAGCGGCAGGCTGCGTAAAACTACACCAGAAGGGCATAAGATGTAGTGAAACAGCATAACAGTATTTTAACATATATGTGATGCAACATTAAATGTCATTTTCAAATACATCACTTTAGTGGTGTGGAATCCACAGTTGCAGGCCATGGACCCTTCAAAGAGGGTGGTCTGTCCGTGGACCTGCAGGGGGCATTTCTCAATCTGAAAAGACAAGAACCATTATTTACTGATATTTTCTGCACCATTCATTTTCAGGTGACCTGTATATTACATACTATGTAATGAGATACAGGTAACTTTGCTTTACCTTCTGATAGAGATCATACCACTTCCGCTGCCTTGGGGCTGGTCTATTTCCTCCTCCAGAAGGCCAAACCCCAGAGCTGGCAAAAGCCCTCAATCTCACCATCCACTCGCCATCTCCCACGGCCTTGTGGCTGTTTGGCTTTGTGCTCATCTAAACATAACGGAAATAATAGTAAACAAATGAAGAGCTCTTTTCCAAAACGCGATAAACGCCATTTTAAAAAAAAACTGAGTTTGTCATGTAATTTTGCTGTGTACTGAACCTATTCACTGCTCCATCAACGTTTCATGCCAAATCGCTATATTTCCTCGTTTAAAATGTACTGCAAGATGCAGTTTCTTTCCAAACCACGATAAGCGCCAAACCTATTTTTAGCCTAAACGCGATACATCCTCTCCACTAATCAGAATTCGGTGAGCGTTCTACGCAATCCAGCACGGCGGCGCTCTGAACAGAGGTTTGTTTATGGTCATTCATTTCTAGTTTTCTAGTCGACTAGTAAATTTAAGCCATTAGTCTAATCACATATTTATATAGATTTAATTACTTAAATATATATGGGAGAGAAACCATAATGAGCATTTTTAATTGCCTATTCCGCATCTCAACGCACGCATAAAGCTTGGCACAAAGAACCGGCAAAGGTAATGATTATGCATGAAACATTTGAATTGTTTATTAATAAACTAGTGTTTTCTGTCAGTGTCGGCTGCAAAGATAAAGTTGACGATGCTGACTCGCCATCTTCGCAGTAGCCTAGTGAACGCGTCTATAGCGAGAAATGCACACTTCATACGAATTAGCATACATAAGCAGAGAGTAGCCAATTTCTTTTCGTTTTTAATTGTTTTGTTTAAAAGTAGACATTTCAAGCTTTCTATAGATATATTTCTCAGGTCTGTGAGGGAATTATCGCTGTGTTTAGGTTCATTTATGAGACGCGCTCCAGTTCACGTGCCGGCGCCTCCGTGTCCTGATTATATTGTCTGCTATATTTGCTTCTTATTTATTAATCCAGTCAATTTGTTGATGAAACCTTGATTAAAATGAAGATATAATTTATACAAAACGAAATTCACTTTAAAGAAAGGCTTTCTACAAAAAAAACCTTAATAAGTGGTCAAAATCATGTCTGACCCATTCCAAATGGTTTCCGATATATTGGGCATCTTATGATCCTATCTGTAATGAATCACTAGACTCAGCAGAATCCATTTGCAGCTTTTAATAAGGAAGGTCGTACAGGCGGGGTCAAACAGGGCAGACAGAGCAAGGTAGATCAAACAGCAGGGATAATCCAGACAACAGGCAGAATTCGGGGCAGGCAGCGATAATCAAAAGTCCAAGAACAGTCCAAGTCAGGCCAGGCAGATAACAATCAAAAAAATGAGGAAACAGTCCAAGATCAAACTAGATAAACAAGAAAATAGATAAACGCTCAGAAGTGATCACCAAGGCAAATCAAGACTTCGCAGAGAAGTGGTGAGTGGAAGTGTCTTTTATGCGTGTGTGTAAATGCAGTGCAGGTGTGAAGCGCAATCAGTCCCAGGTAAGAGGTATTATGGGAATTTGAGTTCAGAGCCAATAGTTAATATTCCGGAGAAGGCTCCCTCTGGTGGCAGAGAGGAGGTGGTGCGGGAGCCTCCTCTGTGACACTATCTTACTCATCTCATGCGGTTCCCTTTTCATATTATCAATATAAATGAAATAAAAAAAATAACATTATATTATTAAACATAAATATGAAACGTATATTTAAGTTTTTTTTAACTTATATTTAAGCGTCACACCGCTCCGCTTTGCTCACATGCTCTGGTGTGTAGCCAATCCATGCATGTGTGCATGCATGTGGTGGAGGGGTGCCCATCCCTGCTTTTGAATATCGTTATCATTATTGAATATTTTTAATAATTGTTTTTTTTTCATGCATATGTAGTGGACAAATTGGTCCTACTTGTTACAGATTTGACACTTTACTAAAAATGACTCCGAATGTATTGCTAAATAACTTATTGAATATTGCTATCATTACTACTATCATTACTTTTTTCAGGTTCGGCACCGAATGACTATTAGCCTAAATGTGTTACTAAATTTAATTTATATTAATTTATAGTATGAGCCCCTGACTATATGTTGCAAGTTCTCTTTTTAAGACAAACCATACATTTTTGGAAAAAATGGATGGATTTATAGCGTTTTGAAAAAAATGGATGGATTTATAGCGTTTTGAAAAAAAAAATTTAACTTTTAATTTATCATAAACAATATTGTTGTTTGATTTAATAATCATTGTTCAACATGTTCAGACTGAGCCAAAAATACATTTTAACAGGATAAATTGAATATTCACAAAATGTGTGGGTCTAGGTAAAAATATTTTTTTTTTTCTGAAAACTATTGAAATGGATTTATAGCGTTTTGGAAAAGAGCTCCTCAAATGCATTTTTGCAAGTACTGGACAACTACACTGATTTTTCTTCACTCAATTATAATGATACAACTTTATAAAAAAATTATTCAAACAAAACTTATGAAAAACAGTTTTACTACAAATAAAACATGGTTCATATAGTTAAACCATGGTAACACAAATTAACCATGGTTTTGCTACACTAAACATAGTCTAACCATTATATTCGTGGTAAAAACTGTGGTTATATAGCTAAATGGTAATCTGCAAAAAACACTGTTACTACATTTTTACTACAGTAAAATCATGGTTAATTTTCTTAAGGGATGACTATATCTACTACTGGGTGATTATTCAATTGGGGGCTATTTTGCCATCTTACATTTTGATGAATGAAATTTGGTTGAATTTTGTTAGAATTATGTCAAGACAATGTTTACATGCTTTGATGTAAATATATAATAATGGCCACGACTGAGCTTAAATATAATTTGAGTATTTTATATCTGCAAAACGTCATTCCCATCACAACATCAAAAAGTCTCATAATGCAAAGAATGTACCAAGGAGATCATTTAAACTCATTTATCTTGCAAACATTGTTAACCTTCAACAATACGTATAAAAAAACTAATTGTTTCCATTCAGCGAATTAGATATATTTTCTTGTTCTTAACCATCAAAATGTGTTTTTCTGTGTTCATCAAAGCACACTTTTGTTTAATTTCTGGAAAAATAATTTTACATGTTTTTTCTTTAAATAGGTGGATGAGTATTTCATTAGGCTTTTCATGTAGCACCTCAATATTGAACATAAAACAGTTTTAAAGGTATGTTTGCTGTAAATTAAGCAACGTGGCGGTAATGACATACTGTTCTGGTAACGACATAGTGTTTTGGTAATGACATAAATGAAAAGTGCACTGATACATAAACCAAATTTAAAGGCTTAAATAATGACTTCTGGTGAGTGTTGTTGAAAGAAATGGACAGATGTGAGGAGATATATATAAATATGACACAACCATCAACTTGAACATGATTATTTCAATCATGAAGAAATCATACAATATTCTCTAGAGAATCAATTGTCACAATGGGATAAAACAGCATAAAAATATCCTTCATAAACATTTCATAACTATGACTATTACCATTGGGTGAAATATTATATGTTTGGGTCAAAAACTATTAAAAGTTGCATTAGGTTAAAACTAACAATGCATAATGAAATGTGTTTGCTTTCAAACATGTATTTGAACATTCAAAATGTGAATTAGAGATGTTAAAGGGAGATGGGTGGGATGTGGAGAGAAAGAGATACTGGGCCCTAGTTCAAATGACAGGCGTAGTGTATTCACTCAATGAGCAAAGTGTCCTGAAAATTAACTCCAGCCATGCCATTGTGTGTCATGTGGGAGTATTGTGGTGACCCAATGTTTTTGCTTAGGATCTTGCACATGGTATTAAAAAAAGCTCATTTAATTTCATAAAGAATTGTCCTTGTTATAAAATTAGGTTTTATTTAGAATTTAGACTTTGCACTTTTCCTGCAATTTAAATTAGGGCCCACTGACAGAAAAAGAGGTAGTAAAAAAGTTGAGGGAGAGAGCACACTAGTTGACCTAACATGAATATCCAGGCTCCCGTTTTGAAAGTTGTGAGATTACTTTAAGCTTTCCTTTTTCTTTTCTTCTTTTGTATCTTTCCTTTTCTCTGTCAATGTACTGCTGATATTTTACAGGATCTTCCTTCTATTTTTTTCTATAATCTCTAGACCTTTCAGTTGATTTCTTGAGAGCAATTCTGGTTAAAAAATAAGAAAAAATGTTTTTAGGAAGCAAGGCATCTCACTTAAGTTTTATTGTAAAATCACACTATTATGCTTCTTTAACTTAATTTATAAACACATAATATGATATAGATAGTGACACAGAACATGTCATTACCACCATCACTTGTCATTACCATCACAACAAGTTGTGTGTTGGTAATGACGTGTTGCGGTAATGACATTTTTGATTTTTTTCAGGAAAAAAGATGCTAGGTCATGGTTTTGCTAACATTACTCAAAAGCTAGTACAAAAAGAACTTTGAATACACATAAATCATGTATATTTATATTAGGGCTGGGCAAGTTAACGCGTTATTATCGCGTTTATTAATTTATTAATTAATGCCGACAATTTTTTTATCGCACGTTAACGCAGTTTTTTTATTATTATTTTGAAAGTCCGTTGCTCACTGGCTCTGAATAAACATAGGCCTACAGTCAAACCATGATCACAGGAGGGGTGGGATGTTGGTCAGCCAGCAAATAACCCACCCAAACAAGCAGTGGAGAGAGGCAGGTTCTCTCTAGTGAACAGTTAAAGGGTTGCGCTCCGCGAGTGAATGACAGGCGCTCTATGGATAGTACCTATAAAACCTATAGATAATAACTATTTAGATTCTGGAAACTCACTAACAGCGAGCCGAGGATCAGTCTCTCTTCTAATGATTTGTGCTGCGCGTCCTTTATAAAAAGTTATAGACAATTCAACTTCGGCAACGAGCGGGCGCGTGCGTGAGGCGAGCATGACCGCAACAGTTTCACAGGAACGCACCCGCTTGTCGCTGCACCTTGTGCTCGACCACTTCACCTCACTCTTCGCTGATTTATACTTCTGCGTCGGACTTACGCCGAAGACTATACGCTATAGACTACGCGTTGGTTTTCATTTATATCTCTGCGTCGTTGTCCGCGTTGACGCGCAATTACACATGCACAGGGAGCATGTGAAACCCGGGGAGCGGTTCTAGCAATCACAGCGCTTGCGGTATGCGTAGAATTGACGTTACATTTTTGGAGAGGTGCACGTCAGGGTACGCCGAAGTGTACGCGCGCTACACAGCCACGGCGTGAGTATAAAGTATAAATTGTTTTTTTACTCTGTTTAATGTAATCTTACGTGGGAAACCATGGCATGACCAAACCTAAGCTAGGCCTACTATAAGTAACGTTGGTCGACTTATATCTGTAGTAGTGATCATGACCTCTGACTACTACATAGACTGTTTCTGCTGCTCCCTGATAAAAGATACCTGTTGATACCTGTTCAGAAAAAAAAAACAAGAAAACTGGACTCGTTTTAACAAACTAGATAAAAGGTAATGCCCTGGCAGTGGCAAATAGCTTTGTTTAAATATTTGATTTGATTACATTAATGTTTAAATTGAGATTTGAGATTACTGTGTAAGGGGAATACTGCTGGTATAAAAGCACCTTATTTGTTTAAAGTTATTGCACTTTTGTGTATATAGCAGTACATTTAAATCAAAAGTGCGCAATACACTACTTTAGAAGTCATTATTCAATTTTGCGCATAACAATGCGATTAATCGCAAGAAAATCATGCGATTAATCGCGATTAAAAAATTTAATTGTTGCCCAGCACTAATTTATATATATGAATATATATATATTTATCAAAATATTGCTGCTACAGCATTTATGGTAATGACGCTGAATAAGTCTACTCCATGATCAGAAGGAATTCACGATTAAATTACTTACTTTTTCAGACATCAAATTTCACTGTTCTTTCATGGCTGACATGTGCTCCCCTGCTAGTCTTCATTTCCATGGTTACGGCATAAACAAGTCTTACCCTCAAAAATATCCTTGTAGTAATCATAGACTGTCGCGGTAATGACAGTATTGTTGTGGACAATACTAAATTGTTAAAAATATTCACAAATTGCACAGATATGAACCCGAATTATGCATCAAGTGCCCTTTTAAGTTACAGTTTAAACGTATATTGTGATTTTTTAATGAACTGATAACATTTTATCACATTTTCAGAGCAGATAAGTTTTAAAGTCTGGGTTGGGGACAAGGCCTGAGTAGCCAAATATTAGTGATGAAAACATTTTTAAAAATGGAAATCATACTGATTTTAGTGTATAAAATTTTTTGGTGGTGCAATAAATATTATTTGAAATAACTTAACTATTTATTTTATAATATAGTATTTGAATGTATAACTTGGGGACATAAAAGTTCCCCCAATTGAAGAATCAGCCTACTATAACTTTGTTTTTTTCATTCAAAACAAACTTCAAGCTGACTAAATGGTGTTTAATATGTAAGATTAGAGGCAACTCGTGATGACGTGGCCACAGTTTATAAACAGAAACACGTATACTATAGTAAAACCATGGTTAATATAAGGGATGACGTAATCTACAACTATAAGATGTTTTTTTCATTCAAACCGAACTTCAAGCTGAGCAAATGGTGTTTAATATGTAAGATTATAGGCAACTCGTGATCATAGTTTATAAAGAATCACTTTCCCACTAAACATTGGACGTCGGATAGACGTGCAGATCATGTCTATATTGGGTCCGTCGGTCCATGACCAATTCTGGACATCTATTCGACGTCCAAACTAGGTCCAATATTTGAACGTCAACCATGGCCCAACTTGGACGTCATATTGACGTTCAACGTTTAACCTTTGAACTGGGTAATTTTTTAGACGTCATTTGGACGTCTATGACAGGTGCAGGAAATTTACGTGATTAATATGTAATATTTTTTTTATTTACAATATCAACATTGTTGTTATCAACATGATTAATACACATGAATACAGATTATTTATAAACAAACACGATTTATTATGTGTATGCCTATTTATTTATTCAGTAGGCCATGTTTTTTTGTGTGTTATTTTTACATTTTCCTGGCTTTCTTTAACTGGTTTATTTTAATAATCAAGTTATGTATTTATGCATGTATCTGTTTATCCACCTTAATCCTAACTTGAAAAGAACCAACAGCAGCAGAAAAGTCAAGGACAGCCGAGGACAGCTCTCTATCAAAAGCTTTGGATTTCAACCAAAGAGTCAAAAACCAGTGATCGCCACTCTGATTGGCTGAGGCAACACATCATCATAACCTAACCAGTAAACGCCACTCTGATTGGCTGAGGCAACATGCAAGGCATTTGGCGTGTTGTTCAAGCATTGCAAAATTTCCCTTATTCACCGCGCCTCCATCTTGAAAACCAAAACGAGGCTAGGGGGTACACTCTAAACCGGAAGTTCAGTGACAGAGCGCAGCGGGCATCTGTCATCATGGCGGTACCTGTGTGGACAACAAACCTTTCATCTCTTCCGGAATTAACAGTTGACTGTTGAAAAAGGGGCAAATAACGACTGCAAGATTCCCCAGGCTATTTTGCTGAAAGGTTACAGCAACTGGATCGAGGGATATGTGCACGACGTGGAAGGTAATGCACGGACGATGGCGGCTTTTTTTTCTGAAATCAACATTAGCTAATGTTACTTTTAAAGTTAGCTTGTTTGCTAGCTAATACAACAGGACGTGACAACATTACAAGCTGATGCTAAGCATTGTTAAGATATATTAACCACACCAGACTGACTGTTATTTTGAGTGTTAACAATAAATTATTTTACCGACAATCAAGAGGAGCGAGACAGTCAGTGTGAGAGCGAAAGTCTTTTCGCTCAATGCAAAAAAACGAGGCACCTTACAACATTCAGGTATCATTACTGTGGATAAACTGCTCAGTTCGCAGAGTGGTGCTACTGCTAGAACATAATATGCTTGCTAAACGTTCAAATGTTCATATTGATCGTTTATATCAACAGTTCATCTTTCCCTGCTAGACTAAAAATAACATGTTATGTGCAGTTGATGTGATCTTTAGCTAAAAGTGCATTGGAAACATCAGTCAAAATAGCTTGTTTCCAATGTGTTACTACAAAGCAAGGCAGATTGCTACTGTTGGTTATTAAAATTAATAAATATTAAGTATAAGTAAGTTTGTTTACAGGCATGGGTTGCTCAGTTTACATAGCGATGTTAAGTAGGGTTGGGGAAGGTACTCTTCAGGTCTCACAGGTAACACGTGCTTGGTGCGAACGTGCCTTAAGCCCCTTTATAAATCGGGACTTTTCTTTTGACGACTGATGTCACCAGCATGCGACTGTTTGTTTTGGTTACCTGCCCAGCGACCTGATGTCTGCCTGGACTATCCGTTTTACCGTAGTGCCGCAGGTATGATTGGCTTCATTTCTCTGTCCACTCGATTGACTTTATAACTTGGGCTTATAGTAATTTTCGTGCTGTAGAATCCCCGGTGTTGCAGCAGCCCTTTTACCAGCTGAGTGTTGGCCCGGCTGGCCGTAAGCAGAGCTTGGGGCCGTGACTCAACGCTATTAAATTATAGGTAGGTTGCTATACTGTGTAACAGTTGAAAGCTTGATGTGGGATACGGTTGTAAATAGACATTACGTGTATTTCAGGGAGTGCTATTTAACCGGGGGTACAGCCGCGAGTCGGCTGCATCTGTGCTGAACATCTGCTGCTTTGCTTAACAATTTTTAATGTTACGTGTCGCTCACGGGCTTTCTTCGTGGTACCCGGCTGCCCTTTCCCACGGGATCGACGATTATGGGACCCGGGGCTAGCTCAAGCTAGCGAGTGCCTGGCCTTTTCCATCGTTGCTTGCTGGACTTAGTTGGATTTCTCATACTTCCCCGTGTTGTGAATGTCAGTGTATTGAGAGTCTGATATACTGGCATCACTTTATTTTGGTGTTTTTTTGTCTTTTTCTTTAAGTAGGTTAAGTCCCTTGCTGTATTCGTCATTGAAACTGTTGTCTGGAGGCCCTTTCCCCCACTGTTGATATTCAAGGGGATTGGCCCATTGGTTATTATGATTGTTTTTGTTTGATTCTTTTTTTTTATTTGTCCACACCGACGGGAGACTGTAGAAGTTGTTGATCCTCGGTGTGGCCTGTTTCCCTTCATTTATTATTTGGTATGGTTTATTATTGTTCATGTTTGGTTGTATATGTTTGTTTATTGTTGTGAGAGTTGGTAACTTTGTTTAACGCTCACTTGTCTTCCTTTTTGTCTAGGTGCTGAGAGCTGCCAGTGGGAGCAGTGCCCTTGTGGTGGTGGGTCCCTTGATGTAGTTAGTGGTTGTGTGGTTATTTCCTTTGAGGTCTGTGTGAACCTGGGAGGTGTGATTGGGGTGTTTCCCATGGATGCTCATTGCTTGTGCTACTAGTCTCCCGCTGGTAGGTTTCAGCACGATCTTTTTTTTTGTGTGTGTGTGTGTGTGGCGAATAGTGTAAAGTTGGTGTGTCTGGTTGTCTGATTTAGTGTGCAGTGTATTTTGTTTGCTGTGAAAAATTCCCTTATGTGTTATTGTGAAATCCAAATGTTTTTATTTTTGGAGTGAATTATTGTGTGTGTTCATTGATGTAAGACAAATAAAAGTAACTTTTTGTATTGGACCACTGTCTCTGGCTAAATCATCTACGAACTTGAGTGCCTTGTTAGAATAAAATAATAAATTCCTTGGGTGTAAGTCCCATCGTGGCGTAGTCTGCTAATTGTCTGGGCCTAAGCCCTGTTGTGTTTCACCTGGCACGTTTACATTATTGTTTTCACTGACGTCTTTCCACGGTTGAAACACTGAGCGATTCCATGTAACATGATACTGAATTCGAAAAGTTGTATTCCATCTTTTAAAACACTTTCAGATGCTCATGAATGTTTATTTCGCGCTGTAGTTCGTATTATTAAGGCGGAAGATAAGATGTGCCCGCGCTGCTGCTTCCCTTGAGCTGCGCCAGATCGATCTCACGCCACAGCGCCAAAGCGGTGTTTGTTTTTGAATTTCGTAAGAAAATGGACATAATTTTACATTTGAAACTTTGTTTCATTTCAATAGTAACAAAGCACAAAGATTATTGCGTTTATTTGATGGGATGCGCGCTACAATGTTCCATTCATCAACTATAACTATTGCCTAATCGATTCTTGGGATTTAAGAATCGATATCGGTTCGTAAAAATCGATTAAAATCGAGAAATAGATATTTTTTACCCAGCCCTAATAGATAGTTAGTAATAACAATTCATGGTGCAACTGAATTATTTCTGCTGTGGCACATCAAAAATCACTATTCAGTGAGTCACTTAAAAAGTCTCATCTGCTAAATCTTACTTGTCTTTCTTCTGCTAGTTACATTGCCCCTGGATGCGCTTACTGGCTGCTTAATTCATCATTCATATTTATCACAGGAGGTTGCTTTATGGTCTGTTTGGGGGAAATAGTTCAGCTCTCCTAGTCTAATTCATGTGAGCGTCCCCTAATGCTGCTGCTATCCCCTGACTCTCTGCTAAATTCATGGTGCTCATGAATGGTCAGGAGACTCATCTGAACTGAAACATATTGCCCACTAATCGTATTTATTCATAAAGTTTTCTAAGCATTTTAATTGTTTAATTCCATCTCTTGTCTTATCCACAAGAGGTTGCCAGGTATGGTTTGTTTGGGGGGAATAGTTCTGCGCTCCCAGTGCTAAACTGTGAGCGTTCCCTAATGCTGCTGCTGACTCCCTGAACAGAGCCATACCGCCAAATTTTAATTATCAACTGAATTGCAATTTATTCAATACAAATTTCCTAATCATTTCTATTGTCTTGTGTGTTCTTGACTTAAATGGACCTGACAAAAAATTTGTTACTACTCAAGGTTTAACAGTTGATATGACTGGACCAGCCATTTGGATTATAGGCCTACTTAATTTAATGCAGCAACAAATTATTTTACAGTGTACTAAGATCATTTAAAGTTAATTTACCAGCAGTGAAGGAGTTGCTGCTACTGGTCCCTGCTGTGGGTCTGAGGAAGAGCTGAACACAGGGATGCCCTTCACAATGGGTCGGTTCACATTCAACCCAAGCGCCAGCTGTTCTGCCTGGGTATAACGTGGGGGTGCAGGACCACCACCTGTTTGTTTTTCTTTTCTTTTTTTTTCTCAGCCTTTTTCTTGGTTGCTTTTATAAACAGGCAAACATTGATTAACAGTGCCTTTTTAAAAGAGACTAGTATAAGTAGAACAAATGACCATTATGTAGAATATTCTAGTACGTCACTTTTACTTGTACCCATGTTCTAGTAGTGTTGGTGACTGACATAACAATGAACAAAGTTATTAATTATTTAGAAATTATTAAAATACAAAAAATATATACTGTAATAAGTGATAAAAAACATCTAACATGGTCACTACAATCTTAATTTGTCTGCTACTTTTTGCCAGCCCTCCTGGCTTTTGCTTTGAGGTGTTCCCTGGCGTTTTAATTAAGTTTTAAAATTCTGCATATCCTTCAAGCAATAACTCTCGCTTTGCTGCATGAAAAACTGATCGTGCTCGTTGGCCATGGTGAGCAGCCAATAGCAGCGTTGTTGATCAATGTTTCTACTATCGATACATATCCCCTTTTAAACCAGCGCATGAACGCGCAATTATCTCAGGTAACTCAATCCAGCTATACTAATCATAACCGGCAGGTGTGTTCGAATAACCTAATTAGCCGGATCATGATGAGCATTATGATATTATCTTGGATGTCTCGTTTGATCTCGGATGTTTTAAGCAACGTACAAAGAACGGGCCCCAGAACCTTGACAAATATAGCTAACCTAATAGCATTTTTGTTTTGTATACGTTTAGAGTGAAAAAGGAATAGGCCTACCATGCAAAAGTTTGGCTATTCCAATAACCTTAAGCTCAAAGCAGTTGCCTACACTTATAGGTGGGTGATATGACCAAAATCGTATATCTTATGTCAAGATATGAGTAATTTTATTTCATAAACAATAAATACTACATAAAATGTATTAAGTAATCAGGTGTATACAAAAAAATAAATAGTCTTACATGACCGTGCTAAATCAAGAGTTATTAGATTAATACAATAATAAATGTTATATTTCCTTAACTACCTTGCTAGTTTTCAGCTGTGCTGAATAACTGTTAACGTTACCTTACCTATCATGCAGAAATTCTTGGCTCTTATTCTCAAGACGAATCGTTGGTGTTTATTGGCATCTTTGGGATGTTCGCCCTCAAGTAGATATTTCCTCAATTCCATATTCCTGTTAAAATCCATTATGCAAAGATAGCATCGAAAATTATGCCTATCATTAACGCAATCAAATGGATGCGCGCAACGTTCTCATTGGATGTTGGATGACCCATGTTATCTGCGTGCACGATATGGCGAACCGTTAGACCATTCGAAAAATAGTGAACAAACATACAAATACACATCACTTTTTTTAAATGCATTTATTTATTCCATATTTTGACTACATTGAATTTAAATTATTATGTGACAAGCAAATAAACATTATGAATAGCAATAATGACCCTACTATATGTCTGTTGCTGTTCATGTCAGCCCAAAATGATTTCTACTGTATGAAGCTGAGGAGATCAGACATCACCAGAGTGAATTTGGAGAACATCACATTCATTCTGGGTGAAATAGAGGGGGGTAACGGAATTCGGTGACCTTAAAAATAGTTTTTTACGAAATGTTTCTTTTCATCTGCGGGAACCGATAAATAGCTCATTCACACATTCTGGGTGAAATAGAAGTGGGCAACATAATTCACTGACCTTTAACAAACTGAGAAAAAAACTTTCCTAAAAGCGCGCTCTCGTTAAACGTGCACGGCCGCCAGGGTCATTCTCGCACAAATGTTTAATGAACAACCCATGTAGTACTGAAAACAACCACATTTCGCTTAATCTGGGCAAGCAAATTATAATTTATGGTGTGAATAACCAGCATTTCTAAACAAACGTTTCGCAAAGACTTCACTTTTGGTTTATAGTCAGAAGTTACGCTATTTTGCGTAGATCACACAGCACAGTGACAACCAGCCCCTCTTCGGTCACAGATTATGATGGTCACAGAATCTGGTATATCACTGGCAATCACAGACTCGCTTTCCATGACGCGCTAGTTTGCACACTGGAAACCGAGACCCCATTGGGAAGAGAGAGTGCTAATAGATACACCCAACGTGGGACGATTGTTACAAGGTTACAAGTTACTGGGACCCTCTTTATAAGAACTGATAAATTGTAGTTGCAATAACAGTGTTAAGAATCGGTACAGCTATCTGCTGTGTGGAACTAAGGAACAACTGATGATGGCACAGTTTGATCTACAGCTGACCAATCAGAAGAAAGGGGCGTTTCATTCCCGCCCATGTGCAGAGATTGGAGCCATTTTCTTATTTTTCTACTTTAGATATAGAATAAAAAAACTACTGAATGAATAATACGCCGATTTATCTGCTTTTGTTACATCAGGAAGGTTCCTGCAGTACAGTTATTCCTTTTCGCTTTTAAAATACTCCCGCTACATTTCAGCGGTTAGTCAATTGAGTGCTGTCTGGGTCGATAGGGTGTGAGGCTTACCTGGATGATGTTATTCTCAAATGTTCTTTTTTTTTTTTTTATCAGGGACAGTACACATTAATAGTATGTATAACAATATGTAAAATGCGCCAGATTTTGCCAACACTGGCTAATTTTTATCCGTTGTCCCTTTTGCAGGTTGATGTTAAGGACATACACAAACAACACAAAAATAATAATAAATAAATAAATAACATACCAGGATATCTATAAATGTTCACAATTTTGGTTCAACATTAGCCATATTTCAGATTTTTTGAGAAACCACCTGTTATTTGTTTTAATTCTTTCAACTCTGTTGGAAGTCTATTCCACTTATGTGTTCCTCTAAAAGCCAAAGATAGCTGATCAAAGGTAGTTCTTCTTACCTTACAATCTCCCCTAATATCAGCTTGTGTATATCGTCCTGTTATCTGATCAATATAATCCTTAAAAACAGGGAGAGCAAGGCCATTTAGAAACTTAAAGACAAGTACCAATCAGCATATTGAATCAAATGTTCCCAACTTAAAAGGGAATACCTGGCTAAAATACTACAATGATGAAAACTATTTGTCTTTTTATCTAGAACCTTGAGAGTTTGTTTATATACTGTATGATTTCAACCGGTTTATGAAATGACTTGCATGTTTTTGTCCAGGTAGTCATACAGTATGTAATATGTGGAACAATCATCGAGTTCATAAATAATACTGCTGCTTCTGTAGTCAAGCTTTTTCTAATAAATCTAAAATTTGTTTATCACTATCTTCACATGTTTTTTAAAAGAGAGCTGGGAATATATTATTATTCCTAAATATTTAAATTCATCTACTACCTCAAGTTTCTGTCCCTGGATGAATACTTCTGCTTTTGCGTCATGATCTGGCCTTTTAGTAAAAAACATACAAACAGGGTTTTTTTATATATATTAAGATGTAAACATGATTTAACAAGCCATTGTGAAACCAAATCCATGGCATCAGTCAATTTCTGTGCCGCCTGTTTTTGACTTTTTGCATGTACATACAGGACAACATCATCAGCATACATTTGACAAATAACATCCAGAGGACAAACATTTGGTAAATCATTTACGTATATACTAAACAACAATGGACCCAAAATAGAACCTTGTGGAACTCCAATATTATAATCTTGATATTCTGATGTTGCATTTATAACTCTTACACACGGTTTTCTATTTTTTAGATAGAATTTGAACCACATAATGGCCTCAGTCGAAAAATTACATTAAATAACTTGGAGAGTAGAATGTCATGATTTACAGTTTCAAAAGCTTTCTTAAAATCCAAGAACACAGCACCAACTACATCTTCTTTGTCCATCTTAGATTTGATATTTTCCAGCATAAAACAGTTTGCAGTTTGTAACAGTATAAAACGTTACTTGGTTTTATATATTGTTTTTCATTGTTTTCTGGAGAATGATGCATGGGGTCAACATGTGTTACCACTAGCAGCCGCTTGAGGGCACTAGAGATAACTGATTACTGGATATAAGCCCGATCACAGATGAGTAAGTCAAGTTTGTTTTGGTAGAGGGAAACCGTGCAGTTGAACTCATGTCTACCTATTTTCTCATAAGTCCTGTTTGAGAACTGTTTAAGTTTATGCTCAAATGTGAGAATATGCTGTTTAATAAATGTTTGATATATGATGTACTGCAAATTACAAAGGCTAATGTGAACTATTTGCTTTCATTTATAGAAAGGACTTTTTGGATATTTGGTGTAGGTTGTTTGATACCTTTGTTGGTCCATGCTGCATGTGTTCTCCTTATTTGAGCACTATTTACCACTCGTTTTTTCATAAGCAATGTGGGTTTGATGCAACGGATCTACAGGGCTGTTATCTCCATTTCTCTCTCATCTGGTTTACTGGATTATAACATTGCATCGCTCTCAAATAACTGTTTGGATCTTAAACATCTCATCTACATCATTGTCTTATTCATCTAACTCTGATCAATCATGATACGTTTGATTTATTATTGACTCTCCTTTATGCTCAAAGACAAAGACTGCTCAGTTGTTTGTTGATTATTTGTTGTGCACTTGGGAATGAAACAAAATAGAGTAGTATTTGTTTGAAGTGGTTTTATTATCAGTACCAGTCGAATTCTGTTGAACCCCTCAGATGTATCATCTTAAATTAAGGGAGGTGTTACAAGTTTCTGTAGAGTATATTTTTCTAAAACCAAATTACATAGGGTAAAGAGAAAATGCACTATAATAAAATGCACCGATGGTGAGAGGACACTCTTGGATCTTGGTGGCCTGACAAAATTTGATGTTTCGCCATGAAACAGGAAGTTGTAACTCGGACATACAGTGTCAGATCTGCCCTAAACTTCACGTTTTATTAAAGTCCTGGCTTGAAGAAATCTACATGCTAATTAGAGCTGCACGATTATCACAAAAATCATAATTGCCGATTATTCCCTTGAAATTGTAATTGCGATTATTAATTACGATTATCACAATTTACATTGAATAAATATATGCGTATTATAAAACATGTTTACACAAAAATTGTTAACACACACAAGTACTGTCCCCCTTTACTTAACATACACATCAATTATAAGAATGACTAATAGTAAAGACTACTAGATAAACATTAGGACTATGCTAAAGCTATTAAATAGCAGTCCCAAACTAGTTTTTGTTAATACAATATTGATATGAGCCACCACAGTGATTTAAAAATATAAAAAATAACACAAAGTGAAAAAGTGGCATTTTGGGGTTTTGGAAACGACAGTTACCATGGTGAATACACAATACTAACAAGAACTGTTAATGAAACAGCTCCTGGTGAATAGAATGAAAATCATACCTGCATGCAAATCCTTCTCAGCTAACACGTGATTTATTGGTATTTTTCTTTTATTTCGTGACTTACTAATTTACATTGTAACGACGTTGCATGCTCGTAGTTTCTTTTGCACTTTATACAGTGAAGCGATACACAGCGCGCGCCGTCGCATTTGCGCGTGCAATTGAAGAGTGCACGCTACGAGCACAGTATAACGGCTGACAGGACAGTAAAGTCCGTTTTTCTGAGGTGAAAGTCTTATTTCAGCGTACACTTACGTCAGTGTCTGGTATGTCATATTGTGCAGGGTTTTCTGAAGTAGTCGTGATTCGCCTCTCATAACATAATTATGCTCTAAACACACACAGGCAGAGTGGATTTTCTTTTGTAATCGCGGCTTTGAACGATTACGTAATCGTGGCATCCGTAATCGCGATTAGAAATTCGATTAATTGTGCAGCCCTAATGCTAATATTCAGTTACAGTCATAGCGCCACCTGTGGGCAACAGGAAATGACACGTATTACACTGTGATTAACTCCTTATAGAGATTTAACCAGATCAACATCATATATGGTCGGTCTAATCTTAAGGCCTTAGCGATGGTAAATTGTGAAGATCTTGAGTTTTCGCTGAATGGTGTGTCCGTGGCGGCCTGACAAATTCTGATGTTTCGCCATGAAAGAGGAAGCTGTTGTAATTCAGGCACATGATGTCCGAACAGACCCAAACTTCACATGTAAATGCGTTCAAGACAGGACTCTTCTATAACGTGAAGTTTGGGGCTGTTCGGACATCATGTGCCTGAATTACAACAGCTTCCTCTTTCATGGCGAAACATCAGAATTTGTCAGGCCACCACGGACACACCATTCAGCGAAAACTCAAGATCTTCGCATTCAGTATTTTGAATATCTGTTAAAACATTTGAATCTTTCTGTACAATTATGAGAGAAATGCTCTTCCCAATTTATGTCTTGTAATGCCTTTTTTAGATTATTAGATTCACTTTTTGGTATTATAAAATTACAAGGTTTTCTATTTAAAACCTGATAACTAAACCTCTTTTCTGTCAATATTCTCACTATAAGTGTTAAATTATGGTCAGACAATCCTGTAATTATATTGAGAGACCTAACTATATGATCAGATGTATTGGTAAAGATTAAGTTCATTTGTGTATTGGAAGATCTAGTTATTCTTGTAGGTCCGGTCGATAAGGTGGTCGATAAACAGCTATAATTATAAAACACAATTGTGGTGAGAGGGAAACATCTAAAACTATACATTCAATATCAAAATTCTAAGCTAATTGTAACTCTGTACACATGATACTATCCTTGACATAAAACATAATACCCCTACCCACCAACCTATCTCTTCGAAAAATATTATAACCAGGGACATCTAACATTGCTGATGGTGAAGAAGTACTTAGCCATGTTTCAGTCAAACATAAAAATTCAAAGGGAGTGAAGGAGGCCTTCACAGGGGAGAGACTAGTGTTGTAGTGTCCAGGCGCAGGTCCTTCATCAGATTTGGATATGGCCTGGATCCGGTGAACTGCGGTAAACCTCGGGATAAACGGAGACTGATATTAGCGTAGACGCCATCCTTCTTATGATGTAACAAGTACATCAGGATTTATGGGAAGTGTTCCCGGTTCCAGCTGACCTAATCTATGCAGCCTAACATTGAATTATAGAAGTCTATAATGTGTTGTGTATGCTAGGTCAAAGAGATGTGTTTTTAGTCTAGATTTGAACTAATGGAGTGTGTCTGCTTCCCGGACAATGTTAGGGTTGTGTAAAACCTATTATTGTAATGTTGATGTTATCTGTAGTTTCCCCATACCAGCTACCCGTCGAGAGTTACAACAATTTCTCGGAATGGTGGGCTACTATAGAGAATTTTGTCGAACTTTGCAAATGTAGTTGCACCTTTGACTGATTTGCACAAAGAGACATTTTAAATGGTCAGAATAATGTCAGTGGCTACGTTTACATGCACAACTTTTGTTTCAATCGGACTGAATTCATTCCGATTGATGAATCAGAACATAGTGTTTACATGAACACTAAACGTGATCGGGTTGATGTGCGTGTTTATTTCACGAGTTCACCCTTACATCAATTAAACAGAGTGAAGATTATGCGTATTTGGCATGCTGTCCGGGGGGAGGGCTCCGAGCTCGGAATTTTTTGCCCGAACCCAGAGTGCTCCCCCGTTGTTGTAAGAGTATTTAGGACAAGAAGTGAGGAGATGGGGTGGTGGAGGGATGCTGTTAAACTGTCAACGAACTGAGGTAAGATTGCTGTATATATACCTCTTAACTCGTTGATTGGGTTGATCAACAGTGTGCTCCACTCGTGTTTAATTAACAGAAGGTTTTAGCAGGGGAGTTACCCGAACCTGTTTGAATGCGGTATGAAATGTTCCAGAAGCCAGTGAAACGTGTGTGATTGCTGACACAATGGTAAAAGTTATGGCTTGGATGAGGGTTAGTAAGAATGGGGTCAAGCAGACATGCAGTAGGATGGCCACAAGTAAGTGAGCGAATGGTGGAAGTGATGCGCGTTGATGGGGAAGACAGGTTGTTTCCAAGTGGCTCTGAAAAAAGTGGCAGCCATTAGTGACCAATTGTGACCGATCACGGAAAGTAGAGACACAACTCGGTTCTGGGGCATTTTGAGTTATTCATATATTCTGAAAGTGTAGTATCCAAGCTTTCCAACCATGTGTAACAGATGGAAATCTGATAATATTTGGAGAAGTTGTGGCCATTTGAAAGTAGGCACTCAAAAAAGCTAAAAGGTTAGATAACGGCCTCGAAAGACTGTGCAGTTCTCACCTCTCTCTGCTGCTAGGAGTGACAATAGGCCTAATTTACATATCATTTAGATAAGCCATACCCCCTGTAAAGCCCCCCCTGTGCTTTACAGCTTTTTTTTTTTCCTGAGCTAGCTAATAACAATAGGTAGGTATGGGAAGGTCTAAACATGGACTAAACATGAGTAACGTGTATGTGTTCTTAGAATGAACACAAAACGACAAACTTTGTTTATGGAAACTCACCCCCAGGACCGGCGAATGCACTTCTGCCGCTCTAGGCGAAAAACAATTGTGCTGCCCCTCTATTTGCAACGTATACCAGCAACAACACACAAAGACCAATATGCCATATACATATAACGCAAAACCAGCAACAACACACAAAGACCAATAAGCCATAGGCCTACATACTGTATAACGCAAATAGTGCGCAACGCTCGTGTGCCCAAAATGTCAACAATATTAAAGTTTATGCAGGAGGCAAATGTCTGCTGGCATTTTTCTTTAAGCAGTTATGACAGGAATTTTCCAAATAATCACATTTCACCTCCTCAAATTACTGTTGCAAATCTCTTTACACCACTTTCTTATGTGCGTAAAACACACACAAATGAAATGTCCGCAAGCACATTATATCATCAGCAGGTTCAGCATCTTAAATAACGACTAAAGAGCAAATGAAGCTTAACTTACGTTTCAGCGTGCACGGCGGGCCTTCATCGCAGCAAACGTCTTAACTGCATCCTCTATTTCGATTCTCTGTCCCAGTTCATGTTCTATGGAGATTGTTGCCAGTCCATTAAGTCTGTTCCCTGTTCACAAAACGTTCCCCATTCAAAGCAATCGGGACGTCACATATGAAACAGCCAGCCACCGCTGTCAGCGAGTCGCCGTATTCAAGCACCGAGTGCGCGCGCGCCGCGCCCATACCTCCGGTTCAGTTTCCCGAGTCCACGAAGTGCGCGATCGTAACCCGGAGGCCATTCTGCCCCTAGCTGTACATGTAAAAGCATGGGAAGCGATTCCAGGGATATCAGAATGCAAAGGGGCCATAGAACCGGTACCTCCTTCTCTGAGCGAGTCAGGCTTTTACAGCCGGTTCTATGGCCCCTTTGCACAACAGTTTCGCTATTTCAACGCGGCTTGTCGAAGAAGTACTTCAAAACATTTTCGGTGTAACTACCACGGTTCAGCTCGTCTGCGACAATCTTTGCGGCGTCCATCTTCATTGAATTTTGATATCAGATAGAGCCGGCCTAATAGAGCTCAGCATAATAAGTAGCCACGCTGTTCACTTGGAGGGCGGGGGCAAAAGCTGGCTTATCCCGTATGGAAATACACACAGACAATGACACGCCACGCCCCTACTGCATGCTAGAATCTCCAAAAACAAGCCGATTTCAACCTCAAAATGTACGCTTTTAAATATACCAATACTGTTATCTCAAACATGGAGAGGCTTCTTCAAGATCTCAACTAACAGATTCTGCAAAAAAGCGGAAATCACCAATTTTGAAAAAAAAAAAAAAACGCTTTCTCATTTTGCTCGTAAGTTGTGCTGCCAACTTGTGTCTCTATTTTCCGTGATCGGTCACAATTCTCTGTCATGAAAGCAGCAAATAGATCAACAGAGGTTAGTGGCTTTGGTACATCATTGTAGAAAACCATTTTAGCAGCACTAATGCTGGATAAGGAGGAAAATAGGAGTGCAGGGTAACCCTTGAGATTAGTTGGATCACTACAATTCTGACATCTCTCAGCAGCCCTGAGATCAGTATGCAGATTTCAGATGGTAGAATCAGCCATGGGTGAGGCTGGTTTGAGCGAGCAGGTTTGGTGGATCGAGGACACAGCCTGTCCAGACATGAGCTTAGTGTACAGCAGAGATACTCTGTGGCATCATTGACCTCCAATGAGGAAAATGTGTCGATGTAGAGTTGAGGCGACCAATGAGATGTGGGTGGGAGACAGGTTGCAGTAGAAATAAACCGGTTAATTTCATTCTCTGTTCCACCACTACTGAAGGAAACAGTGGTCAGAGATGTGCAGAGGCATGACCATTAGGCATTCTGTGGCACAGCTTGGGTGAGAATGAGCAGTCAGAGGGCTGCAAACATGTTTTATCAGGGACAGCCATACAGATTTCTATAATACAAATAGCAAAATCTAAATCTTTATCATTGATAAATAAATCTTTATCCCCCCAGGAATTCACATCAGATCACAGCTGACCATACCTGTAGATGCTGAAGAGAACTGACGTCGCTTTTTTGGCTGTGGCATCTCACTCTCTTCATCCTCACTTTCAGACACATCACTACCTACATTCACTTTCTCTGCAGAAAAGTGTGTAGAAAATCATTTGTTTCCATGCACCATATAGAGCTCCTTGTAACTGAACTAAATGGTGTCAATATATAATATGTATATGAGCAAACATTTTTATGCCATGTGTTCTTACCCTAAGGCTCAAGGTTAATTTCATCAAGGTTTTTCCCCTTGAATTCTGATACTCTTCCCTGTTCAAGGGCCATCAGCACTTTGCTGATCTTTGCTAGTTGTAACGTGCCTTCTGGCAACCGGTAAAACTTTCTATGGACTCTTATGTCATGTCCCAGAAAATCTGCTAACTGGTCCATCTCAGTATCTCTCAGATTAAGCACTTTAGATAATGTTGCAATATGTTTCCGCAGCTTTGTGGATGACAAATTCTTTGGATGTTTGGCTCCACACTGGTGGGCCACCTTCCTGATGCAATCCGTGCCACGGTAGAATGAGGTCTCAGTCATGGGCTTTGCAAAAACATAAAATAAATTCATCCAGTACACCACATGTTTGACGATTCTTTACAAGTCCATGGAGTCCAGCATACTTGGGGTCAGGAGTATTGGCACCTTTCTGTCTCGCTTGCCTCTAATTTCGATGCGTTGGAAATGCTGACACAGCTTCTGCTCAACTTCAGATAAAGCATCAGCGACATTTGAGGTGTAAAACAGATGTGTTATTGGAGAAGATATGAATTCAACCTCATTTTCAAAACATCTCCTGTTCTCCTGCGATTTAAACACAATAACTTCACACAGAGTTATTTGGGCAAGTTTTGACAAGTTCTTCTGACTTTTCTCAAGTTTGAGCTTTTCTTGGTACAGTTAAGTTTGATTGCTGAGATGAATGTGCATTTTTTTTTTTACATCCTCAGTAAAAGGGAGAGTTCTGGAGAGTTCCATTTCGCTTCATTAAGCGTCTTCAAGGCTGAGGATGACGCATATGCATTCCATTTTGTGTCATACATTTGCTTGAACATTTTTACATTTTGGACATCATTTCCCTCTCATGTGATCATTGCTTCACATTCTGCAATATCGGACATTTTTTGTGGCCCAGTTTTAATGCCAAAGATGGAATTGTGAAGACTTCATCTTTATCTCGGAATCCCGAGGTATATTTTAACAGCTTTGATAACATGATAGAAGTTTGAGGGTATGAAAAATTCTTTAATACTCTGTAGATTTCCCACTTTCCTAGCACAGACCAACAGTCTTCCAGCCTCACGCATTTTAATTCTGATGTATTCGTGCTTGGTTTTGTCGCTCACCATTTTGTTGCACAAGTGTTCTCCAAATTTGATGATACATGTATCATTTTTAACCGCCTGTGTTACTTCATCTTGCTTCATGTCACTGATCAGTTTCCATAATTTTTTTGTTACTCCTTCAGGAACAGGCTGCGCGTAAGCACAGAGTGCTTGAACTCTGGATCGACCTTGTTTTGTGACCTGGCACTTCTTGGCCAGGTTGCACCTTTGCATATGCCTCCAAAGTGCTTTTCATCTGAACAGCCTTTGGCAGTTCAAACAGTGCATATAGTCCTTAACATTCACATGTTTAGCAGTGGATTGCTGACATGGCACCAACACCCCTTTGCCAGCTTTTCGAACATTTGTGTTGTGTACACGGTTGCCTTTATTCCTCAAAAAAATCCAGATTAATCCTCCTTTCTTTAGAACACTTTGGAAAAGAAAGAGCCTTTGCTACTTCCACCTCATTTTTATGTACAGTACTTGGGCCAAGTGTCTTGCCATTTTGGAGAATGGTTTGGAGCAGTAAAAGCAATACTACTTTTTTTGAACATTCTTTGGCCTTTTGCAGTCTTTTTCAGTTTCATAACTGAAACCTCTTCACTGCTGTCATTGTCTGAATGAGTCATTGTCTCCTCATCCTCATGTGGGGGACATTCCTTGTCTTCATTCATGGAAGATGAAGTATCAACATTCCCATCTAATGTTATACTGGGAGATGAGGGACTGGACAAAGGCTGTGGAAGGCTCTCTTCTGATTCTTCTGAACTGCTCTCAGAGTCAGGCACATAATCATCTTCGCTGTTGTCAATGCTGCTAACTGGGTCATCTGAAGTGGAACTAATGTTTAAGGAATTTTTGGTAAGCTGTAAATAAAGAAACATAGCTTTAGTTTATAACTTGGCGAGCTGAAAAGTAAAAAAGTTGGCGAGCAGGACGAGGCTGAGGGCCGCGGGAGGACGGCACGAGGCCGGTGGCGTGATTGATTATGAGCCACAGCTGGCAATCCCACCGGTCTCGTATCTTTTACGGCCCTCAGCCTCGTCCTGCTCGCCACAAAAACCATAATCAAAGTGGATATCTGTATGCAGGGTTCAATGGGAGTTCAGAGTACATCTAAGATTCAAATAAAAAAAGCTTATAAAATGTACAACAAAACACTTTGTACCACCTTCACTTTTACAAACCTAGGGCCCTTAATTAGTAGTAATTTCCTACTAAATTCTGAAAAACCAGATTCTAGTTATTGGACCAAAAACCTCTGCATGTAATAACCTAGAATTCTGTCTAATGCCAGTTTCCCACTGGATGCGCAAGCAGTGCAGAGACTGCGCAGAAGGAGTGCGGAGACTGCGCAGAAGCAGTGCGGAGACCGCGCAGAAGCTGTGCGTATGGAGAGCGGGAGCAGCTCACACCCATCGTGCTTTCACACTGGCAGCATTTGCGATGCACAGCTGAACTGTGGTCCATTCTGTCACCTCCTCCAACCACTGTCTGCCATGTGCTTTGATTTATGATGGGCACTTGGTCAGCATACTCTGATGCGATGCGACCATGTTCCCCCCCCTGTCCCACACACTTACCGTATAACATGCTGTATGTAGGTAGTTTACATGATAGAAGTAGTCTTAATATTACAATATAGGTCTAGTTTTAATTGTTTAAACAGGCCTTTTGAAATTTGGGCAAAGACTCCTGTAAATATATAGTTCCCACCGGCCAATTAATGTCACATGACCTCCCCGAAGCCGCCATCTTTGAGGGCAAGGCTGCTGTGTTTACAAAGTTTTACCAGAGAATGTCGTTTTACATTTTACAAGCAAATTTCGAATAATTCTTTCTGTTTATAATGTTACGCAAATCATGAAGAGACAAAGTGAAAAATATTATAAAGAGACTATTAACACAAGACAGAGAGAGGTAAAATGCGAAAATTTCTTTCATAAATGGTGTGGATCCGTATGCGCTAACGAGGGAAGCACTGAACACTGATTATTAGCTTTGCCTCAGATACAATATTTTCATGTGTACCATTATCTGGTATTGGCTAAGAGTTTTTACACATGTGAGCAATTCCGAGCCTGGAAATCACTGGAGGCGTACAATCAGTTTGCCGAGGGTTGGGTTGGTGACGTTTGCTCAAGTGCAATCAATGGAAAAGTAGTCATCATAGCGAAGGTATAGCATGATGCTAGACTATCTGTCTATTAAAAAGCCATAGCCTGCACAACTTAATTCCTATGTTCCCCTTAAAACAGTCACCGGTGCTTTCTGTAATATGCACGTACTTATTTGTACACTGAAGAATATGGGTGGAACGGTACATGTATTCATATTGAACCGAAACGGTACAGGCGTCATGGTTCGGTGCATGAATATAAAAATAAATAAAACTCACGTGCAAATTAATTAATGTAATGCGGAACTACTTTATACGCGGGTTCTTTAGGGACATAATCTGAGATTGAGTGAGTGAGTAAGAGAGGCGCGGGCGCGATCGAACAGTGGAAACAATGTTGTTTTTGTGTGTTTTTAGTACCTCGTCATTTTCTTCATTACATCATTCAAACTGCAAAGTGTTAACTTATATTTGTCTACACTCGCAATAAAACACAACATTGTGCTTTTGTCAAACTGTAAACTACAACTGTCACCCAACCAAAATATCTCTCTCTCACACTCACACTCTCACTCTCACTCACACACACACACACACACACACACACACACACACACACACACACACACACACACACACACACACACACACACACACACACACACACACACACACACACACACACACCTACACATTATAGATTTATTAATTTTGTTTTTAATGGTAGTATTATTTTATACATCAATTATTTATAATTAAGATGAGAATAAAGTTAGTGTTAATTCATTTTTAAGGAAAACAAATATATTGATCTGAAATATAGCAAATTAATTTTAAATGCATTCAGGTACAATTACCAAACATATCTCAAGGTATTTTTGTCTTTTTATTAAATTAATTAAACTAATTATATAAAACTATTGTCAATGCACTACAAATAACTGGTTCTATGCCTTTACTTTTTAATACAACTTATTTAAAAAATACAAGGCTTAAGACATTTATTTACCTTTGGTGGTACAGCCTGAGACATGCACAATAAAAAATAATTCTGTGTACCGTTCCACCCCTACTGAAGAATATTATTAGAATCTGCATATCAGTCCATGTACAAGTAACTTGTACATCATGCATATAATATACCAATGACATTATATACACCCATTTGTTTTAATTAACCCAAATAAGTTCTTGAACTAAATAAAAATGTTCTTTGTTTAGGTTAAACATTCCCAAAGTGTCAATGACAAGCCACTGCGCCCCTGGGTCATCTGCGAGCCTGATGGTGCTGTCAACTCTGCCCACTGTACCTGCATGGCTGGGCTTGGCGAGGTGTGCTCACATGTTGGTGCGCTTCTGTTCTACTGTGAGGCTGCTGCTCGACTGAGTGCATCAACAACTTGCACTCAAAAGGCAAGATGGGCACTCCCAACCATCAACAAGGTGGACTATGCAGAAATAAGACGCATAGATTTTTCCACACCAGCTTCTAAAAAGAAGAGAATTGATAGTGCCATTGCTGAAACACAACTGACAACCCGGACAGCTACAAAACTCCCAAATGTTCGAATACCATCAGAGGAAGATATCAGTGCCTTTATGGACAAGCTTCATAATACTGGTGTCAAATCGGTCATTCTTTCTGTTACTGAAAAATATCAAGATAGTTTCATTCCAACAATTTTGCAAGAAGGTAGCCTACCCATCGCCTTGATTACCCTCAAAGAGGATAAATAGAGGATAAATATATTAACATGGACAGGGACTCATTATTGGCTGAAGCACCATCCGTATTTACTAAGCTGGCAGTAAGTGATCAGCAAGTGAAACATACTGAGGAACTAACCCGGCCTCAGCGTAAAAGCAAGGAGTGGCATGCGCTGAGGTATGGAAGAATCACTGCTAGCAATATGAAGCTAGTCATCAGCGGTAACTGCCAACAGCCAGCTCCCTCAACAGTTGCGGCAATCTGTGAAAAAAGTCACTTCTCATCAGTTGCCACTGATTGGGGAAAAAGTCATGAAGACGAGGCTTATAACGACTTTGAGAAGTATGCCAAAGAAAAACATCACAACTTTAGTCTATGTAAATCTGGACTTTGGATTAACAAGAACTACCCTTATATTGGTGCCACTCCTGACGGCATCCAGGAGTGTATTTGCTGTGGTAAAGGCATTTTAGAAATAAAATGTCCATATAATGCCAGAGAAAGCACACTTAATGAATCTCAGTTGCCTTTTCTGAATGAGGATGGCACTTTGAAGATAACTGACAAATACTTTTATCAAGTTCAGACCCAGCTCCTCGTGGCAGAAACTGACTATCGTGATTTTGTCATTTGGACTCCACATGAAATGAGCATTCAGAGGATCACCCCTGATCCTGATGTTTTCCAGGAAATAATAAGTAAAGCAGAGGACTATTATTTGAAAGTGGTGTTGCCAGAAGTCATGGGAAACCTCATTACCAGAGAAATTGAAGAGGAGAAAAACAGAAAACATCAAGATAAGCCTGATGTTGGGGAAGTGGTATGCCACTGCCAAAAATCCCATGTTGCCACTGACACAGTCATTAAATGTACCAGTGTAATGTGTATGGTAAAGTGGTTCCATCTACAATGTGTGAAGTTGAAGAGGATACCGAAGGCATACACATGTAAGAAATGTAAAGGCAAAGGCAATGCCAAGATCAAGAGTAGTAAGCTCTAGTGACCTTGAATAGTATTCTCATTTGAATTGCACTGCATGTTGTTTCTCTTGATTGTGTAGCGTTACATTTTTTGGAATATCAGAGTGGATGCTCTTCAGAAACAATTTATTTATAGAGAAAAATGCAAATGTATATTTAGTCTTGTTTGATAGAAAGTTTGGTCATTACATATGTTACATATGGTCATTGGTTTGACATAGGCTTGGGCGGTATCCAAATTTTGATACCGTCAAACCTCCTCCCTATTTTACCGGGGTATATGGTATTACCGTGACTAATTAAAAATGATGACATAAGGCTCAGACAGCATCACCAAACTGTTGGCTTGTGCCTACACCGTTCAGAAACTGAATACCAGATTGGGCAAAAAAAAATCAAAACAAAAATCAAGGCCAACCCGTGCACGTTGTGTCTGATCCCGGCTGACGGCATTAAATGTAATTATGAGCCGGAGCCCTATTTTTAATACGTGGGCTGTTATAATATGGTGGCTCCAAATATTTTTTTAACCCAGGTGCTGAGGGGGTGGTAGATATAAATACTATTTATAAATGAGCAAAAATGGGACACTTAATAATATTTAATTATGACAATTATGACAATTAAAGTATTCATTTTATTAATTAATTTAAATTAAATTAACAAGCAACAAGTGCATTTGTAAATCCGGTGACACGCGTCCATTGATTTTTATTAATACAACTTTTCTGTCAGTGTCTGCTGCAAAGATTAAGTTGACGATCGCCATCTCCTAGTGAACGCGCATATATAGAGAGAAATGCAAATCATGGATTACATAATCAGATGGTATAGGCTAGCCTTTTTCTTTTCGTTTTGAATTGTTTCGTTTAAAGAAATTGACGATTGGTATCTCCGTAGTGAACGCGCCTATAGAGAGAAATGCACATCATGGATTAATCAGAGAGTATGCTGCCTATATTTCTTTTCCTTTTTAATTGTTTCGTTTAAAGAAATTGACGAATCGCCATTTCCATAGTGAACGATAGAGAGAAATGCACATCATGGATTACATAATCAGAGAGTAGGCTAGCCTATTTCTTTTCGTTTTGAATAGTTTCGTTTAATGAATTTGATGATCGTCATCTCCGTATGAACGCGCATAGAGAGAAATGCACATCATGGATTCAATAATCAGCGAGTGGCCTATTTCTTTTCGTTTTGAATTGTTTCGTTTAATGAAATTTCAAGCTTTATTTAGATATAGGCCTATCTGTCATGTCTGTGAGGCATACACTGAGTTTCGGTTAATTTATGATGAGATTTCAATGCAAGTGACCGGGGCGCGCCAGCGCACGATCATGTCATGATTATGTTGTCTGCTATATTTGATTTGAAATCCAGGCAATTGGTTGATAAAAAAATTATTAAAATTAAGATACAATTTATACAAAACGAAATTCACTTTAAAGAGAGGCCTTTTACAAAATGAAACTTAATTAAGTGGTCAATGTCTGACTCCCGATGCATCCCATCTTACTCGTGCTGTTCACTTTTCATTATCAACGTTAAAAAAAAAATAACATTATAATATTTTAACAAATATAAACTAATGCGCTTATTTAATGAACTCGGGGCAAAATGCATCCTCGCAGCAGTGAGTGGGTGGTTGTTTTGGAGATGCGACATTAGGTTAGAGGTGTTTCCATCTCTCGCGGTCACATTTTTTATTGCAACATTTACAAATTGCCTCGTCAGTATTTACCGCCTCTCCCTTCTCTCTCTCTCTCTCTCTCTCTCTCTCTTTCTCCTCCACACTGTCACTTGATGACAACTACATAAGCATTTTTAGGCATTGAATAAATTATATTTATATATTATATATAAGTGCCGGTAATGACGGTATTGAAACTGATACCGTTGCTATTTTAAGACCCCGCGGTATACGCTATTACCGTAATACCGCCCAACCCTAGTTTGACATTACATTTGGACATTACATCTGGACATTACATCCTGGACATTACATTTGCTCCTTGTTTCACCGTTTGTTTGTTTTCTGGTTTGAATTCTGTAAAGTCCTGTGAGATAACTTCTTGTGCTATTGGGCTATACAAAAATTGAAATTGAATTGAAATATGGCACTAAAACCAGGATTAGCAAAAATTAACAAATATTTAAAGTTGCAAAAATAAAGGGTTTTACAATATGCATGGATAACAATGTTCAGTCTTTTTAAACACAAATAGTTTGTACAAGACATATCTTGATGCACTGAGCTTTCCAGTTTCAGATGTTTAACCTCTTAATTGAAAGGAACAACAGAAACACATAAATTTGACATGCAACACATGCAATTTTGTCGACAACAGGAAGTTCTTCATTTTCGGTCATCAAGATGTCAATTGGCAATTTGCTCTGGAGGATGGTGTATTTGTTGTGAACAAGACCAATGACACGTTCTACATGTATGCGTACATGAGCAATTTTTCGTGTCTGTTCAACTTCAAGGGGTGACAGTTGGGATTTTCCTCTTGTGAAACTGGGAATGTTGATTTGAGCGCAATAGAACCCTACACTGTCTGAAATGTCAAAACCCCGGTCAGCAAGAATGAGGTCTCCAGGCAATAGATTTCGGAGCAATCCGCAGTTCCCTTTCGTAGTCACTCCGAGTTACGTCGGATGACGGAGAATGGGGGTTTCGCCTAGAAAGCTAATCATCTTCGTGTATTATAAAACGAGCCAATGGCGATGAAATGCCATGGGTCTGCGGAATTTGCATAGCGTATCTCCGCCCCACCGCGTGGGTATAAAAGGAGAGACGCCGGCAAAGGCAGATCATGTTTTCGCTTCGGAGCCAAGAAACTTCTCTTCACTCCACAAGCCAAATCCTGAGTGTCAGTGACATCATCTTCTTCGAGACGAGCGAACTCTTCGGTGTTGGTGTGACGGCGGTACCCAACGAGTTTCACATTGATCTGAGCAGTGATCTGGCAGCTGGTGTGTCTCTCCCTGGTCGCCTCAGCATCGCTGAGTTTTTTCTCTCTAAAAGAGCTGCACGTGGCACGTCTTTTTAAAGATGTCTCGCCCGTGTTCTTCTGGGTGCGGTCGATTCCTGTCTTCCTTTGATGGGCACAATCGCTGCTTTGCGTGTTTGGGCTTAGAGCACGCTAAAGCAGCGCTTGTGGATGACTCATGTTCCTTCTGTGGGAACATGGCCATCGCAACACTTAGGTCGAGACTCAATGATCTCATTCGAGAGAGAGTCCCCTCATCCACACCCCGATCTACACCCTCCACGAGAGGTGGTACTTCGGCTGGTGGACAGGGTGACGTGAGGGTTACGGTGTGGAACAATCCGACGATGCGTCCTCGGACCACGCCCCCCTCTTCAGTGTTGCAACCCGCGAGTGCTGCAGTGATTTTACCGGGTTCATCTTCTGATGCCCCGCGTATTTCATTTGGCGCTCCAGAGGAGGACTCGATGTCGATCGCGGCATCACAAGGCGGGCAAGAGTCATCGGGAAGTGACGATGCGGCTGCGTTGCCTCCCTCTGGAGTACCAGCGTTGCCCGTATCAGATCTCGAGATGACGGCCATGCTCTCCCGGGCCGCCGCGAGCATCGGGCTTGAGTGGAACCCTCCGCCCTGCCCTGAGCGCTCGCGGTTGGATGATTGTTTTTTGGGTGCGGCTGCCGCCTCACGGCCACAGCCAACCCCAATGCCATTCTTCCCGGAAGTGCATGAGGAGCTGGCAAAGTCATGGAAGGCTCCCTTGACCTCCCGTGTGCGTTGTCAGCTTTCTCCGCCTTTCCCCCCCTCGATGGGGCGGCCGCCCATGGGTACACTGGGATTCCCCCGGTTGAACGCTCTGTTGCCATGCAACTATGTCCTCAGAGTGCTTCATCTTGTGGTACTCCTAAGCACCCGTCCAAGGCCTGTAGATTCTTGTCCACCCTCGTGGCGAGATCTCACAGAGCTGCAGGACAGGCGGCCGCCGCTCTGCATGCGATGAGCACCTTGCAGGTCTACCAGGCCCAGCTGCTCAGAGATATGCACAAGGCGGGGACTGACCCGGGGCTCTTTGATGAACTGCGTGCCGCCACTGACCTCGCTCTCCGAGCGACGAAAGTGGCCTCACGCTCCCTGGGTCAGGTGATGGCCACCTCTGTGGTCCAGGAGCGTCACTTGTGGCTGAACCTGGCTGATATGCGGGACGCTGAGCGCACTCGTCTGCTCGACGCCCCCATATCCCAGGCCGGCCTCTTCGGCGGAGCGGTTGAGGACTTTGCCCAGCAGTTCTCAGCCGCACAGAAGCAGTCTGAGGCTATTAAACATATTCTGCCCCGACGGCCTGCTGCTGCCTCCACCCTGCCGTCGGTACAGAAGTCTCAGCCTGCTCGCCGCCGAGGGCGCCCTCCTGTAGCTCCCTCCCCTCCCGCACGGCCCCGGCAGCAGCCTTCACCCGGGCCGTGTCGTGGAGGAGGCCGCAGGAAGGCGCCTCAGCCATCTCCAGCCCCGCGCCCCGCTAAACGCCAGGCTAAGCGGCGCTCCTGAGACTGGCTGCTCAGTGATGGTGTCGGTTTTTCCCCAGGAGGTGGTTGCAGGCCCCCTCCTTCCCCTGGCGGAGGGCCGGGGGAGAATCTTTTGTTCTCCCGCTGCTCACCCACGGGTGGGCAGTACCCTTACATGGTTAAAGAAAGAACCGATACACCTATCACTGAGCACACAGAGCCAGATGACAGTGCGCAACGCCCCCAGGCCTTGCCGCTCTCATCCCTCTCTGTCACAGAGTTCTCGGACCGCAGTGTGCGCCGCCTCCGGGCCTCGCCACTCCCGTCCCCCTCTTTTCCAGAGGGTGCTGATGTCAGTGTGTGCCGTCTCCAGACCTCACCACTCTCATCCCCCTCTGTCGCCAGACCCCTGGCAGAGCAGACCCCCGTGGAACGCTGGTCCTTCCCTGGTTTCCTCTGTCAGGACGCGGAGCTCGACCGCGCCCCCGCCCTGGGCCGCTATGCCACCCACGCCTGGGCCGGTCACTCTGCTTTGCTGCCCCTCCGGGGGGACGCCTGTGGTTCGCATGACCCCGCTGGTTCAGTTTCTGGCAGCTTGGTTAGAGCTCCCCAGCCTGTCCCTCTGGGTCGCCCGAACTATCAGGCGATTATACTATGCGATTCAGTTCGCACGGTCTCCTCCCCGCTTCAGGGGAGTTCGCTTCACTATGGTCGGTGGCAATGCCCCTATCATGAGAGCGGAGGTTGCTACCCTGCTGGCGAAGGGTGCAATCGAGACTGTCCCTCCAGCCGAGATTAGGTCAGGGTTTTACAGCCCGTACTTCATTGTCCCCAAGAAGACCGGTGGGTTACGGCCGGTCCTGGACCTGCGCATCTTGAACCGCTCCCTTCACAGGCTGCCGTTCAAGATGCTCACAGCCAAACGTATTTTCGAATGCGTACGGCCACAGGATTGGTTTGCAGCGATAGACCTGAAGGACGCCTACTTTCATGTCTCCATTTTACCTCGACACAGACCGTTTCTCCGGTTTGCTTTCGAGGGGCAGGCATACCAGTATGCGGTTCTCCCATTCGGGTTGGCTCTGTCTCCTCGCGTCTTTACAAAGATCGTCGAGGCAGCCCTTGTTCCCCTACGCGAACACGGGGTTTGCATCCTGAATTATCTCGACGACTGGCTAATATTAGCACATTCTCGGGATCAGGTTTGCGAGCATAGAGACCTAGTGCTCCGGCACCTAGCCCGTCTGGGCCTTCGGGTCAACTGGGAGAAGAGCAAACTCTGCCCCGTACAGAGGATCTCTTTTCTCAGTATGGAGATCGACTCGGTCGCCATGTCCGCGCAGCTTACGAGCGAGCGCGCACACTCACTGCTGGCTTGTCTTCGACAGGTCGATGGCAAGAGTGCGGTCCCACTGAAATTGTTTCAGAGGCTCCTGGGGCATATGGCATCTGCAGCCGCGGCAACGCCGCTCGGATTGCTTCATATGAGACCGCTTCAGCTGTGGCTTCGCGATCGAGTCCTGAGGTGGGCATGGCATCATGGCACGCTCCGAGTCCCAGTGACTCCGACCTGCCGTCAGACCTTCACCCCGTGGAGGAACCTCAGTTTTCTCAAGGCCGGAGTTCCCCTAGAACGAGTTTCCAGGCATGTTGTTGTCTCCACAGATGCCTCTTCCACGGGCTGGGGCACCATGTGCAATGGACATGCAGCCGCGGGCTCCTGGACAGGACCCCAGCGCCGTCTGCATGTCAATTGCCTCGAGTTGCTGGCAGTACGCCTTGCCCTGCACCGTTTTCGCACGTTGCTCGAGGGTCGACACGTACTAGTCCGTTCAGACAATACCGCGATTGTAGCGTACATCAACCGTCAGGGTGGTCTACGCTCCCGCAGTATGTCGCAACTCGCACGCCACCTCCTCTTATGGAGTCAGAAGCACCTGAGGTCCCTTTGTGCTATCTACATTCCGGGAGATCGGAACTTTGCAGCCGACGAGCTGTCACGGTTTCGGCCCATCTCCGGCGAATGGCGACTCCATCCCCAGTCGGTCCAGCTGATTTGGGACCAGTTCGGGGACGCACAGATAGACCTGTTTGCCTCCCACGACTCGTCCCATTGCGCCCTGTATTACTCCCTGACCGAGGGTACGCTCGGCACGGATGCACTGGCGCACAAAAAAAAGAAAAAAAAAATACGCAAATATGCGTTTCCCCCAGTGAGCCTTCTCGCACGAACCCTGTGCAAGATCCAGGAGGACGAGGAGCAGGTCATTCTGGTTGCGCCGTACTGGCCCACCCGGACCTGGTTCTCCGAACTGATACTCCTCGCGACAGCACCTCCTTGGCCAATTCCTCTGAGGCGGGGCACCCTCTGGCACCCTCGACCCGATCTTTGGAGACTCCACGTGTGGCTCCTGGACAGGACGAGGCAGGTTTGAGTACCCTGCCACCAGCGGTGGCGGCTACCATCACTTCCGCTAGAGCATCGTCCACGAGACATGTCTATGCGTTGAAGTGGAACCTCTTCGTCAACTGGTGCTCTTCTCGCCGAGAAGACCCCAGGAAATGCTCGATCAGTGTTGTGCTTTCCTTCCTGCAAGATGGGTTGGAGCGAAGGCTGTCTCCTTCCACCCTGAAGGTGTATGTGGCCGCTATCGCCGCATATCACGAAGCAGTTGAAGGTAAGTCTCTAGGGAAGCACGACCTGATTGTCAGGTTCCTGAGAGGAGCGAGGAGACTGAATCCTCCTCGCCCTCCTCTCGTTCCCTCTTGGGACCTCTCAGTGGTGTTAAATGCCCTGCAGAGGGCTCCCTTTGAGCCTCTGCAATCAGTGGAGCTTAAGTTCCTGTCAATGAAGACAGCGCTCCTGGTTGCATTGGCCTCCATCAAGAGGGTAGGGGACCTGCACGCATTCTCAGTTGACGAAGCGTACCTGGAATTCGGCCCGGCTTACTCTCACGTGATCCTGAGACCCCGGCCGGGATATGTGCCCAAGGTTCCTACCACTCCCTTCCGGGACCAGGTGGTGACCTGCAAGCGCTTTCCCCCTGGAGGAGGCAGACCCAGCCTTGGCATTGCTCTGTCCAGTACGCGCTCTCCGTGCCTACGTAGACAGGACGCAGTGTTTCAGGACCTCAGACCAGCTCTTTGTCTGTTATGGTGGGAGACTGAAGGGAAAGGCTCTCTCAAAGCAGAGGTTGTCTCACTGGATAGTGGACGCCATTGCTTTGTCTTACCAACAGCAAGGCTGACCGTGCCCCCTTGGTGTGACAGCCCACTCCACCCGGAGTGTGGCTTCCTCTAGCACATGGCGCCTCGCTGGCAGACATCTGTAGAGCTGCAGGCTGGGCGACACCGAACACATTCGCCAGATTCTATAATCTCTGAGTGGAGCCAGTGTCCTATCATGTACTCGCTTCAACCAGCTAGTACCGGACCCGCTCAGGTGTCTTCGCTTGCTCGCCATTCCACTCCACGGACTGGATATGTGCGATTTTTCCTCAGGTGAGCCTTCCTCTCTGAAGCCCTGAGTTCCTCCAGCACTGTTGACGCTGGCGCCAGTGTCTATTGCCTGTGCGTCGGCTATGTGCCTCCGTGTGCATGGTTCCTCCTCTGAGTAACCCCCACATGTGTATGTCCACTGTAAGCCTCCTTGAGCATGTGTCTTTCCCTCAGCAAACTACCTTGCCAGCCCTGGAGTTGAAAGTTGCCACCCCACGGGCTGGTCACTCCAGTGTTCTTCCATTTGAAGCCCCTCCGGCCATATGTGTATTCTTAAGTCCTCCCTACGGGTAGGCGTGCTGCGGCATATTTCCTCTGAGATATGCTCCCCAGTGTACCTTGGTATTCCTGTGTTTAGTAGGACTCCTTCGTCCGTGCCAGTATCACGACAGGGGGTTCAGACTTTCGCAGGGCACTGGAAGACAGCTGTGAAGGTGGCGTGATTACACGTGATTACACGTCGGATTACTCCGTCATCCGACGTAACTCGGAGTGACTACGAAAGGGAACGTCTCGGTTACGTATGTAACCCTCGTTCCCTGAGTAGGGGTACGTCTCCCTGCCACTTCCGCTGTACCGCTGGGTAGACGCCTGAGTTCAGTCTCGGCTCCTAAGCGAAGACATGATCTGCCTTTGCCGGCGTCTCTCCTTTTATACCCACGCGGTGGGGCGGAGATACGCTATGCAAATTCCGCAGACCCATGGCATTTCATCGCCATTGGCTCGTTTTATAATACACAAAGATGATTGGCTTTCTAGGCGAAACCCCCATTCTCCGTCATCCGACGTAACGTCTCCGTTCCCTACTCAGGGAACGAGGGTTACATACGTAACCGAGACGTTTTCTGTGATGTGCTTGTCGCTGTCTCTTCCACCCCATGCACTGGATAAGAAGGAAACAGACCCTTGCGGGGTTATCCCAACCAGGAACTTGGTTGTATTGCAGTGCTTGTAGGCAGACCATGTTTTTGCCCTTGCCATCAGGTTCTTCGGTCTCTGAATGGATATTTCGAAGCAGTCAATTATCACTGAAGTTTTCTGCCCAAAGTTTTTCCGGAACTCCATTGGCATGGTCTTTCTTAATTCTTCCCTTGTTGGCCAGCGAATAATGTGTTTCAATCTCACATAAAGAACGTGAATATACACAAGGAAAATTCTGGAGGCTGTTGACGTTGAAGTCTGGTAACGATAAGCCAAATCTTGAAGCGGTGTGTTTAGCTTCATACGAGTCAGTGTCATGACTAATCGTTCAAATTTACCCAGATCATTAAGTCTTGTTGGTGGCAAGTCAGGCTCAATGTTATCGTAAATCATCTTTAAGACATCAAATGAAGGCAATCCAGTGTAGTATGTTACCAAGTCTTGTCTATCAGCTAGTGCTTCCTGTGTCATCCTGAATGTTTTCATTTGTAGTTTCAGCGATATGTTTTCAGACAACAAACTCTGAAATTGGTGGTAGCATGAAATTGGTAGCTGAAATTGGTGGTAGCATGCAGCTCCAAAAGCGCACTTGCAGCAGCATGTTTTGCTTTAGATGCTTTCCACTTTTCTGCCCGTATACAGGTCCTTCTAAAAAAATTAGCATATTGTGATAAAGTTCATTATTTACCATAATGTAATGCTAAAAATTAAACATTCATATATTTTAGATTCATTGCACACCAACTGAAATATTTCAGGTCTTTTATTGTTTTAATACTGATGATTTTGGCATACAGCTCATGAAAACCCAAAATTCCTGTCTCAAAAAATTAGCATATCATGAAAAGGTTCTCTAAACGAGCTATTAACCTAATCATCTGAATCAACTAATTAACTCTAAACACCTGCAAAAGATTCCTGAGGCTTTTAAAAGCTCCCAGCCTGTTTCAATACTCAAAACCACAATCATGGGTAAGACTGCTGTCCAGAAGGCCATCATTGACACCCTCAAGCAAGAGGGTAAGACACAGAAAGAAATTTCTGAACAAATAGGCTGTTCCCAGAGTGCTGTATCAAGGCACCTCAGTGGGAAGTCTGTGGGAAGGAAAAAGTGTGGCAAAAAACGCTGCACAACGAGAAGAGGTGACCGGACCCTGAGGAAGATTGTGGAGAAGGACCGATTCCAGACCTTGGGGGACCTGCGGAAGCAGTGGACTGAGTCTGGAGTAGAAACATCCAGAGCCACCGTACACAGGCGTGTGCAGGAAATGGGCTACAAGTGCTGCATTCCCCAGGTCAAGCCACTTTTGAACCAGAAACAGCGGCAGAAGCACCTGAACTGGGCTACAGATAAGCAGCACTGGAGTATTCACAGTCAGTGATGGTCTGGGGTGCCATGTCAGCTGCTGGTGTTGGTCCACTGTGTTTTTATCAAGGGCAGGGTCAATGCAGCTAACTATCAGGAGATTTTGGAGCACTTCATGCTTCCATCTGCTGAAAAGCTTTATGGAGATGAAGATTTCATTTTTCAGCACGACCTGGCACCTGCTCACAGTGCCAAAACCACTGGTAAATGGTTTACTGACCATGGTATTACTGTGCTCAATTGGCCTGCCAACTCTCCTGACCTGAACCCCATAGAGAATCTGTGGGATATTGTGAAGAGAAAGTTGAGAGACGCAAGACCCAACACTCTGGATGAGCTTAAGGCCGCTATCGAAGCATCCTGGGCCTCCAAAACACCTCAGCAGTGCCACAGGCTGATTGCCTCCATGCCACGCCGCAATTTCTTTCTGTGTCTTACCCTCTTGCTTGAGGGTGTCAATGATGGCCTTCTGGACAGCAGTCAGGTCGGCAGTCTTACCCATGATTGCGGTTTTGAGTAATGAAACAGGCTGGGAGTTTTAAAAGCCTCAGGAATCTTTTGCAGGTGTTTGAGTAACCTTTTCATGATATCCAATAAAATGTATACACTTGAAATATTGTTAAAATTGTAATTGTTGTTGTATTTGTAACCTATTTGTAATTGGTTACAATTTCTAATTGTAAAATATGTATATATATAGATAATTTCTTTTGTCGTTGCATTCTTTGGGATCTGTCCAAACAGGGCTACCATAATATGTGAGCAAGATGTATGTACATGTTTGTATTTTTGAGAGAATATTGTTTATGCATGGTTATTGAAAAAACTAAAACTTAAAGTGTCTGAAATAAGGCCACAAAACACATACTAAATATGTGTCCACAATACTTTTGACTAATGGGTGTTGTTGCCTAGAGTTTTTGCTTCAAAATGATCTGAAAATCATCCTGCCTAATCATTTAAACAAAACAATACATTGATTTAAATTTTATAAGACACCTTTTGTTTGGAAAGGCAATATGCGTGGAGGCGTGTTCACACCAATTACAAATAGGTTACAATTACAACAACAATTACAATTTTAACAATATTTCAAGTGTATTCTTTCTTTGTAAAAAGTATACATTTTATTATACGTATTAAAAAAGGTAAGGATTCATTGGTTTAAATATTGGAACACACTATAATAACATCTTAGTTGATAATTCAATATACCTACTTTATTTTTGACAAAACATCCCATACTATAGTATATTTAACATATGAGCAGAAATTGGCGAACAAAAGCTTACCTATTTAATGTGACAGTAGTCTTTTTTTTTAGTCAAAACTTTATAATCTATCCAAAACCAATCATGAAATCTTGTCTAAACATTCATATTTAGTCTGTAACATATCGTGTTTATGATATTATATTAGCATGTTAATTTGCAGTTTGTTGCTTATACAGACATTTTATTTCAACATATTTCAGTCTATTTTTACTCATCTTAGTAGGCTATAGCAATATAGTTCGGATGAGTCCATGTAAAAATAACATGTTTACTAATGTAGGTGCGAGAGTGAATGAACGGCACAGACGCGCTGTATAACTGAAGTAAACAACGCGCGCGCGCCTGTGTCGTTCATTCATCATTTAGCCTACACACAGACACGCAATTCATATTTAAACAGTCTTTTTGCGGTTTACAGACACTATGCAATATTGCGATTAGAACAAAGCACTTAAGAATAAATGACTTACTACATCAGCTGGATCCGTTGCTCCTTGACATGAAACTGCCAGCACTTCTGGTACATTTTCCAGGGTTATTAGATAATACAGCGCGCTCTCCGTGGGCGTGGCACATTAACACGTAATCAGGTATAATGAGCTGGAAAGAAAAAGACTGACATCTCTCTCTTTTCATACAGATTACATAAACTGAGAATATTTGGTTTTTTATATAAATTAATTCATTTAAAAGAAGAGAGTTCAAGCTTCATTATGGAAAAACACTCGTGCCTGTATGACAAGTATTCGTGGAATTACAGTTAATTTTTGGACGCGTTTCAGAATGGACTTCACTGACAGAGAGAAGGCAAAACTAGCATCATGTTTATTTTTCTTTATTTGACTAAAACCACAATACTTTGTTTATATTGTGAGTATACACAAAAAAAATAGAAACTTAACAGGATCGAATGATGTATAACACTAACACATAAGATCAAAATCAAGAGTATTTTGAGTCTCTTTTGCACTGATAAGAAAAAAAGCGAGACTATCGCACCGGCGCGATAGCCGACCTCAGAGGGTTAATGCCAGTCATTATCCAATTCAGGGGACAAAAGCATAATGTGGAGGTGGCGGTTAGTCAGCATCTCCGGCATCCGCTGATTTTGGGGACCAATTGGCCAGGGTTTAAAACTTTATTGGGACATTTGTGTGCGGGTGCTTCTGGGACAAAAAGGAAGCGGGGGAGGAAGGCGGTTGCTCAGGTGGGAGAGGCTGTTCCGGGACCATCGGAGCCTGTTCCGAAAGAACGGAGCCCGATTGAAAGGAGAAACCTTTCAGAGCGCGATGATTTTCCTCTGGAACAGTCCCGAGATGAAACGCTTAAAAATGCATTTGATCAGGTCCGCACAATCGATGGACAGCCTCTTCACCCAGACCGACCCATTTCTTATCCTTATTTGGCGATCATAAAAGATAAGTTGTATCGGGTGACCCAAGACACCCAGTCAAAGCAAGATACAACGCAGTTATTAGTTCCAAAAAGCCGCCGGGAAATGCTTTTTCAGGCGGCTCATTGTAATCCGATGGCTGGGCATTTAGGGCAGGCAGCTACACTCGATCGTCTAATGACCCGATTTTTTTGGCCGGGCATCCACGAGAATGTGTGCAAGTGGTGCGCCTCTTGTCGTGAATGTCAGCAGGTGAATCCGCCGGCCAACCCAAAAGCACCTTTGTGCCCTCTTCCTTTAATAGGGGTCCCCTTCGAGAGAATTGGTATGGACCTCATCGGGCCATTAGAGCGATCTGCACGAGGACATCGCTTTGCTTTAGTCCTAGTGGATTATGCAACGCGATACCCAGAAGCAGTGCCACTTCGTACTATTTCCGCGAAGAGCATGGCGAGTGCACTGTTTCAATTAATCTCCCGGGTGGGAATCCCGAAAGAGATTCTCACCGATCAAGGCACGGTGTTTATGACACGTACGATTCGCAAGCTTTACGAATTACTGGGCATTAAATCGATTCGCACCAGCGTCTATCACCCACAAACAGACGGACTGGTGGAACTGTTTTATCACACGTTGAAGTCCATGATTCGAAAGTTCGTACAGGAAGACGCCAGAAATTGGGATAGATGGCTAGAACCCCTCTTGTTCGCTGTACGCGAGGTCCCCCAAGCCTCCAAGGTGTTTTCCCCCTTCGAGCTCCTCTATGGGCATCAGCCCCGCAGCGTGCTAGACGTGCTTAGAGAGACTTGGGAGGACGGACCTTCGAATAGCAGAAATGAAATTCAATATGTCATGGACCTGAGAACAAAACTCCACACTTTGGGGCAGCTCTCTATGGAAAATTTGTTACAGGCCCAGGACAAGCAAAGTCGGCTGTACAACAGGGGGACTAGACTGCGAGAATTTGCACAGGGAGATAAAGTACTTGTATTACTTCCCACGTCCAGTTCTAAATTACTCGCAAAGTGGCAAGGACCATTTGAGGTTACACGGCGAGTTGGAGATCTCAATTATGAGGTCATTCGTACAGATAGGGGTGGATCATGTCAAATTTATCACCTTAATCTATTAAAAAAATGGAATGAGGTGGAATCAGTGATGTTGGCATCGGTGGTGAGTGGGGAGGAGGATCTCGGTCCAAAGACGAGCTCAAAATCACAATCTCTCGCTCTGGCACTTGGAGGAGACCACCTTTCACCGGTCCAGATCACTGATATACGTAATTTACATGCAGAATTTACTGAAGTGTTTTCGCCCCTGCCTGGCCGAACGAATCTCATTCAGCACCACATTGAGACGGATCCGGGCGTAGTAGTGCGTAGCCGGCCATATCGTTTGCCTGAACATAAAAAGAAATTGGTTCAGGAGGAATTATAGGCTATGCTGGACATGGGGGTAATAGAGGAATCCAACAGTGACTGGGCTAGCCCGATAGTTTTAGTGCCTAAAACTGACGGCTCAATCCGGTTCTGTGTGGATTATTGCAAGGTGAATGCCGTGTCGAAATTCGACGCGTATCCAATGCCTCGGGTTGATGAGCTACTTGATCGGCTGGGTACTGCCCGTTTTTATTCGACACTGGATTTAACCAAAGGATATTGGCAGATCCCCTTAACTCCAATATCTAAAGAAAAAACAGCTTTCACCACGCCGTTTGGATTACACCAATTTGTCACGCTTCCTTTCGGCTTGTTTGGGGCTTCAGCAACCTTTCAGCGTTTGATGGACAGAATTCTCCGGCCGCGTGCTGCATATGCCGCTGCCTACTTGGATGATATTATCATCTATAGTAACGACTGGCAGCGTCATATGCAGCATTTGCGTGCTGTCCTCAGAGCGCTGCGAGGGGCTGGGCTCACGGCCAACCCAAAGAAGTGTGCAATTGGGCGTGTGGAAGTCAGGTACATGGGTTTCCACTTGGGTCATGGGCAGGTGCGTCCCCAAATTGATAAGACTGCAGCAGTTGCGACCTGTCCAAGACCTAAGACCAAAAAGGAGGTTAGACAGTTCCTGGGGCTGGCGGGATATTATAGAAGGTATGTGCCTAATTATTCGGACCTCGCTAGCCCGCTGACTTATCTAGCTTAAAAGCAGGCACCAGATACCGTCCAGTGGATGGAGCAGTGTCAGCAGGGGTTTGGGGGGAGGGGGGAGGCTGCAGTCCGGATGGCTCCCCGGCCTGAGTCGGGCGGTGGGGGTATGTAGTGAGGGGGGCGTGGTTCAGCGAGGTCTGCAGCAGGAGAGCAGGGGTGGAGCCGAGCGGTAAGTAAGTAGGTCAAGTGCAAAATGACGAACACCTGTTTCTGATTGCAGTGATTGGCATGGGGAGACCGGATAAAAGCCGGTTGGTGCGAGAGATCGGGAGAGAGAAGGACTGGGAACTTGTACGCGAATGGACTGAGTTAAAACCCTACAATAGGACTTTTCTATTTCTTGAATGTGCTATAGTTTATATATGGCGCCCACGCGCATCTTTTTCTTTCTATCTAAAACCTTTAATAAAGTGTTCAAGACCCAGTCACACCGACCCTTGTCTTCTTCCATCCCCACGATACTGAACCTTCAACTTTGTTACACTAAATATACAAGCTTGATAAAAATTATCATTCTAGAAGAAAATTTCAGATGGCACTTAGAGGCTTTTTTCTGAACTCTGTAATATATATATATATATATATATATATATATATATATATATATATAAATATATAAAACTTAATTTTTGTGTGTATACATACATATATTAGGGGTGGGGGAATCAATCTTTGCGATTCATTTGAGATGTTTAACGCATTAAAAAAAAATAACGCAATTGACGCAGCACCCTTTTTTTTTTTTTTTGCCTCGTTTTAATGACTTCCTATTGCGGCTGCTATTGAAAAGGCCGAAAATATGTCGTCCCGCCCCTCCGTGTTCGGCAATCAGGTTTCATTCTAGGCAGCTTGTTTAGTAACTTCACCAGCGGGTCTTTTGTGTGTGTGTGTGTGTGTGTGTGTGTCTGTGTGTGTGTGTGTGTGGGCGCGCTGCGCTCTCTGCTCAATGTTCCGCTCCGTGTTTGCACTGCGCATTCTGCTCTGTCGTTAACGGCCCAAATGCTCCAATCAAATACCGATCACGCACTGGAAAAGCATAGTCCGCTCAAATAACGTGAAATTTCTCAGTAGTACACTTCTGTTTGCTGAGCTGGTATAGACATGCTGGGCAACAATGCCGTCCTACCAGGACATTTTCAGAGCACTTCATGCTTCCTTCATTTTCCAGCAGGACTTGCACCTGCCCACACTGCCAAAATAACCAAAACCTGGTTCAATGACCATGGTATTCCTGTGTAATTACTGTGTGATTTCATGTAATATTCTAATTTTCTGGGATTTTGATTTTGTGGGTTTCACAAGCTGTAAGTCATAATCATCAAAATTATAACAAATAAAGCCTTGAAATATCTCACTTTGCATTTCATGAGTCTATATAATATATTAGTTTCACCTGTTAAGTTGAATTCTTGAAATAAATCAACTTTTTGATGATATTCTAATTATATGACCAGCACCTGTGTGTGTGTGTGTATGTATGTATGTGTATATATATATATATATATATATATATATATATATATATATATATTATAGATATTATTATTATTATTATTATTCTTTTCTGTATTTCAAGACTCAAAGAAGATATAACTATCTGTACATCCTATGTTGTTTCTCACAGCCCTTAAACTGAAAGCTGAAATTCCAGAACAGTCCCAGAACCCTGCAGTATCCCATCTGGAGTCATCTGAAGATACAACATCTTCAGATGACTCAAGCTCAGATTCATCAGAGCCTTCACGAAAGAAAAAGGATAAAAAGAAACAAAAAAAGAATAAATCAAAGGGAGCACAGGCCGGTGATTTCAAAAGAGGTACTACAGTACAGGTTACCATTGTGTCTTAATGTATTTACAGAGACCCATGTTGTTATAATAATTTTTAACCAAAAAACACTCATTGTCTATTAGTGCTGGGCGGTTTGACCACAAAAATTCACGTTTTTTTTTTCTGCTGGTTTCACGGTATATCACGTTTTTTCACTGGACCTTTATTATGGCTTATTTTGCTGTAAGGAGTACAGGGAATGTGTATTGTAAGAAAAAACAAAACAAACAAAAAAAAGTCATAAAATCAGTTCATAAAGCTACCAATTTAGTTAAAAAAAAATATTATTTAAATTAATAAGTGTGATTTACTGTGTGTAATTTCAATGAAGACCTTTTGAGTTTGTGTTTTAATAAACTGTATTATTATTATTATCACTATTAATCGGAGGACACTACTGTACAATAGTAATAGCCTCTATTTTTATTTCAAGATATACCAAACTTTTATTTTGACAGGGTGCCGTGATTTTTTTTTTTTTTTATAGTTCCTGTCTATGATAGACAAATGAGGATAGTTTTATTCAATTAAACGGTGAAATGTTCATGGAGTGGCTCTAAGATCAGCTCTGCAGATGAAGTTCATGTGTCCACGTATAGGGAGACCACAGACGTTGAAAACACCACCACTATTCACAGCCACTAGTCCGTATCGTTATCTGATTCATTCTACAGCCCGACTTTTGATTTATTCATCCAAAACTTGCCAAATTCTGTAATGTTCCGTTTTATACAGTAAGTTCCATTTGTGACTGCATTCCGTTGTAGCGACTGACCGAATCCTGTTTTCCTTTCACTACTGAACAAATATGAACACATATATGTTTAATTCACAAAACCTTGAATCATGTGATATGGTGCCCCAATGTCTGCCAGCAGGTCATTGATTAACTTCATTTATGACGCATTGCGCAATCAAGAAACAGATCTCCGTTGTTCTCGAAACCCTCATGTGGTACACACCACGGATGGACAGATACTGACCATAAGGATCCCCAACACACACGCCACACATACCCGCACACAAACGTCCTTTGTGTGCAACTTAGGATAGAAATGTCCTTAATGTATATAACACAGAATCGTATCTGACCTTCCTGTATGCATGCATATCTAATTAGTTTGTCTTACTCTATGGGTGTAATTGGAGACTGGTCTGTAACTTTGAATCTTAAGTGTATTTCTAAAGAAAGATTACCTAACAGGATCACCTTCTGTAACTCTCCCTCTTGCTAGGTCATAAAACTTTATGACCCCCAAAAGGAATTCCAAGGGAGTCACAGCTCCCACTTGAATTCTGATAAAGAAAGAGGAATAGACTCTGCAATCTTATATTTGCTATAAGTATAACCACTTAAGAAATGTATAAACATGAATTTGATCTTTCCTAGGTCATGGTAGCCGGTATTATGGCTTTATAGTCGTGTGAGTGAACATTAAATGTGTGTAATTCTGCATATGAATGTAACTTTATGTTTCTTCTACTCTTTCCGGCCATTCTTGGTACCTGTTTGACCGTCTTGTTTTGACTAAACAAGTCATACATAGGATATTACAGTAAAATGTATTGTTCTGTGTGTACAATCTTTCTGGGTAGAATTGACAAAATTTCATACCGTCACAAATTATCCTGACAGGACAAAGAAGAACTCTTCCCGCTCGAGATACTCTAAGATAATTGGTTCACGTACGCGAAGCAGGCGTGAACCCCTCCTCTCCATAAAAGACTGACACAGACGTTTCTCACGGAAAAAAGGAACACGGAAGCACCAGAGCACAAGTGAGCACTTACGTTTCCAGAGAGGAGACCCATGACTCCCGTTAGGGAGTTTTCCTCCGTTTCTATTTTCTTTTCTTTAAGTCTTTTCTTTATTTTCGTCTTCGGACCTTTCCTACGTTCAGTGAAATGAACAGCCTGCAACTTCAACTTTAAAAGGACTCTTTGAAATCCCCGCGGCTCTTAAAGGAAACACGCAAGCTGCGCTCAACGGAAGAAGATGGGAGTGTGAGCTCTCATCTCCGTTTTTCCTTTCTTTACTAAGTTTTATTTTCATATTCGCCTCTCCTTCCACGAGGGAGATGAACTCTGAATTATTTCCTTGGTAACTTCACGTTCGGTGAACCTTTAGAACTTCCCGCGAGTCTGCTCGACCCGGAAGACACGAGAGAACAAGCTAATAGCGCCGAAGGACAAACACGCACATGACTCTGCGTTCCTCAGCAACACAAAGTGAACCATACGCAAGTATAGGTTATTGATTTGATTGATGTAATTTCTTGTTGTCTCTCTAAGGGTTACGTGGTCTGTGATTTTTGCCATGCTGCGATCACCCCGGTGATCTCTCTCATCCTGACCGTTAGTTTCACTTTCTCATCCTCTCTCTCTCTCTCTCTCTCTCACTCCTGTTCATTATTCGTCTGTCTCATTAGTTTGACTGTTTACTGTACATACATCCCGTGTTTAAATGTAGAATTCTGTATCCGTAGTTTCATTTTATTAAAACCATTATATTCTTGATTGCTAATTGTCCAATCGTGCTCATTTTTACAAAGTCAATGAAATGTTTGATCTAGCTACAAAGCTTTACAATTCGTTACTATTTCAGTAACCTAAATTTTATAATAACAAGAAGGTGAATTTTCATGGCCAGAAAATAGCTTTTTTGGAATTATAAGGAAGGGATAACCTTGTTGAGAAGTTGATAAGTTAATCTTACGGCCGTTTGCTGGACAAACAGATTGTTCGATAGCTAAATTAGCTCCATTAAAGATTATCTCATATAATCGATCTGAAAGGGGACCATTGATATATGAATGAGAAATTATAATTTGTTGTGATTGATCATTCATATATACAATCGATCTATTTTCAACTTCGATAATTTAACTGTAATATGCAATATTAATCATATTCATGATTAATTATTAAAATTCCCTATATATCATTTGAGCTAATGTTAATGCATTTAATGTAAGACTCATTGTCGCTACATATTTGGTGGAGGATGCGGGCATTTCAAACTTTGTTTTATGAGCAAATTCAGTTTCAATCTATGAGTATATTGTGTATTAAATTTTTTTTTTTAATGCGCGCTCCAGTGAAAGTCGCGCAACGCAATCCATTGAAGAACTGATCGGCACGAAGCCGATCTCAGTTAAGCAAATTGACCCTGTGAAATATGTTTAACATGTGAACACTGTTAATTGCTAAATTAAACTGCAGTTCATAATATTATACCTGTCCCTGTAAAGACGAAGCAAACTCTTTGCAGCTGGTACATGTTAATATTTAAACGCCTGATTAAGACGAGAATCTCTTTATCAGAGCAAGATGTAAATCTGATCGAGTTTCCTCTCTTCAGTGGTAAAAGGCCTTACTTACTTACATAATGTCGTTATTGAATTCGTGGTTAACCCAGTGATATTCAACAAAAACGGTAAACTCCTGGTCAAAAATTGGCGTAGCTACCCAATTGAAGATCTAATACATTTAAATCATAAGTGCTATTGTGAAAAATGTTTATTGGAGTTCGAACCAACAGACGAAAATTCCTGTCGTCCACATTTGTGTATGTGCGGCGAAGAAATTCCGCCATATACTCTTGTGCAGTATAGCACCGAAAGATCCACAGAGATCTGCTTGTTTATTTGTGATTTATTGCAGGAAGTCAGCGCACGACGCGAGCTGAAAGCTTTAGTTTGAATCCCGTTAAAGTCGGTTGTAATTCCGCTTGCTAAACACCAGAGGGCGTCCTTTAAGTGTTTAGAAGTCTCAAATTACGCCCCGCCTTCTGACTTCAGCCTGCATGAGCGCAATTACGCCATCTCGTGGCCGAATTCATTTCCCTGTGAATTTGTCTGTCTAAATTCTCAATAATTATTTGCATTTACAGCTTTGCTCGTGCGAATATTATTTTGTTCGACAATTTTCCTGCTTTTGACTGGTACATTTACTTTAAGTTTGGTCAAACAAGATTTGAATTAAAACTTAGATTAAAATCCCAGCCTACCGTGAGCCCACTTGGTAGGAAGTCCTAGTTCACTCAACTCTCCTTTTCTCTCTTTTCAAATTCTGTTTTGGATTGTTTTATTTCTACTTTCTCTCTTTTTATTATTTTATAATCATTGATGACACTTCACTGTTATCGTAATTATTATAAGATATTATCCTGATTTCTCAATCTCCTTTCACGCTTATTTTAATTTGGTTTTAAACCAGTGTAAATTTACGCCGTGTTTGCCTGTCAGCCACTAATATCCATGTGGAGGAAACAGCGCCACCCTGTGGCCTTCCTCACTAAGTCGGCACCACGCTTTTCCTCCTTTCACACTGTTTTGAATTGTGCATCTATCTCATCTTCCCCTTTTGATTATTTTATAGTTATTAATGATGCTTTACCTTATTAGCTATTATAGGATATCATTCTGATTTCCCCTTTTAATTCTTTCCTGCTTGTTTTAAATTTTAAATTTAAACAAGTTTTGAATTTTGAATTTGAATCAAGTGTTCTGTTTACCCAGGCAAAGCACGGAGAAGGAGTACGCCCCCCTTGTGGTGAAAACCCACTACTGCAGCCTGCTTCTTCTACCGTGTTTCAATCCTGTCTCTTCATATTTTGATTTTTATTATTTTTCCTCTCTTTTGGGTTAGGTTATTTTGATAAATACCATCATTATCATAATTTCTTTTTGTTTATTATTATTTAGTAAAACCTTCGACTCTTATTGCTACATAAATAATTACTCAATTTGGTTTAAACAAACAAGCCTTAATTCACTTTAAGCTTCCCTTGTTCATCCTTTTGTGTATCTATTGTAGTACTCCCTTGGTGATTTGAAAGTCATCTCTGGTGGTGTTCCGGCCAGCAAGGTTGTCCGACCAGCGTTACCAACACTGGCTGTGCGTGAATCTCGGTTTATTTTATCTCTGTCCGTCGTTGCGGCCCGCAGTGCTGACATCAGCAATTTGGCACTCCAAAGGTAGTCAACCAGTCCAGTCGACACAAAAGGCAATTTCTGGGACCAGTACCTAAACCGGGGCCTAAAAAGGGGCCACTCCTCCAGGAGGGTTCTGGGGAACAGCCCAATTTTGTAGTGTTGTCTGGCGGTTGACATCTTGGCGTTGCCGAGTTGTGTCACAAAGGCTGTTTTGGAGGGCGCAACGCGACACAGAGTAACGGAGGGCCGAGGACACCGCGGTTGAGTGTTTGGGAAGTGCCAGGGAGGTTGACCATGCCACTGGTTCTCACCGGAGTGGACTCAATTCACCGCAGGTAAACTAAATTGAATAAAAAAAACCATTCCACCTACTATGAGCCACAAAATACTAGATATCTCCCGGATATTTTAAAGGTTGTGTAGGTAGGAAATTTATAAAAAACTTTTTTCCAAATTTGTTTAAACTTTCTATATATATCAATGCATAATTAAAATCTAAGTACTCTGAAAAAAAGAGTATAAAAATCGATTGACTCTAGACCGTTTAATCTGCATTAAACACAGCTCATTATTTCGAACCGGGACGAAACAACGGATTGGCCTAGGCGACTGTCACTCTCTCGCAACCATGGCAACCACCCCTTCGCCACACAGGACCTGCCCTTTTGCGCGCACTCGTTTGGTTTATGTAATTCAAGAGCCACGGAACCTAGGATTACCAAAACAATGGCAGAGAAAGACCAATCTAAGTCCACATTTGCAGTTCACGAAGGCAACCCAGTCAAAAAAAGGAAGTCATTTACATTACAAGAAAAGGTAATGAACAAAAAGTTGTTGGATAAGCAAAGAAATAAAACTCGGGTGAATATCGGCGTGGCTTTCCAGCGTTGGCGAGAATTGAGGGACCTCAAGGGGCTGAAAAGTGACGCCTTGATGGCTTCATTTCTGCTGGACAGGTAAATCTTTCTTTTTGTATTTAGATCATACAGATTTTTTTTTTATCTTTTCAAGAAGCATGCGTCATTAGCACACGTAGCTGCCTAATATAGCTAACATAGCATTACTCAGCGAGCCGTAGTAGAGACGGTAAATAATAGACTTAGCTCAAGATGATAGCTGTAGTGTTGAATTGTGCATAATTTTGTTTAGATAACTAAATGTAGGTTTAACAGATAGTAGTAGGTCTAACGTTACTCCGCATCCTGGTATTTTTCTTAGTATTATATTTACCCTCTGTCTAACTCTTTTAACATGTTTACCATGATTTATCATTTTTTTCATCTTTGTTTTGTTTTTATATTCTAGACCGATGTTTACTGATGTCTTTATCATGTATCTTTGTTTGTCGTACACACTATGTTGTATGTGTGTGTTAATATTTTGTGTCTGCAATGCATTTGTGAGTTATTTGAGTGTATGTTACTCTGTTTATCTATAATCAAGACATTTTTATAAATGTGATGGTTGTGTTGATTTGTATTTTTTTTCCTACAGTTATGAGAAAGACATATCAACATCCACTCCGTCCAAAAGTGGATTTACACGGCCACCACCACCTGTATCCACTATTGTCTCGGAGTCGCTTTCTGACCGGTGAGACTTGTATGTTGTGTCGTTCAGTGAACGAGTGACAGTTTTTATAACAGTCCACATTTTTAACTGTTTTTATTGTCATTTTCTTAGAGATGATGACTTCTCAGTACATGGAGTTGAAGAGTTGGATAGTAGCAGCATACAGGAGAAAAACATTCATGAATTAGATGCAAGGTATTGATTTTTTAGACATTTATTTACATTATTTATTAAACTTCACTTTATAGTTGTCTCCATCATTACCTCAACCAGTGATGGTGACATAAAATCTTGTTTGTTATCTCTCTTTAGTATGTCATCTGGATGTCATCAGTGAAGATGAATTTAACAATATTAAAAACTCAACGTAAGTGGTTGTGTTGACTGAATAGATTTTTTACATTATGTTGTTAGATTCGATATATTTTTCTTTTTTTACTACATAGTATCGATTGGGAAGATGACACCTGGTGTCCTGATATGGCCCGTCCTCGGCCTCTACTTCCTCTGACCCTAGTAGCACGACCTCTTGCACGACCTCCTCTGCTTCGCCCTCGACCACGGTTCTGTCCTCGAGCTGACAATGTGGTACTTGTCTCGGGAGTGTAGTCCTCATCAGAATCAACTATGCTTTCATCAAGCAAACTCTTACATGTAGAACATCATATATATGTTAGAAATCTTACACGAAATTCATCTACATCACAGTGTAAATGATGGCAATGGAACAACGTGTATCACGCAACCTGTGTTTAGCTTTGCCTTATAGATAACTAGCTCGTTAGCGAATCAATAAATATATATAGTAAAGTTTACCAATATCAATATGCTAGTTTGATAGTGAGTAATAAAATACAACTTATTTGTTTAACTTCATAATGATAAAGTTAGATTTTTTTATTTACATGTGTGTCTGACATGATGTCACTACATGCACTCGTTCCTCTACTCTTCGCTCGTCTCAGGTAAATAATGCGTCTTCAGCTCAGCTGTCAGAGTTGCGCGTTCATGTGTTTTGGGGGTGTGGCTTTGGAAGGAGACCAGAAGGGAGGGGGTGAAGTGAATGGAAATAATGAGCTGTCTTTAAAACAGTCGTGAGAGGTCTACAGACACTCGATTTTTATACTTTCTTTTTCAGAGTACTTAGATTTTAATTATGCATTGATATATATAGAAAGTTTAAACAAATTTGGATTTTTTTTTTTTTATAAATTTCCTACCTACACAACCTTTAAGTGTTTGGCCCATCTCTTCTCCAAGCCACACCTTCTTAGGTTGCTATCCCGACAACCCCACTCACCCGTAGGCCCTATCTTAAACCCTATCAGCGGTAGTAGGCTTAGGCCTCCTTATTCTCCCTAACACTTCCAGTGTTAGTATTTATTCCAGTTCATTTCAGACCTATTCATTTTCATAGTTTCCTTTCACTCTGATCTCTTCTATCTTTGTGTTCTGTTGTGATTTGTTTGAGACAGTAACCTGAGAGAGCCACCAAGGAAGCTAAATAATAGAATAGAGTGACAATTACGCAGCCGGTGTCATCACGTGACCCGCCAGGCTACTGCCTGTCAAAACTCTAGTTCGGGTCCTTAGTCAACCCAAATCAATTGGCTCCGCTAACTGATTACATCAGTTAGCCCCAAAATTCTCATAAACGGCATAGCCCGTATGAGTATAGCTCGTTAACCTTAGAACGAACTTGCATTGGTCTCTTTGTTTTGTGTGTTGTGTTCCTCTCGCCCACAGCTAGGCAGTATGTTCCGGTCCTACAGTCATGGTCTAGAGCCATGACGACCTGCGCGGGACAGAGGATGCAACAGACCCAGCGCTACAGAAAGAAGCGGAAAGACTTCAAAAGGCCCTGTGTGATCTTCGTCTCGACACCGACCAAAGAAAGCAAGCGGAGAGAAACGCCAGAGAGGAACTCAACAAGAAACTCAGACAAGGTGAAGCTCTCCTTGCAAGAGCAGAGACTGAACTAAAAGGAGACGCTAAAGCCAAGGCATGCAAAAACCACTTGCACGCAGCCCGAGCTGAAATCCACGAGCTTACTCAGCAGAGACACGATCTCAAAAACGAACTTGACATTGTTCACGAAGAGTTGAAACACTCTTATAGACTGCAGAATGACCGGGAAGGAGAAACGCACACCACAAAGTTTCCCCTAACCAGCCGGTCCGTACCTTTCAGCCACAAACTCAGAGCTGAAAGGGGGGGTTAAAAGCCCATTGCTCAAAATGTCACCAGCCAGCTTCCAGAGAACCCCTGCCGCTAACCATGGCATGGCCCCCAAAGAACTCGTCAAGCTGGCCAGAAACATCCCTACGTTCACTCCGAACCCTGCAAGACATTGACTTTCATTCACAGACTGTAGCCAATGTAACTACTTGTGACAGATTTCACCTGCTAAGGATTACGTCTAGCTGTGACATGCGCAGCTTCCTATATCGTCAACCAGAGACTGTCAAAACTGACTACCAGCAGCTGCGACAAGCTTTGATCCGAGCATTCTCTGACCCAGAATCAGACCAAGGGGTCCTCATCGCCATGGACCTCAAGCAGACAAGACTTGAAACCCCACAGACCTACTAAGCCCGATTCCGACAAGCCTACTTCGGAGCACGGAAAGAGCCAGGTATGGAAGAGGATTTCAAACTTCAGAACTCTGTTTCTCCAAAACCTGCATCCCACAGTGAGTCATCACATGGGCATCCTGGCCTGTGCACGGACCATGTCTGCCCAACAGCTACGAGACTTGGCTCACAAAGCTTATGTCAAGCAAAAGACTGTGTCCAGAAAGACTGTGAAAAACAACACCATCTTCCCTGTCTCCGAACACTATTCAGAGCTGACTCTAGAGGGCGCCCCACAACACCACAGACCTTTGTACAGAGAGTCAAGACAGTTCCAAGCCAGCAGAGGGCAGCACAGCTGCAATGGTGCTCGTCCAAGGCACCAGAGCGAGCGCTCTGAAAGATTCTGGGAAGCCTGCCGGCGACCCAGAAACAGCTTACCCCCATCACCAAGAGACTCAAACCCAGACAGCCCGGAGCGGTACCCCTCTCAACATGCCACTGGTAAGCACAAGTCTGAGCACACATCAGATAAAAACAGTGCAGCCACGTCAGAGACAGCAGAGATCCTGAAGGTGCTGAAAGAGCTTCTGCACGAGATCTCACAAGAGAAACAAGAGGGACGAGCCAGACGTCCTATGTCTAAGCTTAAGACCTGAAACAGGCACCCAGAACACTGCGCGTCAGCATCAGACCACAGAGCTGCCTGTAAGATCACAAAGTTATAGCAACACCCAGCCACAGCAGCCGACAGCTGCACAGCCTGAGCAGGACAGCACAGCTTTCCACAACTGGGACCAAAGTCCCAAAAGTCCAAGATATGCTGTTTTGGCTACCTGCCTCTGCAGCGACCCACACAGACCGGCCCTAACCGCCCATCAATCACCACACCAGCCCCAACACCAAGACTTCTGGGAAACCTGATCAAAAAGGGGGTGGGCCGAAAACTCTACCTAACAACCACTGTGGACAATGATTTGAACCTTGACGCCCTGCTAGACACCGGCTCAGACATCACATTAATGTCAGCCCAACTATTTGAAAGACTCAGTGCTAAAACTAAGAGCCAAGATCGAACTCTTAAATATCAAACATGTGAGCTGAATGTGCAATCCCACAGCCAGAACGACATCCGGCTCAAACAGGTAGCTCCCATCCACCTGACAATTGGTTCTAGGATTCTGATCCACCCAGTGTACATCTCAAAAATGAACACTTACCCACTTCTAATTGGCAAAGACCTGCTAGATCGCTTTGAACCTTTACTGGACTTCAAATAACTGAAAGTTTGGGCTCAAGTGCGGGAACCGCTCCCCCTCCAGTCACACAGGCCACCCGAGCCAGACTGTTGGGTCACAGAAGTCACGAGAATTCCCGCAGAGCCAGACTGGCAGGTCACAGAGTTCACGGGAACTCTCACAGCCAGCCACGGGGACACAGTTCCAGCACCAGACCAAGATTCAAGTTCACCACTCTGCACATTTCAGCTCACCAAAGACTCTGACTCCTTCTGCCCCAAGGTCACAACTGACCTGCAGTTGAATGATGTAACCACTACTGACATTGTACTTGCACTATGGGCAGACAACTCAGACATCAGTGTCTCACTATTCAATGCTCTCATTGAAGACACACCGGACCTTCCTTCTGCCAGCAAGCGCACCCATTTTCCTTTAAACACGTGCCCATCAACCATGATGACGGCCAAAGGTGTCTGCGCTTTGAACCTGATCTGGAACCACCGGTGTCTGACCCATTACTTCCTGGTCCTTCCGGACCTGCCCCATGATGTCTACATCGGAGCAGACATCCTGACTCACCACAAGGCTCAGGTGGACATCATTAATGGTAATGTGGGCCCCATTGACTTTACAGCCCCCTGTTGTTCCACCCACACTGAGAACCTCCTGTCAGGTCAGACCATTCCTGAGGTTCGCACCCTAATCAACGAACAGGAAACGGTGATACCAGCCTGCACCAAAGGGGTCGCCGACCGGCTCAACATGCGTTGTGGTCGAACCCTAAACCACACGCTGGGCTTCTTTCAACCCTCACCTGAATGTGTTGAACTTGTACTCACGCTGCAAGCCACACCCCTTACTGAAGTGTCATCTTGTGTAGTCTACATTCTTTTCAACAATGGCATGGCAAGGGACATCACAATTCCCAAAGCCTACCGAGTGGGATGGCTATTGAGCCACGACTTCCATGACTTTTGAACTCACACTACCAATCATTGGGCCCATCCCATATTCAATGATGCCCGAAGGGAACACAGATCACACAGTGTTCACAGCACCCTTCAAACTCATCTCCATTACTTCGGTCATGCCAATGGACAAAGACCAGGTATGCAGAACAACACCAACAGAGGAGCCGTACCCAGGATTTGAGTCTCAAGTTCAGCAAATTCTAAAAGACGCTGACGCAATTAAAAATTATGCAGATCTACAAAGTCCTTTACAAGTTCAAAGCATCCTTTGCCAAAGACTCTTTAGATTGTGGTCTCACCGCACTCCACACTGTGCGCATCCCAACGCACCCTAATGCTCCTCCCACTTTTGTCAGGCAGTACAAGATCCCCATCGCTTCACACAAACCGGTGCGAGAGAAAAAGGTGTCATCCGTCCATGCAACAGCACCCATTCTGCCCCCATCTGGCCCGTCCTCAAACCAAACGGCAAGTGGCACCCCACCATTGACTACAGGAAACTGCATCAACAGGTGCCACTGTCCCGATGGCCCTTGACCCAGCTGGAGCAAGAAACACCCAGAATCAGAGGAGACACAATCTTCTCTACACTTGATGTGGCCTCTGGATTCGGGACCATACCTGTGCATCCAGAAGATCAGCACAAGCTAGCCTTCACGTTAGGCAACAGACAATTCACTTGCACCAGGTGCCGTTCGGCTATGCCAACTCACCTGCTGAGTTTAACACCTCCCTGAACAAAGCATGCCCAGATGCCAGAATGAGAGGTAACCTTATCTACGTTGATGATGTTCTCATGAAAAGCACAACAGTGGCTGACCACCTGAAAGAGATAGACTATGTTTTGAACCAATTATCCACTGCAGGCGCCAAGAACGCCCTCCACAAAGGACAGTGGTGTCGAACCAAAGTCAACTATGTGGGCCTACTCATCGGATCATGGGGCATCGAACCGCACTCCAGCCATATTCAAGCTGTTCAAAACATCAAGCCACCCACCAACATCTCAGAGCTGCGAAGCTTTCTAGGGGTGTGCAATTACTCACGGCAGTTCAGCGAAAGCTACTCAGACATTGCGAAACCTCTAACTGCCCTTCTAAAAAAGAGACTGCCCATTTGTATGGACAGAAGTTCAAGAAAAGGCCATGAATGAGCTAAACGACACCTATGCACAGCTCCATGTCTGGCTTACCCTGACCCACAAAAAAAGAGTTCTATCCAGAAGCTGGGTTCTCCAACCACTGTCTCAATGCTGGCCTGTACCAAAGGCATGATCAAGACAAAAGAGTCGTTACATATGCCAGCAAGACACTTCTCCCACCAGAGATTACATTCTCAGACTGTGAAAAATCTCTGCTATGCACTGTATGGGTTGTAACGTTCCTCTACAGCCAGCGCATCCGAGATGGCGTGGTCACCAATTCACGCATAGCCACATGGTTAATGGCCCTCCAGGCGCGCAATGTTAAGGCACGTTATGCTCAAAATCACAAGTCTGCGCTAGGCCACGGCCTGGCAGCCTGTCAAAACTGCTCTGATAACACACCAGCTGCGACGGTGGATGTAGAAGAACTCCAACAACAACAACTGACCTGTCACAGGTACTTTAAAGAGAATGCGTATCAAGGTATGCCCACAGCCTACATCGATGGATGTTCCTACCACCATGAGGGCACCCGTCAATCAGGTGCGGGCATGCTGTGGGTAAATGACATACCGTGCCCACCACAGTACTTCAAGTTGGGCCCGCAGTCATCACAATATGCTGAGGTAGCAGCCATTCTCATAACGCTGCACATCGCGTTGACGCATAACATCAAAGAATTCCTTATGTGCACAGACTTTAACTATGCCAGACTCAGTTTCCCTTACCAACTTCCAGGCTGGAAACAAAATGGCTGTAAGACTTCAAACCACACGCCTGTCACACACCAACACCGGTTCCAGGCATGCGATGACATCACAAGAACAAACAACATGATTGTCTACTGGAAAAAGGTGAAAGGACACTCAAGGCAACCGGGCCTTGACAAAGACTTGAATGACCAAACCCATACCCTCACCAAGCCTGGCGCACTAAACGACTAGCTGTGGTCACTTCAAACCCGCCCAGCCACCCTGAAGTTTGAAGTGATTACACACAGCATAAGAACTTTACAAACTAAACTGTCTACCTCAGAGCAGTTTACGCTATCTCCGCTGTTTACAAAGACAAACATAACGAACACGCGGGCTTCTGACACAAAAAAGACTTTGCTTCACCACCTCTCAGACCCCTCCAACCAACCCTTGAATGCCGTCTACACTCACTGACAACCAGTTACTCAGAACACTGCATGACACAAAGCACATGCTGCGTGCACAGAGCTACATTCTATATGTGCACCGTCTGACACCACAACGCAAACACGTGTAATGCAACGGCGCAAAGGGGGGATAAGGCCAATGTACGTCCATGACACATCATGCGCTGCAAACCACAGCACCAGAGCCACTGACAATACACTGAAGCAAGCGACATGCCAGCAGCAAGATGTGGCAAAACATGGGCCATGGCAAGCTAAACCTAGTTGCCACCCATGAAATAAAAAGACTGCCCTGTCCAACCAAAGATAACCCTCGCTGGCATTTTCCTCCCCTTTCTTTCTCTCCCTGTTGTCTGTACCAGGTTGCTGCTGTGGTTCGCTATGCCGTGCTGTCAGCCATCCAGAGGACAGCTGCCACCGAGAGAACAACTGAGACTCCTGATCACCGACTGCAGGACCTACACCCATCAAGCGCATGTTCGACTCATCCAGCCCCACAAGGCCTACAGAGCACACTACCCCACCACCGTAGCCCAATACGGCTGGGCAAGTGCCCGATGGACAGAGGACTCCCTCTCTCACGCCAAGGCCAAGGTCGAACACATGTCCAACCAACTTGGGAAAGTGACTGTTACAGAATCAGGACTCCTAAGCACCAACTAACACTCCAAACAGTTCCTGGGAGCGTTGCTCGGAGCCGTAGCTGCCGCCAGAACTCTTTTCGACACTGGTATGCCAAGTGTCCACACAGCAAACATAGCCACGGTGAAACAGCATGTGGTTGAAATCCAGACTGAACTTTCACAGCTAAAAGAGCAACTCACCACGCAGAGTGCATCTTTCCAAACCATCGGCAAGACATTGAGAAGAACATGGTCATTATCAACATTCACAGCGTCCTGCTGAATCAGACCATGAACTGCATGGAACCGCTGTTTACTGTCTTCCAGAATGACTTTGCCCAAACTCAGCTGGTTACAGCCCTGATAACAGACATGCTGTGGGAGGTTAACTCCTCAAATGACAGCCCAGCCACGGGTAGAATCCCACCGTACTTGAAACCCTTAAGCCTTGTGCTAACTATGCTGGTTTCCGCCATTACCAGGCCAACTGATCCTCTTACAAATACACCTGGCCTACTCTCTGGGTAACGCCATCCCACTCTACGTCGATCACGAGCAGAGGGGACTGGATGTGCTCTTGAACCAATCCATCAGCGAGTCAAACCAAGTCTACAGACTTAAAGACATTGCCAATGTCAGGTTTTTGAAAAGCAACACCCACAACAGTGACACACCGCTGCACCTGGCCCCAAACCTGCACATGTGTACCTCACCAAAGACATTCACTATCTCTGCCCTAGCAAACCCTTCCTCAGACAACACTGAAGGAACCTACGGGTTGCAACCCCTGGTCAGCGACACACGCTGCCCTGCCGAAGCTAAGCCTTGAGCAAAAGTCACAGAGATGCAAGCAGAGATTGTAGGTGACAGGTGGCTCGTTAACACACCTGTGCGTACAGCTACTCTCACTTACGACCAGCATGACACAACCAGCCGTGTCAACATGCTCAACCAGAGTACGTGGATTCAAGCCCCGAAAGGTGCCATATTCCACCTGAATGATCTGGAATTGTACCATTTTCTGAGCAAAGAGTACCAGACAGCACTGGAACTCCCATCCTTCAAGAACTACAACTCCAACTTAGATCCAGAACTGGAACGCTGGATCGAGGAAAGGGGGTCCCAATTCATTGACATTGCTCTGGTCAACACAGCCATCCAAGCACTGTCTCGACTGTCCGTTCTGAACACTTCATCTGCGGTCCTAGCCGGGACCTCAGCCGACATTGCGCTGTGCATCTCTACAGGTAATCAGCCACACTCTGACACTATGCGTGGCCTTCATTCTGTACAGAAGACTCAACCAGATGCGACACAGCCGAGCTCACGAAAGCCGTGCCTGAAGGTCTCAGACAGAATCCCCGGAAAGGGGGTGCCAAGTCAGAGACCACGCCGAACCTCATCGAGCTGAATCCTCAACTTTAAGATCCACCTGCCATCTTGATCCACCTGCTATCCTACTACCATGGTCCACCTGCTACATGACCATCAGGATTCACCTGCCAGTCGGCCATTGTGATGATTGTCATCCGATGATGTTCACACAGGGACTTCATCCGACGAAAAGGGGGAATCTGTTTTCCTTTCACTACTGAACAAATATGAACACATATATGTTTAATTCACAAAACCTTGAATCATGTGATATGGTGCCCCAATGTCTGCCAGCAGGTCATTGATTAACTTCATTTATGACGCATTACGCAATCAAGAAACAGATCTCCGTTGTTCTCGAAACCCTCACGTGGTACACACCATGGATGGACAGATGCTGACCATAAGGATCCCCAACACACACGCCACACATACCCACACACAAACGTCCTTTGTGTGCAACTTAGGATAGAAATGTCCTTAATGTATATAACACAGAATCGTATCTGACCTTCCTGTATGCATGCATATCTAATTAGTTTGTCTTACTCTATGGGTGTAATTGGAGACTGGTCTGTAACTTTGAATCTTAAGTGTATTTCTAAAGAAAGATTACCTAACAGGATCACCTTCTGTAACTCTCCCTCTTGCTAGGTCATAAAACTTTATGACCCCCAAAAGGAATTCCAAGGGAGTCACAGCTCCCACTTGAATTCTGATAAAGAAAGAGGAATAGACTCTGCAATCTTATATTTGCTATAAGTATAACCACTTAAGAAATGTATAAACCTGAATTTGATCTTTCCTAGGTCATGGTAGCCGGTATTATGGCTTTATAGTGGTGTGAGTGAACATTAAATGTGTGTAATTCTGCATATGAATGTAACTTTATGTTTCTTCTACTCTTTCCGGCCATTCTTGGTACCTGTTTGACCGTCTTGTTTTGACTAAACAAGTCATACATAGGATATTACAGTAAAATGTATTGTTCTGTGTGTACAATCTTTCTGGGTAGAAATGACAAAATTTCATACCGTCACAAATTATCCTGACAGGACAAAGTAGAACTCTTCCCGCTCGAGATACTCTAAGATAATTGGTTCACTTACGCGAAGCAGGCGTGAACCCCTCCTCTCCATAAAAGACTGACACAGAAGTTTCTCATGGAGAAATGGAACACGGAAGCACCAGAGCACAAGTGAGCACTTACGTTTCCAGAGAGGAGACCCATGACTCCCGTTAGGGAGTTTTCCTCCATTTCTATTTTCTTTTCTTTAAGTCTTTTCTTTATTTTCGTCTTCGGACCTTTCCTACATTCAGTGAAATGAACAGCCTGCAACTTCAACTTTAAAAGGACTCTTTGAAATCCCCGCGGCTCTTAAAGGAAACACGCAAGCTGCGCTCAACCGAAGAAGATGGGAGTGTGAGCTCTCATCTCCGTTTTTCCTTTCTTTACTAAGTTTTATTTTCATATTCGCCTCTCCTTCCACGAGGGAGATGAACTCTGAATTATTTCCTTGGTAACTTCACGTTCGGTGAACCTTTAAAACTTCCCGCGAGTCTGCTCGACCCGGAAGACACGAGAGAACAAGCTAATAGCGCCGAAGGACAAACACGCACACGACTCTGCGTTCCTCAGCAACACAAAGAGAACCATACGCAAGTATAGGTTATTGATTTGATTTGATTGATGTGATTTCTTGTTGTCTCTAAGGGTTACGTGGTCTGTGATCTTTGCCATGCTGCGATCACTCCGGTGATCTCTCTCATCCTGACCGTTAGTTTCACTTTCTCATCCCCTCTCTCTCTCTCTCTCTCTCTCTCTCACTCCTGTTCGTTATTCGTCTGTCTCATTAGTTTGACTGTTTACTGTACATACATGTATCCCGTGTTTAAATGTAGAATTCTGTATCCGTAGTTTCATTTTATTAAAACCATTATATTCTTGATTGCTAATTGTCCAATCGTGCTCATTTTTACAAAGTCAATGAAATGTTTGATCTAGCTACAAAGCTTTACAATTCGTTACTATTTCAGTAACCTAAATTTTATAATAACAAGAAGGTGAATTTTCATGGCCAGAAAATAGCTTTTTTGCAATTATAAGGAAGGGATAACCTTGTTGAGAAGTTGATAAGTTAATCTTACGGCCGTTTGCTGGACAAACAGATTGTTCGATAGCTAAATTAGCTCCATTAAAGGTTATCTCATATAATCGATCTGAAAGGGGACCATTGATATATGAATGAAAAATTATAATTCGTTGTGATTGATCATTCATATATACAATGAAATGTTTGATCTAGCTACAAAGCTTTACAATTCGTTACTATTTCAGTAACCTAAATTTTATAATAACAAGAAGGTGAATTTTCATGGCCAGAAAATAGCTTTTTTGCAATTATAAGGAAGGGATAACCTTGTTGAGAAGTTGATAAGTTAATCTTACGGCCGTTTGCTGGACAAACAGATTGTTCGATAGCTAAATTAGCTCCATTAAAGGTTATCTCATATAATCGATCTGAAAGGGGACCATTGATATATGAATGAAAAATTATAATTCGTTGTGATTGATCATTCATATATACAATCGATCTATTTTCAACTTCGATAATTTAACTGTAATATGCAATATTAATCATATTCATGATTAATTATTAAAATTCCCTACATATCATTTGAGCTAATGTTAATGCATTTAATGTAAGACTCATTGTCGCTACACCGTGATTCCATCCATGTTTTCTGCATCACTGAAATATGGCTTAACATGGTATGTTCAGTATTAAAGAGAGTTCGTTTTGTGAGTTAGTTACTGTTGTGTTAAAGTTGTTACTATTAGTGTAAGAAGGGTATGCAGTTAATAGAGATCCGCCCTCGACACTCTCTACATACCGCTCTTCATGACCATTGAATAGATAATGTAGCAGTTTCAGTGGTTTTTGAAAAATACATATTGGTCTCAAAATTGAAACTGGTTTACTGTCAGCACTACTGTTTATTATATTTAATAAATGCACCTTACTACTTTTTAAATCTCTCCATCATTGTGTAACTCTTTTAAAATTGGTTATAATTAGTGCTGTCAATCGCTAAAAAAAACTAAACAAATCGCAAATGTTTTCTGTAATTAAGCGCGATTAAAAACATCTGCGTTTTTAATATTTTAATATTGTAATAATTTCAGTTACTCTCCAAATTAATGTAAAAACAACTTAAATATGGTATATTTGAAATACTTGTTGTAATGGCATCTTTTTGTGAAGCCTAGTATCACTGATATTAAAACTGCTACTGATGTCTCTGAAATTGATTTTTTTTAAACATTAATGATATAGACATTCAGCATTACAGTATAATTAGAAGATATATACATTTCAAGTGAACTTAAAACAATCTTCACATAAACCTATTATAATGTAAACTAAAAAAAAGAATCGCCTGCGTTAACGCACTAATTTTGACAGCACTAGTTATAATTGATCAGCTTTAATTAAAGCTACATGATTGAATAGTTTGGGTTAGGTTGATTAAGCCAGTGCTATGGCCTTAAAAGTACCTTATTTGCAAATATTTGTGTGAGTAGTGGCAGCATACTTTGTCTATGGAATGATTTCTCCTCATTTGCTTTTCTGTTCTTTCATGCATTTATTCCAGTACGAACTCCTGAGGAGTCTATTTTGCGATACCACAAGGTCCTCCGACTTGTCAAAAGTGGCTCAACAAAGACCGATGCCTATAACAACGTGGGGGTGGACCGAAACACAATTGTGAACCAAGCGCCAATTGCAGAGCTGGCTGCAGTTAGCCCTGACATCTTCAAGCTCCTGAGGGCTGGTTTCCAAAAAGGAGACAGTCTGCAAAGATTTGCGGTCAAATGTTTGGCTCAGTGTATTTTAGAGCCAAATGCAAGTCTCATATGTGCTATGAAACAGGCCAATGTCCTGTTGGACATTCTTAAAAAGTAGTTCAATTAGACCTTAAGTACATTTTAAGCAGCATTGTTACTTGACTGCTTTTGTTCTAGTGGTACTAATCATCCCACCCCTTTAGTACAGCTCAGCCCATGAGCTAGTTTTTTTTTTTTTTTAGGCAGTTCAGTACAGTTGTCATAGAAAGGGGAGTATATATTATTTAATTTTATATTTTGTTTTAATGTAATGTTTTATGGAAATGTGTTTTTGGAAAGTGTTCAATAAACAGCTTTCATAAACTGTAGTGATGGTCATTAATGATAAATTAATCATTAGCTAATGGTTTGCAAATATATAATTATGTTATGACTACTTGTTGAGGCACATCATTATTAACTAGTCATTTAGTAATTGTAGTAATTCACACCTGAATTTGCACTAATAATGAAGTAATTAATAATGTATTAATGCATATTAGTGTACCTGTATTATCTGGAAGTTGAAATACAAGGCTTTGGCTCATTCTGGTAATTACCAGAATCTAAAATTCTGGTAATCTTTTTTGCAAAAAAAAAAACACAAAAAACATATAATACAGTTAATGTGACTGATACTGAATATGTAATGCAAATGTAAAAATATAATGGAAATGCAATTACCAGGGTTCCCACGGGTCATGGAATTTCTGGAATGTCATGGATTTTTAAAAGGTCTATTCCAGACATTGAAAGTCAGGGAATTTTATGTATTTTTTGTCCAAGTCATGGAATATCAGGGAATTTAGTTTGTTGCTTTAAATTTTAGTTTCCATTTATCAAAATGTAATTTTTCTATACCGATTCTCACCAGCAGGGGGTGCAAGCGCGTGTTGTTGACGAAGACCAGAGCAACAGTTAGAGCAAGCCATTAATTCATAAAAACACATTTACAACAATTGAGCATGCATTAAGTTTTTAGTGATGATTATCTGGGTCAGTATATATGCAGAAAAGATGATAAAGGCACAAAAGCTGTTTTTATGTTTCATTCATTAACTTCATTGTTACTTTCCCTGTGTAGCCTTAGGCTACGTTATCAACTTTTTCTACCATGAACGGTAGTATAATCGGTTTCCCTCAGTACCTCATCATACTCAAGGATTCCCCTTCCATCAGGACAAAACTCTTAATGTAGCTTAAAGGATTAGTTCACTTTTAAAAAAAACTTTTGCTGATAATTTACTCACCCCGATGTCATCCAAGATGTCCATGTCTTTCTTTCTTCAGTCGAAAAGAAATTAAGGTTTTTGATGAAAACATTACAGGATTTTTCTCCATATAATCCTTGCTCTGTTCTGTGATGCGCGTTCGTTTCAACGTAATTGCATATTACGTGCCGTCACAAACGCGCATCACAGAACAGAGCAAGGCGAGCATTTGTGCTTTTAAAACTTAAACTTTTTTATTTATTTTTGAGATGGCCGATCGTTTCGCTAGATAAGACCCTTATTCATCGTCTGGTGTCATTTAAAGCCCTTTGAAGCTGCACTGAAATGTCATTTGGACCTTGAACCGTTTGGTTCCCATTGAAGTCCATTATATGGAGAAAAATCCTGTAATGTTTTCATCAAAAACCTTAATTCTTTTCTACTGAAGAAAGAAAGACATGGACATCTTGGATGACATGGGGGTGAGTAAATTATCAGCAAAAGTTTTTTTTAAAGGTGAACTAATCCCTTAATGGACTAATACAGTGATATAAAAGACCAAACTCACACCTTATTGGGGAAGTATGCCTACATACATGTTAATATTCCTACATACATGATTAATCTGGGAAGGGTCATAGCACTTTCATATTGTTGTCCTATATTGTTAGTTTAACTGTAACTTAAGTCGCTTTGGATAAAAGTGTCTGCTAAAAGACTAAATGTAAAATTGGCTTGACCTTTGCACATTTCTAAACTGTCTCTAAAGTAACATTGGTAGTCCTATAGGCCTAAACGTTTCTAACTTCAATTTATTTGAATAAATTGCGGATTATGCCTGACACCTACGTGAATACTTTACAGTTGGTCTTATGACTGCAAGTCGTTCTCTTCAAATGCTATTGAAGTTAGAAACGTGTATACCAATGTCGTATGTAACTTTAGAGACGGTCCCTAAATGTGCGAATGTCCAATGTCAAGCCAACTTATGCCAGTATCACTGAGAAACGCTCAGCTTTAAACTTTGCGCGTTAAGTTCATATTTTGAGTCATTCTGCTTGCCTGCGAGTTTGGTCTTTTATATCACTGTATTAGTCCATTAAGCTAAGTTAAGCGTTTTATATGTCCAGCAGGGGAATCCTGACATATTGAGGGAAACCCTAGTAGCCTGCATGCAGCACAATCCCCACAATATAAGGTCGAGGCAACTAAACAATAGATATGTAAAACTCAAATGTAACATTGGATCTGTAGGCCTATACATCCGCATCAGGGGAATAACATTATAATCTCGTTCACGGTAGAGATGCATGTAGGCTACACAGGAAAAGTAATCGTGAAGACACTGAATTTCACATAAAACATAATAATCATAGACACACTTACATTGTTGTAAATGAGTTTTTGTGAATGGCTTGCTCTAACTGTTGGTCGGGCTTCGTCAACAACACGCGCTTGCACCCCCTGCTGGTGAGGTCGACTAACAGCAGATGGAGATTATGATCGGTGAATATGGATTATTGAAATTTTACTAATGAAAATGTGTTTGAAGTGTTTTGAATTTAAATATTCACAGCTGAAATATTCAACCATGCTAAATTTCAGCCCATAAAAATGCAAGCCCTAAAAATACAATGCATTAAAATACAAGCAGGGTTAATGCAACGCATATTTTTTTGAAGTAGTACAATTTTTTTTTACAATTTTTTTTGAAAAAACAAAAGGGACAATACATATTAATGAACATTTTCACAAATCTAAATGTCAGATTATAGCCTTAGGCTAATTTCCATCTGCAATTCAACAGGCTTTTTGTTTCAAAAACATTTGCCATTATTTTACTTCCATATTATAGGTCATGGAAATTCATCTTTTTAGTCAGTGAAAGTCAGGGAAAAGTCAGGGAATTTGATATTTGGTTTAGAGTGGGAACCCTGAATTACATTGTTGAATGATTATAAACATGGTATTTTGCCTGTTAATGCCTGCAGTGCAGTGCAGAAAATTATATGACAACAATAAGGTCTAAATGTAACTGGCCAGTACAACTGGCCCCAGCTTGGTCTAGAACCGCCACTGGACGTATGGATCTCAATCACACTGTGTTGCCAGGATCCGCCCTGCTTTGCTTCTGATAGGCTTGTAACATTAGTCAGAGCTGCGTTCCTCTCATATGATTGGTAGGTGAAATCAATTGACTCGAAAATATTAAACCGCATGCAAGTTCCCAAAAGAAAATTTTTTTTTTTTTTTCCTCACGGCCACACGCCTGAGATCCGGCACAGTGCCGGAATACTTTAAGCCCTGCGATATTAATAGAGCTGCATACAGAGTTATTTTTTCTTTGCGTGTCGCGCCACCCCTGTGGCTCTTTGGCGCTCCCCAGGGGAGGCGTGCCTCACCTATTGAAAACCGCTGCGTTACACCATGGCTGAACATATGAAGCAACTGCTTCCCTATTTCCCTCTTCCACCCACCTAAGAGCTTCACTTCGAACCTCTAGTAGTAGTTGGTTCCTCCCTTACTAATCGCTTTAATTCACGCTTCAGCATCACATCTCGAACAGGTTCAACAAACTGATCACGAAACACTCAGAATTCTGAATTCTGTCTGGGTTGCTATTAAGAATCAAGTCCATCAAGGACATTAAAGCGTGGGAAAATTCAGTAAAAGATTCACCTTCTTTTTGTATGAAACCATTACTATTCTTTTATGGCATAGGTTTCCCCTATGCAATTATGGTCCAACATCCGACAAAATAAATAAACCAAAGAAAATTAAATGTTAAGTAAACGGTAACCGTGCATCCCTGTAGGGGAAAACACAGTTAATTACAACAAAGAATTATTTACAATATGCAGTATATAAAAAAAACACATCAATAAAATAAAACACTCAAGATAAATGCTACACAATACAAAAACATACAAACAGCTTAAGGCATGGGTGTTGGCTAAGATCTGGCGCTGATCTGTCTCCTTGTCAATGGGCCTTTTAAACTGGCGGAACGTCCGTGGATTGGTGAAACGTCAGTTCTGATATGTAACGTCATGACATCACATACCTGATGAGCAGCCAATGATCACGACCTAGGAATATCAAATAGAAACAAAATCACAAAAGAAAAAGAGCAAAATACACAAACACACGTGGAACGTAACAGACATTATGGACGTTGCTGTACAATCTGAAAACCAAGCCTCCGACCCTTTGCCATGTCTCTTCTGATCATAATTTCAACGACATGGGGTCGTTAACCTGCAACAATAAAAAAGACAACCTGAAAAAACATTCACTTTCCTTATCACACAACATATGGGTCATAAACACACACAAACACTCCGGAAACGGAAGGTCAAAAGGTCCCAAACGAACACCTGGTTGCCATAAATGGGCATAAAGGCCATAAATCATAAATCAAAAGTGACACAAACCAACCATATATAAACTACTAGATTTGACCCTGGAGAGCAACCGAGCAGCTATGTCGCCTCAAACCAGAGGTGCCAGATCTATGTCCGTTGTAAACGAAAAATTTTGCTCATTTGTCCCAACTTACGAAGTTCAATTCTTTTCCATTTCCAAATTACTTGCTTTGTTTTGTTTTTGTTAATGTAGCAAGTGGCTCAATTTTAGCGATATAGGATGGGCTGCGCTCTCCCATTCAGAGCTCTAATAAATAACGACTACGCCACCCCAGCATTTAACCAGCTGGGGAAAAAACCCATAAAAGGGCACACAAGTTCGTTCTCCATCTCACAACCACAAAACACTGAGGCGTGAATACGGAAAAAGTCTCTTTATTCAATGATCATAAATAGTTTAAAATACCACTAGGGTCAGTAAAATAGTTGATATGGAAGACAAGGCCACTGATCTATATTTGAGCTAATTTGTATATGAGCAACTAGGTCCAACAAGGGAACAAATGCAGGCTCTCGTCATGGAGCTGGGGCGCACCATTAGCTGGGCAGGCGGAGCGGTGGGCTTCGAATCAGCCCGCAATAAGTACACCGTGCCCAAAACTTCCAAAGCACACACACTCCAGTGAAATCCACTGCAAGAAAACCTACCCCTCACTCTTAAAAGGAGTTTACATTCACAGGACGGCTAGCCTGCCCACTTTTGGGTCACCCTTGCTCCTAGAAAAGAAAGAAAACCAATTGATACAGAAAACAGCATTAATTGTTAAGGTTGCCAGCCAAAAACAATTAACACAAAATAAACACACGAAAAGAATATACTGTCACTTAATACAATAAAGACAAAAGAACACACAAACGAATAATCAATTACTTTCCAAATAAAAACCAAAGATTACAATAAGAAAAACAAACAGCAACAAAAACACCCCAAAGCAAAACAGCAGCGTCAAGGCTAATCAGTGTTGCGATCAAACGCCCACTTTCACGGCCTAAAATACACAAGGAACAGAGTTAAAAACACACTTTTAACGTTACTTTAAAGTGGACAAAGACAAGAGTGGTTTTACATACCGATCAGCGGGACTTCCATTCAAATATCCAGCAGACCATTCTCTCATACCATTTACTACACAGAGAAAATCACGCGTCATACATACGCAAAATAAACGCAGTCCCACACTCGAAGATACACAATACAATGGACCTACCAAGCAGAAGGGCAGCAGTCACTCACAGCACGCCGTGTTCTACGTGCGATCGATCCTAAACTGGAACTACAGCAATGATGCAGAGAAAACACCCTCTCGAGTGGTACGATCAGTACCTTCGAACAGACACCAGCTGAGCAGAAAAGTCAGTAAACACAATCTAGTCGCCAAACCATAGCTATGGCAAACAAACACCCACCTCACACTCAGAGCTGTCGAGCACCGGCAACCATGACGCCCAGGTGACACAATGATGACGCAATATCCCGCTACTCTGGGGCTGCCCTTTATATACTCTAAATATGGCTCTGTAAATATACATGGGGCGGAGTCATGCTTAAAGCGCCACTTCACCACATTAAGTAAATAGCCGCTTTAATTTTCTTCTCATCCTCAGTTGTTGACTCTTGACATTTTTGTTACAAGGCAAATTGTTGGACTCGTGCTGTATTGTTTGACTGCCCACTTCCACCCAGATGATTTTTATGATGTTCTTGTAAAATTGTATTATTTAATATTATTTTCTGTATTATTATTCTTTTTTAGGTTCCATAATCATTTGTAATCATCATAGAACCATAAAATTCTTTTCTTTTTCACATGACTGCATATGCCGTCAGGTCAAGGCAGCTGGTGTAGTTGTTTTTAAAAATCTCATGTGGTCCTCCTGTTTGGTATGGCACTTTGATGTAAACTGTGTAATCAAAATAAAAATAACTACTTTTTGTTTTTAATAACTACTACTATGTTTTTAATGTGTGGTTTGGTGTGCATACACTGTAAAACATGATAGCCCCATTAAGTTATATGAACTTACTTCTTGTCTTTAACTCCAATTGCAATGTTAAGTTGTGGAAATTGAACTCAAGTATATACGTTTTCGAAAATTAAACTTAAAGTTATACATTATGTTGACTACTTGTGATTTTTGTCTGGCTTGTAAATGTTCATTTAACTCGTGGCTGTAAGTTAACGTTGGGAGAGGGGTGATACAGAGCAAATACCGCGAAACACAGAGAGAAGTTGACGCCATTTTGAGTTAGCGCAGCTGCCAGCAGAAGTCATTACGCAAATTTGTGCTGAAAAACACAAAATATCCGTGGAAGGTGAGTTTTTATTTTTAATTTGTAATTATAAATGAAGGACATTTAATTATTGTAAGCAGCACATTGATCGTGCTCTGCAAATTAACGACACCATGGTGTTTTCCCTCACCAGTTCACCTTTTACCAGAACACCAAATGGTAAAATAATTTAATATATCACTTTGATTCACAGCTTAAACAGTATTTGTTGTTAGTTGGTGGGTGTGTAGTAAACGGGTATAACGTTAACGTTACTGGAGCGGAAAAGCATTGTTTGCCTTTGAACAAATGTATGTTGCCATAGTTAACTTAGCCAACATTACACAGCTTATTTCTGGGCAATCTAAGTGGAAATCACATGGTGATGATCGTGTTTGTCTAGTGTAAGACTTAATATGAATTAAACAATCCGAGGTTTTTCCGGACTAGAAAATTACGAGGTGGCCGCCTCCGTCACATTTCGTGCTGCCTCCGGCTGTCGACAAAACTCAGTCAAATGATTAGGCCTGCCTCGATCTGATATAATGATTTAGTGCTTAAAAGTAACCTAAAGACATTCCATAGCTTAATGTGAGGTAACGTTACAGAAGAATATTGACATTGTTTAATTCAAGTTCACGGAAACTCCCTCCGCTGCAGCTGTCAATCATTCTCTATACAGCATTCAAACAGTGCGACGCGTTCGGTTATGACAGTCAGCATGTTAAAACTCTGCCAATATGATATATTCCTAACACAAGGCTCGAAATTGTTTTCATATGTTTTCATATGCTCCCGAAATTTTATCTGTGCGACCTAAAAATATATTTGGGAGCATTTGTGCGAGTGCAAATTCTGGTTGTGGTGCGACCTGTTTTCATTTCCCTATAAAACGTTCGCAAATTACTGCACAGTGTCACACTGAGTCACAGGCATAGGAACCGGGGGGGACGTGTCCCCTACAATATTGGAGACAGTCACATTTGTCCCACCCAAAAATTATACTGCGGAGGAGAAAAATATTTGATTTTGAAATCTTTAACTCACATGCTTTTATTTTGAAAGCGCAGCACAGCGTCTCGTCACCGGCCCGCCCCCTCAACGAGATAGGTCTAACTGCAGAACCGCAGAACCATACGTCATAGCAGTGTGAGGACGACAGCACCAGCCTAACAGTCTGATGCCGAAAGTGGGCGCGGCAAGGCATTGCGCTACTTCCGTGTTTTGGAGCGTTTTAAAGTTTAAAACAACGTTATTATAAAGACTTTTTTTTAAACTATTTAATTGAAAAGACATATATATATATATATATATATATATATATATATATATATATATATATATATATATATATATATATATCAAATAGTATAAAAGATAAGAATTATGTTTTTTCCTATTAACAAAATACAATATACTACTATTAACAAATGTTAATATTTTTTTAAAAGTTAAAATTACACTTTATCCATTTGTTTTGTTGAATTACATACAGTGCTGGTGGCTGATGGGGTCCCAGTAGTCGCTGTCATGTTACATACAGTGCTGGTGGCTGATGGGGTCCCAGTAGTCGATGTCATGTTACGTACAGTGCTGGTAGCTGATGGGGTCCCAGTAGTCGCTGTCATGTTACATACAGTGCTGGTGGCTGATGGGGTCCCAGTAGTCACTATCATGTTACATACAGTGCTGGTAGCTGATGGGGTCCCAATAGTCACTATCATGTTACATACAGTGCTGGTAGCTGATGGGGTCCCAGTAGTCACTATCATGTTACATACAGTGCTGGTAGCTGATGGGGTCCCAGTAGTCGGTGGCATGGTCGCGACCCCTTGGACAGTAAATGTTGCACTAGTGGTAGTGGACAATGGCTTCCCTTTACATACTTCTAAATGATTATGAAAAACATCTCTCCTCAGAATTGTGGCTGTACAGTAGAGACAGTGGAAATGAAGAGATTGTCTGCTGCCCAATCCACATCTGTGAAATCTGAAATATGACGGAAAAAAAAGGAAACACTCAGTTCCTGTGCTTCAGAATGTAACTCCAACCCTACTCAAACTTATTCCTGTTGTGTGTTTAAATGTTTAATGGGATGCATTCATAGATATGAAATATTATTATAACAAAATACAAATACACAAATATATAATTGTTTGTGTTTTGTTAGCTTAAGTTTCAGTGTGCATTGTTTATGTAACCTTTAGGCGTAATATTTGATGGCTAAATCATGCAGAAAACCATCTAATTCCAAAGGGAATCAGACCTCTCTGAATCGTTATGTGCTTCTATAGGTGAAATAAAATACAATTAATGCAATTCTCATGGTCAGAAAATTTAACAAATGCTGTAAAATACAACGCCAACAAGAAATTAAATCACAAACCATGAATATGTAACCTAACAATGTGATACAATCCAACTGTAAAATAACAATTCGTGATCAAGTGCCTTCGTCACAATTCTCACTTATTCACATTTATTATATAGCACTTTTTACAATACAGATTGTTTCAAAGCAGCTTTACAGGGATAATAGGAAAATAATGCAACAAAGTTTGTCTCTGCAGATCTACAAAATAGTGTCTTAATCCTGCTTAAGTAAGTTCAGTGTTGATTTATTTCTGTTGTAAAAAAAAGTTATTAATTCAGTTAATTAATCTATAGCCAGTCTGGATGAAAACAGTGATGTCATCGTCCAGCTCAGTTCAGTTCTCATATAATGGTGTCAATGACAGATCAATAGTATTGTTGAATATTAACTTAGAAAATACTTTGAGCTGTTTTGTATAAGCGTAAAACGTTAAGTATGTTGCATCCATCAAAGATAGAACTTTTTTGTCAGATGGGTGAAGAGAGGACCCAAACGGAAAGGTACACTGAAAATCTTTAATAGCAGTTCAGTAGAGACAACTCAGGTGGCCGCTTGGCAAAACTTCAACAGAAGACAGTCTTTGGCAAATGTAACAGAAAGTCTCTCAGTTAATGAACAGAAATACGTGGCAAAAACAGGAATCCCAGATGGCAGAGACTGGCTGGGTCCGTAGAAAGATGTGTAGGAAACGCCAAACCGAAGACCACTCACGTTTGCTGAGGTTGGATAAAGCAGAGGTGGGGAAACAATGTCATCAGAATAATTCTGGCAGGGGACGAGACAGGACAGGACAGGACAGGACAGGACAGGACAGGACGCAACACTACTGGATCAACGAGCAGGTAGATACACAGCATTTGGCAATAATCTGACAAAGAACAAAGGAAAAGGTAAGCCTAGAAATAGGGAGTAGAATCAGAGAAAGTGGGAAACAGGTGCGGAGAAGAGGGAGGAGAGATGGGATGATGAGAAACGGCTGGAGGTGAATGCTATAATGAGTGTGAGTGAGAGTGTGTAAGAGGATGTAATAACGAGTATGACCAGAAGAGGGAGGCAGAGTAAAAGAGAAGGATACCAGGATCATGACATTTTTACCTTCTTCTCTTCTTCTTTTCCTTGTTTTACCGTGTGCTCCGCCATAGTTAAACATGAACTCTGGAAGTGTTAGGCTGGCGCTGTCGTCCTCACACTGCTATGACGTATGGTTATGGTTATTAGGGACTTTAAGCAACAGCTGCGGATGGAACGGCAACGGTAACTGGAAGTATGCTGTCAGACCGCCGTAGCCAAGAACGTAAAAATCACTAAGCAACCGTAAACAGAACGGCGCAACGCGGCATTCAGTCATTTATTCAGATACAAATAATGTATAAAATAATTTAAAAAAGCAAGAGAAGGATTGCTTTTGGCATTAAATGACAATCTATTGTCAGAAGAGGAGTTTTTACTATTGTATGATGTAAATAAGTCTAAAAACCTCGATTTACCGTGTAAGCAATACTTGCCTTTTAACCTTATTACATGGAGGAAGACGAATGTTAAAATTAATTTCGTGTCAATAAATGTGACCTACCAATTCTGGTAGATGTTCTCGGGATTCCCAATGAAATTGTTTGTGATCAGAGAAGTGTTGTGGGAGGAGTCGAGGCGCTGTGTATGCTCCTTAAGAGGCTGGCATACCCTTGCCGGTATTGTGATATGATGCAAAGGTTTGGTCACAGACAAGTCCCGGTCCTTTGCATGGCCACAAACTCCATGCTGGACTATATATATTCTGCACATCATCACAGGATAACTCAGTGAAATGAAAACATACTGAACCCTGTAGCATAGAACAAATGTCACAGGTTGAACCAGTACTTTTTTTTGTTTTTAATTGGAAGAGACATTAGGGCCTTAATGTGTGATGGTGTTTACTGTGTGCATGAACATATTTGCACTCTGAATTGTGGTGGTTATTCACTGTGCGTGTGCATCAAATTTGTAGTGGGTTTTGTTGTGGCTACTACTTCCGGTTCTCTTTTGCCCTGGTTATTTTAAATTATTGTTGCTTCCCCTTCCCCTGGATTTACCGTTTTGGGGAAACGTAACAATTTGGGGGCTCGTCCGGGATTTAAAGGAGACTGGAGATCAGATTTTTTTGTGCTAGTTTGTATGTGTGGTTGTCATTGTCCAGGGTTGTGAACACATGACTAACTTCCCTAGTTTAGACTAGAGGTGCCCAGCTGAACTGTCACAGTTCTTCCTTCGGACACCATTTGTTATTTTGCCTTTTTTATGTTCGGAGTAATCCTGGGTTGGGATTAATTCCCTGGCAGGGGTAGGCGTTTCGGGGTTTCGGCCACCGCACTCTGTAGAATCCTCTTCCTCACCACAAGATGTCGCCCGATTGAAAGTTCGATTAGCTCGTTTACAGTTGGACAAGGAGGAGCGGGAGCGTGAGTTCCAGCTGCGTAGAGAGTTAGAGTTGAAACGCTTGGAGGCGGACACGGCTCTCAAGATGCGTGAGCTTGAGCTGCAAGCTAATGCTGCTGTGCAACCCTCAGTTCCCCCTGAGACTCGGCCATCATCCAACACTACTTTTGATGTAAGTAAAAACATAGCACTGGTGCCTACATTCAGAGAATCAGAAGTAGAAGGTTATTTTAGCGCGTTTGAGCGAATCGCAGTAGCTCTTCGTTGGCCAAAGGAAGTTTGGGCCATTTTGCTTCAGTGCAAGTTGACTGGCAAAGCTCAGGAGGCTTGTGCTGCACTCTCAGTGGAAGACAGTTTGTGCTTTGATAAAGTTAAAAGCGCAGTTTTGCGGGTCTATGAGCTAGTGCCTGAAGCGTATAGACAGCGGTTCAGGGGTCTCAGTAAAGCTGTTAGCCAGACATACGCAGACTTCGCTAGGGAAAAGGTAACTTTATTTGATCACTGGTGTGCGGCTTGCAAAGCTGAAGACTTTTCTTCCTTGCGTGAGTTGGTATTGTTGGAAGAATTCAAGAACTGTGTGTCTGAGAGGATCGTTGTTTACTTGAACGAACAGAAAGTGGCTACCTTACAGCAAGCGGCGACGCTAGCTGATGAGTTTGCTTTAACACATAAGGGTGTCTTCAGTAAACCAATCTCTTCCTCTGTCTCTCCACCATATCTTAGTGCTAGCAAGAAGTCTAGTGACAGACAGGTACCCCAAGTTGGTTTAACTAACTCTATTTCAAGTGCTAAAATGGATAGACTATGTTTTTTCTGTCATAAACCTGGTCACCTCATAGCAGATTGTATAACTATGAAACAAAAGCAGCAGGGTTCAGTTACCAAGCAGCCGAAGGGAGTGGGATTAATAAAAACTGTCACTTCTGGAAGTGAGCATACCTCTTTGCAAGAGCCAGATGAATGTTTTAAACCATTCATCCTTTTTGGTTCTGTATCACTCACAGGGCAGGTTGAAGATCGGCAGCAGGTCAACATACTACGTGACACTGGTGGTTCGCGGTCTTTTATCCTTTCTAGTGTCTTGCCTTTAGATGCTAAGTCAGCCTGTGAGGTCAGTATAGTTGTTCGAGGTATTGGTATGTGTTATGTCCCAGCCCCACTTCATCGTATCCACGTTCAATCTAAGCTTGTTTCTGGTTGGTTCCCTGTAGCTGTGAGATCATGTTTTCCTGTGGAGGGAGTACACTTCATCATGGGTAATGACATTGCGGGAGGTAAAGTGTACCCTGATCCTGAAGTTGTGGATGTACCCATTTCTGATAGTGAGTCAGATGAGCTGGTTTCAAAACACTCAGAACTGTGCTCAGTCAGTGTGTTGACTAGAGCTCAAGCTCGGGAAAAAGATCAGGAGGTAACTTTGTCTGATTCTATGTTCCCTTCTGTTTTATCTGAGGACAGGATGTTTGCTGGTGGAGAGTCGACAGAGGTGTATGAAATAGTGCCAGAGACTTTTGCCACTCCTGAAGTACCACTGCCGTTGACACGTGAAGGACTCATTGGTACCCAGGGAAATGACCCGTCACTGACAAAGTGCTTTGCAGCAGTTGTTACTGACCCGAGCGAGTGTAGGAAAGGTCAGTGTTTTCTTGTGGAAAATGGAGTACTGATGCGAAAGTGGTCTTCGCATACAGGTGCAGTAACTGATGAGACTGGTGAGGTTTTCAACACAGTGTATCAGATAGTAGTTCCGGTTGGTTGGCGTAAGCATGTACTAGGATTAGCTCATGAACACCCGTGGTCTGGCCATTTAGGCATCACAAAAACCTATGACCGTGTCCTTAAACACTTCTTCTGGCCAGGAATGAAATCTCATGTAACTCGGTTCTGTAACACATGCAGTACATGTCAGATGGTAGGAAGACCCAATCAAGTTGTGTATCCAGCTCCACTGCGACCAATTCCTGCAGTAGGTGAGCCATTTGAACATGTTCTTGTGGACTGTGTGGGTCCGTTGCCAAGAACAAAAGCTGGTAACCATTTCTTACTGACTGTTATGTGTATGTCCACTCGTTTTCCAGAGGCAATCCCTCTGAGGAGAATAACAGCACCGGCCGTTACAAAAGCATTGATTAAGTTTTTTACTACATTTGGTTTGCCCAAGATTGTTCAGACTGATCAGGGAACCAACTTTATGTCCAGAACATTCAAACAGTCCCTGCAGTCCTTGGGAGTGTCACATTCTGTATCCAGTGCTTACCATCCAGAGTCACAGGGAGCATTAGAACGCTGGCACCAAACCCTGAAGTCGATGCTAAAAAAGTACTGTTATGACACAGGGGAAGATTGGGACGAAGGTGTGCCGTTTGTATTGTTTGCCATACGGGATGCTAAACAAGAGTCCCTGAAATTCAGTCCTTCTGAGCTTGTGTTTGGCCACAATGTCCGTGGTCCGTTGAAAGTGCTGAAGGAGCAGTTAATGGCTGGCTCCTCCCTTAAGTCTAATGTGTTAGATTTTGTTTCACAGTGTAGTGAACGTTTGCATCGCGCCACTTCCTTGGCTAAGGAAGCCCTCTCTTCTTCTCAGGCCCGCATGAAACAGCAGTACGACAGAAACGCTGTTGAGCGCAAGTTTCAGCCGGGTGACAAAGTGTTGGTATTACTGCCTGTGCTCGGTTCTTCTCTTTCTGCTCGCTTCTCAGGTCCATATGTAGTGGAGGGCAAAGTCTCAGAAACCGACTATGTCATCCACACCCCTGAGCGCAGGAGGAAAAAGCGTTTGTGTCACATTAACATGTTGAAGGCTTATCATTCCAGGGAGAATGATAAAGGGGAGCAGAAATGCAGCGTGGAAGCGGCTGTTCCCAACACCAGTTCTGCGTCCATGGTTTATGGTGCGTTCATGGGTGCTGAAGGGGATGATGGTTTGACCGTGGTATCCGAGGGGCAACAGTGTGGTAGGCTATCTAATACAGAGTTCTTGGCTGAAGTGGGGGCACAGCTTTCCTACCTTACTGACACTCAGCGGGGAGACGTACTTACCTTGTTCAACTCATTTCCCATGCTTTTTAGTGATGTACCATCTCGTACAACTGTGATACAGCATGATATTGATGTTGGCTCTGCTATTCCAATCAAGCAGCATGCTTACAGGTGTCCTGTTGGAAAAAGAGACTTGATGAAGGAGGCTACTTATCTGTTAGAACATGGTTTAGCAAAGCATAGCAGTAGCTCATGGAGTTCACCCTGTTTGCTGACACCAAAGTCAGATGGTACCCCCAGGTTCTGTACAGATTTCAGAAAGGTCAATGCAGTCACGGTTCCAGACTCGTTTCCATTACCCCGTATGGAAGACTGCATAGATAGCATTGGTTCTGCTGTTTTTATCACCAAACTGGATCTTCTTAAAGGATACTGGCAGGTCCCGTTGACTGATAGAGCTTCTGACATATCAGCATTTGTGACTCCAGATCACTTTCTTCAATATACAGTGATGGCTTTTGGCATGAGAAATGCCCCAGCCACATTCCAACGACTCATGAACATAGTGTTGGGAGATGTACCCCAGTGTAATGTGTATTTGGATGACGTAGTGGTTTATTCAAATGAATGGGAAAGTCATTTGGCTAGCCTGGAAATCGTGTTTGAACGGCTTGCTAACGCAGCATTGACCCTTAACCTAGCCAAATGGGATTTTGCTAGGGCTACTGTCACCTATTTAGGGAAACAGGTAGGACAGGGGCAGGTCAGACCAGTGGACGCTAAAGTGGCTGCAATATTGACTTATCCAATTCCTACAACCAGACGAGAGCTCCGGTGTTTCTTAGGCATGACAGGATACTACAGATGTTTTTGTAAGAATTTCTCAATGGTAGTGGCTCCTCTTACTAAGCTCTGTAGTCCAGCTGTACCATTTGTGTGGACACCTGAATGTGATTATGCCTTTGCCGCTGCTAAGTCCCTGTTGTGCAGTGCTCCTGTACTGGCTGCGCCTAACTTTGCTTTTCCCTTCCAGTTAGAGGTGGACGCTAGTGGTACTGGAGCTGGAGCTGTTTTGTTACAGGTTGGAGAAGATGGTGTGCATCACCCCGTTTCATACTTCTCCACAAAGTTCAAGCGCCACCAACTGAATGTTTGGTTGGGGTGTGTTTCTTTCTTCTCTCTCTCTCAGGTGGTGGCCCCTCCCCCTCCATGTCTCGGCTGCATGTGTGAGTGGCAACAGGTGTGCCTGATTAACACTCAGTACCTGGAGGATAAGAAGACTGTTCTTTCATAGTTTGAGAGTGTTGTTTTGAGATGTGTGCTTGTTCTGTTCATTTCTCTTCCTTCCAGTTGTGACCAAATTGCAGACCAACTTTATTCAACCTGTGGGTTGAACACTAGTGATGGCCAAATGAGGCTTCCTGAACCACTGAGGCTTTCCAGCCCATTGGTTCACCAAAAGGTTCGTTTACCTGAAGCCTCATGAAACAGTGTGCTCCCTAGTGACACCTGCTGTGCAAAGCAATGTATCGCACACAAATCTATTCATCCTGAGCAACCAAATTGTCATGGTGTGGGCACACCCTTTTTCTATTGCCTGTGTATTAAATAAAGTTTTTTACTCTGCTTGTGTTTACCTATGCACACACAACTCACACACACATAACTTTGTATTCAGTAGTTCTTTGGGTTAGTGATGACAGTGAATGCCCCAAATGAGTGTCAAGAAATCACTGAGTGCAGTGCTGACTGAGTGCAATAGTGTAGTGATTATGGAACTGGGAGTACAATTATGTAGTGCTTATGGAACTGGGAGTGGAACAGCAAAGTGCAACAGGGATGGGAACATTTTTACTGATTTTTATTTAAAAACAAAAGTTTTTTTTACAGTATTTGGATTGAGGCGGTTTCTCTTTTTGGAAACCACCTCTCCAGCCTTAGAAAACACCCTTTCACAGGGCACCGATGATGCCGGACAACATAAGAACGTAAGTGCCAGCTTATATAAATTGGGATGTTGGAGCTTCTGTTTGTTCCAATAACCCAGCGGATCCTCAGTCCTTGCCAGATTTGTCTCTGAGAAATAACGGTCCACCTCAATAGTAGCATCTGCGGTCACACTGGAGCTCCGTCTGCTGTTATCCACTGTGCTGTCCAGTAGATGCCAAAGGTCACCTATAATTATACAAGGGAAAACACTCACTTCTCAATGGTTCACATTACATGACATTACAAATGTGAAAATTCACATAAGACATAGACTACTTACCACAGGTTGTAGATGGCCCAGCTTGTGAGGCAGGTACTTGAGCTGGGGGTGTTGTTTCAGAATTTCTGATAACATTGGCACATTCTGACTTTAGTCTTGTAATGGCTTCTTGGAGCTTCCCTGGACTTAGGAACCCTAGTTTTTTTAACCTAGGGTCCAGCAATGTAGGCATCGTCATCACACTAATGGATTCCATTTGTAACGCATGCTCTCTGACGCGACGGACAAGGTTGTCAGCCAGCTGCCTTGCCATATTTGATGTTAAGCCCTCGGATTTTCTTACTATTGTGTGGTTCAGCATCTTCATTAGGGGAATAACCTTTGAAGCAGACACTATTTTTTCTGCAGAAAGCTCTACTGTGGCCTGGTGGAATGGGGCCAGTAGGTCGAGAGCATCCTTCATTGTTTCATACTCCAATGAAGTAGGAGGGCTTACATCTGTCCTCAAAGAGGCTAGAGCTGCCCCCACTGGCTCTCTCAGGTCATAGAGCCTTTCCAGCATGCTGTAAGTGCTGTTCCATCTAGTGTCCACCTCAATAATCATTTTCAGAGCAGGCCTCCCCATCTGCACCTGCACTTGGGCCAGTCTTTCTTTTCCTGTTGTGCTGGTCCTGAAGTAGGTTACAAGCTTCCTACATTTGGTGCGAAGCTCATTTAAGCCTGGCACATCATCGAAAGACTTCTTGACAATTAAATTCAATGCATGTGCAATGCATATCGCATGCCTAATATTCAATGCCCTCACACAGGCAATCATATTGGCAGCAGCATCCGTGACAAGGCACCTCACCTTATCCTTTATGCCCCACTCCTCCATGGCCATGGTATGGGCAATAGCCAAGTTGTCTGCCGTATGGGTGTTTGGGAAATGTTGCACCCCAAGCAAGATTGTCCCAAGCTGGTCATTGGCATCAATAAAATGACAAGTCACAGCCAGGTAAGCCTCCATGTTGATGGACGTCCACATGTCGGACGTAAGGCTAACAGCAACAACATTGTCCAATTTTTCTTTGGCCTTCTCCTTAGCCTCCTCATACCGGGTGTCAACCATGGACTTCAAAGCCTGAGAATGAAAATATTAATTGTTACTATTCATTCTGACTTTATAACAATAAACTACTTTAGTCTATTCACATACATACCTTTCTTGTTGGGAGAACATAGGATGGATCCAGCACATGCACAAGCTCCCTAAACCCCACGTCATCCACAACAGAAAAGGGTTGAGAGTCTTTGATGACCATGTTGACCACAGCCTCATCCACCATTTTCTTTCTGTAATCTATAACACAGTACAATGCTGGTGTATTGTAGGAGCCTAACACATTATTTACATAATAAAAAAATTAAGATTAAATATTACTTTGACTAGTGGCTGGTCTGTTTGCAGCAGGTTGTGCATCCTCATGCATTGCACGATAATGCCTAAGCATTGAAGAGGTGTTGTTGCTGTAAGTCAGCTCTTTATGGCACTGCAAACATTTCACCTTCAACATGCAGATAATACACATTGTGATTATACAGCGATATGGTGAGGATTATGTGATGTTATGATAATAAATTATATAAATGTATACAAACCTTGTTATGAGCAATCAATTCAAAATGCTCCCAGACAGGAGAAGTTCTCCTCTTTCTTGCTGGCTCCATTGTAAGGGCTCTAGGTTTGCCTTTAACGTTTGCACTCTAAGGCTTTCCCTACAGTCTAGTCTTAGAATAATAATAATAGCAATAATATATATATATATATATATACAATAATAACACTACTACCAATATATGTATATATATATAGCAACTAGAACTAGATATAGGCTAATTTACTCTAATAATCTAATAATCTACTAAACTAAGTATAATGTAATATAATATATAATACAGGCTATGATATATAATGATAACTATGCTACTACAAACTCGCTACAACTCGCTACTCACTACTTCGTACAACCAACACTTCAACACCAATGCAAACGCCTACTGCAAAACCCACGAGAGGCGCGAGGTTTCGAACCACTTTTATCCGGAAGCGATACTCAGAATGAAGCAATGACGTATTCAACACAATCCGAGGCCTCGTTTGTTATCGTCACGTGATTTTCACGGAAACGACACAAGCCTCGAATCGGGGCTTCATCTGGAACGCCCCTTTTTGCTCGACACAAGCTCCGGAGCCTCGCTTCAGATGTCACATCACTATTGAACACCAACTTGCATCGTGTTGTGAGTTTAGAACAGTGTTTGGTGTTTGTTTGTTTGTGTGTTAACCTCCTCAGTGGAGAGAGGATTGTTTAGTAGTCCAGTTAATTGAATCTTGTTTTTGTTCTTAGTTATTTAGTTTGTGTTTATTGTTTGCCTTATCTTGCTTGTTTGCTGTCTCATTGTGAGAGAGTAATTTTGTATTGGTTTTTCTTTGTCCATATTATAATAAATACACATTTCAACTGCACATGACTCTGACTTCCGGTTCTCTTTTGCCCTGGTTATTTTAAATTATTGTTGCTTCCCCTTCCCCTGGATTTACCGTTTTGGGGAAACGTAACAGTGTTTCTATTTAATGCTTGCTGGCCCATCAATAAAGTGTATTTTTTTTGTATGCAACCTCGACTGTCTGTTGGGTTTCTGTGGCTGGGACCTGAGTTTATAATTTAACGTTGGTCACTAGGTGACACATGCTGACTGCATCCTCCAAATGGGAGCCCCTCTGGATAATTGGTTTGGGTTCATTGATGGCACTGTACGACCCATTGCCAGACCAGGTGTAACACAGAGGATCCTATATAATGGTCATAAACGCATCCACAGTCTAAAATACCCGGCAGTAGCCATTCCTAATGGTTTAATTGGCCATCTGTATGGCCCTGTAGGTAAGTAAATTAAATTACATTAAATTTAACATTTTAATATGCCTGTGTTCTTGTGTTTTTAGTAATTGTTGGTTTGGTATGTTTGAGTTGCTGGCCTAAACTCTGAGAAAACGATAACGTTAAGCGCACAAGAATAAAATATAATATTCAGAATTAAACAGTGTAGCTGACTTAAAGATTCAGTTAACATCCACAAATGAATAAGCGCGACGATTCAGGGGAGGTTCAGACCTTGGCTGGAGCAGCTACACAGTGAACTCTGAGAAAACGCTACGCTTGAGCAAACAGTTTGTGAATAGGCTACTACAAATGATGGCCGTGAATAAAATATTTAATACCCTCTAATGTCAGAATGTTTATTTTTGGGAGTGGCCACTCAGTGTGCAGTGTGAGCCAGCTAGAGCCGCAAAAGCCAATGTGTGCTTCTACCGATATATTTAACGATATATTTTGCATTTCTAATCCAAACAACGTCAAACTTGGCACTACAATTACTCGTGCCCGTAGCAAGACACCCGTCAAGTTTGAAATCCATCGGACTAACGGTTTGAGAGATATGCGAATAACAGATATGCCCGTGCAAAATCTGTTTTTGTGTGTTTTTAGTAATTGTTGGTTTGAAATGTTTGAGTTGCTGAATAGCCTAGGCTACTATTACACAGGAGCCTAAACTCTGAGATAACGTTAACCGCACCAGAATAAAATATAATATTCAGAAGTAAACCGTGTAGCTGACTTACAGATTCAGTTAACATCCACAAATGAATAAGCGTGACGATTCAGGGAGCAGCGACACAGTGAACTCCGAGAAAAAGCTACGCTTGAGCACACAGTTTGTGAATAGGCTACTACAAATGATGGCCGTGAATAAAATATAATATTCAGATAGAAAAGGAAAATCGCAGGTGCAACACATTAGTCACTGGTTTGTACCTCAAATAAATGGATTCTTGTCTTGTCCTGCCCTGGTTGCACCGGATTGTTTGGGAATCACAGTAGCGCAGCAAGCCTTCCTTCTCATTTTGAAATAATATTCAGATATTTTTAAACCTCAACCCTCTAATGTCAGAATGTTTATTTTTAAATCACAACCTTCTAAACATCATCTAAACATCTTCAATGTGTGCTTCTTTTACAGAGATATGCGAATAACAGACACACAGACAGACGTTTCTGTAATTTATAGATAGATGTAGCCTATGCGTGTCTGTGTATAGGCTATATTATATTTATATATACTGTATATTATACGTGTGTACACTGTATATTTTTTAATCGCGATTAATCGATTTGACAGTATTACTCGGCACTGCACTTACTCGTGCCCATATTAATTTACCTATTATTTATTAATTACCTATTAATTTCAAACTTGTCACGATTTGACGAGTTTGAAATGAATAGGTAATTAATAAATAATAGGTAAATTAATACGGGCACGAGTAAGTGTAGTGCCGAGTTTGACGTTGTTTGGATTAGAAATGCAAAAGATATCGTCAAATATATCGGTAAAAGAAGCACACATTGAAGTTGTGGTTTAAAAATAAACATTCTGACATTAGAGAGGGTTGTGGTTTAAAAATTGTGGTTTAAAAATAAACATTCTGTCAGCTAAACATTAAGTCAGCTACACTGTTGATTTCACGCAGCCGTTATTTTAAAATCGAAAGCGAGGCTCCGGTGGAAAGAAAACCGGAAGTGTCGAATTTAATCACAGGAGATTGCGAATGCGATGGTGTATTGTTGTGTTTAATGTAAAAATTAGTTATTCTAAAAATGTACATACATTTCTTTCATACTTTAGACTATATACGGTGAAATTCATTTATAATTTTTTTTTTTTTTCAGAAAGTAAAAAAAGAAGCAGGAACGAACTATATACATATCCTATATTGGATATTAACATCCAATAGTGTAAATCGCGGCAGCAGCTTTAGGTTGGTAGTCCAAGGCATTGTTGTTTATCTTTACTTCCGGGGTTCTTCCCACCGGAGCCTCGCTTTCGATTTCAAAATGGCGGCTGTGTGAAATCAGCTTATTGTAGTTATTCAGAAGTAGTTAGTTGTCAGTTAGTTATATATGTAGTTCAATTTTCCATATTTATTGTATGTCATTATGTCAGTATCAGTATTTGCTTTCAACCATGCACAATTTAAATGTCACTAAACTTTTGCTGTGTAATTGAAACAATAAGTACTCAAACACACCAAACCAACAATTACTAAACACACACAAACTGATTTTGCACATACATACTGTCAAATCGATTAATCGCGATTAAAAAATATACAGTGTACACACGTATAATATACAGTATATATAAATATAATATAGCCTATACACAGACACGCATAGGCTACATCTATCTATAAAATACAGAAACGTCTGTCTGTAGATATATAATGATATTTATGATATAATGTTTAGCTGACAGAATGTTTATTTTTAAACCACAACCCTCTCTAATGTCAGAATGTTTATTTTTAAACCACAACTTCAATGTGTACTTCTTTTACCGATATATTTGACGATATCTTTTCCATTTCTAATCCAAACAACGTCAAACTCGGCACTGCACTTACTCGTGCCCGTAGCAAGACACCTGGCAAGTTTGAAATTAATAGGACTAACGGTTCGAGAGATATGCGAATAAAAGACAGACAGACACACACACAGACAGACAGACGTTCCTGTAATTTATAGATATATAAATGTAAAAAAAATTAAATTCATGACCCTATTAATATAAATTTTCAAACCCTCATAGACAGTCCTTCAGAAAATTGCATGGCCCAAGCCTGTAGATGATGATGAGGACAATGATGACTGCATTGCAGTTATAATAATGAGCGTCATCACAAGCTACATGCGACGATTTATTGAAGAAGGTATGGTTTTATGTATGTTACTTGACTATCTGTGCGATTTAATACCATTTACATAAAGCAGTTAAATGTATGATATCTTTTAATTACTCTTTCATAGCATCACCAAACATGCTGAGTGACATAATGAAGTTCTGGGTGGGATGGGAGGTGCCAGAAGAGAACCTGCACTCAAAAAAATGATATGTTGGCTTTAATTTTTTTTTTTTTTCGTCAACAGGTTCCACATAACTGGGTTACGTTAAACAAACATAATTTGTTCATGTAACTTCAACATCATGGAATTAAGTCATTTTAAGCGACCCAATTTAAGTAGTCTCAAAGTGAATTTTTAAAGGCTTCCTGACATGATTCAGGTATTTTATATTCATTAATCCATTAATATTTCATTTATTTTAGTGACACATAATTAAATTGATAGACTATAGCTAGCTATTTGCTAGCAGTAGCACATATTAGCATCTTAAATGCTAAGATTTCCATGCTCCTTCAACCAAAGCAGTAGAAAATAATTAAATCAGTCCACAGTCAAACAAAATGCTTCACTCTTCTCCACAATGGTAACCCACTGTAATTTAAATGGTTTAAATTTTTTACTTAACATAAATGATTTGTGTTTAGATAACGTGTTAGGATTTTGTACTGTTAAGTTGAGACATAATTGCGTGGACCTTAATAGAAAAAAACATTTCAAGTCAAAAAACACAATTATTATAAGTAAACTAAATATAAATATATTATGTAAAGTGCACAACCTTCCTCGTTCATTTTTTTGAGTGTGGTTTTGGAAGTGGTGACTGCCAAATTCCCTGTTGCTCAGACGTGTTTCAATATGTTGCGCCTTCCCTGTCACTATCAGAGCTACACCACATTCAAAATGGATATGGTAATGTGCCTACAATCTGTAAATAGTGGATTTGGTCTCATTTAACTAGAAGAGATAACAGGGGGCAGTTTGTTTAGTAATGTTCTTAAATTGCAAAAGTTAGGAGTAAAAAAGACAAGAGGCTAAACTTTTTACAATGTTTTTAACGTTTAATATTGAAAACTTGAGTAATACCTGTTGGTATATACACACCACATGTACATGTCAAAAAAATTTAAAGGATACCAATGTTGAAAAAATGTTTGGCACCTGTTGGTAAACTCTAGTAGGTGTATAAAAATAAAGAATGTTATTTTCTACCAATAAATATTGTACAAATATGAAAATTGAAAGTGGGTAAATATGAAAAATGACCCACACCTACAGATTAAGCAGGGTGTACAACAAGGCAAGACATATCTCAACATACTGGACAGTGCTAAGATAGAGGTCTACACCATAAGACTCAGATTGTTGCATGGGGTTGATGGTTTCTATAAGTTCTCAATGAAATGTCAAGCACAGGAACATGCACCCCAAGGTTTGGGTCCTCCAAGTATCCGCTGTCCTCCCATTCAATGTTGGGTATGGCTACGTTCTGAAGAAAACAAATTTCATAGATAATTTTACTTTTTGTTTAAACTTTTACACATTTAATATTTGCCTCCATTTTACGTGGATGCCAAATTTACCTCTGGATTCATAATTGGGTTTTGGAACTGGCCCACTTGCCACAACTGAATAGGTGTTAGATTGTGTTCTGTTCTTATGGGATGGTTGTCCCACCCCTCAGAAAAGACATCCAAGCTGGCCTGGATGCGTGGCAGGAACACATAATGACAGCTGAATAAATGGCAGGAGTGGAGGACATACTATTCTCAAAAAAGTGAGAATAGTATGTCTGAATTCATAGTATTCACAAACAGGTTAAAAGTACCCAGATTACCTACTATTTCTGCCAAGGTGTACATTTGATAAACACTTCATTATGCCATGGTAGAATATTTTTGAATGGGCAGTAAAGCAATGTCACTGATGCAATAGCACACTAAATGTGGTATGTTCAAATTCCATTTATACTACACAAATTTGTACAATATAGCACATTTTTAATGGTCAAAATGTACTCAAAAGAAGTACATAATCTGAATGCACCTTTAATGCTGTCAGAGCACCAACATGAAAGTGAATTTACCTCTGATTATGCCAGGGGCGTAGCCATCATTTCAAAAGTGAGGGGGACAGAATGTCAAGTGTAATACCATTTTTTTTTTTCAGACTTTTGTTGACAGGTTAAGGCTGATTTAAAAATAACATTTACTTAAAATAAAAGTTCTTCTTTTGGCAAAATAACATTTCCTTAGCCTATGGTCTGTCTTACTAAACTAAAACTTTCCAATTGAAAACCTTCAAACGTCAAGCTTTTAAAAATACTTCAAACTTTCTAGTTAGGCTTTTTCAAGAGAACTTAAAGTTTGTCTACAAACCTTTTTATCTAATTGTAAAGTGTTACCGAATTATGGTAAACATCATAGTCTACACATGTTATTGCCTGATTCAAGCAGATCGTGGCTGTTAATGCATGAACATACAAATTCAGCATTAACAATCACCATATTTATTCTAATTTGAAGGGCTTTGATAACATATCTGTGAAAATAAAAGACATTACGAATAAAAAAAGATTGAAAATAGTGCACGTTTGAGCGGGTATAGTGAATATTTTCAATTTACAACAAAACTTGTTAATTATTCAACAAGAGAAATAGGCAGAGTTATTCATCATTGTGCAACACAATTTGTATACCACATGACAACTTACTTACAGTGCTTGACTTTTTCGTGAAAAAGGAGTGAAGAGTTTTTTTGCCGTTTTGAACTCTATGAAACTGATGGATTCGACGCGGGTGCGAGCATGGGCGTGTCGTAAGCTAAAGCGTGAAAGTCACGTATGTAGATAGACCTTGACTCTTTGGATTTTAAATCTCGATGTAGGGCAGGCTATACACACCCGCGGAAACCTCAGCTTGTCATAGACACATTTGCCCTATGAAAAAGTGCGGGGGACGAATTTACATTTTTTAAAAAGTGTCCCCGCGTAATCTACGCCCATGGATTATGCACACTTTTACCGGCGATGAAGCTGTTGTCATCAGTGCCACGAACTGAAAACATTACTTCTGCTATTCCCACATTTTCACCGCCATGATCTCCTCTAACTCTGCAACAAAAACATCACACATTTTGATGGGTTTCAATTATACACAATTAACTTAACTTTAGCAGATTATCCAGAAAAGTACAAAAGTATGTGATAAAATAATAGAAAAAAACCTCTGTGGAAACCCATGTGTATTCACTGCCTCTCTGAAAAAGGCCAAATGGGTGTCTGAGCGGTTGTTGTCTGAAATCTTCAGGTACATAATCTGTAGAATATATTTAAACATATACAGCTGAAGATATACAGTAGTAGAGAGAGCTGTTTCTGTACCAACAGATGACAGTACATATAAAAACAGCTGGAAGCAATGATAATTGGGGTTCAAGCTCTTTAAGACCTTTATCGCTTTTATTCTGTTTTGGTCTAAGCCAACCCGAGATGTATGGCTGACACCAGAACACATCCATGATGGAGAATTCACAAACACACACAGAAATGAAAGGGTTAAACTATAATACTTAATACACACCAAGCATACTTACACACACACACACACACACACACACACACACACACACACACACACACACACACACACACACACACACACACACACAGGGCCCTTCTCAATTCTTATTTGTGCATCCTCGTTTCCTTTCCTCACATCTCAGCTCCTCCCCCTGTAGGATGCGAGGAAAGGCTGCAAGGAAAGAAAATGAGGACAGAGGAATCGAATGAAAGCTTATTTATACATTGGAATACTTGATCACTCGAGCGTCACTTCACAGCGTCATCAGCAGCGCTCAAAGGATCTGCCTTATCTGCCCAACTTCTTATGTTGTTGAAGTTTGGTTATTTAAGAAATTCATAACAAATACTAATAAAGTAAGATACCCTGTTGAAATATGTGAGATGTGTGGTTTATTTTAACTTCAAAGGTAAAGTATGAATTAAAATGATAGTGACCGATGTGAAGGGGGAGGAGAATTGATACGTGCGTCACGCTTAGTAGAAAAAACTTCCACATAGGATACAACTGTGTATCCTAGCTCATGACTCCTCAGGAAGATCCTTACTCCTCGATCCTCGCCTCCTCACTCCTCGACTCTTCACGGTGCAATTAGAGAATTGAGATGTCCTTCAAGATGGCTGCGCTCGATCGGTTTCCGGGTCATAGGATGGAGGATGGAGGAGCAAGGAGGGATATTGAGAAGCACCCAGAGTTTATTGTAGATATATATATATTTGAAATAAATGATAGATAGCAAAATGCTTATCTGAAGTGTTCTTTATAATACCATTTTTAGTTTTAACATTATTCATAACATGGAATAATTGTAAAACAAATTATACCTCAGTACAAATGAAGTGGTAATGTGCAATGTGTAATGTGCAATAATCTATGCCAAATTTCACAAACTCTTTACCATACGGTTCTATGGACGGCCATAGAGTCAAGATTAGAAGAGAAGAAAAACACATACAGGCTTAACACCTTTGGTGCATGGTTCTTACTAATGCTAATAATAATTATTATATAATCCTTACAATTACAATAGTGTTTCAGTGCCTTTACCTCTGTACAGATAAAAGGAATTTTTAAGGCCAGACAAATTACAAAAGTAATTTGGTGATGTCAATTTGTAAAGAAAGACTACACGCCTGTGCACATATATATTCAAAAGTGCATACCTATAGACTAAACACATAATATTCATGTGCACGTTGTCAGCGCTTTCACAGATTCACATTTTTTAAAGTTTATACTGAGATAACATTTTTCTAAATTTTGCACTGCTTGTACCTTGGAACCTATTTCAAGGTTTGCGTTATCGAGCACCAAACACTGTTGTTTGCAAATGAGCGGAAGCGGAGCACATTGAGTGTTTTCTGTTAGAAGGGTGTTGTGTTAGCGCCCCCTAAGTTAATAACTAATGATCTTTGCAACGGAAGTAAATCAATCAAAACTAACTTTAGCTGGACAATAACTTTATTCTAGAGCTGCTGTAAAGCCAAAACAATCTCTGTTACTTAATTTCTTATTATCACTGTAAAGCTGCTTTGAAACAATCTATATTGTTAAAAGTGCTGTATAAACAAAGGTGACTTGACTTGACTATGTGCTTGAACCATTAAAGGGGTGGTAAAATGGCATTTTCACAAGATGTAAAATAAATCTCTGATGTCCCCAGAGTGTGTGTGTGAAGTTTTAGCACAAAATACCCCTCAGATATTTTTATATAGCATGTTAAAGTTGTCGCTTTTTGAGGGTTTGCAAAAACGCACCGTTTTGTGCCTGGCCCTTTAAATGCAAATGAGCTGCCTCAGAGGGCGGGGTTTCAAGAGCTGTGTGTGTTAGCAGCTCTGATTACCTCACGCAGACACACTAAAATGACAGAAACTGTTCTGCCTTCAATGTTAAAGCTGCCGTCGGCAACATTTTTTTTATCATATTCAGTGAAATCGACACTATAATCCGACAGAACAACATAAATAAAGTGGTTTTAGAAAAAAAACAGAGCTTCTAACTCCACCTGGAGCGTGTTATTTGTTTTACAAAAATCCACCGCTCCCGGATCATCGGGTCCAATCAGCGCAGGGGGGTGTGAGATCTGACTGTCAATCACAGGTCGTGCACACGCCACCTCTCGCGCACATTACAATCACATGTACACGCCTGAAGTTCGCACAGTAAGGAAGAGTGATGGCGGAAAAGATTCCAATTACTCGGTTAACCTCAAGAGCTAGGAGGTCAAAAACAACACAGGAAAAGAGAACACCTGCTGAAAAGAAAGAAGTAAAGAAAGAAAGCGACCGTGCCCATAATAAAACCAGGATCAACATCGGATCGGCATTTGAAAGGTGGAGAGATTTACGTGATTTAATTGGGTTCAAGCTGGATGCAGAGCTTGCAACATTTCTTCTCGACAGGTAATTGTGCTTTATCAACCAGTTACTTTATTTCTTAGTGTTATGTTAGTAATCTAAGTATGTTTGCCCAAATGTGTTGGTATGGATAGCTAACGTTAGCACTTGTTGGGCAGGTTCGTTAGCTTTGTTTGCACTGAAATCCGTGTGAATGTAACGTTAGGTGGATAAACATGTCCAGATAAAGGGATAAAGTTCGGCTTTTGGAAGAATCAATGCTACTTGTGGTGTATTTAATACTATTAATGTGTGCATTAAGTTTATCCCTGAAAACTTTATCTGCGCATGTCAGATAATAGATGAGTCTGTAATACCCTCATGTCGAGCTCTTGTGTTATGCCCAGTTCTCACTATAAAGCAGTAAAACGCGTGCCTTGCCTAGTCATTTAAGTACACCACACTACTCTCTTTCTTACGAGAGTAAGAACAGTAGTAAAGCTACTGTTATTGTATGTGCTATCTGACTAGCTCTGTTATATAAGCAATAGAACAATGTACAATGACCATGTCTGCCGCATATACCATACAGCAATAATAGCGTTTCAGACAGAAATCTGGTGCACACGCACTGACGAGCACGAACTCGGTGGGAGGGTATTCGTTGGGGGAGGGGCATGAGAGTTGTGAACATTCAAAATTTTGCCTAAGTCCACTCAATCTGCCAGACTTGCCGACTGCAGCTTTAAAACGGAGTCAGACAAAGATGGAGAGACTCAAGAAGAAGTGACAACATGTAGAATGCAACAGGACGTCTCTGAATGGTTAGTTGATGAATTTATGTTGCTGATGTGGAGTTAACTATCTTCAATTAGGATATTCTGTCATGTTAATCTATAAACCGCTCGTATAGGAACTGTTGTGAGATGCACACAGAGTGACTTTCTATTGCATGTGAAAAGAAGGATGCTAAAGTTTGAGCTGACTCACAAATACACTCTTATACAACAACTTTTCCTCTTCTCAACATGGACTGCGTGTTCCCGGGGGCGGGGTTTATGTACATTTTAGGGTTGCTGACATTTAAACAAGTCTTACCTTTCTTGAATAACCATCTATTCCGCCGAAGATTACCATGTTGTACCTGATAAAAATTAAAAACACTTAAAAGTACATGGCCTGTGGTTATATCAGAAGTGTTACGTTTTCACTATAATTTCATACAGGCCAAGTCAGATGACAAAAAAAAAAAGATGGTTGAGAAACAGGACATTAAAAATCTGAGCATTAATGATGACTATTTAATTGTGTTAGTTTAGAAATGTTAATTAATACCAAGCTTGCAGACATACCTTATGAGTTTATGGTTGGTGTCAATGTGCACCAGGTACTTGGGGTAAGGAACACTATATCTTCTCCGAGCAATACATCTCAAGTTGGTCATCCTGGAGAGAACACCAACACTATCCACAGGATGCATGGATGCACACACCCTATCCCACTGTACGCGATGCCCCTGTGCCAGTAGAGTCCCTCGAACCATACGATATCCTGTGTCTGGCATGGAGGTCTTAATCTCTGTGACAAGGGCATCAAGCTCTTCATCTGTGCTGTACATGTGCTGTACAAAGCTTTCACAGATAAGTTGTTTTCATTCATCCTCCTGAACTGTGTTGCACGAGACACACCAAGTAAATTAGCAATAGACTGGGTTGGAAGCCAGAGTTCTATTAGATGGGTAAGGTTGATCATAGAAATTGAAATTCTTGGACATCCACGTCCCTGTCCTGGTTCCAGCCCCATTGTTACAGATACCTCCTCCAAAGCCTCCATATCCCTCATACGCTGTGGGTTGCTCAGATTTGTAAGAGCTACCATTACATCCTCTGACAAATGTACCATTTCAGCCAGGGCACTAATAAATACTAGTTCCTGTCTGCAAATAAACTCTAGGTAGTCAACGTTCAATGGCTGTCTCTCCAAGACATGAACTAAACGATCATGAAGTCGCTGAAGAATATACTGATTTAGATATTCCTAAACTATAAGAAGAGAAAGATGCATTTCAATGTACAGACAATATATTTACACGTTAAACAACGTTTCTAAATATCTGATGTTGTTTATCTTGATCGAACCTACATTGCTTCAACGTAGTGGTTAACAGTAACTAGGCTACATGTTTTGGAAATGTATTACTGTAAAAGCAAGTACACACTGACCTAACAGACATCAATTTATAAAACAAGATTATTTAGAATTATATTTTCACAACACTCAAAATGTTGCTTTTGTCCTTACAGGTCTTTCTTTTTACTATCCTGATTGCAGTTTAATGTATAATTACTGTAACTATCCTGTTACAACTGTATAGTTTTTTAACTTTTGACTTAAGTTGTCTAACTAGAAAAACTAGACAGTCTTTGCTTAGTGACTGGATCCCCCTTGGATCGACCACCAAAGCAGACAAAAAGCTGTTCTGATTGTCTAAAAGATGCAGAACGCTCCAGATAGATTCTCAGCGCTCTGACAGGGCAGAGAAGATTAGCAGGAGGGGGAAGGGCTAATAATGTCACCACCTGTGCTCTGAACGGCGTTGAGAGCACTTTGGGTACGTAACCATGCCTGGGCTTGAGGATGACTCTGGAGTCATCTGGACCAAACTCCAAACATGCCCGCGTCCAACAGCTCCTGCAAGAATGAGAGAACCACAGATATCTCACATGACTCTGGGTCAACATGATTTTTCGAGCACCAGCTGGAAAAACCCGGCCATTTCGAAGCATAAAGGCGCAGAGTCGATGGGGCCCTAGCTTCAGAGATAGTGCTTAACCCTCTGAGGTCTGAGGTGTTTTCTGGGTCCTGGAGGTGTTCTGACATGCTCTGACATTTGTGCTTTTTTCAGTTATTTATAAACATGTTAATGGCAAAGGTGTAAATTCACTCTATATAGCACAAACGGGGCTACCGTAAGATGTGAGCAACATGTATGTACATGTTTGTATTTTTAAGATAATAATGTTTATGCGTGGTTTGTGAAAAAACAAAAAACAAATGTCACTGAAATAAGGTCATAAAACCCATAGTGATTATTTCTTCACAAGACTTTTGAAAATTGTATCACGTAGCCTAGAATATTTGCTCCAAAACTATGTGAAAATCATCCTGCATACTCATTTAGATAAGACAATATATTGATTTAAAAATTGTATGACGTGTTTTGTGTGAGAAAGCTTTATGCGAGGAGGCGTGGATCTCATTAATATGAATGCATTTTACACCTGAGAAAGACAAAGACCCTGCCCTAATGGCCCTATTAGGGGCTATCAGGCCCTATCATCATGAGAAGCCTTGCACAAAGAATGAGGAGAAATTAAAAAAAGAATGGCTTTTAGATTGTCTGGATTTATTTACAACACAACATAATCCAAAGATACACAACAAAGGACAAAAAGCACATTAGTAAACACACTGATGTAAAGACAAAGACTTAAACAGTCACACAACTTTGTGCCATTCCTGAAACATAGTAGCCTACATACTTGTCATGTCCAAGGTGTTTGACTTTTCATTTTACCATGTTCATGTACAGAGACTCATGTGAATGTTGAAGTCAGCAGGACTCATCCAGTGGCATCTGGCCCCTTTTTAAAAAATAAATAAACACCTGTAAACATGTTGATATCAAGACAAACTATAGGGCTGCACGATTCTGGGAATACATTTTAGATTTATCACTCACTCACACACACACATATATATATATATATATATATATATATATATATATATATATATATATATATATATATATATATATATATATATATATATACATACACACACACACACACACACACTGCCGTTCAAAAGTTTGGGGTCGGTATGATTTTTAATGTTTTTAAAAGAAGTCACGTATGCTCACAAAGGCTGCATTTATTTGAGTAAAAATACAAAACAAACCCAGTAATATTGTGAAATAATATTTCAATGTTAATCAGCGGTTTTCTATGTAAATATATAGTAAAGTGTAATTTATTCCTGTGATCATTACTCCAGTCTTCAGTGTCACATGATCCTTCAGAAATCAGTATAATATGATGATTTGATGCTCAAGAAACATTTTTCATTATCATCAATGTTGAAAACAGTTATTACATTTTTATTTCAGGATTCTTTGATGAATAGAAAGTTCAAAAGAACAGCATTTATCTGAAAAATAATCTAATCATAAGTGACTTCTTTTAAAAACATTAAAAATCTTACCGACCCCAAACTTTTGAACGGCAGTGTATATATGTATATGTATTTTGTAAATATATATAGAAACACCTAGTTTGTTGTGCCTTGTATATAGGCATGTGTAGGGCTGCATAAAATAATAACAATAGCCTAGATAGCAGGCAGCCTATAAATCGTTAAAAATGAACACTTTTCAGTAACACTACACTAGACAAACATATATTGTTAATCATATGTTACTTCAAATATTTCTATTCATTATGAAATGAGATGAGTTTGTCGTGAAGCATAATGTGTGGCGTGTTTTGCTTTCCAAACACACAGCGTGACTCAGACCCAAACTCAGCGCGTGCAGCGATCGAGCCGCTCCAAACTATGAAACATTGTTGTTACATTATACACTACGTTTGAGCAGATATCCACAAACACAGTATTTAACAGTAAACACAGGTCTAAACATTAAAATATTCACCATATTAGAATAAACACTCATATTAGCATAGGCCTACTTGTATCTCATTTCATAACATTTTAGGCTGCACCAGTTTGAGTTTAGTAGCTACAATGTAAAGTTTATGCAACAATAAAACACTTACTATTACGTCTCTTACCTTAAAAATTGTTCTCATAATAAAAATGTGTCCTTCTTAGGTTTAATCCAAGGTAAATCCGCACCACAAACAGTCTTCCAAACTGATGAAAAGTAGAGAAATACTGGAGTCGCTGATTCTTTGTTTAGAGCTGATGAGGGCGTTAACAGCTCTGCGTTCCTTCACGTGGATCATTTGAATGAGAACAGCTGCGCGCGTGGGGGTGTGGTCAAATTAAAGTTATTGAGCTCGGGTTGGAGAAACTGTACATGTCGTTGCTTTCATACGGATTTCTTAAACCGAGAATATTTGTTTTTGATATGATTTACTTCGTTTAAAAAAGGAGACTTCGAACTTTGTAAAGACATTACTTTCATGTGTGGGTGGCAAGTATTGGCTGAGTTACAGATAATTTTATGTCGCGTTTCAGAATGAACTTCACATTGAGAGAGAAGACAGAACGTGCATCATGTTTTTTTTCTTTATTTGACGAAAAACACAACTTTTTGTTTTTATTATTAGTGTACACAAAAAAAAGAAGACATTTAACAATTTTTAAAAATGTATAACACTTGCCTGTATGACAAAAATCGACGGAGTTATTTGAGTTTCTTTTGCACTGATAAGAAAAAAAGCGAGACTATCGCGCCAGCGCGATAGCCGACCCCAGGGGGTTAAAACCTTCTCAGGAAGGTCCCCAGGTACCCGTTTAGGGGCCAAACATGGAGAGCCCATAGATCGGGTTGCGGATGCCACAATGTCCCGTTCGCCTGTTTGAGGAGGTCTTTCTTCCTCAGGACAGGCCATGGAATTGTGTCCGATAGCTGAACCAGCTCCGGGAACCACGGTCTCGATTTCCAGAGAGGGGCCACCAGAAGTACTGGGCACCCGCTCTCTCTGACCCGTTTGATGACTTGTGGAATCATCGAGACGTGGGGAAACGCATAAAGGGGGCGGTTGGGCCAGACATGGGCCAGCGCGTCCCTGTTCTTCGAGAAGAACACTTTGCAGTGGGTGTTGTTTCTCGAGGTGAAAAGTTCGATTTCGGCTTCGCCAAACACCTTCCAAAACAGACTGACCGCCTGTGGGTTCAATGACCACTCGCCGAGGGGAGTGTTGCCCCGTGGGAGCATATCCGCACCCAAATTCTGGACGCCCGGGATATGCGCAGATTGGTCTGTGCCCATAAGAGGAGGTCTCTCGCCATAGCATGCAGGTTGCCTGACCTGATGCCCCCCTGGTGATTTATGTAGAACACTACTGACATGTTGTCCATACGGACTAAGATGTGGTGACCCCTGAGGTTCGACAGAAATGTCTTCAGGGCCAAACCAACTGCTTTCATTTGCAGACAGTTGATATGTAAGCCCTGCTCCGTGCTCGACCAGAGGCCGGAGGCAGTCTTGCCCTCGTGCAGCGCTCCCCAACCCAGGTTGGATGCGTCTGTAAAAACCACTTTCCTCCTGGAAACTGTTCCCATTGTCACACCCTCGTGATACCAGTCCTGAGCCCGCCAGGGAATCAGGATTCTTAAACAACCGTGATTCACCATGATGCGCAAGCTGCCTGACTGCCATGCATAAGTTGGCACACGGCATTTCAGCCAGTGCTTCAGCAGGCGCATGCGCAGTAATCCCATACGGAGTACTGGTGATGCTGCTGCCATGAGACCGAGCAGTTTCTGAAATATCTTCAGGGGCGCGCGCTTCCGCGCTCTGAACGAGACTGCAAGCGCTCGCACCGAGAGCGCGCGCTCTGGTGTGAGCCGCGCCGTCATTGTCACAGAGTCTAAAACTGTGCCCAGAAAGACCACGCTCTGGCTGGGGGTTAGTTTGCTCTTTGAAACATTGATAGTGAAACCCAGGCATTTTAAATGGCCGAGAATCAAATCCCTGTGAGCTAGTAGCTCGACTCTCGACTGTGCCAGCACCAGCCAGTTGTCGAGATAATTTACCACGTGCACTCCCTGATGTCTCAGAGGAGAGAGTGCTGCATCCACACACTTCGTGAATGTACAGGGTGCCAAAGACAGACCGAACGGCAGAACGGTGTATTGATAAGCCTGGCCCTCGAAGGCGAATCTCAAGAATTGCCTGTGACGAGGGTTTATTTGAATATGAAAGTAAGCATCTTTCAGATCCATTGTAACAAACCAATCCCCCGAATTTGCGCGAGGATATGTTTGATAGTTAACATTTTGAAAGGCCGTCTCATGAGAGCCTTGTTCAAATGTCTCAAATCTAGTATGGGCCTGAGACCGCCGTCTTTTTTCGGAATTAGAAAATAGCGGCTGTAAAAACCCGTATGTTTTAGCGCAGGGGGGATTAATTCTATCGCCCCTTTTGCTAATGAATTCTGCACTTCGGTGCGAAGTCTCGATAACCGCCTGAAACTTTGGGGGTCTGTGAGCGAATTGGAGCGAGTAGCCTGGCTTTATAGTGTTTATGACCCAACTCGACACATCGGGGATGGCTTGCCAGGCTAGAACCCGTGTGGCTAGGGCTTGACACACTGATTGGGACGGGCCGCCTAACATAGGGGGCCCTGATACCCTTAAATTGTGATTTGTGCACACATTGAGTGTTGGACTGACTGTACAAGCATTTGCCTGTGGGGAAGTCAGTGTTACAACAGGGGAGGGGCCGCCTAGTGAAGGGGGACCGTGAACCCATGTGTTGTGCTTGTGAAACTGAAACTTTGTGCACATACTGAGTGTTGGACTGATTGCACAGACTTCTTTCTGGGAAAGTCAGTGTAACAACTGGGAGAGGGCCGTCTAGTGAAGGGGGACCGTGAATAGAATGTAAAGAACAGAAGGTTCCGTGTGATGAACAGAATGTAAGGGAGCGGTAGCTCTCTTGTGTTGTAAAGAGAGATAACCGTGTGCACATCTGACTGTGCGCTTCTTCCGTCGCTGCACAATGAGGGAAGGAAGCGGGCACACAAAGGAAAATAACATTTCAGTTTGAAAACGCTCTTCCGTGTGATGTGCAAAACAGAGGGCGGGGTAGCTCTCGTGTTGTAAAGAGAGCTAGCCGCGCGAACATCCGCCCGCATGCTTCTTCCGTCGAGGCTTGACGAGGGAAGAAACGGGGGGGGGGGGGGGTTGGGCGCGAGAGGCGGTTTGCCGTCCCAAAGGAGAGCTAGTCGCGTGCACATGATGTACTTTTATGGTGGGGTAGCTCTCTTGTGTTGTAAAGAGAGCTGCCACGTAAACATATACCCGTGCGCTTCTTCCGTCGAGGTGATGAGGGAAGAAACGGGGGGGGGGGAGGCTGAGCGCGAGAGGCGGCTTGCCGTCCACAAGGAGAGCTAGCCGCCAGCACAGGATGCAATTATGTAAGCGAGGCATTTGAAACAACGCCTCGTACACTTATAACACAGAATATACAATAGAAAGGATATAGCGTCGTCGCCGGATAGCCACAGTTGAGACGGCGTCAGGAGAAAACGGCTGAGAAGACGTAGTCTGCTGAGATGATGCTCGCTCAGGCTGAAGGGCTTGTTCAACGGCGAAGGTTAGTAAAACAGTCAAAGACATGAAGTTGTCGCTGAAGGAGTAAATCTGCTATGATGGCAAATTCGGGGACTATTATAGGCTGAGGCCACGCCCCATTGGATGTGCAGTTGCTGCAGCACAGCCTATGAGCGAGCCAGACGCTCAATGTGCTAGCTGTGCAGCTGCAAATGCGTTTTACATATAGGCTTCAGTAAATCGAGGAAAAGGAGTTTCCCCCACTGCGTATAGCTACGCAATACGAAGTGACCGTTCGAAAGGGAACCATGTTTAGATTTGAAATGAGGTCTGGGTGTATAATGAAACGCAGCGAGAGCTTGGGGCCTTTTTCTGTATCTGAGATCGGCCCGTGAGGTCGAGAGCCGAGTCTCTCGGGCTCACGCATTTCTTGTCGGGTAAACATTTTTCTTCTTTGTTCTAGAGCATTTGATGTTTTGCATTGATTATCTTTGAATTGATTATGAAATTGTAATGATACATTTACCTGACATAATAAATTGATATATTTGATTATTCTAATTGACTTTGACATTATTTTCATTCAAGAGTTTAAAAAAAATAGTAAAACATTCGCTCACATTTAATGATACACGGATATCATTAAAACCCTTTTCATTTATGGAGTCAGATGAAATAACGAGTTAATAAATATGACCAAATGTATTGAATTTAACCAAAAATACTTTGCCACGAGAAAAGACAGTAACACGCAGAGACCTTCACCCGCTTCAGTGCACGTTTTCCGGAAACGTCACGCCCCGTACCTTTACCAGTAGTTTGTGCTTTGGTGTATTATAAGCAATGGCGTCAATCGGACAAAGAGAATGCTAGTGAAGATGATCGAGCAGAACCTGTTCAAGAACGGCTGTTAAACAACGTTTCAGAAAGGTTTGTTTTTTGTTGTTGTTTCTGTCTCATTTCTTTTTAGATACGCTGTAATTAAATTGTACTAATTATTATAATATTACAAAAAATAAGCTTCATATTCATAAACAAGAATTTCATATAATCATTCTAACAAATTATACTAACGTTAAAGTCCTCAAAGGGATTATTTTTGAGTAAAGACTGCGGATCTATAGTGATCGTTGCTGACTGTATGGCACCGTTACTTTTGTAATTTTAGAACGATTGTAGCCAAATATTAACCCAAAACGAACACTAAACATTGGGTTTAACGTTACTACAGTAGTAAGCCAAATCAAACACAGAACCATGTTTAGCATGCCTGTAGATAAACAAGCATGTAGATAAACAATACATAAAAGCTCTAATCAAAGAATAATTAACGCTAATTCCAAGTTCGCTGTTGAGATTTTAAAAAGTTTGTAACGTTAGGTTTGAATGAGCATCTAAAAAGCTGGTTTGCAGAGCCAAACAGCGTTGTCATTTGTTTACTTCCTTGCTGCAACGTACAATTAACAATACGAACTATTGCAGGAAAACACATCGACGAAAAATAAATCATGCTTACAGGTTGTGGCCCGTAAACAACAGCTTCTGTTCTTAAAGTTGGAACTGCTCCATCTTTCAGGACAAGCCGTTGTGCGAATCCTGCATTGAACTCGCGAAGATTGTGGAAGCTTTCCTCCGTGTGCAGCACAGAGAGCGAGATTTGGGTAATAATTATGAGGGACCTTGTTAAAAATAAATTTTTACCATTGATCCCTAACTAGTGATGGGTAATTCATGAACGACCCGTTCATTGCGTCTGTCACGTGACAAATGAACGAAAGACTCGGAAGGTAAAGTAATTATTTATGTTACATTTATTATTTTTGACTGCATTATAATGATTTCTTAATTCAGAATATGATCAGGATTGCGTTGGTGGATGTGTTCGGGGAATTTGGCTGTTAAAAGTATAACATTTAAAGCCACTTGAATGAACGAAATGACTCGAAAAAAGATTCGTTCATTTTGATGAACGAGATCAAACAAGAGAGTCAGTAAAATGAGCCGAACTTCCCATCACTATCCCTAACTCCCCCGACCCTAGGAAGGCTGAACAAAGTGGACCTGCAATCCGGATAAAAATAACAGCGTTTCGACGGCATTGCGGCAACAACAGCCTACTATACCACAACAACTCTTCTCCAAAGCAAAAATGGCCTCGCCCTTATTTAGTATTCTCGGAGGAGGGGTTTATGTAAATATTGGGGTTACTGAAGTCAGCAACCCTGGAGGAATGTCATGTCCCTACCGGCTGTTTGCTGTAGTCCTTAGAAATTGATTTCTTTAAAAGCAAATATCTCCCTTTGCTTTGAACTTTGAGCGCTGTAACTTTGTAGATGTTGTTTATGCTCAAACAGCAACATTACACACTAGCTAAAGTTAGAAAAGTGAAATCGTGTTTTACCACCCCTTTAATTTGGCTATTTGATTACACCCTCCAAAAAGACCCTAAACTCGCAGAGATCGCAAAAAGCATTTCCCTTTAACAACAACAGAGTTCCTCACTGGCTATCAGCCTGGCTGTTGTTGTACATACAATGCACTGGCCGGTACAGCTTTAACACTTTGACAACTAAGTTGTTCCAGAGACTCTTTAGAGACCAGAAACAATATAATGTAATTTATATTCCTTTTAATATAATATAATTGTATTATAACTCGAATTATAATATACATTATATTGTAATCGCCAAGCAGGGCATTAATTGGAGAAGTGTGACATTAATCCTTACAATTCGATTTCATTGGCCTGCTACCCAGTGCCAAAAGGGGAGGGGATGTGCTTTTATTTTTTGCCTTTACAAAAACACGACCTGAAGTGTGGCACAGGTAATAGCAAACCAAATCATCCTTACTAAAATTGAATCTGATCAGAGAAGTAAATTTACAAGGAGGGTGTGAACAGAAATATCACAGCCTTTTGCAGGTCAAAAGAGATCTGCACTAGTGTGAACGACACCACAAAAAAGCAAATGCTTTGCAGGCAACACCGAAACAGGTGAACTAATTTCTGCCCACAGATCTGACTGTAAAGAGAGCAACTTTGAAGTAAAGCCATGGGCATCGACCCATTTGATCTCATAAAAATATGAGTGAGAAAAACTCGGGTTAATCCAGAAAATTTCTCCAGCAGAACTGGGGCCTCTAATGCTCATGACACAGTAGACTGTGAAGGCTCAACTGCAAGAGCAGCTTTTAGGTGTCACACACTGCACTGAAACAACAGCAATAGTTCAGACCTGGTCAATGAAACTCGGTTTCATGTGACAACTGGAATTAAAATTGCAATGGACATGAGAATGGAACAAGTAAAAGAATTCCACATGTCTGAATTTGATGCTGTTGAAAACATCAGAATTAACTGTGATTCTCTATGCATTTGTTTCTGTCTCAGGTTTACTTCTGCAAATTCCTTGGAGGACAGATGCCAGGATGGGCTGGACCCAACCTGGATCAGAGCCAGGACAGCGGGATTGTTAGAACATAACCTGAGACTCGGGAGATGGGTGAAAAGACACTTCAAGAGGCCATTAACATCTCACAATAGCACATCACTATATAAGCATGGCCTCCAAGTATTATACTTGGAGGCCATGCTTATATAGTGATGTGCTATTGTGAGATGTTAATGGCCTCTTGAAGTGTCTTTTCACCCATCTCCCGAGTTCTGGATTTCTGGAAATCGAGTTCTGGAAATCACCCATCTCCCTGGGCAGACAACTGGAACTAAATTTACAACACAATTGTTATAGATTAGACTCCACCCATCTCCTAGACATGAACACTGAACACACACCTCCATCACTACACCCTCACATCATCTGGAATTGATTAAGTCTATCCAGCCTGAACACTACACATAATAAGAAGATAAAGATGAGATAGAGTTCGAAAGTGTCACTTCACTAAGGATAACTCAGTGGAATGAAAACGTATGCCAGATCTATTGTCAATCTTCACACTAACAGATCTGGATAGCTTCACACACATAGGATGGTAAAGCTGATCCCATGATGACCGTCTAACAGAGACACACATAGCATACGCTATTCACAACACTCTGCCAACTGATGGGAAAACACTGTCATATACAGTACATATGAATGGCTACAGTCACAAATCGATGATGCAAATTATAAGCAGAGACAGACTTGCTATTAAATTTCAAAATGTTTAAATTTTCTGATTGTTGTTAGGGTGGTTGGAAAATCAGAGGGCCCCTGATTTCTCAACATACCACTAATAACAGAAACATCATAGAAAACGGATAGATCTGAAGTGTGACCACTTCAATCAATTACAAAATTTACAATTTATCATGTCATCGACTGTGACTTAGCCAGCAAAAACACACACACAAAATTTACAATTTAACCCTGCCATCGACTGTAACATAGCTAGAACACACACACACACACACTCTCTCTCTCTCTCTCTCTCTCTCTCTCTCTCTCTCTCTCTCTCTCGCTCTCTCTCTCTCCCACACACACACACACACATACACACACACACACACACATACATACAGACACACACACACACTCACTCACTCACTCACTCACTCACTCACTCACTCACTCACTCACTCACTCACTCACAACTGTTGCAAGGAATGAACTATCTACATTATTGAATGACTAAGCATGTCCCAAGTCACTTCTTCGATCTACATAGGTGGCTTGCATTGGAAGATTCCTGAACAAACACAGTGATATATATATATGTATATATATATATATATATATATATATATATATATATATATATATATATATATATATATATATATATATGTGTGTGTGTGTGTGTGTGTGTGTGTGTGTGTGTGTGTGTGTATTTCTTCATAATTTTTGATTGAATTATTATTACTATTATTGTTATTACATGATTTATTGATGCATAGAATCTGTTTGATTGTTTAGATTACACTGACCTCTTGCTGCGTTTCCTTTAAATGATTCAAACCAAGAATATTTATATTCCACTACCATTTAACTTCATCACAGTGGTAATGAAGAATTGGATATTTAAAATGAGACCACCTTACCATTTAGGACCTTTTAGAAACATTTGAGACCAAATGTACCAATCGCACTTTCTGACACGAACCCATCTATTGTTTTGTTTTTTTGTTTTGTTGCATTATGTGTTCGTATGCATTTCCTCACGTTTTTAAGTTCATAAGTGCTCAATCGTGAAGTGGACATTTAAGATGCTTTTCAGGTGTCTCACACAAAGCAGTGTGGAACCAAGGTGAACGCCTTCCTCCATTGAGGTCTGCCCAGACAACCGCACCGCTGGAGGTGACAGGATTGGTCAAGAGGGGACCGATTATCATCATGGGGAAGGTACCACAGAAGCAGAAGTTTCTCCATGAAGGAATGACACGTCGACTGAACAAGTCACAAAGGTCCAGATTGACTCTATGAACTTTGCTCACATTCTCGGCTGAACCACAGGAAGAAAACCTGAACCCATTCTTCCACCGGCTGGACTCAAATATACACTTGGTGAGACCAGGTGTTCTGCAGGTGAACACAGCCCTCTGAAAACTTCTACAGATGCTAACATTGCAAAGACAATTTTTGAGTTACTTCTCAAGGATTACAACAAAGATCTTACTGTGACCACGTAAGTGTTCATCTGAATTTGAATCAGATTTCCAATCTGTAAGACTGGAAAATTGTAAGAATGTAGGAGAGGCCTACTCTCATGTCCACCATTCGAGACGCAAGTCTCACTTCAGAATCATTCTATATCTCTTTCGCTCGACCCCCACTCTCTCCCACTCGTGGTGAGATCTCCCAAACTCACACAAGAATCTAAATGGTTTAATGTGAATGATTATCATCGAGTTTTATACATGTTTGATATTAACTGAAATGTCTCAGTGCGACTGGTACAAATGTCTCATTCCGTTTCATATTGGGTAAAGTAGATTAACAGATAAGAAATAGATTAATGGATTAGTTATTATTAGTAGTTATCTATCAACACCGTTAATTATACTTAGGCTACTTTTCAAAAATTAGCTATAGTTACTTCATGTTTCTTGTTGATTAGAGCCCCTATGGAGTGGACAGAGCAACATGATGTACTTCTCTGTAGAGAAATCCTGCTCACAGAACCATACACGTACAAGAAGGGCAGTGTTGATTAGGGCAAGGCCTGGTCAACAATTGCAGACACACTGAATTGCTCTCAAGATCTCAAATTTAGGGTTATGCAGAGGTCAGTGAGGGAGAGATTCAACTTGATTTAGGCGAAATACAAGGCCAAAAACAACAAAGACGAGAAGAGCAGTGGCGCATCGGCAGAAATAACAGAGCTTGATGAACTCATTGAAGAAATAACAGAGAAAGAAAAAGCAGCTGAGGAAAACAAAGGGAGTGATGAGAGTATGAGGAAGTTAGAGACGGACAGGGTCAAAGCAGAAGAGGCAAGGAAGAGGGCCATGGAGAGGGTTAGCCAGACCAACAGGAGTCTTAGTGAAGAGGGAGAGGACTGGACAAACAACAAACGTAGGAGAAGGAGTGGGAATGACACCATTGATTTTTTGAGGGAGAGAAGCCAGACTGAGAGGGTTCTAAGGGAAAAGGAATTGGAATTGAAAAAAATAAAGGTCGAAGAGCAAGCAAAGGCAGCACAACAAACACAAAAGCAGATGAGTGACATGAAGCAACTAATGCAACAGCAGCAACAGCAAATGCAGGCAATGCAGACTATTCTACTTCAGCAACAGCAAGGGCAAGCATTACTTAGCCTCACTGAAAATTTGTCAAATAAATGATTATTTTATTTTTTGCTATTTAAAAACATTTCTTTGTGATTTCATTCATAAAACATTTCAATGTATAAATCATTCTATTAATAATAAAATATAGAATCTGCTAACATAAAATAGCATACATTTTTTAACATTTTGTTAGTAGCCTATACTGTATGTATATTGTGTTTGTGCAAACTAACTAACTAACTAACTAACTAACTAACTAACTATATATATATATATATATATATATATATATATATATAGTCTATATTTTTTTTAATAATAAAATAGAAATCTGTTATGAAATGTCTCATTCTTTTATTTTGTTTTTGCATTGTATGATAACTTACCTAAATTGTAAACTGTTTAATTCTGAATATTATATTTTATTCTGGTGCGCTTAACGTTATCGTTTTCTCGGAGTTTAGGCCAGCAACTCAAACATACCAAACCAACAATTACTAAAAACACACAAGAAGACAGGCATTTTGCACGGGCATTGCACTAGTTTTATAAATGTTAGTAAAAAAATACTAAACCAGTCAGAAAGTAGAAATACATGGACATTTTTTATTCTGGTTTTCTACCTCGTTTTGAAACAGTTAGTGAGGCGTATGTGTTCTAGCATCTTCACATAACTTGTTCAATACCAAGTGAGTGGGTCTCAGATGTGACTATTTGATAATTGCTGTGGATTAATTCTTGTACTAATGTGACCGAGAGTTGGTCACATTTTTCACAAATCCAAGAAAGTAGGCAACGAGTAGTAGCAGGGATTTAATAAGATTAGGCTGAAGTTTTGAACTCAGTATTTCTATACTATAACGACCTCCTATATGTCAAAAGATAAATGCACATTTTAATTAGTAATTCATGATTTAATTGTGTACGTTTATCATTTCAGTGACTGCTCTATAATGACATTATATTGTTTAAAGGGCACCTATTATGCAAAATTCACTTTTAGATGGTGTTTGAACATAAATGTGTGTTGGCAGTGTGTGAGCAAAATCACCCTAGAATTATAAAAATCCACCCAGTGTTTTTTTTACAATCTCAATAAATCATAAGCACTGTCTCAGAACGAGCTGTTCTAAGATTCGGCTCAATGTGACGTAGAATTGCGCAAGCCCCTCCGACGTGGTTTGATTGACACTGTGGTTTTGGCATAGACCCCGCCCTCGGTGATCTGTACACCAGCCTCCATTGTTTCAACGACAGCCGGTGTTCTGACGATTTGTGCTGCCGTGTCAAAAATGTCTCCTAAGAAACATAACTGTTCTGTTGTGGGATGTAATAATGTTCATAGTAGTTTTCACTTACTTCCGACATCAGAGCCACTGAAAATGCAGTGGATGGATTTTATTTACGAAGGAAAGGCGCCACTTAAACTTCCAAAAAATGTTTATGTTTGCGCGAATCATTTTCTGACAGACTGTTTTGTGAATGAGGGTCAATTCAAAGCAGGTCTTGTTTCAAAGTTAATCCTCAAGTGTGGATCGTTGCCTACTGTTCGCGATCCAACGTCACCCCCAGTAGAAGTAAGTGTATTTTATGATTGTTGAGCAAATAGTCATTTCAGTCGATGTCAGCCAATTCAACAACAAATGCGTCTAAAGTTGTTATCGTCGTCGTAGGATGTCTTCTGTATATAATTTAAACCTTGTTTGTATAGTGTGTAACCACACGTTTATAAATATATATTTTTTAAAGATATTGTATTAAAAACTGTGCATGTTTTCTGTAAAGACAAGACATCAAAATTGCTATGTTTATACAAAGGCCAGCACATCGACACGAAGATGTAGAACGAGGGATATTGGCGTGCAGACAGAAACATCACATAAATGTAATTTTGTTTGTACGTAGCAAACGTTATCACAGTATTTGTGTTTGTAGTTTCAAAAAATTGTGCCAACGTTATCACAGTTTGTGTGTGTCTGTGTGTGTTGCACATCCATAATTGCAAAGGGGATGCAATTACATCTCTATAAGTACATACATGTATCAAATAACCATTCCGAGACGTCCTGGTCCATTCTCATTTGTGTTTCTTCTGCCGGAGTCTCTTCATCATCTGGGTCTGATTCCGGTTCAAACATGTACGGCTGAATGCCATACAAAACAGCGGGTCTCTCACTTTCAGCCATTCTGCTTCTACCGACTGTTTATTGCCATGGGTATGCAAGTTACGCCCTCATCCAAAGGCAGGGCGGGGATATGCAGCTCATTTACATTTAAGGTGGTACACACCAAAACAGCTCTTTTTAAAACAGGCCCCATAAATGACATTTTCAAATGGTTAATAATTTAACTGTGGGGTATTTTGTGCTGAAACTTCACAAATACATTCTGGGGACACCCGAGACCAATATTACATCTTGTAAAAATGGGCATAATAGGTGCCCTTTAATCTATATTGATATAATCTATTATACATAAGATTTTTCCTTTAGTGCTTTTCCAAATACAAGCATACTAACTTGTGCTGTAATGTCCATTTCTGACTCCCTTGGGAAAACTACTTGGTGACTGTCAAGTCTTTGGGATAGTAGTGCCCAGAAACCAGTCTCTTTGAGACCTTTCCTGAGATCTTTAATCTGGCTTTTAACACGTCCAAGTACCTGAAAACAAAACGTACAAAGACAGTTTAATTTTAAGACAGCATAATAAAGGTTAAATAATTTATTTACGTTTCATAAAACTTTACGTTTTCCATAAACAGTGATCTTAGGCAACATAATTAATTTAGTAGATTGAGATAAACACACACACACACACACACATTCTAGTAATTGCTACTAAGTGAGGACCACGTGAGTATGCCCACCAAGTGAGGACCACCAGTTCTGATCAACATAGAAACGGCCACAAGATGGTGCCCTTATCCAATACACTCCTTTAGATTACAGAAAACACCAAGATTTACATAAAAGTTTTTCAGCATCGGACTGAGGACCGGCAGGCACTTGGGTTTTTAATGATTAATAGGTAAACTAATATGCTGTTTCCATTACTGAATATTTAATAATGTAAATATGTAATGACAAATGCACAATGAGGTTGTCACCATTAACAGGGCAGTGTTTTTATTGAAAACGTTATTGAATAAAAGTGCAAACTGGTTATTTAATCAGGGAGAAGTGTTTGTTTTATTTCCAGTTTTATTGATTTTCTTAAGACATTATGGAAACAATTAAGCCTAGTATTATTAAATTCTGTGTGACTTTTTTCTCAGTTAAGCATAAAGCAATAGTCTAAACTAACTGTTAAGTTGCCGGTCAAGGAAAATGGGCATTGGTTGTAATATGAAATATGATTAAGAACTTTTGTGGTTGAGCAGACCTTTTATAATAAATTGAGTGTAAAATTCAGAAGTGTATGCTTTTTTTTCTTCAGAAAATCATTCCTGTTCCACAGTATTAAACACAAACATGGCAGACATGAACAATAATAATAAATGCTGGTTTATTTAGTACCCAGTCTTGAAAAAAAAATACTCCAGTAACATTTGTGCAGTGATTATTAACATATTGCACTTATTTAAAATGCACAGTTTATAAGAACAATACTGAACTTCAAGGTGTACCCTGAGTATTCCTGAGAGGTAACAAACTGCAGTTGTCAGTTCCTGCTCATAATCAAACTTCTATTTAAAAGATTGGCTTTGCTGTAGGGCATTTGCAGTTAGGGTGCTAACAAATGAACAAACTAACAGACAATAATTCACCCTTTAAAACACGGGAATAATCAGCCGCTTACTTCCTCATCTTAGTTTCCTCCCTCTGTTGTAAGTCAATTCATTCATAATGCAAGCTTTCTTTTAACTTTAACAATTTCATTGTATACAAAATACTTCACATCTTTCCACGTCCGCGCACTTAGGACTGGAGACTCTTTGGCAATGCACATCAGGCACTCCTGCTTCCGAGGAACCTTTTTAAGGGCGATTAACTTGGCAAGGCGTCGTTTGACTGCTGTCCTCTCCTGGTCATTCCAGGGTCTCTTACCTTGATTCTTGACTACCCTTTCTGGAGCATCTATGAAACAAAAACCAAAAGGTGTTTATTAGAAGTTGAGTTGATAATAAATTGAGACCTTATTGAAGTTGTATAACCTTCTGAACCCTGCCTTGATTAACTAATACTAGTAGGCAAGGCAAAGCAAGGCATGTTTATTTATACCGCGCATTTCGTATACGAGGCAACTTAATGCGCCTTACAAAAGAAGATATGTGAAATTACAATCAGGTTAAGGCAAAGCACATACATAAAAACATCAAGACATAGGAAATACACAGTACACGTGGTCACGTGCTGGAATTTTTTTCTTGGGGACCAGAAGGATGACCGGCCATTGACCAGTAAGAGAATATTTGTCAATTAAAACACTTTGTTTACTTTATCACAAAGTCCTTTTCTGCTTGAAGGCCCTATACCTGATAATTTGTTTTATTTTTTGTAAGGTAACATTCTTTTTGACCCATAAAAGTTAGTTGTAAAAGTAGTAATTTGTAAAAAAAAAAAAAAAAAAAAAAAATTGTCACATTTTGACTCCGAAGGACGGCCATGATGACAAAAATACCTATTTCGTCACATTTTTACTAAAAGGTTACAAATTAGGTATAAGACACCGGTCTGAGATACATTGTTGCTCTTCTTGATCCAGAGGCGAGAGCTGTTGAGTGTGTTTGATGACCAGTGACTGACCTCTCTGCAAATAACCCACTATCACTGCACTGTTGACATTCATGTTTAGATGCTACAGTCGAAGCGTGAATAGCTGGTGGTGTCAGAGCAGACATATAGGGTGATTTTTACTGAACACAATTCAGTCTACTCTCATTGCAATTACTGTTATCATTGTTTGAATTTATATGTAGTATTTCACAACTACAGATGTTGTGAAATAAAAAATTGGGATAGATGGCTAGAACCCCTCTTGTTCGCTGTACACGAGGTCCCCCAAGCCTCCACGGGGTTTTCCCCCTTCGAGCTTCTCTATGGGCGCCAGCCCCGCGGGGTGCTGGACGTGCTTAGAGAAACTTGGGAGGACGGACCCTCGGATAGCAGAAATGAAATTCAATATGTCATGGACCTGAGAACAAAACTCCACACTTTGGGGCGGCTCTCTCTGGAAAATTTGTTACAGGCTCAGGACAAGCAAAGTCGGCTGTACAACAGGGGGACTAGACTGCGAGAATTTGCACAACGGAGATAAAGTACTTGTATTACTCCCCACGTCCAGTTCTAAATTACTCGCAAAGTGGCAAGGACCGTTTGAGGTTACACGGCGAGTCGGGGATCTCAATTATGAGGTTATTCGAACAGACAGGAACGGAGCACGTCAAATTTATCACCTTAACCTATTAAAAAAATGGAATGAGGGGGAGTCAGTGATGTTGGCATCGGTAGTGAGTGGGGAGGAGGATCTCGGTCCAGAGACGAGCTCAAAATCACAATCTCTCGCTCTGGCACTTGGAGGAGACCACCTCTCGCCGATCCAGATCACTGACATACGTAATCTACAAGCAGAATTTGCTGACGTGTTTTCGCCCCTGCCTGGTCGAACAAATCTCATTCGGCACCACATTGAGAAGGATCCGGGCGTAGTAGTGCGCAGCCGGCCATATCGTTTGCCTGAACATAAAAAGAAAGTGGTTCAGGAGGAATTAGAGGCTATGCTGGACATGGGGGTAATAGAAGAGTCCAACAGTGACTGGGCTAGCCCGATAGTTTTAGTGCCTAAAACGGACGGCTCGATTCGGTTCTGTGTGGATTATCGCAAGGTGAATGCCGTGTCGAAATTCGACGCGTATCCAATGCCTCGGGTTGATGAGCTTCTTGATCGGCTAGGTACTGCTCGTTTTTATTCGACACTGGATTTAACGAAAGGATATTGGCAGATCCCCTTAACTCCAATATCTAAAGAAAAAACAGCTTTCACAACGCCGTTTGGTTTACACCAATTTGTCACACTTCCTTTCGGTTTGTTCGGGGCTCCGGCCACCTTTCAGCGTTTGATGGACAGGATTCTCCGGCCGCATGCTGCATATGCCGCTGCCTACTTGGATGACATCATCATCTATAGTAACGACTGGCAGCGCCATATGCAGCATTTGCGGGCCGTCCTCGGAGCGCTGCGAGGGGCCGGACTCACGGCCAACCCAAAGAAGTGTGCGATTGGGCGAGTGGAAGTTAGGTATCTGGGTTTCCACTTGGGTCATGGGCAGGTGCGTCCCCAAATTGATAAGACGGCAGCAGTTGCGACCTGTCCAAGACCTAAGACCAAAAAGGAGGTTAGACAGTTCCTGGGGCTGGCGGGATATTATAGAAGGTTTGTACCTAATTATTCGGACCTCGCTAGCCCGCTGACTGATCTAACTAAAAAGGAGGCACCAGATACCGTCCAGTGGACGGAGCAGTGTCAGCAGGCCTTTACCCAGATAAAGGCTGCTCTATGTGGCGGACCGCTCTTACAGGCTCCTAACTTTTCTCTCCCTTTTATTCTACAGACAGACGCGTCGGACAGGGGGCTGGGCGCAGTCCTGTCCCAGGAGATGGAGGGTGAGGAGCGGCCGGTGCTGTACATTAGTCGGAAGCTCTCCAAGAGACAGACTGAGTACAGCACCATTGAGAAGGAGTGCCTTGCCATCAGATGGGCCGTTCTCACCCTCCGCTATTATCTCTTGGGACGGGAGTTCACCCTCTGTTCGGACCATGCTCCCCTGCGGTGGCTCCACCGCATGAAAGATACCAACGCGCGGATCACCCGGTGGTATCTAGCCTTACAACCTTTTAAATATCAGGTGATCCACAGGCCGGGTGCACAGATGGCTGTGGCTGACTTCCTCTCAAGGAGGAGGGGGGGGGGGGAGGGCTGCAGACCGGATGGCTCCCCGGCCTGAGTCGGGCGGTGGGGGTATGTGGCAAGGGGGGCGTGGTTTTAGCGGAGTCTGTAGCGGAGAGCGAGGGCGGAGCCGAGCGGTGAGTAAGTGGGTCAAGTGCAAGATGACGAACACCTGTTTCTGATTGCAGTGATTGGCGTGGGGAGACCGAATAAAAGCCGGATGTCAGAGAGAGATCGGGCGAGAGAGAGAGGGACTGGGACCACGTGCACACATGGACTGAGTTTTTGATGCTGTGTTATTTTGTTTGTGGAACGTGCTATAGGCTATCTATGGTGAAGGCGCTCATGCGCAACTGTGATTCCTGTTCCGAGTTATTAATAAAAGTGTACGAGACCCAGTCACACCGACCCTTGTCTTCTTCCATCCTCAACATATTGAACCTTGAACTTTGTTACAGAAACCAACACACATACAGTCAGCTAAGGCCCACGGTGTTTAAGTCACGCCGCGGCCAGACTCCACCGAAACTTCTCGCTCGTTCAGTTCCAAACAATGTGACTGTTCCAGTGTATTTTGCAGTAAACAAGCCGGTACCACAGCCCGCTTGCCTGCACACAAACGCCATTTTTACGGCGACCCAGATAAATCCCAAAAAGAGTGTATTTTCTGGTATTCCAGCCACGGCCGAAGGTGTTATGAGTGTTGTAAGAATGCCCACGTCTCAGTGCCCATTCCCAGACACAGACACAGCCCGCCACAGTTCAGGGCTAGCACAAATAAAGTCGACTCATGTCGATTGTGCAAAAAATGTAGTGAATGTGCCCACGACACAGTGCCCACAAACACTACTCGATGCGTGTCCCACGGTTTCTGTACAAACGAAACCAACACACATTCAGTCAGCGCAAGCCGACGGTGTTCTCAGTGCAGTGAGTGTGCCCGCTGTCCCGCGCCCACATTCCCTCACAGACACGCTCAACCCCACGGGGTTTTGAAAATTGAAATACGAGTTGAAAATACGGTAAACAACGAAGTATCTCATCTACTTCGAGCCGAAATAGCGAAACTACTGAGCAAAAGGGCCATAGAACCTTTATCTCAGGCTCAGAGCGAAGGGGGGCTATACAGCAGATATTTTCTGGTACCGAAAAAAGACGGGGGTCTCAGACCCATTCTAGATCTACGGCAGCTGATCAGAGCGCTTGTGAAGTGCCAGTTCAGAATGCTGACAACCAGGAAAATCCTCGCGCAAGTTCACCAGGGAGACTGGTTTATGTCAATAGATCTGAAAGACGCCTATTTCCAAATACAAATAGCGTCACGTCATAGGCAATTCTTGAGATTCGCCTTCGAGGGCCAGGCATATCAATACACAGTCCTGCCGTTCGGCCTGTCCCTAGCACCCCGTACATTTACGAAGTGCATGGACGCAGCTCTCGCACCCCTGAGACTTCAGGGCATGCGAGTCTTGAACTACTTGGACGATTGGCTGATTCTAGCTCGATCACACTCAGAGCTCATAGAACACAGAACCACATTACTCGAGCATCTCGAGAATCTGGGTCTCGCAGTCAATTGGGCGAAGAGTTCGCTGTTTCCCAGCCAGAAAATTTATTTTCTGGGAACAGTGCTGGACTCGCTGTCTATGACAGCACGTCCGTCGCCGGAGCGCGGACTGGACATTCAGCGCGCCGCGAAATCCTTCTGCCGCGGCTCTATAGTCCCGCTCAAAAGGTTTCAGAAAAGGTTTCTTCGGTATTTCAGCTGGGCCTGCTTCGCATGCGCCCACTGCAGTTATGGCTGAAAGCGCGAGTTCCACCCCGGGCATAGACCTCTGGTCTGTTTCGCCTCAAGGTCGACATGGAATGCGTTTCGGCTCTGGAACCTTGGAAAATAGCCGACTGGTATCAGTCAAGCGTGAGTCTGGGGACTCCCTCGAGTGTGAAGGTGGTGTCCACGGACGCCTCCACCTCGGGATGGGGAGCGCTGCTCGAGGGCAGACCGTTCTTTGGCCAGTGGTCAGAACGGGAGAAGCTTCTACACATAAACTGTCTAGAACTGTTGGCAGTCGACAACGCGCTACGGTGCTTTTGTCCCCAGTTAACAGGCCACCACGTCTTGGTCCGGTCGGACAACATGTCAGTGGTGGCATACATAAATCGCCAGGGCGGCGTCAGGTCCCGAAACCTGTACAGGCTGACGGAACGCCTCCTGGTCTGGGCTCAGCACAACCTGCTTTCCCTGAAAGCAGCGCATGTGCCTGGTCGCCTGAATCTGGGACCAGACAGTCCCCCTCTATGCTTATCCCCCCGCCTCGCTCCTGCCTCAAGTGCTGGAATGAATCAGGGAAAACGGATGCCCAGTGCTGCTCGTGGCTCCGCTCTGGACGAACCAGATTTGGTTCCCAGGCTGAATCCTCCCAGACCCCCCCTCAGTCCCTGTGTGGGACCTTTCTACGGTTTTGGAAGCCATGAAAGGTGCCCCATTCGAGCCAATCCATTTGTCAGACATGAAACATCTGTCTTTCAAAACGGTGTTTCTTATGGCTCTCGCTTCAGTGAAGCGCATAGGGGACTTACAAGCGCTCTCAGTAAGCGCGTCATGTATGGAGTTTGGGCCTAATGACTCAAAGGTCATACTCAAACCAAGGCACGGGTACGTGCCCAAATCCCTCTACACACCGTTCAGGGCCCAGGTTATTTCCCTGTGCGCCCTCCCGGTTCATGATGAGGAGGATGCGAGTCTCCTTTGCCCTGTCAGGGCACTGAGAGTTTATGTATCCCGCTCGTCTGTCTTCAGACAGACCGAGCAGCTCTTTGTTTTGTTCGGTGGACGCTCCAAGGGACTGGAGCATCCAGATGGATAGTCGATGCCATAGCGCTGGCTTACACTTCTAAGGGCCTGCAGTGTCCTTTGGGTGTCAGAGCGCACTCCACGAGAGGCGTGGCCTCGTCGTGGGCTTGGTCTAGCGGGATTTCCTTGCAAGATATCTGTATGGCGGCAGGCTGGGCCTCGCCGTCTACACTTATAAGGTTTTATAACCTAGAGGTTCCCACCTTACAGGCCAAGCTGCTGTCGGTCTAGAATTCAGTACTATCTGCCCTGCTGCGCCGGCGCAGAATGCTGAGTTTTGCTTGTGCATCGCTCACTGATCGATAAAACAGCTCTATGGGTGTTGAATAACCCGTACTTATACCCAGTTCAGGCTGAACACGTTCACCCTGTCTGCGTGAAACACTGTTAACATAACTAGCTCCTGTGGGATGCTATTTCATGGGGAATGATGCTTGTAGCCTCTCTTCTCCAACTCTCTGTGAGTCTATGGTGATTATGCAATATATGAGCCCCGGGCTACTGCCCTTGGGACTTTGGTGTCGGATCCCAGTACGCACGGCGTGTTGCATTGTGTTCCCCATAGCGTAAGATATTACGCAGTACGAGAGATACTCTCGTAAGAGAACGTACTTGGTTACTAACGTAACCTCGGTTCTCTCTAGAGAGGGAACGAGTACTGTGTATCTTGCCGTGCATACAACAGCGCTGGTTCGTTTTAGTGATGAAAACCAGTTTGTATCAGCCTGTCGAGCGTATTTATAAGCCAAGGCCACGCCTATTCTGGCGGGACGCAGGGCCTCTCTCGATAGGCTGCTGCTGTTGCCGCAGGGCAGCCAATAGGTGCGCGAGCCGTCTTGCCTATGTCTGCATGCTGCCGCACAGCGTTTTACATTAATTCAAAATTAAGGATAATTTTTGGCTTCAATATCTCGTGGAAAAGAGGTTTTCCCCATAGCGTAAGATATTACGCAGTACTCGTTCCCTCTCTAGAGAGAACCAAGGTTACGTTAGTAACCGAGTACGTTTTGTCTTTGTTTAACTGAAGAAAGTTTTGGCACATCCAATTGTTTACTTCATCAATTCAATTCAATTCAATTCAAATTTATTTGTATAGCGCTTTTCACAATACATATTGTTTCAAAGCAGCTTTACAGAAAGTGCATTTCAGAAATGTACGTAAAAAATACAGTTAGTTAATCATCATGTATTAATTTAGGGCATAACATATCGCCGGCGTTGAGTCGTCTCTTCACAGGCGTCGAGTCGTCTCATCGCAGGTGTTGGGGACTCTGAAGTCTCCGTGAGAGGCTGGATACAGACTGTAGCTGAAGAACGCTATTTACCTCGGGACTAGCGTCCCGAGATAACAGCAGAAAAGCAGATGGGAAATAATTAGCGTAGCTGCTGTTCATAATATTAATGCATTCGATCTGATTCAACAGTAGTATAAGAGGCAAGCATTATGTGAATGCTTGGCTGAAGAGATGCGTCTTTAATCTAGTTTTGAACTGGGAGAGCGAGTCTGAGCAACGAACAGTATCAGGAAGGCTATTCCAGAGTTTAGGAGCTAAATGCGAGAACGCCCTGCCTCCTTTAGTGGATCTGGATATCCTAGGAATGACCAGAAGCCTCGAATTTAGGGATCTTAAAGAACGCGATGGATTGTAGGGCGATAGAAGGTCCATTAAATATACAGGAGCTAGACCATTTAGGGCTTTATAGGTCAGTAATAGTACTTTGTAATTGATACGGAACTTAATAGGTAACCAGTGCAGAGATGATAAAATTGGTGTTATATGATCATATTTTTTTGACCTAGTAAGAACTCTAGCAGCTGCATTTTGCACTAACTGTAGCTTGTTTATTGAGGATGTAGGACAACCAGCTAATAAAGCGTTACAGTAATCTAGTCTTGAGGTCATGAATGCATGAACTAAATTTTCTGCATCAGAAACAGATAGCATGTTACGTAGCTTAGCAATATTTCTAAGGTGGAAAAAGGCTGTTCTTGTAACATATGATATATGATTTTCGAAATACAAGTTGCGGTCTAGTATAACACCCAGGTCTTTTACTGTAGTGGATAAAGTAACTGGACATCCTTCTAAATTAAAGTTGTATTGTACGAGGTTTTGTGGGTAGTTTTTTGGACCAATAAGTAATACCTTCGTTTTATCTGAATTTAATAGCAGGAAATTACACGTCATCCAGCATTTTATATCTTTAAGACACTCTGTCAATTTAGATAAGTTAGTGTTTTCATCTGGTCTTGATGAAATATATAATTGAGTGTCATCAGCATAACAGTGGAAATTAATTCCATGTTTTCTTATGATATTACCCAGTGGCAGCATATATATTGAGAATAGCAGAGGGCCTAACACCGATCCTTGCGGCACTCCATAGTCTACTGACGTTATCTTCGATTTTTCCCCATTTAAACAGACAAAATGGTAACGGTCTGATAAGTACGATCTAAACCAGCTTAATGCCTGTCCCTGAACACCAGTGTAGTTTTGTAGTCGATCCAAGAGTATTTTATGATCTATAGTGTCGAACGCAGCGCTAAGATCGAGTAGAACTAGTATTGAGATACAGCCTTGGTCAGAAGCTAAAAGTAAATCATTTGTAATTTTAACTAGCGCAGTTTCTGTGCTATGATGCGGTCTGAATCCTGACTGAAATTTTTCATAGATATCATTTTCTTGCAAGAAAGAGCACAATTGAGCGGACACAATTTTTTCTAGTATTTTAGATATAAATGGAAGATTTGAAATGGGTCTGTAATTTGCTAAGTTATTTTGATCTAATTGCGGTTTCTTAATAATAGGTTTTATTACTGCCAGCTTAAATATTTTTGGAACATGACCTAAAGATAAAGACGAGTTAATAATATTGAGAAGAGGCTCTTCCACTACAGGTAACACTTCTTTCAGTAGTTTAGTGGGTATTGGGTCTAATAAACATGTTGTTGGTTTCGCTGCAAAGATAAGTTTATTTAGCTCTTCCTGTCCTATAGTTGTAAAGCGGTGTAGTTGTTCTTGAGGGGCGATAATTGAGGCTGAATCATAAGACACCATAGAGGATTGTACATTTACAATTGTATTTCGGATGCTTTCTATTTTCTCATTGAAGTAATTCATAAAATCATTACAACTATACTGTAACGGAATATTTTGCTCTGGTGATGTCTGTTTATTTGTTAGTCTAGCCACGGTGTTAAATAAAAACCTTGGATTATTTTGGTTATTTTCTATAAGTTTGCGGAGATGCTCAGCCCTGGCTGCTTTTAGAGCCTTTTTATAACGTGACATACTGTCTTTCCACGCGATTCTAAAGACCTCTAAATTAGTTTGTTTCCATTTACGCTCTAAGTTACGAGTTTCTCTCTTGATAACATGTGTAGTACTATTGTACCATGGTGCTTTAGTTTTCTCTCTAACCTTTTTTAATCTAATTGGTGCAACAATATCTTATGTACTAGAGAAAATGGTGCTCAAACTGCTAGTCATTTCCTCTAGTTCATCTGTTTGTTGGGGTTCACTGAGCAGCTGAGATAGATCAGGTAAGCAATTTGTGAATCTATCTATAGTGGTTGGAACGATTGTTCTGCCTGGTCGATAACGTGGCGCAACATGGCAAATTTCAGCAGTACGTAATATGCACGTTACCATACAATGATCAGTGAGATCGTCACTTTGCGCTATAATATCTATATCGGTTGGATTGGTTCCATATGATATAATTAAATCTAGTGTATGATTTAGACGATGAGTGGGACCACTGACGTTTTGCTTGACCCCAAATGAGTTTAATAAATCTGTAAACGCAGCCCCTAACGCATCATTTGTGTTATCTACGTGTATGTTAAAATCTCCAACAATTATTGCTTTATCGGCATTGACCAATAGATCTGAGAGAAAGTCTGCAAACTCTTTTAGGAAATCAGCATAGGGCCCTGAAGGTCTATATACGGTCGCCAAGGCTAGAGATAATAGGGATTAATTTCTTACATCTAAGAGCGTAACATTTAGCACAAGTACTTCGAACAAATTAAACCTGTGACCTGTTTTCTGAGTAACATTAAGGATATCTCTATAGATTGTTGCAACACCGCCGCCACGACCGATCAGACGGGGCTCATGCTTATAACAGTATCCTGGTGGAGTAGACTCATTTAGACCGAAATAATCATTTGGTTTAAGCCAGGTTTCAGTAAGGCACAGAACATCGAAATTATTATCTGTGACCATTTCATTTACAATAACCGCCTTAGGTGTGAGCGATCTAATGTTTAGAAGACCTAGTTTTAGAAATTCTTTTTGTTCACTGAGATTTAGATTTTCTGGTTTAATTACAATAAGATTTTTCCTAGATCCTAAACTAGATTTATTGTTTGGCCTCACTAGACGAGGAATAGACACAGTTTCTATATAATGTTCTACACTACTTGTATCAATTAAGTTGGGACAGCAGAGATTGTGATTTGGACTTTGACTTACTAGTCAGATGGTGTGTAACGTCTTGGAGATGTTGTCCGACAGCACAGCCGCTCCGATTCTGCTGGGGTGCAGGCCATCAGCACGGTAGAGCCTAGGTCGCTCCCAGAACAGATTCCAATTATTTACAAAGAGCAGTTTCTGTTCATTACACCATGATATTAACCATTCATTTAGAGCAAATAGTCTACTGAACCTTTCTTGTCCTAGTCGGTACGTGGGAAGCGGTCCAGACACGATGATCGTTGCCTCAGGCGCTGTGCTGTGTACCGTCTCGATCAGGCTCCTGTAGTCCTCCTTCAGAACCTCCGTCTGCCGCAGCCGGATGTCGTTCGTTCCCGCGTGCAGCACCACAGCTCCGACGCGCTCGTCACCGTTCAGGATCTCGGGAACATGTGCAGCGACATCTAGAACACGAGCACCAGGAAAGCAGTGAGTGCGCACATTACCCTTACCTGAGGTAGCGCGGACATGACGGACGATGGAACTGCCGATGATCACGGCGTCGTCACGTTCCGACTCGCGAAGAGGGGAGAAGCGGTTCCGGGTGGAGATCTCGAAGACCGGGAGGGGTGGAGAGGTTCTTGGTCTGGTCCTGGCTCGTGTCTTCCGCTGAGGGATCACCCAGGGTCCATGGCTTTGTGTCGGTGCCGGAGTGAATGAAGCCAGAGATGATCGCGTCCTCCTGGGCAGAGAAACGCACGGAGTAGACGAAGTCGGAGTCAAAAAGTTACTAACCACTGACTTGTGAGCATCGGCGCGTGATGTTTCAAGCACTGATCGCCGATCTCGCAGCTCGGCTTGCCTCTCTAGCAGACCACGGATCTGCTTCTCCACGGACTCCAGCTCCAACAGCACCGAATGCAGCTCGAATGTGTCCTTACCTGCACTCAGAGGTAGCGTTAGACACACATCCGATATATTCGCCATTATAACAGATGAACAGTAAATTAGTAGTGATACTACCAATATCACTACTAATTTAGGACTGAAATCCTGGATATAACCCGTATCCTTTCAGTGAAACGGGTGTAAAATCAGACGGTCGATAGGCGCGAGGCCACGCGTGAAATGCTAGCGGGCTAAAAGGCTAGTAGGCTAGTAGCTGGGATTCGCAAAGTTGGATCTAAGTAGCGATATCAAAGCAATCCGATTGTTTTTTATAGGGAATAGTATCGAGGATAAGTTCACACGATATAAAAATAGAAAGTACTTGTTTATAAATGAGTGGTAAAGAAGAAAATCAAGGATTAATTAATCAATTTGACGGAGCTCCAAACACAAATCAATGCATTGGCACAGGGAGTCAATGGGGCTGTAATCGTTAGGCGATAGGGCTAAGTAGAGCTGTGTGTCGTCTGCATAGCTATGGTAAGCGATTTGGTTCTTTCTCATTATTTGGCTCATTGGAAGCATGTACAGGTTGAATAGGAGTGGCGCAAGAATTGAGCCTTGAGGGACTCCGCATGTCATGGATGTCCACTCAGACTTATGGTCTCCTATACTCACATAATAACCTCTCCCTCCTAAGTATGACCTGAACCATTTTAGGACTATCCCGGAAAGCCCGACCCAGTTTTCTAGCCTGTCAAGAAGTATGTTGTGATCAACAGTGTCAAATGCAGCACTGAGGTCGAGTAGTACCAGCACTGATAATTTGCCTGTATCAGTATTTAAGCGAATATCATTTATTATCTTTATGAGCGCTGTCTTTATGCTGTGATGCGGTCGAAAACTAGATTGAAAATTGTCAAAGTATGCATTTGAGCTTAAGAATTTGTTCAGCTGATTAAAGACAACTTTTTCAATGATCTTGTCTATGAAAGGAAGATTTGAGATCGGTCTATAGTTGTTTAATATGGTCTTATCCAGATTGCTCTTTTTCAGGAGGGGCTTGACAACTGCAGTTTTCAGGGAGTTCGGAAAACTCCCAGAGAGAAGTGATGCATTTACCACTTCTAGGAGATATGCTTCTAAGCTGTGTAACACATTTTTGAAGAAAGATGTGGGAAGTCCCTCAAGGGCACAGGTTGTCGTTTTAAGGTGCTGTATGGTTTCTTCCAAAATTCTGCCATCAATTTCTTTGAAATCAGACATAGTAACTACTTTCTCAGGCTGTTGTCTGATCTGTCTGACCCCAGCGCAACTCAAGGATGATCTGATAACCTTTATGATATTATTGATTTTCTCAGAGAAGAAGGAAGCAAACTCACTGCACTTGCTGTCTGAGAGCATTTCACTGGGAATCTGGCTTGGGGGGGGGGGGGGGGGGGGGTTGGTCAGTCTCTCTACAGTAGCAAAAAGAGCGCGTGTGTTGTTTATGTTGCTGTTTATAATATTTGAGAAGAAAATCTGTCTAGCTTTGCCTAGTTCCTTATTGAAAGCATGGATGCTGTCTTTGTAGATGTTATAATGGACTACAAGTTTTGTCTTCCGCCACATGCGCTTTGCTTTTCTGCATTGTCTTTTCATATTTTGCACTGCTGTTGAGTTTCTCCAAGGTGCTTTTTGTCTGCCACTCTTCTTCCTGACTTTCACGGGAGCAATATCATCAATTACACTCTTAACTTTTGAGTTGAAAGAATCAAGGAGAAAATCAACAGAGTCAGCAGATATGCTTGGTGTTAAAGATATAGCCTTCATAAATAGTACACTAGTGTTCTCATTTAAGCATCTCTTCTTGACAGACACAGATCTAGCTTCAATGGCAGGAGAGATCAATATATCAAAGAAAATACAAAAATGATCAGACAGTGCTACATCCTTAATAACAATCGATGTTTAGACCCGGGCTATTCAATTGGCGACCTCCCTCCTCCTCTTTTCCTGGCGGTGCGGCTAAATTTGGTTAGATGCGCCTGGCCGCAGTGGCGCCTGCAGCTGTAGGCTACGGCTATACGCACTGTGTGTGTACCATGAGCGCTCCGACTGATCTGAGAAACGTTTTCAGTCCGAATATTTCAGCAGCAGTTATTATGTGTGTCCCGTATTTCTGTCGACTGAACCAGCGATATCAATCATTTGTGAATTAATCATTCTTTGGTTCGATTATTTCCTTTCCATGAATTGGCCAAACGCGCTTGCATAACGGTCTGAAATGATTCGGATTAGTTCGGACCGTTCTCTCACTGAATCATCTGAAGCGATTTCTTGGTCAGTAAAAACAAATAGAGAACAAATAGCGCTGTTTTCAGTTGTTTCACTAGTTTACTTCCCAGCTGGCATTTTAACGTCGAGTCACTGTTGAATCAACGTCAGGTGCCAGTGTTGGATAACCGTTGAATTTTGTTTAGATTTTGCAAATCAGATTGCAAATTGGATTTTGGAACAACGTTATTTTTCTACTGATATATTTCATGGTTTTCATAAAAGTCATGGTTGTAAAAATAATGTTGATTTGACGTAGGCCTACAAATAAACATTTTTTTTTTATATTTCTATGTTGAATCCGTAGTGAGTCAACAACACAACTTCAACTATTTGGTGTTCAACGTTGTTTTAACGTTGAAGTAATGTTTTTTCATAAACTGACATTATTTCAACCACATTTAAACGTTTAATGTCAGTCGAATGCCAGCTGGGTTTGAACTACGCAGCACGGCCCAGTGGATAACGCAAGCTTAAAGGAGTTGCGTTTACTCCCGGTCCCGGACACTATTATTAAACAGCGTTGCGACATCCAGTGAGAAGCGTTCCAATCTGACACATCTCTCTGTTATAAATCACTCAATGATTTTAAATCGGATGAAACAGACTCAACATTCCCAACACGACTGATGAGGTAAATAGCAGAAACATTGTGCCATGAACGAAGTTAGAAGACTATAAATCCCCTAATCACCACCCTTACAAACATTTACCGTGAATGTACTGTAGTAATTTACCATGGTTTGGGCAGAGATGTGGAATATTTATATTGAATACTATGTTATAGTTATTTATATTGCATTAGATTTATTAGGGGGCTAGAGGCTAGAGGCATTTTTTATACACTGGTAGTGATTAGCCATGCATGGTTTATGGGTTTTACCTATGGTTACGAAGTCTCACTGTCAGAATATTTTTATTTAAGCCTATAATAATTATTAATAAAATAATTCTTACCAATAGCTATGATCCTGTATAATTCATATATTTGTACATAGCTATAAATAAGTTATTTATTATGGTCTTATAAATCTGCATACTGTTGGGTACCACATTTCCAAGTAAATACAATACTTTTGTTTACTTTGGCTTACTTATTGATACTGTTATGTTTCAATAAATGCTAAACCCACCGGCCCACCTCAACTTTTCGATTTAATAATCCGGCCCTCGAATGAAGCTAATTGAATAGCCCTGGTTTAGACCCTTACTGATAAGTAAATCTAGAGTATGTCCACGATTATGTGTGGGTCCATGTACATGCTGAGTCAGATCAAAAGTTTTTAAAACAGTTTTGATTTCTTTTGCCATATTGGTTTCTCCATTATCTATGTGAATGTTAAAATCTCCAGCAATGGCAAAACAGTCAAACTCTGAGGAAATTGTTGATAACAGTTCTGTAAAGTCCTCAGCAAAGGCTGGAGAGTATTTTGGAGGCCTGTAAATAATGATAAGTAAAATTCGTGGAACACCTTTTAACACAATACCCAGATATTTGAAAGACGGGTAATTACCAAATGATATTTGCTTACATTGATAGACATCTTTAAAAAGAGCAGCTAAACCTCCACCTCTTCTGACAGCTCTGCAGACACTCATAAAAGTAAAGTTAGGAGGGGATGTTTCATTGAGGACTGTTGCACTACAGCTGTCTTCTAGCCAAGTTTCATTTAGCAACATAAAGGCCAGGTTGTATGCAAGGTTATAATCGTTAACGAAAACGAAAACTAGGTGGGAAAAAATATTGTCGTTAACTGAAATAAAAATAAAAACGAGGCATTACAAAAAAACGATAACTAACTAAAACTGTAATGTGTATTTGGCAAAACTAACTAAAATAAAATTAAAGAGTAAATGTCCTTAGTTTTCGTCTTTGTCAATGTCTTACTGTGCGTTCACACCGGACGCGAATAGAGCGTCAAATTCACGTCTACCGCGTCTAGTTTGACGCTTGACCACTTTGTGTTAATTCGTGTGTCAAGAGTGAAACTGACGCGCGTAAAAACAAAAGTTTGAAGCGAAATTTCCGAGCGTCAGAATCGAAACCCGTTGGCGGCCATCTTTTTTATGTTGATCGAGCATTCATCGAGAGAGTCACCGCTCTGTATTTGCTCTGGAGAGCAGAACGGCGGCGTAGGGGTAATCGTCGCCGTATTTGTGTCCACCAGACCCTTCGAAGGCGAACCCAGTGTGGCGAGTTTCACCATTGGCTCGCTCCAGGAGCTGCGCCTGGATGACGGCGGCTTTCAGCGGTACTTCCGCCTGTCCCGCGCCCAGCTTGATGACCTGTTGTCCCGCATCGGAGCGAGGATCACCCTCGCCCTCATCCACCTAATCTGTCATTTATTTTTGTTTTGATGATAAATGGAGCCAGCCTCCAAAAGTGATTAATCTGTCCTGTGATTTTTCTCTCTCTCTCACACAACACTGTCCAGACACGAACTTATGCAGTATGTTGGTTGTCTTTACATTATAATAATATTTCATATAATCTAGATATGGAATAAATAGCATTCAATACAAAATGAATATGTCTCATATATTGATGTTTTATGTGATCAAATATTTGCTTTGTTGTGCATTAGAACCACAGTCATATTACAAAATAATTTATTGAAGCATCCAGATACTTCACCACGTGACAGCAGCAAGCAGCTAGGCTCCTGATTAGTTAACGCGGCGCGAATTGACGCAGAAGTTCAGATTTTTCAACTCGGGCGGCAGACACGAATTTGCGTCAAACGCGTGAATGCACAAATAGCACTAACTAAATCTTTCGCGCTTAACGCGCCATACGCTCAATTCGCGCGAACTTGACGCGCGAATGAGGCGTATTCGCGTCTACCGCGCCGCGCTCTACGCCTCATTCGCGCCGCAGGAATTTTTGTACGTGCGTAACGCGTCTTTGCATTGACTTAACATTGAAATCACTCGCGCCTGACGCGCTATTCGCGTCCGGTGTGAACGCACTATTAGGTCGCCGCACCGGCAGCCACATTTGCGTTTCGTTATTCATTAAAAAAAACGCAGCGTATTCGTTCAGCTGCATTTCCTTTCCCTGCTCTCTGTCACTCACGCGTCTCTCTCACATACACGCATGCGCATGCGCGCACACACACACACACAGCCCCTCCCTTCCGTGCACTCCGCGTCTCCATGATAACGAGTGTTCGTTGAAAGCAAGTTTGCGAAAGGTTGGTATCTCGTGAACACCTTTACACAATCACACATTAAAAAGTGGTATAACATTTTTTTAAATTCTGAATACAATTTTGTCAGTGTGTAAATGTCGACCCGAGAAGCGATTGCGGCTTTAGAAAGTTTGAGGTAAAATGCAGTTGGGTTGTCGGTGTCAAAACACGATATAAGCTGTAATTCAAATATTAAATAATGTTATGTAATTTTTTTACTGAATGTTTGCTGCTTCAATCCAGATGAGTATTGTATAGGGTAAATTTAGTATAGGGTGTTAAAATTGTACAGCTGTGGGATTTTTATAGGTTGTGAATTTTGTATAGAAGATGTGTAGTTTTTTGGTACGGCGTGTGGATTTTGTAGAGGTAAAGAGATTGAGCTCCTGGCACTCTGAAAGCAGAGTCTTGTGTAGACTGTTTACATATTTGTGCCCATATGTACATTTTATGTAGCTACTGGTGTTATTGTTAATTACATATTTCTGAAATTGTATGATGTTTTTGTTGAGTTATTATTACACAATACTTTTTCGGACCTTTTTAAATCTTGCCCTTGACAAATACCCCAAATTAGAAAAAAAGACTAAAACTAACACTAAAAACTAAACTAAAACTAAGCATTTTCAAAAAATAAAAACTAAACTAAACTAGCAAACCCACTTTAAAAACTAATTAAAACTAAACTGAATTTGTAAACAAAAAGTCAAAACGAAATAAAATAAAAACTAATGAAAAATTGCAAAACTATAATAACCTTGGTTGTATGTGGTTATTAAGTCGTTGACTAGAAGTGATTTATTTTTAAGTGAGCGGATGTTTAAAAGTGCTAACTTAACAGTCTTACTTTTTGTCCCCACAGCAATCTTAGTTTGGCGTGTAATAGGCACCAGATTAGATGGGTTTGCTGTACAGCTTTTGAAGGCCTTATGCCCGTTTCACACATACTCTGTGTGCAGTGCGTATACGGTACAGGAGCAGCACGCGCTATAGTGCTTTCACATATGTTGCGTTTGCAGTGCGCTACTGATCCGCAGTTCCCTTTCAAGGGAACTCGAGCTGCGTTGAGACGCGGTGGGAACGCTCTGCGTGATTGCGTCGTGAAGCACGTGTATAATCAGTCCAATGGAAGAGCGAGACGTCATAGGCGGGTGACGTCATAGACCAGGAAGCTATAAAGCACACCAGAAAACAGACCGCGACAGCTTCTGTTGCCTTCAGCAAGCGCTCTCTGTATACTGTCCTTGTCTATTTACTGTTGTCTGTCACAAGCACATTATCTATCTATATATATATATATATTATGGCGAAACAAGAATTCAAGCGTTGTGTTGTCCCTTGCCCTCGTTTTATCACGGGTGGGGACACACATCAGCTTTGTGTTGCTTGTTTGGGAGTGGAGCATGCCCAGTCAGTTCTCGAGGGAGCTGACTGTGAGCATTGCGAGAAGCTGTCCGTGAGGACGCTCCGCTCTCGCCGGGCGTTCTTTGAGGAGGACGGTTCGGTTCGCGCTCCCCGAGGTGCGGGTCCCGCTGCTGCCGAGGCTCAGCGAAGGCTTTCATCTTGGGGTTCGCATATGGATCTAGTAGCGGGGCTTGAGACGGGCCCAGCCCTTTCTCAACCCTTACCTGCTGGATCCGGTGCCTCTGCCCAGGAAGGAGCCCGCGCTGCGGCTTCTCCTTCCCAGGTTGGGGCACCATTGCTGAGGCTATCCAGTTCTGAGGATCTGGATGTCGTCAGTGTTGATATGGGGGATTTTGAGTCTTCGCCAGCTCATGCCTCCAGTAATGATGAGGAGCTTATGGAGGTTTTATCTCGTGCTGTAGCTAGATTAAATATTGAATGGCCAGCCGATGATTCTCAGAGTGTTTCTAAGAAAAGTTTATTAGATGAAAGATTTCTACCATCTATAACACAGCCTCCACGTCGGGGACTCCCGTTTTTTCCCGATCTCCACAATGAGGTTTCGAGATCGTGGAATAAACCGGCGTCATTCAGAGTATTTAACCCACAAACTTCCAACTACAGTAATGTTTTGGGTGCATCTGACTATGGTTATTTGACGGTGCCTCGGGCTGAAGAGACGCTCGCGAGCTATCTCTCTCCCGAGTCATCGTCATCATTAAAAGCCCCGACGTTACCCACCAAGCCATTAAAATCTACATCTTCGCTGGTGGGTAAAGCTTATTCGGCAGCAGGTCAGGCTGCGTCATGTTTGCATACTATGTCTATACTGCAGGCATACCAGGCTGATCTGCTGAAGGATATCGATGAACGTGAGGAAGTCAGCGCTGACGCAATTCGAGAATTGCGTCGCGCAACAGACCTGTCTCTCCGGGCCACTAAGGAGACGGCCAAATCAGTGGGCCGTTCTATGGCAGCCCTGGTGGCCACGGAGAGGCATCTTTGGTTAAATCTGTCTGATATTAAAGATAAAGATAGGTCTGTTCTTCTGGACGCGCCACTGTCACCTTCAAGTTTGTTCGGCGACGCTATCAATTGTGTCGTCGATAGGTTTCAAGAAACGAAAAAACAATCGGCTGCGTTCCAGAGGTTTCTTCCTCGACGTTTCGATGTCCCCGAGACTGCTGGGCGGAAAATGATTATTAAAACCGAGCAGTCTCGTCCGAGTACAAGCTCCTCACAGCACAGAGTGCATCAAAAACAGAGCGTCGCCACTCGGGCTCCTCCACAATCTGGGGAACCTGGGTGGCGGTCGCAGTCCAGGCCAGCTAGGGGTAGGCAAGATCTGAGGACTGTCATATCTAAGAAGGCTTGGGCTAAGAAGAAGTCCTGACGCCCAAGGCGTCAGGCTTCTGAGGGTGGTCATTTTCGAGAAATCGTTCATCCTCGGCACCCTCTGGGGGGCGATTCTCTGAGGAGAGTCGCAGCGCTGCCACATCGGTTGTTCCCTGCCGGTTCGCCGCTTCAGGGCACCGAGGTGTCAGCGTCCCCATACGATTCTCCGAGGAGGATCGTAGAACGGTCAGTTCGGTTGTTCCCTGCCGGTTCGCCGCTTCAGGGCACCGAAATGTCCGTACAACCGAATCCCGAGGCCAGTCTCGAGAGACTGGTCCCCTTAGTAGAATTTCTGGCAGCGTGGAAACTACTGCCAAATATTTCTCAGTGGGTCCTGCATATAATAGAAAACGGTTACAGAATTCAGTTCGGTTCTCGTCCGCCCAGATTTCAAGGGGTCCTTCCCACAGTGGTGGACCCGAGGCAGGCTCGGGTCATGGAGCTAGAAGTACTGACGCTTCTGCGAAAAGGGGCTATAGAAAGGGTTTCTCCTCCCAGCAGAGAGTCAGGGTTTTACAGCCGTTACTTCATCGTTCCCAAGAAGGATGGGGGGTTGCGTCCTATTCTAGATCTGCGTCAGTTAAACAGCAGAGTTCAGAAACTCAAGTTCAAGATGCTTACACTCAAACAGATTGTATCACAGATTCAGTCCGAGGACTGGTTTGTCACAATAGACTTGAAGGACGCTTACTTTCATGTATCCATTCATCCTCATCACAGGAAGTTCCTGAGGTTTGCTTTCGGGGGCGAAGCATACCAATATCGGGTCCTTCCATTCGGCCTAGGTTTATCACCCCGCACCTTTACGAAATGCGTGGATGCAGCGCTGGCTCCTCTGAGACTCCAGGGCATTCGCGTATTAAACTATATCGACGACTGGTTGATCGTCGTTCCGAGCAGTTGGCAGTTCGGCATCGAGATGTCGTTCTGTCTCACATAAAGAGGTTGGGGTTGCGGCTAAACACCAAGAAGAGTGTTCTCCTCCCAGCCCAGAGGACCACTTTTTTAGGGGTGATGTGGGATTCGACAACTATGCAAGCACGATTGTCTCCAGCACGTATTTCTGTGATTCTCACAGCCGTAAAGATGGTAAAACTAGGCCAGTCACTCACTGTGAAACAGTTCCAGAGACTGGTGGGTCTCATGGCAGCTGCGTCCAACGTAATTACTTTTGGCCTTCTGCACATGAGACCCCTGCAGTGGTGGCTCAGGACCAAGGGGTTTTCTCCGAGGGGAAATCCGTTTCGCACGATCAAGGTTACGCGGCAATGCCTACGTGCCTTGGTCATGTGGAAGAAACCTTGGTTCCTCGCCCAAGGCCCAGTTTTGGGGGCTTCTTGTCGACGCGTAACGCTATCGACGGATGCTTCCCTCACAGGCTGGGGGGCGGTCATGAGTGGCCGCTCAGCGACAGGTGTCTGGCAGGACCATCAGCTTTCGTGGCATATAAACCGACTAGAGATGATGGCGGTATTTCAGGCTCTCAAATACTTCCTGCCAGACCTGAGAGGCCATCATGTGCTTGTCCGCACAGACAACACATCGGTGGTCTCTTACATCAACCACCAAGGGGGTCTGAGGTCCCGATTATTATGCAAACTGGCTCATCAGATCCTCCTATGGGCCCAGGGGAAATTACTGTCACTCAGGGCAGTTTATATTCCAGGGTGTTTGAATGTGGGAGCAGATATCCTGTCAAGGCAGGGGCTGAGGCCCGGGGAGTGGAGACTTCACCCCGAGGTGGTGGAGCTCCTATGGGAGAACTATGGTCAAGCTCAGGTAGATCTTTTCGTATCTTACGATACAACCCATTGTCAGCTTTGGTTCTCCCTCACATATCCAGCTCCTCTCGGACTGGACGCTATGGTACAGGTGTGGCCGATGCTGCACCTGTACGCATTCCCCCCGATATCATTGCTTCCGGGAGTTCTGGAGAGGGTTCGCCAAGAAGGGGCTCATCTACTATTAGTAGCCCCGCACTGGCCGACCCGAGTGTGGTTCTCGGACCTAGTGTCCCTCCTTCACGGCTCTCCCATGGAGATTCCTGTCAGAAGGGACTTGTTATCTCAAGCAGGGGGCACGATATTTCACCCTCGCCCGGAGTTGTGGAAACTATGGGCTTGGCCTCTGAGGGGGCCCAGCTCTTAGAATCTGGTCTCTCGACTGAGGTCGTTGAGACCATCCTTCAATCCAGAGCTCCTTCCACGAGAAAACTATATTCATTGAAATGGAAACTGTTCTCTACATGGTGTGGAGAACGCTTTTTAAATCCTGTTAACTGCCCGGTTGGTACAGTTCTCGATTTCCTTCAAGACCGTTTCTCTGCTGGATTATCTCCCTCCACCTTAAAGGTGTACGTAGCGGCTATATCTGCTTATCGCTCCCCTCTGGGGGCTTCTTCTCTTGGGAGAGATCCTCTTATTATTCGTTTTCTTCGTGGTACATTGAGGCTGAGGCCTGCACTGCACTCTAGAGCACCGGCTTGGGATTTGGCCATTGTACTTGAGGGTCTGGCCCTGGCTCCCTTCGAGCCTATTGAAGAGGTTTCAGATAAATTCCTTACACTAAAAACTCTATTTCTTCTCGCTATTTCTTCTATCAAGAGAATTGGAGATCTGCAAGCCTTGTCGGTGGCTCCTTCATGTCTGGAATTTGCACCTGGTATGGTGAAAGCATTTTTACACCCTAGGCCGGGTTACATTCCTAAGGTCCCCGCTAATGTGGGGGGCCCTATTGTGCTGCAGGCTTTTTGCCCTCCACCTTTCATTACCCCAGATCAGGAAAGTCTCAATCTGTTATGTCCCGTTAGGGCTTTGGATGCCTACGTTCACAGAGCTGCCCTGTGGCGTAGATCAGAGCAGTTATTTGTCTGCTTCGGTTCAACCAAGAAGGGTTGCCCGGCATCGAGACAGGTAATGAGCAAGTGGGTAGTTGAGGCTATCTCACTTGCTCATGAAGCGGCCGGACAGCCTTCACCTATGGCTGTCCGCGCCCATTCTACTAGGAGTATGGCTGCCTCTAAGGCTTTAATTTCGGGGGTTTCCCTTCAGGACGTTTGTAATGCGGCAGGCTGGTCCTCACCGCATACATTTGTCAGATTTTACGACCTAGACCTCTCCACTCCCGGGGCTAGGCTGCTTGTTTCTTAGTGTGCGCAAGGACTCCACACAGAACGGGCATTTCTCATTATGGCGTAGTGGATATGGGGTTCCCACCGCGTCTCAACGCAGCTCGAGTTCCCTTGAAAGGGAACGTCTCAGGTTACGTATGTAACCCTGGTTCCCTGAGAGGGAACGAGACGCTGCGTTCTCCTGCCATACTTCCTGCATGCCCTGAATCGACTTGCTTCAGGCCTTTTCAGAAGCTGTCGCGGTCTGTTTTCTGGTGTGCTTTATAGCTTCCTGGTCTATGACGTCACCCGCCTATGACGTCTCGCTCTTCCATTGGACTGATTATACACGTGCTTCACGACGCAATCACGCAGAGCGTTCCCACCGCGTCTCAACGCAGCGTCTCGTTCCCTCTCAGGGAACCAGGGTTACATACGTAACCTGAGACGTTTCTGTGTGCCACAAAATCAAAAATGGCTAAGTAATTTTGATTTTAAATCCAAACGTTAACTTTGACATTGTTTAAGACATTGAAACAGTATGAAAATTAATTTTAATCATTGTGATTCTTTGTTTTACATGTAAAATTTACATTGTTCCCCCCACCCCCTCCCTCAAAATGTATTTTTTGAGGGGAAAAAAATCATATATGATGGCATTTTGCAACTTTTGGGACTATAATAATACTTTTTTGTTTTTCCTTGACCCTGTAATTTAGTAACTGTAGAACACATTAACTGTAATTATGCGTATATGATGAAATTAATACAGTTTCTTGTCAATCTATGTCTATTTTAATGTGAACAATGCGCTGCCACTTTAATTTAGTGCGGTGCAGCACAGCAAAAATAGACTCGGTGCGGAAACGATCTCTGCACTGCTGTATACGCACTGCACCTGGAACGGATCGCCGGACTGCATCCGCGTGCAGTGTGAAAGCTCTAACCTGTTAAGATGGGTACGTAAAAAAATACTCACCGCATACGCACTGCAAACGGAGTATGTGTGAAATGGGCGTTAGACTTTCTATCCTGTGTTTGAATAGCAATAGAGAAAGATACAGGCGCACTGGGTTCCCGCTTGTTCTGTAACATTTGAGAAAGTTACTGTTATCATAGCGGGGACCCGACACATATCCCTGAGAGCTGGTATCAGTTGTTTCTGGTTCACCTCGAGCCGCTGGAGGAGGGTGTGGGCCCTGGCATTGTGGCAGAGGCCGAAGCGCTCTCACAGGAGGTGGGGAGGGCGAGCTGGGCCCGCAGGCTTTGGTGGTTGCGGGGCCTGCCGTTTTTTGGTTGGTATCTGGGGGCTTGCAGCAAAAGAGTGGGATAGTTTGGTTCCAGCATACACCAGTTGTTCCATTTTCTCTGAGAAGCACAGAAGTGGAGATGCTGGAGAGAGGGATAACGTGTCTGGTGAGAGGGGCTGTTGCTCTGGTGTTATCGGAGGCTGTGATATGTTGTCCTGGTTTCCCTGGCTGTTTTCCAGAAAGTCGTCCTTGGGTGCTGAATCTTGGAGCAGTGCTAGTATGTCACAGTCTGTCTGAGGTGAGCTCTGTAGGCAGGGCTCAGCTGAGATTGTGTCAGTGAGCAGAGGTTGTTGTGGCTGAATGGTGTTATCATTGTCCTTGTGTGATGTGTCAACCACTTGTCCATTCAGGTGCTGAAGTGAAGTCCTGTGGTCATTCATACTGTATCCAGGTGGATTGGCACACACTGCAGAAGGATGATGGAGGGAGAAGTAGATATTGTCCTTTAGCACTCTTGAACCAAGTTTGTTTGGGTGGTGGCCATTCTGTTAAAACAGTTGTCTCTGACTCCAGAAAAGATTGAAGATGTCAATGAAGTTCACTCCTTTTATATTGCAGGTTTTTTGCAGCCATGTATTAACCCTCTGGGGATGGATTGGGCGGTACCGCCCAAAATGGCATACTTTTACAAATGTGTAATTATCTTAAAAACTATTAATGATAGAGACGTGCGGTCTTTTTTGCCGTCTTCCTCAGATTCCGCTGAAAACAGTGCTACCCGATTTGTATATATACACTCTTCCTTGTAGTGTAATATCACTGTGTAAATAGGCCAATGAAATCGATGCTGTTAAACAGATTCCACTCGCAACGACCAATGGAAAAATTGCCATGGAGAGGAATGTTTTTCTTACCCAATCAGAGGAAGGTTACCATGACATATTCTAGCTAATCAGAGCACTCTGTAGCCTTACAAGGGGTGGGACCATAGTTAGAAATAGCGTAGAGTGGATGAGGAGACAGCGTAGAGTGGATGAGGAGACAGCATAGAGTGAATAAGGTGACAGCGAGCGAAAGGAGCGAAGTATTACAGAGCGTACAGAGATCCATATGAGCGAGAGAGATAACTTCATAAACAGCATCATTATTGTATTTTAGCACTTTTATGATGGCGAGCAGCAAAAGATTTACGGCAGATGAAGCTTTGGAACAGTTACTGGAAAGTGACGACGATAAATCCGGAGCAGACAGCTTTTACACAGACGATGAGATATTTTACCAGAATGGGGAAGATCCATTTGAGGACTGGTATGTAACTTCAAATAACCTCTTTATCATTATAATTTATTGTCTCATATTTTGAGTGTGTATATATTGGATTTTTAGTCAGAGAGAGATTGAGACATGAAATGTTTGTTTTAGTGTACAGTATCCCCCTCCCCCTTCCCTGTAAGCTCAGTTCAAAAGTGATGAAATGTGTTTTTAGTGGACAGTGGAGTTTCATAGGGTTACATGAGTTTATAGTGGACTTGTTCATTTTCTACATTGAATTTTGACACAAAAAGAAGCTTCCAGTTTCATTGTGTAATTGCTCTCTCCTTTTACATTTATTTCAGTAATGATAATGACCCAAGTACGTCATCAACACCGGCAACAGCACATCAGCTTCCACCGACGAGGCGATTGAGCCTGCCATGCACGACACCTACACCGGCAACAGCACATCAGCTTCCACCGAGGAGGCGATTGAGCCTGCCATGCACGACACCTACACCGGCAACATCACCTCAGCTTCCACCGAGGAGAGAAACTCCAACACGCAGGCAATCTACACAGAGTGTTCAGAGGCCCACACCGAGCTGTTCAAGATCACGCTCCCCACACCGTACAGCACCTGAACAACACTGGAAAACCGAAAGCGATCAAGATGTGGCACCCATTCTCCCCAGGTTTGCACCTGCCAGGCCCCCAGGAGTGCAACTCGATAAATCCAAAGTGTACAGTCCACTTGATTTGTTCCAGCATTTTTTCAGCAATAATGTCATCAGACAATTATGCAGTAACACAAATAAGCAAGCTACAAAGAGGATAGGACTTCAATTCAAATGGACTGATGTCACCCCCACAGACTTCCTAAAATATCTTGCACTTGTTATTTTCATGGGACTGCTAAACCTTGGATCAGTGAAAGCTAAAATTTTTAGTGCCATTTCCAAAGAAAGTGATGCCAAGGGACAGGTGGCTCAGGATTTCCTCAAATGTGCACATGAGTAATCCGGCTGAGGACGTTGTGAATGACAGCAAAAAGGGCACATCAGACCATGACCCACTGTTTCGCATCAACCCTCTGATGACAGAAATCAAGGCAGCATGCAAGTCCTTTTTACCAGCCAAACAGAAATCTGGCAATAGATGAGAGGATGGTGGCAACAAAAGCCAAAACAGGAATGACACAGTACATAAAGGACATACCGACTAAGTGGGGATTCAAACTGTTCATCTTGGCCGACTCTTCAAATGGATACACGTCTAGCTTTACCGTGTACACTGGGAAGGCAAAGTTCCCCACTGGCTTTGGACTTTCCTATGACGCAGTTGTGGGCCACCTGGACAAACCGTATTTGGGAAGTGGTTATCACATTTATTGTGATAAATTTTATACAAGCCCTCAGCTATTCAGACACCTGTCATCTCTGCACTTTAGAGCCTGCGTACATATAGAGAGGGGAGGAAGGAAACCCCTAAATCCACTGTGAATGCCCTCTCCAAAAAATCCAAAAGAGGCACAATCAAATGGATCCGAGATGGTGACTTGCTCTTTGTCAAGTGGATGGACACAAGATAGGTGTCCATCTGCTCGACCATCCATCAAGCCTACACCGCAGAGAATGTCGTGAGAAGGCAAAAAAAAAGAGATGGAACCTGGGAGAAAATGAACATTCCAGTTCCCACTCCAGTTGTGGAATACAACAAGTACATGGGGGGTGTGGACTTGTCTGATCAGCTCATCCAGTACACTTCTGTTCACCACAAAACACACAGATGGTATAAGACTATGTTCTTACACTTTGTGGACATAGCCGCGTGCAATAGCTACATCCTCCACAAAGAACTGTGTAAAGAGCAGAAGACAACACCGCTGACACACAGAGCCTTTATGGAGGAGTGGGTGGTGATGGCGCAGTGGATAAGACACATGCCTTTGGTGTGAGAGACCCGGGTTCAAATCCACTGTGAGACACCAATGTGTCCCTGAGCAAGACACTTAACCCCTAGTTGCTCCAGAGGCGTGCGACCTCTGACATATAGCAATTGTAAGTCGCTTTGGAAAAAAGCGTCAGCTAAATGAATAAATGTAATGTAATGTAATGGAGGAGCTCTGTGCTCAACTTGCTGGGGTGACAGCAGAGGTAACAGTGGCTGCAGACAGGGCAACTTGCCACACACCCCTGCCCATTGCCCCCTTGGACCCAGCAAACCCTGCACACAAGCCTGCAGGGTACAAAAGTACTGTGAGCCCTGCAAGGCAAGCAGGGTGTACAACAAGACCCCCTGGCAGTGTGGGGCTTGCCAGGTGACCCTCTGCAACTTCCTGGAGAGGCCTTGCTTTGCTCTCTGGCATACATGAAAAAAAACGCCTGTGACTGTTTGCAAAATGCAGTTGTTCTTTACACATTTGATTTCAAAATTACACATTTTTTTTTAAACCAAAGGGTTTGAAAAATGTATTGTTTGTTCAAAAACTGTTCACTATTGTTGTGTGCGGTGTGATTTTCACTAATAAATGACAAAAATCTGATTTTCGTTTTTGACATTTTTGAAGTTTATTGTACATTTTTCACTCAAACTTCCTTTATAAACACATTACATGCATGATTATGTTAGCTTAGGGTCTTCTGAATCCATAGATACCAAACAAATGGTATTCCATCTGCATTACACATGGTTTATAAGCCCAAATGTAAAAATAGAGAAAACGGACCAAAAAGGGCTTAGTCCTCAGAAGGTTAAGCCCAAACAACCATGAAAACCTGTTTGTTCCTCTTGCTGGGAGTGGTCCACTGATGAATGTTTGAACTTTCAGTCTTTTAAATGTTTCAAAAAGTTAATTGAAATCCTTCTTAAGGAGTTCCGACTGCTCTTTATGAATATCATTCTTCCCCACATGAATGATGAGTCGATTTGCAGTCTTATGTTTCATAAGAATGTTCTGAAGTTCCCTGTTTACATCAGATGTTGTTGCTTGTGGAAGGCAGCACGTAGTTTTATCCCCGCTACTAATGTTTCTGATTATGGAGTCACCCACTATCAGAGTCCTGGGCTCGGCTGCGCTCTGAGCTGAGTGCCGCTGTCTGCTCGACCTTGAGCCCCAGTTAGCATCAGTGTCAGCTATAGGCTGATTCAGTCTGTGTTCGATTACATTCATCAAATTTGGGGATTCCTCATTCATTAATACTTCAAATCTGTTATCAAGATGTATAGCCGGTGGTCGGAGACCAGTGTTTGCAATCCTTGTCAGAGCTGTATCTGGGGTAGGGGATGCTACTGCGGCAATATGTGATGCTCGTGACAATCTGATGTCTCGAGTGCCTTTGGGTCTCGCTCCGTTTGTGCCATCGATTTGTAAGTCGATCGGCTTGTTTCTCTACACTCAGTATGGCCTGTCGAGGAGCAATAGATTCTCATGGGACTCGCCGGCTGTATGCTGAGGGCGTCCAGGACGAAGCTCTGTTGTGTGTTCCGTCTGGTTTGGTGGTCCCGCAATTAACTTTGTTTCAAGAACTGCAATCCTTTGTAAAAGTCTGTGGCAGTTAGAGCAGCAAGTAGATTCCAGAAGAGGCATTTTCTTATCCTTATGAATGTAGGCAGTTGTGTTTTCTCTTCCCCGGAATGTAAGCTTTCAGTGGGAGGCTGGTCGAATAAAAGAATTCTGCTTTTTTTTTGTAGTAATCCAATCGTTTGAGCACTGTGCTGTTTTGCTGAAGTTAAAATTAAGTGATAAAAGGAGATAAATATAAAAATATAAAAGCAATAGAGCAAAGCGCGGAGCAGTAAGCAAGAGCGTCCGAACAGTAGCTGAGCAGGAAGTGTCTTTAGCTGTAAATTTTCAGCATTTCAATGGTTTTATTCTGCTTGCAGAGAGTGTTGACATGGCTGTCTCCTCCCTGGTACCTACGGGCAGAGAGGCTGCAGCTCCATGGGCGCGTGTGGGCAGATTTAGCGCAGGTTCTCCCTCTTAGTGCAAAAGATAAGTAGAAAAATACTTCAGTTTGTGAAACAAGCATGACATTTGTTCCAAGTGTTTACTAAAACCCTCTCTGTCAAAAAATCTGGGTGTCCACAAAAAATTCCTAGATGAAAAAAACTGTCTGATTGATGTATGGGATAGAACTAGGTTTGGTTATCCACCACCTCGCCCGATCATTCATCCAGTGCCATTGAAGTCCCGTGTGATCTGTGCACCATCCGGGTAAGAACATGAGCCCCTGCCCTCGGCTCTGCTTTAGCTTTCACACCCTCAACTCAGTATAACTAGATCTTAGAACGATTTTCTACCAACTAACTGATATGGGGCTATTAGACAGCATTTGGGACACTAAACTAAAACTACAACTAGTCTATTATTGTACAGAAAGTAAAGCTCGGTACAGCATTAGTAAAGATCAGCTGACACTGAAGCCCAGGCTGAGTTGCAGCAGTGAAGTCAAAGAGTACCCTGTTGTGCAGTGAGATTCACTCTTTATACATATAATTATACATGTAATAAACCACCACCTGAATTGTGCATAGACAGGTGTAACCTGATAGATTCAGACAGTCATTCCAAGAAAAAACTATTTTACATTTTTTCTGTGCCTACAGAATCCTGAAACACATTTTTAAGATTTGTGGGGGCCATATTTCACTCCATCTTTGTTTGTAGTCTGCTCAATGAAATATTAAACTCTAATCCTTTCACCTTTGCTTGTTGACTCTACCTTGAGTCTGTAAAGCCAAAGCAAATGCATAAACTAATGATCAGACACGCGCAAAACCAATAACTTTTTTTAAATTTTGAATGGACACCCAGTCATTCATTTTCAAAGGTTGGCTTATGGAGACGATTTATGCCAAATTTCATGCTTGTTTCACCAATTGAAGTATTTTAGTGAAAAAAATTTATTTATCTACTGCATCTGTAGCTCTTTGGGGAGCTCCAAAAGGTTTATCACGGCGAGGTTGAACTGTGACTCTGTGTGTGGCTTATAGACAACTGGGGGCCTATATGTACAATTTTTAAATTTAGTTTGAGCGGTTTTTATTCAGGTGCGCTCAATAGTCTGGAAATTACGGCAGATATATTGTCATTTATTTTGAAATGAAGTGAAAACAAATCAAATCTCCCATTAGAAATGCAAGGTTGAAATATGACCTTCTTGTATTTCTGTTAACATGGTAATAGATTACTGTTCTACAAAGTATTAAAATTAAATTCATGCATGATAACAGTAGAGCTGGCTCACTAGGCCAAGATCAGTAAACCTTGTTTAAGAAACAACATTAGCAGTAATGAGGTGAAGACAAAACTATACCATTTAATAAAGTGTAGCCTCTCTGCATGTTTAAGAGGATAAGAATAATAATAAAAAAGCACTGAAAGGTCACAGAATGAGATGTGTACTTGTGCTTACCATGCTCAGAGTCACCGCTATCTTCATCGTCACCATCATCATCCAGTTTAGATGTTGTAATCCTCTTTGGTTTTTCAGCAGATGAGCTTCCTGAAGTTGAGTGTAGCTCCTGTCCAGCATGAAAACAGTAAACTCAACCAAAATGTTGACACCTACATATTACAAACAGTGACAGTAGAGCCTTAAAGGTGCATCTCAAATTATGCAGTCAAAAGATGTGACTGGTTACATTCTCCATTTCTATTGACAATAATATATGCATATCCAGACCTAATCATCAAAGTTAAAAACACAGTTCAGGTGGAAGGGAAGTGTTAATGTTTTATGTGGTGTCTAGTTCAACAGTGCAGTTTAGCGATGCTGTCAGCTCCAGCCAGTCAATAATAATAATAATAATAATAATACATTTTATTTGTTTGGGGTCTTTCTAAGCACTCAGGGTCACCTTACATCTAGGAAACACATTAAAGGGACACTTCACCCATTTGCATTAAGCTTTGTATTGTTAGAAACCCAGTCATATTTTTGAATGGCCGTGCATCATTCCCTCAGTTTCCCCTGAGACTGGAGAAGTACGGATTTCAGTGTTGCACTTCCTTCTTTCAATGATGTAAAAATCGTCATTTTGCGTCATTGAAAGAAGGAAGTGCTATATCTTTGTCGAGGGTGTAAGACTACAAACACTCATTCCTCATTTTCTACTCACGCTACAGAGTACAGACCTATTACAGATCAGTGGGAGGGACTTCAATGGCAGACACGAAAATACACGAAAAGAAACAATACAGCCGCCATCTTTTTGGAAGCTAAGCTAACAGACGCTGTGGAGCGAGGCCGGCTTCATGTTACAACAATAGTGGAAGGTAATCAATCTTCGAAAGCGTGATGCTCGAATCCGATGTTCGTGGCTACCTTTATGAGCCACAATACAGCGAAGAGCAGCAGAGGCAGATGGAGGAACAGGAGACGGCTGGGGCAAGAAGCCCGGTGAGTAGGTCGAGCTGGGACGGACTGGTGGGGCCTGTGCTCTCGCTGTGCGACACAGAAATGGAGTCTGTCTGCTGCAGAGAATTTCAAAGATCACTTTACAATAAGGTTCCATTTATTAAACTCTAGTTAACTACATTAGTTTACTAGAGTTTAATAAATGGAACCTTATTGTAAAGTGTTACCGATTTGTTATGTCTCGTGAGTTCAGTGTTGGACAGATCAGTTGTTTTAACCATTCATTAAAGTGAATCGGTTCAAAGGAGTCATTAGTTCGCTAATTGGAGGAGGTGTCATTAACATCACCCCAGTCATTCAGATGATTCATTCTTTCCAAAGTCATCTGGTGAAATTGTTTTCATATCGCGATATATATTGCAGAAAAATAAAATATCGCAATGTAATTTTTTCCCAATATCGTGAAGCCCTAAGTGAAACCTAAGTGAAAATTTATTCCTCATAAACAGAGGGATAGCTTTTCCTGATAGTGATCAGAACAATCGTTTTCGCGAAATTGATCAGAGAATCGCCGGTAGGTTCGGTGGACGAACAGATGGCGAGGTGCACTAATTCTGTTTAAAGGATATTCTAAAAAAATGTATATAGCCTATCTGTATATTATATGTATTCATAATTGATTATAATTTGTTGTGGTCAATTGTCTATATATATAGATACAGATACATGGACTATATATATCCCCTTTTTGGGCGATTTAAAATTGTAGGTGATAACTCATAACTCGTATGATCAGTTATTAATTGTGAATTATTAATTATTGATTATACATTCCCCTCATTTGAGCTGAGACCCTACAGAAACATACAGACAATCATTCACAACATAAGTTTTTCTGAAATGCAAATACATGTATAGAAAAGCTTTTTTGGTCGGTTAGCATCCATAAATTTATATGAAACATTATGAATTTAAATTCTGTTTTCTCAAAATGTATTTTTCTCTCAAAAAAGACCAAAAAGGTTAAACCCCTTTTTGTCACATTTAGGTTGACCATCCACAAAATCAACAAATCGTAATACAATGTAAACATCACGAATCAGGCTTATTTTTTTCCACAATATTCAAAGTTTCAAATTAAATAAAAGAGCATAGCGTTCCAAATATGACTACTCGTGTGATTTTTAGAACATACCTTCATGAGCTTCCTGTTGAATTCCTGCATCTGACGTCCTTCTCTTTTTGACACCTTTCGGATCTTTAGTTGGGGTGGCTGCGTGTCTTTTGCCTATGAAAATATTCACAGTAGGAAATTGCTCAACTTACTTTTACAGTGATATTAAAAGAAAGTCAAAAATATGCAGATAAATAAAGATGCACACACAGTAGACAGAAAGTCAGAAGGAGAGATGAAGACAGACAGAAAGAAAGAAAGACAGATAGAAGACAGTGTAATTGGAAGAGGGAGAACTTTAAAATTGTATAATAATAATTTAATTACCACTGATAACGGAGTCCAGTGTTTGCAAACTCTTCCCTTTCAGTGACAAGTTTGCCAATCTTGGCCACTTGGAACGTTTTATCTGTCTGTCGATAATACTCGCAGTGGACTCGGATATCATGTCCCATAAAACAAGCAACTTGCTCAAGTTCCTGATTGCTGAGGTCGAGAAGCTGACATAAGGTAGCAACGTGTTTCCTTAACTTTGTTGATCTCAGCAGTTCTGGGTTTTTGGCCTTGATCTCTTCTGCATATCTTCTGAGGCAGTCACACCCACGGAGATTGGTTGTTGTGCTAAGCCTGGCAAACAGAAAGGGGTTCTCCTCAAGTATGCCAACTTCCCTCTGTTTTTCGATCAGGAAGTCAAGCAAAACTTTTGTGCACTCAAGAAGAAGGATGGGCACCTTTCTGCCTCTCTTTCTGCATGTCACCTAACGTGTCAGTCTGTGGCTAATTTGTTTTTCCACAGGCGATAGAGTCTCATAAATGTCCTTAACAGGACATTTAACCCCATCTAATAATAATTAATAAAGGCTGGTTTCTAAAGTACTTCTTCCTGCCTCTATGTATTAATGTTCATGGGTAATGGGTTCCATTCAGACCTTAACATTAAGTCTTTTACTGTTATATGTCAACCAGATTCAACAAGACATTTTCACCTGCTATACCCAATGTTTAGATTTGTTGTGGTATTTATGCAAATTAGCACATATGTAATTAGATTATGCACTGTTTGTCCATGTTAACAAACAATTTCAAATATGTAATGTAGTAATCAACTCAGTAATTTTCATGGTGATATTTAAAGGTTAAAATTTTTACCCTATTCACGTGAGAAAAATAATGAGGCAAATGAATAGACTATATTTGGGTCTCTTTCAAAACTTTCCCCTAATGGGATTCTTCTGGGCTTTTTTTTCCTTACTCAGGACATATTGAGGATACAAAATCAGTTGAGTTTGCTTCAGTTGCAATTTGTTCAACCTTTTTTCATAAAATGACTGGACTATTGGGTGATTCCGGGGAGCAGAATTTGAGGTAGCATTGTTTTTACCCTAATTACAAGTTTCCAGCAGCTTGTTGACCGGGTTGTCCACCCAGGTTGTGATCCTCAGACATCATAGATTTCATTTTTATATGACAACCCTTTACAGCAGCCCATGTCTGATTTCCTAAAAACAGGTGTTTTGCCCCCTGGGTAAATGGACTTTGTCCCAGACTCTGGCACCGTCCTTTTTTATGCTTCTTTTAACAGTAATCTTTTTGTCATCTTTAAACTTCCCTTTTCCTTTTGACTTTGTACCTTTTTGAACTGCTTTGCCTTTGGCCTTCTGGTTCTCAGCTTCTCTGGTGTCAGTTTCACTGGATGATGCATGACTGTGGTGCTTCTCTGGAGTATTGTGGCAGGATGACTGGGACTCTAGTGCAAGCAACTCATCTTCACTGGATGATGGCAATGGAGATGGTTTGTAGTCCTCATCCAGTGGATCTGCATCAGACCCACTGGATGACAGAAGCTCCTCTCTGAGCACCTCGTCTTCTCTGGATGGCGATGGTGTTGATGGGGGGCTCCCAGGCTCATCACCACGGCTCTTTGCAGTGGTCCTTTTTGGCCTTCACAGCAGGGCAAAAGAGGGAAAACAAGGAAAATGATCAATTAGATACAGATACATTAGAGCAGGGGTCCTGAATTAAAAAAAAAAAAAAAAAAAATATATATATATATATATATATATATATATATATATATATATATATATACACTCATTTTATTATTAGGAACATAGGATTATTATGAACACCATACTAATACCGTGTTTGACCCCCTTTCGTCTTCAGAACTGCCTTAATTCTACGTGGCATTGATTCAACAAGGTGCTGAAAGCATTCTTTAGAAATGTTGGCCCATATTGATAGGATAGCATCTTGCAGTTGATGGAGATTTGTGGGATGCACATCCAGGGCACGAAGCTCCCGTTCCACCACATCCCAAAGATGCTCTATTGGGTTGAGATCTGGTGACTGTGGGGGCCATTTTAGTACAGTGAAGTCATTGTCATGTTCAAGAAACCAATTTGAAATGATTCGAGCTTTGTGACATGGTGCATTATCCTGCTGGAAGTAGCCATCAGAGGATGGGTACATGGTGGCCATAAAGGGATGGACATGGTCAGAAACAATGCTCAGGTAGGCCGTGGCATTTAAACGATGCCCAATTGGCACTAAGGGGCCTAAAGTGTGCCAAGAAAACATCACCCACACCATTACACCACCACCACCAGCCTGTACAGTGGTAACAAGGCATGATGGATCCATGTTCTCATTCTGTTTACACCAAATTCTGACTCTACCATCTGAATGTCTCAACAGAAATCGAGACTCATCAGACCAGGCAACATTTATCCAGTCTTCAACTGTCCAATTTTGGTGAGCTCTTGCAAATTGTAGCTTCTTTTTCATATTTGTAGTGGAGATGAGTGGTACCCGGTGGGGTCTTCTGCTGTTGTAGCCGATCCGCCTCAAGGTTGTGCGTGTGGTGGCTTCACGAATGCTTTGCTGCATACCTCGGTTGTAACGAGTAGTTATTTCAGTCAAAGTTGCTCTTCTTTTGCTTGAATCAGTCGGCCCATTCTCCTCTGACCTCTAGCATCAACAAGGCATTTTCGCCCACAGGACTGCCGCATACTGGATGTTTTTCCCTTTTCACACCATTCATTGTAAACCTTAGAAATGGTTGTGCTTGAAAATCCCAGTAACTGAGCAGATTGTGAAATACTCAGACCGGCCCGTCTGGCACCAACAACCATGCCACGCTCAAAATTGCTTAAATCACCTTTCTTTCCCATTCTGACATTCAGTTTGGAGTTCAGGAGATTGTCTTGACCAGGACCACACCCCTAAATGCATTGAAGCAACTGCCATGTGATTCGTTGATTAGATAATTGCATTAATGAGAAATTGAACAGGTGTTCCTAATAATCCTTTAGGTGAGTGTATATATATATATATATTTATATATATATATATATATATATATATATATATATATATATATATATATATATATATATATATATATATAAACTACAGGCCAAAAGTTTGGACACATTACTATTGGTAATGTTTTTGAAAGAAGTTTCTTCTGCTCATCAAGCCTGCATTTATTTGATCAAAAATACAGAAAAAAAATGTAATATTGTGATATATTATTACAATTTAAAATAATTGGTTTTCAATTTATTATACTTTAAATTATCATTTATTTCTGTGATACAAAGCTGAATTTTCAGGATCATTACTCCAGTATTCAGTGTCACATGTGACATCCAGTCTATCACATGATCCTTTAGAAATCACACACACACACACACACACACACACACACACACACACACACACACACACACACACACAACCTGTCAAAAGTTTTGGATCATTAAGATTTTTAAAAGGACCTCCACCCCGTGGTCAAACCTCAGTTTTCTACGGGCCGGAGTGCCCCTGGAACGAGCTTCCCGGCATGTTGTTGTAACGACAGATGCCTCTACCACGGGCTGGGGCGCCATGTGCAATGGACGTGCTGCCGTGGGCTCCTGGACAGGACCCCAGCGCCTATGGCACGTCAATTGCCTCTGTACGGCTGTACGTCTTGCTCTGCGCCGCTTCCGGGCCGTGCTCAAGGGTCAACACGTACTAGTCCGATCAGACAGCAACCTCCACTGTAGCGTACATCAACCGTCAAGGTGGTCTACGCTCCCGCCGTATGTCGCAACTCGCACGCCACCTCCTCATATGGAGTCAGAAGCATCTGAGGTCGCTTCATGCCATTTATATCACCGGAGCCCTGAACTGTGCAGCCGACGAGCTCTCACGGCTTCAGCCCCTCCCGGGAGATTGGCGACTCCATCCCCAGTCCGTTCAATTGATTTGGGACCAGTTCGGGGAGGCACAGATAGATCAGTTTGCCTCTCACGACTCGACCCATTGCGCCCTGTATTATTCCCTGACCGAGGGCACGCTCGGCACGGATGCACTGGCGCACAGCTGGCTGCGGGGCCGCAAATATGCGTTTACCCCAGTGAGCCTTCTTGCGCAGACCTTGCGCAAGGTCAGGGAGGACGAGGAGCAGGTCATTCTGGTCACGCCGTACTGGCCCACCCGGACCTGTTTCTCCGAACTTGCACTCCTCGCGACAGCACCTCCTTGGCCGATTCCCCTGAGGAAGGACCTCCTTTCTCAGGGACGGGGCACCCTATGGCACCCTCGTCCCGATCTTTGGAACCTCCACGTGTGGCTTCTGGACGGGACGAGGCAGGTTTGAGTACCCTACCACCAGCGGTGGTGGCTACCATCACTTCCGCTAGAGCGTCGTCCACAAGACACGTCTATGCGTTGAAGTGGAACCTCTTAGTCAACTGGTGCTCTTCTCACCGAGAAGACCCCCGGAGATGTTCGATCAGTGTCGTGCTTTCCTTCCTTCAAGAAGGGTTGGAGCGAAGGCTGTCTCCCTCCACCCTGAAAGTCTATGTTGCCGCTATGGCCGCACACCATGATCCAATCGAAGGTAAATCTGTGGGGAAGCACGACCTGATCGTCAGGTCCCTGAGAGGAGCGAGGAGACTGATTCCTCTTCGCCCTCCTCTTGTTCCCACTTGGGACCTCTCAGTGGTTTTAACTGCCCTGCAGAGTGCTCCCTTTGAGCCTTTGCAATCAGTGGAGCTTAAGTTCCTGTCGATGAAGACAGCGCTCCTGGTTGCATTGGCCTCCATCAAGAGGGTAGGGGACCGTTGACGAAGTGTGCCTGGAATTCGGGCCGGCCTACTCTCACGTGATCCTGAGACCCCGGCTTGGATATGTGCCCAAGGTTCCCACCACTCCCTTCCGGGACCAGGTGGTGAACCTGCAAGCGCTTCCCCAGGAGGAGGCAGACCCAGCCTTGACACTGCTCTGTCCAGTACGCGCTCTCCGCGCCTATGTAGACAGGACGCAGTGTTTCAGGACCTCAGACCAGCTCTTTGTCTGTTATGGTGGGAAGCTGAAGGGAAAGGCTCTCTCCAAGCAAAGGTTGTCTCACTGGAAAGTGGATGCCATTGCTTTGGCATACCAGCAGCAAGGTCGACCATGCCCCCTTGGTGTGACTGCCCACTCCACCCGGAGTGTGGCGTCCTCTTGGGCTCTAGCACATGGCGCCTTTCTAACAGACATCTGCAGAGCTGCAGGCTGGGTGACACCCAACACAGTGTCCTCTCATGTACTCGCTTCAACCAGCTAGTACTGGACCCGCTCAGGTGTCTTCGCTTGCTCGCCATTCCACTCCACGGACTGGATACGTGCGATATTCTCCTCAGGTGAGCTTCTCCGAAAGCCCTGAGTTCCCCCAGCACTCCTGACGTCGGCGCCAGTGTCTATTGCCTGACCGTCGGCTAGGTGCCTCCCGTGTGCATGGTCCCTCCTCTGAGCGACCCCCACATGTGTATTTCCACTGTAAGCCTGTCTGAGCATGTGTCTTTCCCTTGGCAAGCCACCTTGCCACCCCTGGGGGTGAAATATTCCACCTGTGGCTGGACACCCCAGTGTTCTCCAAATGCATCCCTCCGGGTCATATGTGCATTCCTCTAAGTCCCCCCCCCTCTGGGTTGGCAATAATTGCATATTTCCTCTAAACCTATGGGATATGCTCCCCAGTGTACCTTGGTATTCCTGTGCTAAATAGGAGTCCTTCGTCTGTGCCAGTCTCACGACAGGGATCTCAGATTTACGCAGGCCACTGGGAGACAGCCGAGAAGGTGGCGTGATTAGACTGGTAACCCCATTCGTCGTCATCCGACGTAACTTGGAGTGACAACGAAAGGGAACGTCTCGGTTACGTATGGAACCCTCGTTCCCTGAGTAGGGAACGGAGACGTTACGTCTGCCTGCCACTTTCCGCTGTACCGCGGGGATCGCCTGAGCTCAGTCTTGGCTCCTCAGTGAAGAAACATATCTGCATGTTGCCAGCGTCGTCCTTTTATACCCACGAGGTAGGGCGGAGTTACGCTATGCAAATTCTGCAGACCCATGGCATTTATTTGCCATTGGCTCGTTTTGTAATACTCGAAGTTGATAGGCTTTCTAAGCGAAATCCCATTCGTCGTCATCCGACGTAACGTTACATACGTAACTGAGACGTTTTCTATGTGAATATGTAGTAAAGTGTAATTTATTCCTGTGATCAAAGCAAAAAGAAAGGTACATAGACAGATAGGTTTTATAGTATTGCAAGGGAGTTACTAGGCCATTGCTCATATTCTAAGTGGTTGCTAGGGTGTTACTAGAATGTTTTAGTACCTACCTAGGTATTGTACTAAAACATAAAATGTTTATTTTCAGCATGCTGCTAGGTTTGGGTTAAATAGAGACTATATATAATATAAATAAATATATATATATATATATATATATATATATATATATATATATATATATATATAGTAACTACAATAACTCCTGCCACAGTATCATTTTAAAACAAAATAGCAAGACTTATGGCATGTGACAACAGATGTTGAAACAGCCAGTCTCGATTAGAAGACGACGGAACAGGGAGATCCCAGAACAGGCAAAGATCAGTTAATCTTGTACTTCCTCGTTCAAGGAGTTCTGTTTTCTTGAGCTGCAAGAAAACCAAAAATTGAAAATCCTTTCAAATGATTCAGTGACATGCTTTTACAAAAATAACAAATATTTAATAAAGTGCAAGTACTCACCAAACTAATGGTTTCCCGGTGGTCTAAATCAGGGCAATCCTGCAGCTCCAGTTAGGAGGATTACCAATGGTAAGCTCAGCCCAGAAAGACAAGGACCTCCATGGACAAAAGAATGATCATTCCGCCAGCCATTTGGAAAAGGTTGCTAGTAGTTAATATACTATACCTTGTGTCAAGATGATTTATGACCCTATGATTGACAGGTGGGCGGTGCTAACCTTTGACCTTCCGGAGGATGTTCCGGAGGCCCCTTTGATGTAGGGATTAACCTTTGACCTATCGATCAATCAAGTTGACAGGTGGGGGGGCTAACCTTTGACCTTCCGTGGTCCTCCGGAGGTCCTTTGATGTAGGGATTAACCTTTGACCTATCGATCGATCAAGTTGACAGTTGTCTTTGCCCTATTGACCTTTGTATTATACGTCAAGTTGCCAGTTGTTAGGGTTGATCTGGGTTTGACAGTTGTCTTTGATCCGTATTATGATGGATGATTTTGCCATTTAGTTTTACCCCTATTGACCCCCGGGGACTTTTTGCTTTGGGAAATTCCCTCCACGCCAGCTGTGTCGGGGTTAGTGAGAAAATAATTTTTCTAATGTTACATATAGATTAGAGTTATCTTTTCAAAACAAAAATAAAATCATCTTACCGTTTCAGAGTTGAGGATCTTTTGAAAAAGTTGAAAAGAGTTCCTCTTTTGGAAAGAGTGCCTTTTGCATCTGACAGTCTCTGCGCTAAGTGTGTGCGTCTGTCTGTGAGTGTGTGAGACGTCACCCTATTCCTGCATCCCCCTGCTAGGGAGTGAAAGTGAGAAAATATCTCACACTAAGTAGAGTTGAAAAACATTCATTCCTTTAAAATAAATAAAAATCATCTTACCTTTTCAGAGTACTGAAGAATTGGTTTAAAGTTGAAAAGAGTTCCTCTTTTGGAAAGAGTGCCTTTTGCATTTTGACAGTCTTTGAGCTAAATGTGTGTGACACCCGATATCCTGGCATTCCTGAAGCACACTATATAAATGGGGATAGTGAGAAAATATCTTACACTAACGTTGAAAAGCACTGATCTTTAAAATTATATAAATGAAATGGTTAATAAAATATCTTTTCAAAACAAAAAATAAATACATTTTCACCTGGGTTGAAGAAGTAAATCTACCGCCATGTGTCTGGCCTCGTGGGTATAAGGGTTTGATTTAATGGAAGTTGTGAAGGTTTTATGTTTGAACTTTGACACGGGGCTTCACAGGATCTCCCTCCATATTCCAGAGGAGAGGGGATTGCTGAGGACGGTGAAAGTGAGAAAATATCTCACACTAACTAAAGTTGAAACACATTCTGTTCTTTAAAAGTATATAAATGAAATATTTGTAAAATTTACATTTACAAATATAATATTTCAGAGTTTTTCTAATAATGACACACTAACAGCAGTTGAAAAAGTTGAAAAAAAACATGCTGTTCAATTAAAAGTATATAAATTAAACAAAAATAAAATCATCTTACTGTTTCACCATGGCTGAAAAAAAAAACCCACAAGTGTTTCCCCTGAAGTCTTTTCTCTCTGTCACACCAGCGTGTGGCTGGCCTGGTATCTGTTTTTGTGACACGTTCCTGAGCCCATTGAGAAATATTTTACACAACAGTTGAAAAAGCATTGTGTTCCTTTAAAAGTGTATAAATTAAAATATATCATATATAAAATAAATAGTTTACTAATTTAACTAAAGTTGAAAAGCATGTTGTTAATTTAAAATCTTACTAAATTACTGAAGTTGAAAAGCATTCTGTTCATTTAAAATAAATATTTTACAAATTTACTGTACCCATTATGTTAGATTTAGATAAAAATAAAATCATCTTACATTTTCAACAGGGTTGAAGTAGCTCCTATCACATAGATGTCCATATTGACCATTTAAAGTTGAAAAGAACCCCAGAGTATTTCTCTCTTGCTCTCTCTCTCACACACCAGCGTTTGACAGTCAGAGGGGCTGTGTTCAGTGATCAGAATGAGACTGTGAATGTTTTGCTACATTTATTTCATAGTGTATAAGCATTAAAAGTTTGAAATAGATCTTTTTAAAAATATGATTTTAATTAAATCAAATGAATTCATAAAAAAACAAATATGCTATATCGGTGGTCTCTGGGGAAAACATGACTGTATTTTTTATTTATCAGGGTGCATGTAAAGAACTTTGAAATTTGCGGCTCTCACAAGTTATCTCACACATTGTGTGAAATGTTTAATAATTCCTCAAGTAGTGTCTGTGAGAAAATCCCCACATAGGCCTATTTGTAGTGAGAGAGCAACAATGAAGACTTTTAGAATCTGTGATGCCTCAGGCCGAGCCCACTGATAGCCTGCTTATAAGCTCCTTCCGATCACCAGCACATCTTAAGAGAAATACGTTACTTCGTTACTTCACAATAATGTTCAGGATATACGGTGACCGAGCAGATGAGCCTCTGTGCATAATGTAATGTTAGTCTGCTAACACCTTTCCAGAGCCAAAGTTTTGTTCCTACTAAATTTATTTCAAAGCATAATCGTAAAAGTTTAAATATGATCTTTTAAAAATAAAAAGATTGTTTAAATTAAATCTTTACAGTTTTAATACATTCATATCTTTTAGAAGATTACTGTAATGATTTTTAACGGTGACCTAATTGTTATTAATATAGCCATAATGATTTTTGTACTGTATCCCGTACACCTAAACACGACCAAAAACAGCATTTTTACATTGTTTTTACATACTGTTTTCCATAAATTAACTAATCTCCATATTTAAATTAAATGATTATAAATATAGAATAATAACAAGTATGTTACTAAAATGAATTCAAACGATTTAAACATAGTTTTAGCTAAATGACTTTTATATAAAAAAGTATATAAATATAAAAATACCTTACATTTTCATAGTGCCGAAGATGTAGTTCTTTATGCAATGATAAAAACAGTCCAAAGTCATAAACAAAGCCCTCCTGGTTCCTTCAGTGATAAACTACAGGGTGAAATGAATGCTTGAGCCCCAAGATGCAGGACAGATGAGCCTCTGGGGTACACTGTCACAGTAAAGTTAGTGTGCTTTCCAGAGTTTTATTCATACTAAATTCATTTAAAAGCATAATATTAAAAGTTTAAATTAGATCTTTTAAAATTAAAAGACTGTTTAAATCAAAGCTTTAACGTTTTATTAAAATTGTATCTTCTATTTATCTTCTTAGAAGACTTATGTGTGATATAAATGATTTTACATAAATTTAACCTAAGGTATTATTTTTACTAAACAGTTTAAAGCAATTTTAAAATTGTAAAGCAAAAACTGTACTTTGGTATCTTAGATCTTATACAAAAATATTTCAAACAGTATCGCAGCAATTTTACTCGTCTTAATTCAAAGCATGATCTTACTTTTTCTACGGTAGCTATGATCTAGTGAAACCCTTTACTGAGAATATACTATCGGTTATCTTCTCAAAATATATATGTAGAACTTTAAAATGTTAGCATTTGTTGATGCGACAGTTTGTCTGTTGGAACAGCCTTTGGGAGAGCTGATGATACTATAGCAGGAAACATGGCCTTTGACCTCCTCCATTTTGGAGGCTTACAGCTTAGTCCTTAAGCGGCTATAGTAATTTATTGCCATGTGTAACCTGAAAAAACAAGAGGTGATAAAAAATGTTAACGATGACCTACCGCGGACCTCATGGCTACGGCTGTGAGAGGACTCCATTCATAAAGAACATTGTGGACACACAGCTCTGACGTTTTCCAAGAGTATTTTGCCCAGCCTCTTCTTTATGAATAGCCAAGACAAATCATTTCTGGACCAAAAACTTTGGCACCCACACTCCTCTTACCACCTCATCAAAAGATATGTCTAAAAGTAAGTATTGTCTTTATAATTCATTGCTACGGTGTTTTATTTAAAAAGATTGTTTATACATAAGGAAAAGACGGTATAATTCATTAGAGTTTTAAACATGCTATTGCTGTTATAGCATGCTTTGTTGCTCTTACACATTGTTATATGTTCTATATCAAATGTCTTTGACGTCATATATGATTCAGAAAAAAAAAAAAAAAAAAATATATATATATATATATATATATATATAATCCCCCCAATCCAATCACAGTTTACTGTAGTTGGCCGCTGCGGGATTTCCATAAAGGACTTTAAAATAAATGTTTTGGTTTTTATTCAGTTTTAAATCTTATTTAGATTATTTTAGTCAGACATGGTTATATGTGCATAGGCCTATTTAATTATTTAATCTGTATTTTATTCCTCTTCAATTACTTTTTAAATTTTGGTAGGCTACTTTTTAATTCTTCTTTTACTTTGTCTTTGATTTTAACTTTTAGCACTTTGCATGATAAAATTGTTTAAAATGTAAGCTATAAATGGCACAATGTGATAACCAAAATATATAAAAGTTAAGTCAAAGCTATTTATATAGCCTAGCGTTTTTCACAATACACATTCTCATAATTTAGTTATAGATTCTGACGCTGGGCACCGTCAAGCGTCTTCTTTCAGATGGTTCTATATTTATGATATTATGCTCCCCTGAATGACAAAGAACTGTAAACTTCATCATTGTACTCGAATGCACTGCGTTACTGCCTATAGGATGATTGCATGATTTTTTCCATTTAAAATAACATGGTCTTTCCTTTTCTCTCTCTCTCTAGAGACAGCAAACACTGCAGGACAATCGGGCATCCAAGTAACATGTTAGTGTGGTTTATATTTATTTTTAATGAGAAACATTATAGAGTGCAACAGGCGTTTTCTGGAAGTAAAAACACCAGCGACTGTGAAAAAGGGGCGCAAGTACTCTATTGGCTGTATAATGAACTGACAGATATTTTATGTAAACAGGCAAAATCTCTTCATCTGATGGTGGCCATGTGTTTTCGCCTATCATAACTGGTTTAACTCATGGCTCCTCCCTTGAGATCAACATGACTTCTGCCGAATCAAATGTACCGGCAAATTGTAAGTGTAATAAAACAGTTTTACCTCTGTAATGTATTAAATTAATCTTAATTAAGTAGTCCGAGTTAACTATTTGGGACCAATTGGAAATTTGCATTCTGATCTAACAGCGTCATGTACAAATTTGTCATGCTCCTGGATTATTTTACTATACTACATTACTATAGCCTTTTATTTACTGCTGATGTTATCAAAGCCACGAATTAACTCAATTCATGGTTCCAATAGTAAAATAAATGAACAATTGACAGATATTTTATGTAAACAGGCAAAATCTCTTCATCTGATGGTGGCCATGTGTTTTCGCCTATCATAACTGGTTTAACTCATGGCTCCCCCTTTGAGATCAACATGACTTCTGCCAAATCAAATGTACCGGCAAATTGTAAGTGTGATACATGAGAAACTATTAAAAACAGTTTTTCGCCTATGTAATGTATTAAATTAATCTTAATTAAGCAGTCGGAGTTAACTATTTGGGACCAATTTTAAGGAAAGTTACATTCTGATCTAACAGCGTCATGTACAAATTTGAAATATTTTTGGTACTATTGAATCAGGTTTTGTAGAATAAGCCATGATGAATTTATCTTATCTGGTGTCATGCTCCTGGATTATTCAGAATTGTAAATATAGCCTTTTATTTTACGGCACTTATTTATTTTACTACAGATTTTATCAAAGCCAAATACTGTCCAAAAGGGGCAACTGGGAAAGAAGAGAAACAGGTCAATACAAGGTTAGATTCAAACTTTATATTCTTTCCCCATTTTCCTTTCCCTGTTTTAATTTTTTAATTTTTATATTCTCAGATCATCAAGGGTTTCTGAAAGCAAACACCAGTCAGTTGGTTGAAAATATGAAGAACATTGATCCAATCATTGACGATCTTGACATGCACAATAAATCAATTGTAAATGTGCGAGCGAATCCAACACGCTGGATGAAGATGAGGGAACCGCTGGACTGTGTGATGAAGATGAGGGAACTGCATGACTGTGTGAAATGTGAAAGCATTGCCAAGGACCTGGTCAACGCTTTGTGCAAGCCCATCATCAAAATGTTTTAACATATCGTAAATCTCAATTGTTTGATAAATTATCTAACGATTATACCTAACTATCAACAGTTATATGTGAAACGAGCTTCGTCGCATTAGAGATGGATTCTTGTTTATACTGAACATTTGAACCGCATGTTGAGGAGCTCTAGTGTTCTTAAATTGTTTACCGCGGTTTCATTTTAACAACACTATCGTAACACTTATCGTATTGCCGGGTGTGATTGTAATGTTTTGTATGGTGTTTTTCTTTACGCTCTCCCCCTGGATATCCGTTTCCTACAGTTACCGGTAATGTTAGTGAACTCTAGGTCTTCTCTTTGCTCATATTCGACAGTATTCACATGAATTGACTTGATTTGAACCATCATCTTCACTTGAGACATTATACCATTCTAGTTTTTAAATAGCGCTTAAATGTATATTTACCCCTTTATGCGGCTATAGAATACCGCAAAAGGATCTCTGAAATATTTTTTGTGTAAAACATCTATTTAGGTCGTGTAAAACATCTATCTATGTTTTAAAAAATACACCAAAATAAAGAATTAAGACATCTTTGAGTGACCCTCAAAATCTCTGCATACAACAAAACACAGTGCATCCGTGTACGATGATTTATCAGAAAATTACTTTTTTCTGAATAATCTCACCAAGTGCAGGTGCTTGATAACTATTGAACAACCCTGAATTCGGCTACTCAATGAAAAACTCAATACATTTGAATGCGCTAAAGGTCTATAACTGAACTTTAACATCTTAATAGTTCACTTAAACTCTGCTCAAAATAAAATACATCCTAGCTACTTTCTAAACGCTTGTTACAGAGCTTATTGCGATCCATCCATACGTTTTGAACTTTTAATGTTTAATCAACATTTTGTTGGAAAACATATGGTGGATTTACTCAACTTTTTATGACAACAGGTTCTACAGGGTAATGTCGCATTTAATTAACATTGTTTATTTCAGTAAACTTAAGTTTATTACATAAGATTAATTCAATGCCATTTAGTTGAATCAGGTTAGCATTCTTAATTTAGTCCAAAACTATTAAGTTCAAATAATCCAATTGTTTCATTTATTTAGGGATTGTGTTCAACAACCTTTACAAATATATCTAATAAGATAACCTTTTACAAAATCTTTACTCGGTAAAGACTCTTATTGGTTTTGTCGCATCCAATGCATCCCCAAAGTAGTTGTTTTTATAATGATTAAAACCGTTTTAATTATTTTTAGTATGGTCTACACTTTATGGTAAAACACTAACATATCAGAAACTCTTTTAAATATAAACATGAACAAGTCAACGATTTTTTATCTTGCTGTTAAAACACATAAATAATGTTTTATTTCAAATTGTACTGTTCCTAGTTTTCTATATTGCTATTTTAATTAAACTCATTTGTGTAATCTCGACTCAAATGGATAAGTAAAATGTTTGAAAAGTATTGAGTTGATTTAACTTCATTTACTAATTATTTTGGTCTACTTAACTGAAAAATGTTCTTTCAACATGACTATATTGAGTTAAGTCAGTTTAACGCAATGCATTGTGTTTGAATGAGAAAGCTAATACAACGGTGTTAAATGAAAATTATTTTTTAAATAAACTGAACAGTATCGTAAAATAATTTTAGGCTGAATTCTCTTGGACGACATGCAGGACATGGTTATTTATGGCGTCCTGATGACGACCCACCGTACACACAGGGGTGCGAGGGCGGGCCCACAATCGCAGGAGTGATAAACTCTACACAGAGACCAGCCTCAGTTACCGGCACACAAGCCGTATATTTCCTAACCGCTGTGTATGCCGGTAATGCTGCTAAACCCCGTTTCGACGCTACGGACGGATGCTTCAACGACGTCGGATTCGAAATCGTAAAAAACTGCGGGGGTACTACAACATCTCATTGATCAAAAGTGGAAGGAATTGATCAGAAGTTCCTGTTTGTCTGAGCTTCTTCGACTCACGCTTCAGACCCAAAAACACAAGCTTCCGAGCGTTAAAGCACAAGGCCTGGACAATTGTGCTGCAAGGACTCGCTCACGAGATTCCGGAAACTATTCGAATCTTTCACCATCAAGATTCTGGAAACTATTCGAATCTTTCACCATCAAACAGTTTCCTATTTGAAAATCTATAAACCTCTGAAATGGCGACGCAAAAGCTGACGGAGAACGACTGCCCGTCGAGTTCCGGTGATGCGGGACACAAGTATCATCCGGCGTGTGAGTGCGCCACGGGGAATGGCTGTCGTTTAAGAGATACGCTAGACTCTATGTTTAAAGACCATTTTAGAGACCAGATGGTTGACTTGATGCGCAGGATCATCGATGCTGCGTGTGATATGGAAAACGATTGTGCGCAGGATACCAAACGTGTCACAAATCTCAAGAAAGAAATGGATGTCATAAGAGGGTTGGGGACATGGACCGATGTGACGCCCATGTTTTTTAACACCATAGAGCCGACCGGTGTAATCCTCAGAAAAGTTCTGGATGTGATGTGTGCATCTAGTGAAGAATTCACAGTCGACGAACTATTCGTTATGTGTACGTTTGTAACAGATCTCTGTGTGTCACTGGTGTCAAAAAATGCCAAAACAGATCTTGGTGAAATAGTTCAAGGTCTGGTCAGCTATATCCTAGACCAAGACATGGTAGCGTGCAGAGACTTTCTATTCTGGTTGGATTACAAATAAATGGAGTTATTGTCTACTTTATGTATATGTAATGCCGGTCTATCATAATTTTGTAAAGAAAAATACTGTTGAAATAAAAGATTGTACCACTTAACTCATCATTCTTTGCGACCGTGTCGGAGCTTTGGAGTTTCACAATTTTATAATAAAATGGTATTATAAGTCTTGATACTTGCACATTAATAATTTAATGAATAAATACTAGATGAGAATATTTAAGAGATGAAATATTTCAGAGATCCTATGGATTTCCCCTTCCCATCATGCTGGATAGGGGTGTACAATTTGAAATAAAACGTTATTTATGTGTTTTAACAGCAAGATAAAAAATCGTTGACTTGTTCATGTTTATATTTAAAAGAGTTTCTGATATGTTAGTGTTTTACCATAAAGTGTAGACCATACTAAAAATAATTAAAACGGTTTTAATCATTATAAAAACAACTACTTTGGGGATGCATTGGATGCGACAAAACCAATAAGAGTCTTTACCGAGTAAAGATTTTGTAAAAGGTTATCTTATTAGATATATTTGTAAAGGTTGTTGAACACAATCCCTAAATAAATGAAACAATTGGATTATTTGAACTTAATAGTTTTGGACTAAATTAAGAATGCTAACCTGATTCAACTAAATGGCATTGAATTAATCTTATGTAATAAACTTAAGTTTACTGAAATAAACAATGTTAATTAAATGCGACATTACCCTGTAGAACCTGTTGTCATAAAAAGTTGAGTAAATCCACCATATGTTTTCCAACAAAATGTTGATTAAACATTAAAAGTTCAAAACGTATGGATGGATCGCAATAAGCTCTGTAACAAGCGTTTAGAAAGTAGCTAGGATGTATTTTATTTTGAGCAGAGTTTAAGTGAACTATTAAGATGTTAAAGTTCAGTTATAGACCTTTAGCGCATTCAAATGTATTGAGTTTTTCATTGAGTAGCCGAATTCAGGGTTGTTCAATAGTTATCAAGCACCTGCACTTGGTGAGATTATTCAGAAAAAAGTAATTTTCTGATAAATCATCGTACACGGATGCACTGTGTTTTGTTGTATGCAGAGATTTTGAGGGTCACTCAAAGATGTCTTAATTCTTTATTTTGGTGTATTTTTTAAAACATAGATAGATGTTTTACACGACCTAAATAGATGTTTTACACAAAAAATATTTCAGAGATCCTTGTGCGGTATTCTATAGCCGCATAAAGGGGTAAATATACATTTAAGCGCTATTTAAAAACTAGAATGGTATAATGTCTCAAGTGAAGATGATGGTTCAAATCAAGTCAATTCATGTGAATACTGTCGAATATGAGCAAAGAGAAGACCTAGAGTTCACTAACATTACCGGTAACTGTAGGAAACGGATATCCAGGGGGAGAGCGTAAAGAAAAACACCATACAAAACATTACAATCACACCCGGCAATACGATAAGTGTTACGATAGTGTTGTTAAAATGAAACCGCGGTAAACAATTTAAGAACACTAGAGCTCCTCAACATGCGGTTCAAATGTTCAGTATAAACAAGAATCCATCTCTAATGCGACGAAGCTCGTTTCACATATAACTGTTGATAGTTAGGTATAATCGTTAGATAATTTATCAAACAATTGAGATTTACGATATGTTAAAACATTTTGATGATGGGCTTGCACAAAGCGTTGACCAGGTCCTTGGCAATGCTTTCACATTTCACACAGTCATGCAGTTCCCTCATCTTCATCACACAGTCCAGCGGTTCCCTCATCTTCATCCAGCGTGTTGGATTCGCTCGCACATTTACAATTGATTTATTGTGCATGTCAAGATCGTCAATGATTGGATCAATGTTCTTCATATTTTCAACCAACTGACTGGTGTTTGCTTTCAGAAACCCTTGATGATCTGAGAATATAAAAATTAAAAAATTAAAACAGGGAAAGGAAAATGGGGAAAGAATATAAAGATTGAATCTAACCTTGTATTGACCTGTTTCTCTTCTTTCCCAGTTGCCCCTTTTGGACAGTATTTGGCTTTGATAAAATCTGTAGTAAAATAAATAAGTGCCGTAAAATAAAAGGCTATATTTACAATTCTGAATAATCCAGGAGCATGACACCAGATAAGATAAATTCATCATGGCTAATTCTACAAAACCTGATTCAATAGTACCAAAAATATTTCAAATTTGTACATGACGCTGTTAGATCAGAATGTAACTTTCCTTAAAATTGGTCCCAAATAGTTAACTCCGACTGCTTAATTAAGATTAATTTAATACATTACATAGGCGAAAAACTGTTTTTAATAGTTTCTCATGTATCACACTTACAATTTGCCGGTACATTTGATTTGGCAGAAGTCATGTTGATCTCAAAGGGGGAGCCATGAGTTAAACCAGTTATGATAGGCGAAAACACATGGCCACCATCAGATGAAGAGATTTTGCCTGTTTACATAAAATATCTGTCAATTGTTCATTTATTTTACTATTGGAACCATGAATTGAGTTAATTCGTGGCTTTGATAACATCAGCAGTAAATAAAAGGCTATAGTAATGTAGTATAGTAAAATAATCCAGGAGCATGACAAATTTGTACATGACGCTGTTAGATCAGAATGCAAATTTCCAATTGGTCCCAAATAGTTAACTCGGACTACTTAATTAAGATTAATTTAATACATTACAGAGGTAAAACTGTTTTATTACACTTACAATTTGCCGGTACATTTGATTCGGCAGAAGTCATGTTGATCTCAAGGGAGGAGCCATGAGTTAAACCAGTTATGATAGGCGAAAACACATGGCCACCATCAGATGAAGAGATTTTGCCTGTTTACATAAAATATCTGTCAGTTCATTATACAGCCAATAGAGTACTTGCGCCCCTTTTTCACAGTCGCTGGTGTTTTTACTTCCAGAAAACGCCTGTTGCACTCTATAATGTTTCTCATTAAAAATAAATATAAACCACACTAACATGTTACTTGGATGCCCGATTGTCCTGCAGTGTTTGCTGTCTCTAGAGAGAGAGAGAAAAGGAAAGACCATGTTATTTTAAATGGAAAAAATCATGCAATCATCCTATAGGCAGTAACGCAGTGCATTCGAGTACAATGATGAAGTTTACAGTTCTTTGTCATTCAGGGGAGCATAATATCATAAATATAGAACCATCTGAAAGAAGACGCTTGACGGTGCCCAGCGTCAGAATCTATAACTAAATTATGAGAATGTGTATTGTGAAAAACGCTAGGCTATATAAATAGCTTTGACTTAACTTTTATATATTTTGGTTATCACATTGTGCCATTTATAGCTTACATTTTAAACAATTTTATCATGCAAAGTGCTAAAAGTTAAAATCAAAGACAAAGTAAAAGAAGAATTAAAAAGTAGCCTACCAAAATTTAAAAAGTAATTGAAGAGGAATAAAATACAGATTAAATAATTAAATAGGCCTATGCACATATAACCATGTCTGACTAAAATAATCTAAATAAGATTTAAAACTGAATAAAAACCAAAACATTTATTTTAAAGTCCTTTATGGAAATCCCGCAGCGGCCAACTACAGTAAACTGTGATTGGATTGGGGGGATTATATATATATATATATATATATATATATATATATATATTTTTTTTTTTTTTCTGAATCATATATGACGTCAAAGACATTTGATATAGAACATATAACAATGTGTAAGAGCAACAAAGCATGCTATAACAGCAATAGCATGTTTAAAACTCTAATGAATTATACCGTCTTTTCCTTATGTATAAACAATCTTTTTAAATAAAACACCGTAGCAATGAATTATAAAGACAATACTTACTTTTAGACATATCTTTTGATGAGGTGGTAAGAGGAGTGTGGGTGCAAAAGTTTTTGGTCCAGAAATGATTTGTCTTGGCTATTCATAAAGAAGAGGCTGGGCAAAATACTCTTGGAAAACGTCAGAGCTGTGTGTCCACAATGTTCTTTATGAATGGAGTCCTCTCACAGCCGTAGCCATGAGGTCCGCGGTAGGTCATCGTTAACATTTTTTATCACCTCTTGTTTTTTCAGGTTACACATGGCAATAAATTACTATAGCCGCTTAAGGACTAAGCTGTAAGCCTCCAAAATGGAGGAGGTCAAAGGCCATGTTTCCTGCTATAGTATCATCAGCTCTCCCAAAGGCTGTTCCAACAGACAAACTGTCGCATCAACAAATGCTAACATTTTAAAGTTCTACATATATATTTTGAGAAGATAACCGATAGTATATTCTCAGTAAAGGGTTTCACTAGATCATAGCTACCGTAGAAAAAGTAAGATCATGCTTTGAATTAAGACGAGTAAAATTGCTGCGATACTGTTTGAAATATTTTTGTATAAGATCTAAGATACCAAAGTACAGTTTTTGCTTTACAATTTTAAAATTGCTTTAAACTGTTTAGTAAAAATAATACCTTAGGTTAAATTTATGTAAAATCATTTATATCACACATAAGTCTTCTAAGAAGATAAATAGAAGATACAATTTTAATAAAAAGTTAAAGCTTTGATTTAAACAGTCTTTTAATTTTAAAAGATCTAATTTAAACTTTTAATATTATGCTTTTAAATGAATTTAGTATGAATAAAACTCTGGAAAGCACACTAACTTTACTGTGACAGTGTACCCCAGAGGCTCATCTGTCCTGCATCTTGGGGCTCAAGCATTCATTTCACCCTGTAGTTTATCACTGAAGGAACCAGGAGGGCTTTGTTTATGACTTTGGACTGTTTTTATCATTGCATAAAGAACTACATCTTCGGCACTATGAAAATGTAAGGTATTTTTATATTTATATACTTTTTTATATAAAAGTCATTTAGCTAAAACTATGTTTAAATCGTTTGAATTCATTTTAGTAACATACTTGTTATTATTCTATATTTATAATCATTTAATTTAAATATGGAGATTAGTTAATTTATGGAAAACAGTATGTAAAAACAATGTAAAAATGCTGTTTTTGGTCGTGTTTAGGTGTACGGGATACAGTACAAAAATCATTATGGCTATATTAATAACAATTAGGTCACCGTTAAAAATCATTACAGTAATCTTCTAAAAGATATGAATGTATTAAAACTGTAAAGATTTAATTTAAACAATCTTTTTATTTTTAAAAGATCATATTTAAACTTTTACGATTATGCTTTGAAATAAATTTAGTAGGAACAAAACTTTGGCTCTGGAAAGGTGTTAGCAGACTAACATTACATTATGCACAGAGGCTCATCTGCTCGGTCACCGTATATCCTGAACATTATTGTGAAGTAACGAAGTAACGTATTTCTCTTAAGATGTGCTGGTGATCGGAAGGAGCTTATAAGCAGGCTATCAGTGGGCTCGGCCTGAGGCATCACAGATTCTAAAAGTCTTCATTGTTGCTCTCTCACTACAAATAGGCCTATGTGGGGATTTTCTCACAGACACTACTTGAGGAATTATTAAACATTTCACACAATGTGTGAGATAACTTGTGAGAGCCGCAAATTTCAAAGTTCTTTACATGCACCCTGATAAATAAAAAATACAGTCATGTTTTCCCCAGAGACCACCGATATAGCATATTTGTTTTTTTATGAATTCATTTGATTTAATTAAAATCATATTTTTAAAAAGATCTATTTCAAACTTTTAATGCTTATACACTATGAAATAAATGTAGCAAAACATTCACAGTCTCATTCTGATCACTGAACACAGCCCCTCTGACTGTCAAACGCTGGTGTGTGAGAGAGAGAGCAAGAGAGAAATACTCTGGGGTTCTTTTCAACTTTAAATGGTCAATATGGACATCTATGTGATAGGAGCTACTTCAACCCTGTTGAAAATGTAAGATGATTTTATTTTTATCTAAATCTAACATAATGGGTACAGTAAATTTGTAAAATATTTATTTTAAATGAACAGAATGCTTTTCAACTTCAGTAATTTAGTAAGATTTTAAATTAACAACATGCTTTTCAACTTTAGTTAAATTAGTAAACTATTTATTTTATATATGATATATTTTAATTTATACACTTTTAAAGGAACACAATGCTTTTTCAACTGTTGTGTAAAATATTTCTCAATGGGCTCAGGAACGTGTCACAAAAACAGATACCAGGCCAGCCACACGCTGGTGTGACAGAGAGAAAAGACTTCAGGGGAAACACTTGTGGGTTTTTTTTTTCAGCCATGGTGAAACAGTAAGATGATTTTATTTTTGTTTAATTTATATACTTTTAATTGAACAGCATGTTTTTTTTCAACTTTTTCAACTGCTGTTAGTGTGTCATTATTAGAAAAACTCTGAAATATTATATTTGTAAATGTAAATTTTACAAATATTTCATTTATATACTTTTAAAGAACAGAATGTGTTTCAACTTTAGTTAGTGTGAGATATTTTCTCACTTTCACCGTCCTCAGCAATCCCCTCTCCTCTGGAATATGGAGGGAGATCCTGTGAAGCCCCGTGTCAAAGTTCAAACATAAAACCTTCACAACTTCCATTAAATCAAACCCTTATACCCACGAGGCCAGACACATGGCGGTAGATTTACTTCTTCAACCCAGGTGAAAATGTATTTATTTTTTGTTTTGAAAAGATATTTTATTAACCATTTCATTTATATAATTTTAAAGATCAGTGCTTTTCAACGTTAGTGTAAGATATTTTCTCACTATCCCCATTTATATAGTGTGCTTCAGGAATGCCAGGATATCGGGTGTCACACACATTTAGCTCAAAGACTGTCAAAATGCAAAAGGCACTCTTTCCAAAAGAGGAACTCTTTTCAACTTTAAACCAATTCTTCAGTACTCTGAAAAGGTAAGATGATTTTTATTTATTTTAAAGGAATGAATGTTTTTCAACTCTACTTAGTGTGAGATATTTTCTCACTTTCACTCCCTAGCAGGGGGATGCAGGAATAGGGTGACGTCTCACACACTCACAGACAGACGCACACACTTAGCGCAGAGACTGTCAGATGCAAAAGGCACTCTTTCCAAAAGAGGAACTCTTTTCAACTTTTTCAAAAGATCCTCAACTCTGAAACGGTAAGATGATTTTATTTTTGTTTTGAAAAGATAACTCTAATCTATATGTAACATTAGAAAAATTATTTTCTCACTAACCCCGACACAGCTGGCGTGGAGGGAATTTCCCAAAGCAAAAAGTCCCCGGGGGTCAATAGGGGTAAAACTAAATGGCAAAATCATCCATCATAATACGGATCAAAGACAACTGTCAAACCCAGATCAACCCTAACAACTGGCAACTTGACGTATAATACAAAGGTCAATAGGGCAAAGACAACTGTCAACTTGATCGATCGATAGGTCAAAGGTTAATCCCTACATCAAAGGACCTCCGGAGGACCACGGAAGGTCAAAGGTTAGCCCCCCCACCTGTCAACTTGATTGATCGATAGGTCAAAGGTTAATCCCTACATCAAAGGGGCCTCCGGAACATCCTCCGGAAGGTCAAAGGTTAGCACCGCCCACCCTGTCAATCATAGGGTCATAAATCATCTTGACACAAGGTATAGTATATTAACTACTGTTGCTGTCACGTAGCATAGCAGATGCAGAGGGGACACTGTGTTTTTTTTCTCCATCAAAAAGGGTTGTGGAAGTAGAACCTTAAGAAAGACATGAACCTTAGCATGAATCATCTTTACTAGTTCTAAAGCCATAACATTTATATACTAGTTAATGGTATGTTTAGCTGAGTGGGAAAAGAATTTCGGTTTTCATTATTTGCAGATGATGGGGCCCTCTGGAAGAGAGGGAGGAACCTTTCTTATATTTTTGGCCAAATTCAAACTGCTTTAAAGAGGGTATCTGAATGGGCCGATGATTGGGGCTTCAAAATATCAATAGAAAAAAACTAAATATATGGTATTTGGATGTAAGAAGAAAATGGCAACAACTATTACAAATATATAATACGACCATTGTTAAACAAAAAGTTAAACATTTAAAATTTTTAGGGATGTGGTTAGATGAAAGAATGACATGGAAAAAGCATATTGAGATGGTTTCGCTTAAATGTGGGAAAATAATTAATGTCCTAAGGTGTGTGGCTGGGTCTGATTGGGGGGCTGATAGTGAAACTAGGATGATGATATATAGAGCAATGATAAGATCAACTATTGATTATGGCTGTATGGTATATGGGGCAGCAGCCCCATCAGTAATTAGACAGCTTGATATAGTCCAAGCAAAAGCTCTTAGAGTGTGTAGTGGGGCGTTTCATACAACTTCAAAACCTGCATTATTAATAGAAACAGGGGAGATGCCATTAGAAATAAGAAGACGTAAACTTGGTTTGAAGTATTTAATGAAACTAAAAGGACTGACTGGAAAATTACCAACAAAAAACCTGTTGAGTCAGCATTGGGAGTTTATGGGAACAGCAAGATTGGTTAAAACAAACTTTACAGAAACACTCAAATCCATGGCAGGTGAAATTGGTATTGTGAATTTGAATGTATGTCCACCAATATGTCAGTCAAATGTACCTTTGTGGTTGATTCCAGATCTGTTTACTGGATCTAAGAGATCCAGTAAACATTTGAATTCGCCACTGAAGTAATAACATCGCTGGAGATCTAGTGAGAAGCATTAAAATTTCTCTGTTATTAACGGATCAAACAGCGCTGACGTGGAAACCAGGAGAAACATTGCTCCATGAATTAAGTTGTTATAGGCTTTAAGTCCACACATCCTTTCACCTTAACTTTGGCATGTATCTGTGTCTGTTCATTGAGGCATAAGGTACAACTAAGAAAATAAAATTTATTCAGAAAATTTGAACTCAAATTGATCAATATATGTTATTTATTAATCTAGAAAACTGGATGATTAGGCCTGCAATTAATGAATTGATTTGATATCAGTTAATTACTGCCATTCAAAATGTGTTTTCCTTTATCTTTACAAATGTATCTTTTTAGTAGAATAAAGTATGTTGGTGAATGTTTTGCAGTGTAGTTAATTTATGACATATCTGTTCAAACCATTAACGGATCTGGTTAATATTTGATTAACCAGGTTTTAGATTTGTTAATATTAGTTGTCCATCACTCCCGCTACCTTTCACTGCGCTCATTTGTCATGTGATCAGACCAGATCAAATTTCAGACCACACTCACTTTCTGGATTTCAAGAGTCTTTCAATGTTGATAAGTTTTGCAGATTTTGTACGGCAAATCGTGCAGATTCGATGTCAGAATCGATGTCAGAAGTGGGGTTTTTACCTTGAGAACACCAAGATTGTTCGATGAAGCCATTAATGTGCTTAAGCAAAGTGATCTGTCTTGTGTTGATGGTATAAAGAGAGACTGTCCTTTAAACAGACTGGCTCACTTTCATGCTGCAAAAGGATTTCCACCGGCTTTTCTACATGATGCATTTGAATGAATTGTACCCGTGGAGCTCTGCATATGCCTCTCAGATCTGATTGCTAAGAAGTATTTTACATTGAATTACCTTAATGAGAGAATAAAAACATTCCCCTTTCAATTCTATGACAAAACTAACAGACCCCAGACAATACAAAAAGACTTTCAAAAATACAAAACAATCGATGGCAATGGACACGAGAACTGGGCACTTCTGAGATTTCTTCCACTGTTGGTTGGCCACTGTATTCAAGAGGGGGAAAAAACGTGGAATAGAATTCTTGAATTAAAAGACATTGTTGAGTTGTTATCCAGCTCCTCATTAACAACAGAAACTCTGTGCTACCTGCAAGCCAAAATCTCTGACCATCGACAGTTGCTTTTAGAAGTTTTTCCATGTACTAAATTGCGTCCTAAACATCATAATTTGGAACATTATCCTATGTTAATCCAAAAATTTGGTCCCCTAATTGAATTTTGTACACTAAGATTTGAGGCAAAACATTCTTTCTTTAAAAAGGTGGTCCGTGATGCTGGCAACTTCAAAAATGTTCTGTACACGTTGGCGATAAGACCAACTAATGTTGGCATACTATCTGGAGATGCCAAGCGTTTTTAAACCAAGCATTAAAACTAGTCATGTATCTGTTGTATCTGTGGACATCTTGGATGCTGCTATCAGGGTGGCAATATGGAACAAGTTTAAAGGGGTCATATAATGGTACATGTACTTTTACAAGTTGATTGTACTGAAATGTGTGTTGACAGTGCCTGTACACAACCATCATATAATGATAAAAATCCATCCAGTGTTTTTGTTTTAATCTCCTTATATGTTTTCCCCTGCCTCAAATTGAGCCGTTCGTTTTTGTGACGTAGATAAAACGGACGCCCCTCCCACAATTGTTGATTGACAGCAGCGTTTCAACACAGCCCCGCCCTGAGCGAGCTGTCCTCATAGTCTGTCATTGTTTACACTGGAGCAGAATGGCGTCTTGCGATTGTGGTGTTCTGTTCTTGGATGTAATAACGAACACAACAGTCATTTTGATGTTCCTAAATCCGAACCGGTGAAGACGCAGTGGCTGAGTTTGTTTACGATGGGAATATTCCCCACGATCAACGTCAATGCGTTCATGTTTGCGCGAATCATTTCACATCAGACTGCTTTATAAACGAGGAGGGTCAGTATGGTTTTGCTAAGAAGCTGCTCCTGAAAAAGGAATCGATACCAACTATACGTGTTCCTGCTGCACCTCCAGAAGAAGTGAGTGTAACGTTTCATTAACCTTTAAATATTAATCTTTGCAAACCGCTTGCAGGCTTCACGATGAATGTGGCTAATGTTTACACTCAGGGTGCATTACGGCATGTATTCTATGTAATGTTACGACGTTCTCAATATAATTAATAATCTCACGTTTATAATGAACAACGCGTTATGGTTATTGTGTTATTAAAAACTGTACGCACAGAACAGAGGGGGCGGAGTGAGCAAAGCTCATTATCATTTAAAGGCATATGCACTGAAACGGCGTGCTGAAAACAGAGCTGTTTTTGAGCAGGTAAAATGAGTGTTTTCTTAAAATACTAATGAGAATTTTTAATAAAAGTATATTACAAAGTTTTTATTTTGACCCTAAAGATTCATATTAACTTGTACAAAAATGGCATTATATGACCCCTTTAAAGGTCTGGACACTGTTTCATTCACATCCACCGTGTATTTAAATGGGACAAAATATTCCAAAGGAATGGTGATCTCAGTTGGGCACACAAGTGGACTACCAGATTTTGAGAAAGCACTCGAGATCTGTATAGTGGATGGTCGGATACTTTTCATTATTGAACTGTTCACAGCTGGCTTCTTGGAACATCTAAGGTGTTACCAGCTCTCCAAAAAAGACCCTGCAGTAACTGTGGCTGTCCAACCTGAACAGCTGAATGACTACATCCCCCTCGTCGCATACCTTGTTGATGGAAAGCAGCTCATTACTCCAAGGACATTCATGTTACAATAAGGTAAAGTACACATAAATCTTTAAAATCTTGCTGTTTAACTTGTTTACTCACTGCAAGCCTAATGCAATCACGCAACACATTTAATGCAGACCATGCAGTTCTTTGAGTACAATTTCATGGGCTTTGTCTACATTGCTGCTTCTGATATCTGTTACTGTTTTTATTTATTTTTTCACAGTTACGGCTGTTGATTCCTCCTCGAAGTTATTGTAACCTCAAGGCGTGTGACCCTACAGAGTGTTCCTTAGTCAGCCAATAAGCTGTATGAAGGACATTCATGATAAGATAAAATAATGTAAGGTGATCTTTTTAAAATATTTTTATTTTTACTGTTTTATTTGTGTACTCACTGCTGGCCTAATACAATGACACAATATGTTTAATTCAGTCCTTGCTGTTCTTTATTCATTGTACAATTTCATGGCTTTTGTCCAGGGATGTGCACGAATAGTCAAATATTAAAATATTTGATCTGTAATTAGCTATTATTTGAAAAATAAAAATACTATTAGATTTTTTACTATGTTGCTTTGCTAGCCGTAAATGCAATGAACCCATGATAAATGAACCCGACTTCAACGGATATCAAACGGTTGAAGGTCAAAATGTAAGTTTCAGTGCAGCATCAAAGGCTCTTCACGATACCAGACGAGGAATAAGAGTCTTATCTAGCCAAACGATCGGTCATTTTCTAAAAAAAATTAAAAATATGTACTGGTATATGCTTTATAAACACAAATGTTCACCTTGCACTACTCTGCGATGGGCGTCTATGATGTCAAGTACAGGGTTGCCAACTCTCACGCATCTGGCGTGACACTCACGCATTCAGCCTCAATCTCACGGTCTCACGCTCAACAATGAAATCTCACGCTAAATTAGACATTCTTCTGTGCTGTATTTTTTTTTTCACTCATGTGCACTAATTTCCAAATTACTATAAGCAAGTTCAGGCTCTTAACTACTGATTGGACCACTGCATTTTCTCACGCAGAGAAAAATCGCGGACACTGACACCGACAGACTAGACAGAGAAGGTTACTTTTGATATGGAACAAATTCTCAGCTGTCAGATTCTGTCAATATTTCCAACGTTTGGCGCTTTTAAATGTGACAGATCGCTGTAGCACGTCAGTTCAAACGCCACGTGATACAGTAGCCTACAACCCCCCCCCTTCAAAAAATATCACTCTACCCCCCCTCCCCCCTCCAGCCACCCCCCGTCAACAAATCTCACTCCAAGCAAAACTCAAAAGTTGCCAACTCTGCACGTAACATGTTGAAAAGGTTATGTTTCAAATAATTAAAAAATCCAGGATACGCACACGAATTGACCATTTTAAACAATAAACTGAAACAAAGACATTTGAATAAAGTCATTGAACATACAACAAGGTTTAAACGGTCCTCCTTCTACACATTTGTAAACACTGAGTCGGTGTCAAGTGTGACCTTTTCAATGTAATTATGTCATAGACGCGCATAGCAGAGTAGTGCAAGGTGAGCATTTGTGTTTATAAAGCATATACATTTTTTTTTTTATTTTTTTTTTTTAATAACTGATCATTTGGCTGGATAAAACCCTTATTCCTCGACTGGTATCGTGTAGAGCCTTTGATGCTGTACTGAAACTGCAATGTTGACCTTAAACCGTTTGATAGCCGTTAAAGTCACTATAAGGAGAATAACCCTGGAAAGTTTATCAAAAACCTGTATTTTTTTTTCAACTGAAGAAAACCATGAACATCTTGGATGACCTGGAGGTGAGTAAATTATTTCGAGACATATGCTTCATTTAAGTTTCGTTGAGGGTTTAAGAACAGAAAACACAAATTGTGTCTCTGCAACGTCTGTCAGCAGAGCATGTTTTCTCATCCGAGCATGTGGATATTGTTGAACGTGAAACTATAAACACAATAACCGACTTGAGTGTATATGTTCGTTCTGTAAGATAATTGTCGACGTCTGCTTTAATAGAATTTTTTTCTCTGCTTGAGCTTAAATACTTTGGCTCTTTTATGTTTTTGTTTACATATTGTTTAATGTTATCAACTAAAAGAAAACCTTAAGATATAATGTAAGCTTGTTGTGAAACTGACTAATCGTAAGCTTATTCAGAATTGGATAATAACTTGATGCATTAAAAAAAAACGTCTTTCTCATTAAACGTCATTTAAATAAACAAATTTGAATACAATACTTTTTAAAAATCCCTATCCCTACTTTTATCTATACTTTTACGACCTTTTGCTTTTGTTTTATTGTATTGTCATCTAGTTACAGCTGCTGATTCCTCTGATTCCTGATACCTCAAGAAATAAGGCGTGTTACCCTACAGAGTCAGTTGAGAAATTATGTTAAGCACTACGCACCAGTTTGGGTTTTCAAGGAAACTTCATTCTACAGTTTGAAGATCCAGATTTTGGAAATGAACTCTGCAATTTGACAGATACTAAAGATTTACCAACTGATCGAGCAACACTGAAAGTTTTGTTCACATTTTCTGATTAAGTTTCTCACTCGACATTAGATTCTGCAAGCTTGAGTTCACCAACTAATGCTTCATCAGTGGATTGGCCTGATCCTTTTGTAATTCCTGACTTCTCCCATGATGTTGAACTTCAACTGAGAGCAGCAAATGATTCCTATGCCAGAGATGGAACAGTCATTGTTATCTCCAAGGGTGTTAAGAGTGAAATACTGGACAAACTAGCTGATATCAAAATACACTCCATATCCTAGTAAAGATCAATATGAAAGTGTAGCCAAAGCTCTTGTAGCAAAGCACCCTTGTCTCCAAGAGCTTTGGCTACACTTTCATATTGATCTTTACTAGGATATGGAGTGTATTTTGATATCAGCTAGTTTGTCCAGTATTTCAGGTAACCAGTGCCAACCCAGACATTCACAGCAAGATAAATTACAAGGAAATTATGTATTTGCTTAAATGGGTAGTGACATGGCTGAATTAAATTAATTTGAAGTTCACATATGCCTGTGAAATCATTTTCATTTGTACTTGCTATCCCTCACTACTCTCTGTCGCTCTTTTCCCTCTCTCAATCTTTGCTGTCTTATGTGTCTGTTTCAGATAAGTGGAGAGTTCAATAGACTAGTCACCACCGATCTATTGCAGTCATTCTTAAATGGTCTAGATGCCTTGGTGCCAAGTCTTTTAGAGCTGTACAAAGTAGCTGTATCGTCAAGCAGGAGGTTGAGGCTTACCCCTTATTTACACTGCACACGTCTGCGGCACATTACGGCTGCGACACGGCTACCGGAGCTGATCGCGGCCACTCTAGTCAATGCTTGTGTTTACACCAGCCGCGACACGGCCTGTTTCAGAAGCGTCCCAGAAGCGGCTCTCCGCGCTGCTTCGCTAAAGATAGGCGCCTAGTCTATTTTCGACGGACGCCACATCCAAGCCGCACCATAAATACAAAATAAAAGTAAAAAAACACTGTAAATTTCAAAATAAACACCCTGTGCAGACTCCCAATTGTATTGCACACCAATATATCCTTGATAGAAGCCATAGACTGTAAGGTAGAAACCCAAAAATCAAGAAAAACCACGTCGGACAGGCAAATCACGTGGTCTCATGCATCCAGTCTCTTCGCTTCTGAAATGCTCCTGGTGTGAGAGGACGGAATAAAACCTTGTCGTAGCCGTAATGATGTGTGCAGTGTAAATAAGGGGTTATGCCGGTTTCACACTGCACGCGTTAGCAGAGCGTAAGCAGTGCGTATTTTTTTCGGCGCCCATGTTAACAGATTAGAGCATTCACACCGCACGCAGAGGTGGCGCGGCAGCGCGTAGCAGGAGCAGAGCAGGAGCAGCAGTGGCGCGATAGTTTCGGCGCCCAGTCTATTTTTGCCGCGCTGCTTACGATGAATTAAAGTGACAATGCATTGATCATGGCCAAAATACACAGCAGTTTTACCCAAAAATCGCATTGATGATATCTATTGTTTTAAACAGTCAATCAAATGACCTTCATCAATTTAAAAAGAAAACAAATGTCCAAAAACAAACTTGTTGCCCAAACTACAAAAACAAAGATGAACCAAATGTTATATAATATATTAATTAATAAAATAAGCTTCTTGACAAGTCTTTTCTCTTAAATGTATTTGAAAACGAAATAAAGCAATGCCAACTTACCCATTATAAAGTACTCTGTCTGTACACAGTACCGCGGTTCAGCCGTGCGCGTCAAAAGCTGCCAGTGTAAAAGCAAAACGCGCGTGTCCTGCTTCCCGCTCACTGTGCGCACTGCTCCTGCGCTGCTTACGCTCTGCTAACGCGTGCAGTGTGAAACCACGTTAGCAGTGTTATGCAGTGCCTTGATAAGGAGGTATGAATAACAATGAACTAATTATTTTACATTTGATTACATTTGATTGAATTCAATTTTGGTTTCTAAGAAAAATACTGATAGGCCTACCTGAAAAGCACTGATTATTTCATTACTATTATTATTTAATTATTTGTTCTTTTTTTAATTAATAACTGTTTCCTTGTTTTTAATATTCTTTGAAATTGATGCAAGTAGTTTTAGCTGTGGTATTATATGGAATCGAGAATTGTTAAATTTCAGTGGTATCTAAAATTTTGGGTGTCAACATTTATTGCAATACAAGGATACATGGGTCAAAAACAATAACTATTTTATTAATTTATTACTTTTTTGTGGTGGGGCCAGTGAATATTTATTTATTGAATCAAATCGAGATCTTGTCAATCGAAATAGAATCGGGACATCTGAATTGATACCCTAATCAATATTTACTAACATAGGGATTCTAATTCGTATATTGCCAGTCACTCAGTCTTGTTTATAATTGTTCGTAGGACACAAATCAGAACAGAAGAACAGCTGCCTTACTTTGTCTTCCACGCTTCTTTTCAGAGGATACTTCGGATATAATCAAGATGTGTGATGTAAGAAAATATATTTACACATTGTTAACGTACGAATGATACTGAATTCATTGCAGAGCAGTAGGGATGGAGAAAAAATGTACTCACTAAACTGTCATGACTTTGTTTTTTATGATTTTGAAATTTCTTTTCATTCCAGAGTCAATAATAATAATAATTAATTTGCTTCATTTTAGTCTTTGTTTATGATAAATAATTGACCGTACATTGGCTTTTAGCCCAATTAGTGTTTTTCCCGTGGCTTGTTTTGACTGTCATCCCAGCCTTGTAGAGCATATATTGAAATAAAGTAAAATCATGATATGGCTTTGTGCAATTGTCATTCTTTTATTGGACCATTTCTATAAGATATAATTTATAGACGGGTCTCACACCATATATTGGAGGGAACATGTTGTTACATTTGCAGTCTTTGGAGGACACTTCAGTTACTTGACACTGTTCAAAATTGATATTACCGACCATTTCAAGTAAAACCCAATAAAATATCAGAAGCATAAATGTTTAGATGTGTTTTTAATACAAGGTTGTTAATTTTGAGAATTTCTGAAGCTTTTGCTGAGGGGACACTTAGTGTTACTTTGCATTCTGTTCTTTAACATTTTTTTCAACACAGTTGCTCTGCAAGGGTAGAAACGACATGGAATTGTTCTTAAAACGTTTTGGCATTTCTAAGTTTAGCTGATTTTAAAAGTGTTTTAAACTGTAAAACAACTGCTGGTGTTGTCATTTACAACTGCAAAGACTCTTTGTTCCTATAAGAAAGTATGTGAAAGATGAAATGGTTGTAAAATTCTAGGTAACATAATGAAACTGATTAATAATAATCCCTTACTTAGAAACTGTTTTCCTAACATGAATTGTATCATAAAACCAATGTTAACTTTACGCAACATTGAACTTTTTACAATAAAAATATTTTTGAGCAGACGATTTATGTTGATTATGAATTTTCAATAATGTAACCTAGTAAGTTGTCTTAACTTGGAGAATCAAGTTGAAACAACTTTTGACAAAGTTGTTTAAACTCAGAAACATGTTTTAACATGTTTTTAAGGCAGCAGGTGAACTTTAGTTTCTAATTTTAACAAGACTTTAATGTTTTACAGTGTAGTATCTAGGGGTGCAATGGTTCTTGGTAAAAAATCGAACCATATCGTTCTCCTCCCACGGTTCGGCATGCGTGTGCACCGCGGTTAATCTGATGGCGCATTTATAATATGGTTTGGTGAAAAAAACAACACATAAAACACAGAGTTCCGCTAATGTATGGTTCCGAATACGCTCCGCATGCGTTTCACGTGAGAGAACATGTCTAATCAATTCTTAGTATGTAAATCTGTTGCTGACATCACCGTTCCTCACGTGTTGGTTGGTGTGTTGCGGACAGTTCATCATGGCAAGCGAAGGAGACAAGCCGCTAATAGAGCCACCGCCAACTTCATATAAGTCTGCTGTCTGGGAACACTTTGGGTTTTCCAATAGGCTACAGCAGCGATGGTCACAAAAACGTGGACAAAAATATCACTGTGTGTAAAATTAGTTTGATGCGAGTGCCGTATGCTCAAGGCAATACATCTAATATGACAAGTCATTTACGCCGCCATCACCGATGACGAATTGTTGATGGCGCTCGAGCGCAGGTGAGAACGAACACATTGCCTTCTGTGTTTCAACAAGCACTCAGTGCTAATTTAGACAGACACAAACCAATAACGAATGCGCTCTATGTTTTTATCGCCAAAGACATGCAGCCCTACTCCATTGTTGACGATGTGGGATTTCAGCATATGATTAAGACGCTCGAGCCACATTACGAAATCCCATCGCAAACCCACTTCAGCAGCAAGGTTATTCTTTGACTGTATAATAAAAACACGGGGCAAAATTGAGAACGAACTTGCAAACGCACAATATTTAGCTCTGACAGCTGATAGTTGGACCTCCAGGGCAACTGAAAGTTACTTAACAGTGACTTACAAACATGCCCCCTTTTTGAAAGCCACACAAATAGCCATTTGGCTGATGCACTGATGTATTAACTTTGTATTAAATAATAACTTTGTATTAAATAATAATAAAAAAGAGCCACTTATTAGTCTATTTAAGCTTTTTATAATCTGTTCCCATAAAACTAAAGGTAATTCTAAGATACGGCTTCAAAATAACAAACATGTTATGTTTGTGCATTTTGTCATTAAAGATGACTCAATGCAGTTCAATGTTCATTATTTCAGTTTGTCCATTTATTTCTAATTTTACTTGCAATGTTGTATTTCACAGCAAGATGGAAGCAAGCTTATCAAAAATTGATTCTGACATATTAAGTCGAATCAAAATTGTAAGTGACGCCTCTATACAATTGTAAATAATTTCAGACAGATGCATATTTTCTGGTGCCATTTTAAACTTCTGAGCCATTTAAAACCCTTTCCACACAAAGAACAAAAATAGGGTCTCAAAAATGCATGCCTTTTCATGTGTATCTGTAAGTGAGATGGCAAAAGAAATGTTTTATTACACAGATCACAACTAAATTGCCTTCCAGAGTGAATGTGCATTTGATTTTCAAAATTGCTCCATTTTGTTAACCTCTTGTCAGACTCACAGTTCTGAAATTTCTTTTCAGAATGACTTTGCAAATGACGTTTCAAGTCTTTCTGATATGTGAAACACTTTCCACACTGAGGACATGTAAAAGGCTTCTCTCCAGTGTGAATTCTTATGTGAGTCTGTAGGTTTCCTTTAACTGTGAAACTCTTTCCACACTGAGGGCAGGTGAAAGGCTTCTCTCCAGTGTGAACTCTTACGTGAACCTCAAGGCTAGCTTTGCTTGTGCAAGTCTTTCCACAGTGATGGCACATGAAAGGATGCTCTCCGATATGAGTTATTACGTGATTCTTAAGGTGATTCCGGTCTGTGAAACTCATTCCACACTGACGACATATCTCTTGATTACTGTTCTCTCTTGAGTGGATCCTTATGTGGTAATTAAGGCTTATTTTACATCTGAAACTCTTTGCACAATGACCACACACAAACGGCCTCTCTCCAGTGTGAATTCTCATGTGAGTTTTAAGACCTTCTTTTCGTGAGAAGCTCTTTCCGCACAGTTTGCAGCCGAAAGGGTTTCTTCCAGGGTGAGTTCTCATGTGGGCATTAAGGGTTCCTTTATGTGTAAAACTCTTTCTGCACCAGTGGCAGACAAAAGGCTTCTCTCCAGTGTGAATTCTCATGTGGACTTTAAGACTTCCTTTTTGAGTGAAACCTTTTCCACAATGTTGGCAGCTGTATGGCTTCTCTCCTGTGTGAAGTCTCATGTGGACTTTAAGGTCTCCATGCTGATTGAAACTCTTTCCACACTGTTGGCAGGTGAAATTACTGTTAGTTGCCATCTTCTGAGCTCTTTTTTGTGAGCAAATATTTTCAGTCTGTGAGCAACTAAAATATTTTTCTCCAGTTATCAAACCATGATGTTTCTCATTCTGATCTTTCCCTTTCATTATATTCAGTTCTTGACTCTCCTCTTTCAGCGACATCAGGTCTAAAATGAAGGGGAAAAAATACAAGTTAACCCCAGTTTAATGGGACAAAGCAAAAGATTTCCTGTTAACTCCAAACCTCTTCTCAATATTGTTTAATAATTTATTTTTAGGACAAGTCCCAAGAACTTTTAACATGTCTTGGCAGAAATTAGAACATTTGTATAAAAAAGACAAAAATAAAAAACACAGTTTGACCTACCAAAACTGGCTAATTATAGACTGATCTCAAATCTAACATTTAAGTCTAAAATATTTAAAATGTATACGTTGGCATTTGTGGACAAGTATTAGCACTGGTTATGTCCCATATAACCGACAGCTACCACTTTCTTTGTGTAAATGAAGAGATCCCTTATCAAACACAAATACAGTGCCACAGGGCTCAGTATGAGGTCCTCTGCTTTTCTCCTTGTATACATTATCATTAGTACTTGCTGTCATGTCTATGAATTTCAACACAACCTGAAGAAACTGCAGAAAAGATGGGGTGGCTAGAAATGTTAATTTATTAAATTCTGACAATACATAGGTAATAATTATATCAAAAACCTCCACACATAAGACTCTAGATCTCAGTGGATGTACTGTGATGTCGTTTACTAGAACCATAGTGTAGTGTTGAGAGCAACCTGTTCTTGGGAAAATTAAATGTCTAATGTCTTCACAAAGACTGCACATTTTAATTAAATAAATAAATATGCAGAGTGACAACGCCTTAGGCTGCGTTTACGCTTGGCATTAACATCTGCTTGATCGGATCACATCAAGTGGCTTCTGTATCTAGATAACAGATCGGATCTCGAAATTCCCGCAAAAAAAAAAAAAAGAAAAAAAAAAAAAAAAAGAGGATGGCTCCGGTGCAAAGTTGACCTGAAGCGGAGGGTTTTCTTCTAAAAACAGTTTTCAGTCGGGGGACATTTTACAAATCTCACAAAATGAGGAGGATGAAGAGGCTGCAAGTACTAATAATGTGGATAGATGCCGTAATGGAAACGGTACAGAGGAGAATGTTGCCAGCTGTGCTGGGGAAAATGCGTGTTCTTTACAGAAAATTAATGGTTCTGCAACTTTCCGGTCCAAAGGCAAACATTTAAGTATATTTGCGATGTACTTTGCACTTGGCTGTATCACAAAACCAAACAGCTACGTGCAGCTATTCCTGAGGAGAAAATAGTTGCTGTGGCCCTGTATTGGTTTGCTACAGGTGACTGCTTCCTCCATCTTTCCAACAGTTCCCTTACATTACACTGAGATCCGATCACAATGAGTCCTCGACTACCTCCGAACCTGGACACGCCGATCGGATAACATTAGTTTACACTTTTTTTTTTTTTATGTGTATGTGGACAACATCCAGATACAGGTCGAATGTTAATGCCAAATGTAAACTCAGCCTTAGTGAAGAGTGGTTCTGTCAAGTAGTAAATGCTGCTCCATCTCTGAAAGCATTGCGAGTTTGAGTCGCTTATAACTAGGGATGGGCACAGTACTCGATCACTCAAGTACTCGAACGTGACAGCGACAATCGATCATAAAAACGATGATCTGAGTTTTAAAAAAGAAATTTTTTTCTGATTGGTTATAGCAGCATTTTGGGCGGGACCTTGAGCTCTGATTGGTTAGCGTATAACGTCCCATCGCGCAAGACAGTCACGAGAAGAATAGAAGCTCTATATGAAAAGACTGCTTCTTCACTGAAAAACAGACTGTCAAAGACAGCGAGGATGGCTATAACTACGGACGCATGGACCTTGCTGACCACTGAATCCTATATAACACTAACTTGCCATTACATTGCGGAATGGTAAATACATAGTGCAGTGTTAGAGACGCGCAGTTTCGACGAACGACACACCGCTGTGAACATAGCCAACTACCTTAAAGATGCTACAGAACAGTGGGTGTCAAGCTCGGAGAAAGGAATTGCATGCCTTCATGATAACGCTAGTAACATGGTTCTGGCGAATCGAGGATTTTGGGAATCAGTGCCCTGCTTCGCACACACCCTGCAGCTAGCCATCAACGAAGGCTTCAGTGTTGCTTCTGTTAAAAGCGTGATAGCTGCCAGTAGCTGATTGGTGGCACATTTTTACCACAGGACCTTGGCCACAGCGGCACTTCGCCACAAACAACAACAGCAGAACGTACCCGAACACAAACTTATCCAGTACTGTCGTACGCGGTGGAATTCTGTGTGTGATATGTTCGAACGTCTTTTGGAACAGAGATGGACTGTGTGCGCTGTTCTGTCAGATCGCAATACTACAAAACTTGCAGATGCGAAGACACTGGACTTGAAAGATGAGCACTGGCAGATTATAGAAGAACTGATACCTGTTCTCCAGTCTCTGAAGTGCGCCACAACAACAATGTGCAGTGAGACGCATGTTTGCGTTTCGATGGTCAATCCGATCACACATAGCCTCATCACTAAACACCTAAACACACAAACACACAGACCAGGGAGTCTCCAAGAGTTAAATTGATATCATTGTCTCCATGACGGACACGCCCCACCACCTCCCCCGAACAAGCCCCGCCCCCTGAGTAATCGAGTACTCATTTTTTGAGACCCATCAATGATCGAAATAAGAAATTGACAAAAATGCCCATCCCTACTTATAACATGCATTTGAAGAAGCAACATGCGTCAAACAGCAGGAATGATTCAGCGTTGCTGCATCTTTCTCTCTCTCTCTCAAAATGTGCTTAGCATCACCACATTGCATCTGCATAAAGCAAGCATCAAGCGCGCTTGCAGGCGGCAATACCAGACTAACGCTTCAGGAGTCAGGACAGTTGACGAAATTTTCACTTGCACAATCAGGCCAGTGTTGCATCATTACCATTTTTAGCATTTGCTCGTCTTTTTAAGTCTTACCAATTTAAACATTAAAACGATTTTAAACTTCAGTACTCGTGCGCTTCTCTGAGAGATGTTTTCTCTGCGCACATACTATACAGTAAAGCCTCACAAACAGCTCGCAAGTAACAAAAGTAACTTTTTCATGGATTATAAAGCTTTCGGTCTTGTCGGTTAAAAGACTTCGGTTATGACTGAAAATAAACATAAGCAGTTGATAAAGAAAACGTAACATGGGATCCATGCACTAGCTTTTAAAGTGAAAGCAGCAGTATCTGTCATTAATGTTGATAAAACAACTAAATATAGCTTTAATGGTAAGGAATCAGGATTAATAGCCTATGTATTTAACTTATACAGGAGTAAAAGACTATCCAATGTTATTTTAAATTTGATAACTTTATTTAGTTTCTGTAGTATTTCTGAATGCTAGTGTTAGACCTACCCAAAAAAAGTCTATTTCATTTCTATCTTTATTCAATTGTATATATTTGTGCTACTGTTTTTATTTAATTCAAAGATTGAAATTATGAGCAAACATTTATGTGAGATAAATGTAATAGCCTATATGTATGTATGTGTATATACACACGTTTCATTTGTTAAAAAAAAAAAAACATTTTAAATCGCAAATTGCTATTTTATTAATTGGGTCTGCTGGAACTGAAAACACTTCTTTTGATTTATATATCTGGTTTAAAATCAATTAAATGGCATCTACACTAATTCAAAAACATCACTTATTTCTGAAAAGGCCAACATTTTAAACAGGGTCAAATGACCCGAGTTCAGATTTTGAGAATGAAACAAACCTGTTTTCTCCTCAGTATCTTCTTGTTTCACTCTGAATACTTCAATCTTGATGTCTTCACTCTCCTCTTTAATAGACGCCATCTTTATTGTATGTCAGGTGGATCTCGGTTGCTTCACCAGGAGTTTTTCGGTGTTTGGACACCCTGTCATGTTTAGGATGAGAATAATTAACAGAAAATAAAATACAAAATAAATATCTGGGGGTCTCAAGTATGGGGTGAGAATTGTTGCATTATTCCAAATAAATAGATTATGATCCACAAATAAATGTAAAGAGATTCACAAAAATATATCAAATTCACAAATACAAACCCAATTCCAAAAAAGTTGGGACACTGTGCAAATTGTGAGTAAAAAAGGAATGGAATAATTTACAAATCTCATAAACTTACATTTTATTCACAATAGAATATAGATAACATATCAAATGTTGAAAGTGAGACATTTTGAAATGTCATGCCAAATATTGGCTCATTTTGGATTCCATGAGAGTTACACATTCCAAAAAAGTTGGGACAGGTAGCAATAAGAGGCCGGAAAAGTTAAATGTAAAGGAACAGCTGGAGGACCAATATGCAACTTATTAGGTCAATTGGCAACATGATTGGGTATAAAAAGAGCCTCTCAGAGTGGCAGTGTCTCTCAGAAGTCAAGATGGGCAGAGGATCACCAATTCCCCCAATGCAGCGGTGAAAAATAGTGGAGCAATATCAGAAAGGAGTTTCTCAGAGAAGTTTGAAGTTATCATCATCTACAGTGCATAATATCATCCAAAGATTCAGAGAATCTGGAACAATCTCTGTGCGTAAGGGTCAAGGCCGGAAAACCATACTGGATGCCCATGATCTTCGGGCCCTTAGACGGCACTGCATCACATACAGGAATGCTACTGTAATGGAAATCACAACATGGGCTCAGGAATACTTCCAGAAAACATTGTCGGTGAACACAATCCACCGTGCCATTCGCAGTTGCCGGCTAAAACTCAGGCATGTGATTGGCTAAGGACAAAAAAGTAGGAAAATATACCGAGCCCCCCCCCCGCCATTTTGGCTGAATATCGATATATATATATCCCGATATTTTTTCCGCAAAGTGAAAGCAAATGTTCAGTCAAAGTCAAAGCCAAATATAGTCTTCACTGTATAAATTATACATTGATTCTTATTAAAGCTACTATTAAAGTTCTCAGTCAAGAGCAGTGAGTGATTTCCTCTGTGTTTTGTTGTTTTATTAACATTAAATAGATAGTTCTCCCAAAAATTTTAATTGTCATCATTTACTCTCTCAAGTAGTTTTAAACCTGAATAAGTTTCTTTCTTTTGTTGAAGTTATTTGGAAGAATGTGGGTAACTAAACAGTTGATGTACCCCAGTGACTTCCATAGTATATTTTTCCCTATGGAAGTCAATGGGGACCAGCAACTGTCTGGTTACCCACATTCTTCAAAATATCTTCTTTTGTGTTCAGCACAATAAATAAATTAATACAGGTTTGGAACAACATTACAGTGAATAAATAATGACAGATTTTTTATTTTTGGGTGAACTATCCCTTGAAGGACAAGCGGCTGCATGTTTATTATTAGGGCTACCGTCTCTTTAAGACCTGTACGCGACGCGTCTAATATACAAGCGCATTTGACAGCAGATTTCTCTCAGTTTTCTCGGTTTGCTTTCAGTTTAGACATAACCAACTTTCCTTATGTAAACCTTGTGTGTATTTGAGAGTATTAGCGAAGTAAGACTCGAAAGATAACTTGGTCCAGTAATTGATGGGCGACCATAAAATCTCATTTTGTGAACAGAAAAACATTTGCATTAAGCACCCAGTTTGCACTTGTCTAAAGTAATTGGTTACATTTACAAAATAAGCCTACAATAGCAGAAGTAAGCCCTGCTGATGAAATTAAGGTTTAAACACTCTTCAATAAGGCTTCAGTTGTTTAACTAGTTTACATGCAGTGAAAGTAGGCTACAATAAACCTATTGCATTTACTCTTTTATGAATTTGCATTAATAAACCTACTAATAAACGGCAAACTACTTCTTCACTGCTGTTTCCTGGTGGTTTAGAGGAGAATTACTCCGAGTAGCCCCCTGTCGTTTCACAGAATAGCACAACGGTGAGCGCGTCAAGTATAAACGCCTCGTCCGTTTGGAGAGGTGCGCGCGCCGTCAGGGGAGACTCGCGCTTGTGCGGACGCGTCGAGTATACACAAGGCTTAATGCTGTTGAGACGGAGGCGCCAGAACTGCAACTGATAGAATGCATGATATACATATTCATGGGCGTCGGAACCATTGTATATGGGTGGGACAAGACCCACCCACTTTTTAAGACCAATGATATTGGACCCACTCACTTCTACCGTTTCTAATTCAGCGCATATGTCTGTTCACTTTTCAGAGTGCCGTCAGTCAAATCCATTCCACTTGAGAAAAGCCCTAAATTTAACTCCATTCTGCATTTTAGCTACAGCGTTGATTTCCACGCTGCTGCTCAAATCTATTCCACTTGAGCCCCTTTCACACAGAGATTCCGGAAAATACACGGATAAAGCGACCCGGAATTTGACCCGGGTTCGTTTGATTTTGGTTCATTCACACTGCCAGCGATTTTCCGGAATCAGAGAGTGCGTTCATACACAACCCGTAAAAATCCCGTAAAGACACGTGACATCGATGTGACATGTAATGTCTCAGCAGCGTCTTAAGTTTGCTTATGAGCTGCGATTTCTCTCTCGATTTCTCTCTCTCTCTCTCTGATTCGATCATAAACTAGCGCATTACGTACCGTTTCACTAGCCTGCTTTCACTTCACTTCAGCGTCATCATTACGACACGGCATTGATTAAGGCTTTAATCAATCAATCAATTTAATCAGCGCGCGTTCCGGGACTGATCCCGGCAATGTTACTAGGTCCCCAACCCGGTATCGATCCCGGCATCAATCCCGGGTCGTGTTTGCGTTCACACAGAAGGCGTTCTGGCAATTTCCTGGCAATTTCCCGGGATCAACGCGCTGTGTGAAAGGGGCTTAGGTTCATTCAGAGTCCCACCAAACACTTATTTATTAGGCCAGACGAGCCAATGCGCATGTGTCCCAAGGACGAGTCTCACAGAACCAGAGCTTCTAACTGTTAGAATACAGATCATACGAAGTTTAAAATGTTTAAATAGACCAAAAATCAAGTAGTAATTATTAATCTTAGTTGATTATTGCTATCAGAGCTGGTTTGGTTGCTGAGACAGAGACGCGCAGAGATGGCAATACAAACGCGCTGTTTGATTTCTGACCATGCTGTGCTTATTCCATTAATTCGAGTAGCCTATCATATTGTACAAGGCTTAAATCATTTAAATATACATAGGCCTACAATAATATACGATATCATATCGTAGAACATGTAGTAGCCTATTTGAGTTGATATTACTCTTGCCAAGCTTTGATATCTGAGAGATGCACGCATAGACGGATTTGCCCTTGTTTCATTTTTACTCTCACTCATTCACTTCACTCATTATTGCATAGAGATTTTAAAAAGGTATTTGGCTTCGGGAACATACGGAAGCCCTGAACCGCAATGTAATTTTTTTTTTTTTTTTTCGGTAAAAAAAAAAAAAAAAATTCTAGCATTTCGAGAATAAAGTTGAAATATTTGGAGATTAAAGTCGAAATATTTGGAGATTAAAGTCAAAATATTTCGAGAATAAAGTCGAAAATCCCCGCACTTTTTACTACGGAGCCCGGGAAGTCACCTGTGGGAGAAAAAAAAAACAATCCGTCCCCTCAGTTTATAAACCGTAGGCTACTCACGAATTCTCAAACTGTTCCCTCGGTTTAACAAATTGTGCCCATGGATTAATAAACCGTACCCACGAGTTTCCAATCTGCGCTCTCAGATTTGTAAACCGTGCCTTCAGTTTTGGCAATCTGTAGGCTACCCACAAATGCATAAACCGTGCCCACGCTTTAAATCCATTCCCACGGGTTTGTAAACTGTACTCACGGATTTGTGGTCCCTCCCTCAGTCTGTCGGCTGATTCAACCAGGCCACCTGTTTGCGGGATGCGTTAAACTTTATTTTTCAAAATGGATAATTTCCTGAATTTTCTAAAAAAAACGATTTAGGTAGCCTATTTAGGCTACATATTTAAAAAAAAAATGCTTTTATCCAAACCGATTTACAAAAAAGGAACAAAGCACTTCGTCAAATGTCAGTCATACAGGTTAGATAGACAATAGCCTAATAATAAAGGACTAAGATTATCACAAATAAACACAAAATTTTGACGCAAATCATTCATATTAAATCGTCTACTATTCCACAATTATTGCGTAGCGCGCGCTGCATGACATGGAGGCGCCGGAGCGATCACTTGCATTCTCCTATCAACAACAGTGGAAACAACTTAAAATAGGCTACTCCATAATTTCTGGTCATGAAATTTCCACTTTTAAATTAACAAATTCGAATCGAAAGCAAATACCGTCTTATTATGTAGTAATCCGTATGAAATGTGCATTTCTCTCTAAAGGCGCATCCGCCAGTGGAGATGGAGATATGTTTGCAATCAACACTGATTTAGAAAACATTAGTTTATTAATAAACAATTAAAATGCCTCGTTAATTTTTTAAACACATTTTTTATCATTAGCCTGCTTTTACGGACAGATTTATGCAAGTGCTTGAGCGCGGGATTGACTATATTCCTCCATGCACCCAGTATTTAAGCAGAAATTAATATAAACGTGGGATTACTGGTAGTCGACTAATTATTAAATGAATGACTACTCGTCGACTAGAAAAATCTTTAGTCTATGGTAACTCTAATCAAAACACTTAGCTTACATTATTTACTTAATAATTAGTATCCAGCTCTTTATATTAAATTAGTTTTTAAGGTGACAATCCTTTATACACATGAAGATTGTACTGTATCTTGAAGATTCTTGTATTGTATTGTATCTGTCATTCTAAGGAAATGTCAATTTTTCTGTCCCTAGCCTTTGCAGAAATATTATACTCGAAAAACACTTTAGGGTTACAATTTATTTATATTTTAAAATAAATAAATTAATAAAAACATAATCTCCTTATTTGTTGCATTATTATTATTTTTCTGTAACTCTGAATACATGTGCTGAAAATAAGATAAATAATATTTCATAAAAACCTTTAATATTGCCAAAGTAGTAAGGTAACACCAGTGACAAAAAAAGGGTACATGCAGTCTTTAAATAAATGCACAAAAAATATAAAAAATCATTAAGCTGTCATTTATGTGTATTCATAAAGTCAAAGGGTAATCTAATAATGTGGTCTAAGTTTAAATGTTAGAAAAAGAAATACATTTTAAGACATCTTGCCAGACCAAAAGTGGACCCATCTTCTGTTATAAAGATGAAGATTGACATTAAAAACAATTAAAAAGCACATAATGTTGTAAAAAATAAACAACTTTCTGTTAGATGTGTTTTGAATACTTTTTGTATTTTGTATAATTATATCTCAATTGGTAAGGTATATTAACAAAAAAATCTTATATAGGCTATCATATATATAAAACTTAACATATATAGGCTATATTTTTTAAAAAGGTCCTCATTGATTAATTTTGCCTGGGGCCCCCACGTAGTGTTAACCTCACCCCATTCCCGCAACAATTGAGAATCTCTTTAAGCAGTTAAGACATTTTGATGTATTCCACTTAATACACAATATGCAATAAAACAATATACAATATGAATCGTTGACAACGTACCGCTTGGTGTTCTTCTAAAATGAGGGCGGGCCACAAATCCGTGAGTAAAACTGACGACTTTATTCTCGTAGTGTTTCGACTTTATTCAAAATATTTCGACCTTAATCTCAAAATATTTTTACTTTTATCTCGAAATGCTAGAATTTTTTTTTCACAGATTTTTTTTTACGCTGCGGTTCAGGGGTTCCGTACAACACCCCTAATCTACTCCAGTAAAAAAAAAAAAATCTGGAGGATGACCCACCCACATTTTTTTTTGCTTCCGACGCCCATGTACATATTATTTCTACAAAAGCAGTCAGCAGCTTGCTTGGAGCAAGGATCATAGCGCAAATTTGAACTATATCGATATATCGCCTAGCCCTACTGGTGGCCTAACGGCGATGTTCTTGTCAACTGACAACGATACCACTGTAGCGCGAGAGCCACTGAGGTACGAAATTGAGCAGGTGAACAAGCTGAACGCAAATACGTCCTTGTTGATACTTGGAAAGGAAGGAAAAATCTGTACGCACGTCAGCCTGTTATCAGTGTTATGTCCTCATATCCTCTCCTTTTCACTCCCCCCCCCCCCCCCCCCCCTCCTCTATAAACTCTATAGGTCAAAAAAGAAGCCATATCTAAACAGGATCCAGAAGCGCAGGCGTTTTCTCTGGGCCAAGGCTCATTTAAAATGGACTGTGGCAAAGTTCACACAAATCAAATCAATTGATTCAGACAAATCAAAATTTGAAGTTATTTTTGGAAAACTGGGACGCCATGTCATCCGGACTAAAGAGGACAAGGACAACCCAAGTTGTTATCAGCGCTCAGTTCAGAAGCCTGCATCTCTGATGGTATGGGGTTGCATGAGTGCGTGTGGCATGGGCAGCTTACACATCTGGAAAGGCACCATCAATGCTGAAAGGTATATCCAAGTTCTAGAACAACATATGCTCCCATCCAGACGTCGTCTCTTTCAGGGAAGACCTTTCAATTTCCAACATGACAATGCCAGACCACATACTGCATCAATTACAATATCATGGCTGCGTAGAAGAAGGATCCGGGTACTGAAATGGCCAGCCTGCAGTCCAGATCTTTCACCCATAGAAAACATTTGGCGCATCATAAAGAGGAAGATGCGACAAAGAAGACCTAAGACAGTTGAGCAACTAGAAGCCTGTATTAGACAAGAATGGGACAACATTCCTATTCCTAAACTTGAGCAACTTGTCTCCTCAGTCCCCAGACGTTTGCAGACTGTTATAAAAAGAAGGGGGGATGCCACACAGTGGTAAACATGGCCTTGTCCCAACTTTTTTGAGATGTGTTGATGCCATGATATTTAAAAGCAACTTATTTTTCCCTTAAAATTATACATTTTCTCAGTTTAAACATTTGATATGTCATCTATGTTGCATTCTGAATAAAATATTGAAATTTCAAACTTCCACATCATTGCATTCTGTTTTTATTCACAATTTGTACAGTGTCCCAACTTTTTTGGAATTGGGTTTGTAGGCTAAATAGATTAAGATTCACAAATAAATGTAAAGAGTTTCACAAAAAAATTATAAAACTCACAAATAAATAAAATGAGATTTGCAAATAAAAAATATATATTTACAAATGTGTTTTATGCCACAAACACAACTCTGTCTGGCATTTATTTGTGAACCGCTTTCTGTGCATTTGTAAATCCCCTCACACATTTGTGGATTTTGAAACACTTCTAGCATCGACGTGCAGATAAATCCACAAATAAGTGGACTCCACCCACCGTTTACTCAAGCCAATCAGATAACGGCCACATTGAGCTGACCAATCCTAGCACGTTCTCGCTACAAGCAATCAGGTTAGGCTTTACAATCAGAGTGGTCTTGCCCTGAAATAACTTTGCTCATTCATCTGCATTAGCTCAAATAGGAAGTGTAGGCTAAGGCCCATAATATTGCTTCAGTAAAATATGTTTAAAATTTGGATTTTGTTAGAGTTAGACCATTAGACTGTGTATCAAGCCAAGACACATTTTTAGGAGCCTTTGAAAATGCCAGAGAAACAGCGCTTACGTTATGGGAACAACGCGTTATGGAAGCGTCACGTTATTCATAATAAAACAGAAAAGCATCAATATGTTGCTGACTAATGAATAACTGGATTCAACCTCGTGATAAATACGCGAGTTTGTGTAATATTGGGGAAATTACTGTCACAACAGCTTTTCCCACTTCTTCAGTCAGGTTTTAAATAGCAGGTCCGTGGATCTAATGATTAAATATAATCATGCATTTAAAAGTGAAATGCCCGGCAGAAAAGAGATTTGAATTTATCCGTTAAAACACTTGATAACACAAATAATATTTCATATGAATCAGACTTAATAATATTGTATTGTAAAAGTTACTTTCAGCATCCAATATAAATGCAAATATGTATTTTTTCAGCATTGCATTATCCACTCAAAACCCCATTAGCCTACACGCTGTTACATCTTCAATGATGGTCATTTGGGCTGATATTTTGTCTTCTACATAATATTTATGTCCTATAGCTAGCTATTTGTCACAACGATTGTGCTTTAAAAAACAAAATTATCCGTTTTGTAATTTCTTACATCGTGTCTACCCCGTGCGAGGCTTTCTATATTGGACAAAGCAAATGTGCAAATGATGTGTCCTCCGTGTAGTTGCGTGTAGTAGCCGCTACAGAAGAACGGGCATCCGTTTACTATCAATGAATCATCGTATCGTGTCCAGTAGACACTATCGCGAATTATGAATTTTCATGTAGCCAGCATAGTCAATAAAGAAGATTATAGACGCGTCATATATCTTCAGGTAAGAAAACAGACGTCATGGGCAAAATGTGTTAACATTGCAAACATGTTAGTTTTACATGAGATAATCAGCTATTTGCTTTTGACTGAGTCCGGTAGAGAGGGTGTTATAGGCTATGATGATCGGGATCTGTGATGATCATAAATTGTGTGTAATCCTGAGCTAATAATAAAGAATAATAAATATAAAGAAGCCTTAAACTCCAACAATCTTTTGGAAACGGGGTGTTTTAACCACAGAAACAGCTAATTTGAATGAAGCGCCCATTACAGCTGCTTTCAGGGGTGCAAATATCTGCAAAATGAATCAGATCCAGTTCTCGCCCTGAGTGTAAAGCATAACGTGATTGGTTGTAGCGAGAAGGTGCTACGATTGGTCAGCTCAATGTGGCCATTATCTGATTGGCTTAAATAAACGGTGGGTGGAGTCCACTTATTTGTGGATTTGTCTGTACATCGACGCTAGAAGTGTTTCAAAATCCACACATGCGTGAGGGAATTTACAAATGCACAGAAAGCGGTTCAGAAATAAATGCCAGGCAGAGTTGTGTTTGTGGCATAAAACACATTTGTAAATATATATTTTTTATTTGCAAATCTCATTTTATTTATTTGTGAGTTTTATAATTTTTTTGTGAAACTCTTTACATTTATTTGTGGATCTTAATCTTTTTTTGGAATAATGCAACAATTCTCACCCCATACTCAAGCAGCTCCCTATAGTTCAAACACAAAATATTGTAAAATGATTTACGTTTGGTTTTTAATAATTTGAAGATGATATACTGCAATTATTATTAGATTTTTTTTTTTTAATGCATTTTTATCTCTCGTTTCATTTACAGCTTTGACCCGCACGCGTCGCCAACGTGCGGTGATTTGCGCAATTTAATCCAAAGTCATAAACATTACAGTAATTTAGGCCACACGAGCAATAACAGTCAATATTATAATGGTTAAAGTTACTTATTAAAAATAAGGGATAAGGCGACAAAATTAAACTTGCAGTATACTAATAATGTTTGGAATTCAACTGAATTGGTTCAGTTGACTCGGAGTTTGAAAAGCTCAGTTTCTCCATCACAACTTGCCAGTAGCCGAATTCGTGTTTACAAATTCACTCTATAGAGCTCGGGCGTAGACGTCATGGAACGGTGCATTGTGGGTAACGGCGGCCATTTTAGAGGTAACGCGTAGGCCGGTTTGGCCGATCTCCGGACAAATAAAGGAGTTTATTGATTTAAAAACGATTGTATTGCTCCAGAATGAACAGAACTGTGTCAATGGCAATGCTCTGTTTTTCATGGCAATGGTGTTCTACTTAGCAGTGGTCTGTTATCAAGAAATAACAGACCGCATTCAACATTAGTATTCAACCAAGCAATGTAATAATAACAATTAAACTACAGAGCTCCAGCAATAGAATAATATGTAAGCTATTAATAATAATAAAGCATTTTATCATTTAAGCTACAGAGCTACAGCTTCAGCAACAGAATACCATTTAAGGTCCAGTACAGAGGAGACTATAGCTAGAAATTACCACTGCATTTGTGTGTCTATTGGCTGATGCTTTCTAGAAATGTAAGGTACAAATTTTGCCATAGCTTGTCAGTATTACACTAACCTAGTCAATCCACCAAAATCTAGATGAATAAACGAGGTGACATTGCTAATCGAGAATTGATATGCTGATTTGGCTAACAGCAGCTACATCAGTATAACAGCTTGCTCCCAAAACACAGCAACGTACTTACTGCTTTAACGTTAATCTGAACAGCAGAACTTTAGTTAACTGCTAAATGAATACATTCAATGTAAATGTAGCTAGCTAGTTAACTCTGGCAGCTGAAAATCTATTGACCATGTGATAAAAAATATCAGTTATCGTTAGCGCTAACGGAGTTGACTACAAAGCAAAGCAAAAAGACCACCAATTATATGATTTATGAGGCGTTTGCCCTGTCGATCGTGAGACCGATTACAGCAGTTCACAATACAGCAATACTGAACCATTTTCCTAAAAATAACCTAAATTAAACCTAATATTATCTAATAAAACAACGTAATTGACCCTTCGCTAAGCCCCGCCCTCCTTAGTTACTGTTGCTACGCCTGTCAAGCTTTCGCGTCTAGCACTTCTATTACAGTGTGTATGCACCGGTGTCAGACATTCCCAATGAGATAATTAGTAATTTTTGGCGAACATGTGAAATATCTGAGAAAGCAAGACAAAAGGGACTGCAGTATGCATTCGAGGGATATATCCACGACATAATATGCAACCGATTAGAGAATAATTTCATAAAAATTGAAGCTAAAGCCTATAGTCGCAGCAGCCGCCTCATACGCTGACCATTCAAATGGGAAACACACAAATTGAGGAACAGCGATGGTCATGCACAGCAGGGTAAGTGAAATGTGAAAATAATCTAATAATTATAAATCAAACAGTTTATTCATACATTTTGTGGAATAACACTAACACCGGGAGAGACGCGATCGGATTGGGTTAAAGTTACTCAGTCAGGGGTAGTAGGCCGTCGATTAACAAAATGCTGAAATATAATTTAAAGTATATCAGTGAGCCTCCGTCTTGTCTTTAATCGTCTTATTTTACGTTAAATATGCATTGTGAACAAAGCACCGTCATTATTTCCAACTTCCAAGCAATAGGTGTTTTTGTTAACCTGTCGACACTTAGTTGTGAATGGGGTCTCCCACACTGCTTGATCCACGCACATAATTTCTCACCTTGGCTTTTAGATTTTTGGGAAGGAAAAAAATTCCACTCCCCCGTCCAAACTTTTAGGATACCGGGTATCAGATTTGCACAATCCATACGCACAACGCTTCAGCATGTTTCCCTTGCTCGAAAGCTTGCCAGACCTCCCACGCCTAGTTACGGTTGCAAAGACACGATTGGCCAGTGGCGGTTTTCGGGCGTGGCTTAGCGAAGGGTCAATTACGTACTGCCTACTATACAGTACATCTACTTCCGTACCGTGATTCCCACAATGCATCGAGGCGTGACGAAACGATCCCGAGCTCTATAGGAGCGAAATGAAACGCACTTTGGTCAACACTTTAAAAGGGCAATACAAACTTTATATAGTGACTGCAATAGTTCAGTTAAACTTCCATGGGGAACTACTCGTAGATTAAGCATTTCCCAGGGCATAAAACAAGGAGACCCGGCGGCTCCTTTCTTATTCCTTCTGGTCATGCAAACTTTGGCTCTATATATACATAATGACTCGTTTCAAGGCATCAAAATTATGGATAAAGAAATTAAATGTTGTCAGCTAGCTGATGATACAGCTATTTTTTTTAAAGACATATCACAGGTTAAAAAAGTTGTAGAATGTCTCAATATATTTTCTAAAGCTTCAGGTTTATCTTTAAATGTTAAAAAAAATATTCTTTTTCCACTTAAAGACAATGATATTCCTTTAACTGAATTTGAAGGTATACCAGTTAGGGAGGAAGTTACGTACCTTGGTATCAAAAAATCAATTAGACAGAGTACAATCTAATTTCCAACCTCTTATGGTGAAAATGAAAAAGAGATTTGATATGTGGCTCATGAGGGATTTATCACTCAAAGGTAGGGTTCTTTTGTCCAAAACTGAGGGGCTGTCTCGATTAGTATATCCTGCAAAAGTGTTAGATGTACCAACATCTTTTATTAAAAAAGTTGATTCAACCTTTTTCAACTTTATATGGAAAAACAAGTCACACTATTTAAATAAAAATATTTTATGTAATTCTTATAATCAAGGAGGTTTAAATGTGCTTGGTTTTGGTACTTCTAATACAATTTTCCAGTTGAACTGGATAAAATATTATATTAAGCATACAGATAAACTATGGTATATAATTCCAAATCTTATTTTTGAAAAAGTTGGTGGCATAGAGTTTCTTTTAAAATGTGACTTTGAGGTTAATAGGCTCCCCATTCAGCTATCCAATTTTCATAGACAGGCTCTTTTATGTTGGCTTTTTATATACAAACATAACTTTTCCCCCCACAAACAGTTAATATGGAACAATAAAATGGTTAAATATAAGAATAAATCAATCTTTTACGACAATTGGGTTAAAAATGATATTCTAATGGTCTCACAATTGATAAATGACAAGGGTTTCTTGCTTACATATCCTGAATTTTTAAACATATTTGGGATTCCAATATCTCCACGAGAATATAGTATCGTTTTTGATGCAATACCAGTAGGTTTTTTGAGACTCTTGAGAGGCAGTAGTGAACCTCATAAGCAATCAATGGATAAAAAACAGGTTTTGTTAAACGGTGTTGATATAAAAGATAGTAAATGTAATAATAAATTCTTCAGATGCTTGATTCAGTGTCCTGCTACACCTCGAAATAAGCACTTTTGGAATGAACATTGTGGAAATATCAATTGGAGATTGACTTGGACTTATACTAATAAATACTGTATTAATAACAAAGTGTACGAAATATACTTTAAAATTACATAAAATTTACCCAACAAATGAGTTCCTAAAAAGATATAAAAATGACCTTTCGGAATCCTGTACATTTTGCAAAAAGGATACTGAAACTGTTTTACATCTTTTCTTTGAATGTATGTATGTGAAGTTTTTCTGGATTGATGTGGAATATTTATTTAATATGTTGAGTGGAATTAAGATTAGTATAGAGAAAAGGGATGTTTTTTTTATTATGAAAAAAAAGATATAGACAAGAGTCACGATTTTATGTTAAATTTGATCTTATTACTTGGTAAGTTTTACATACATACATGTAAATGGTCTGAAAGGATACCTAACATCTACCATTTTAAAGCTGACTTGAAGATTCATTTTGAAACGCTGAAAGGACTCTCAAACCGCAAAGCAACCAGAACGATGGACATCCTCAAAGAATTAAATTCCTCTTCTTTATCTTAATCATACATGTATACCCTCTTTCTATTATGTTGTTTTTTTCTTTCTTTTTCTAATGTGCGATTCGAATGTACTTCAATTTCATTGATATGAATGTTATAATGCTCTTCATATCGTATGATGATTTGTAATCATTTAGAACAGTATATGTGAAACATTTGTATCTACTGTATTATGTCATATAATTTTGGAAATAAAAAAAATGAAACGCACCCTTTATGTTGTAGTGCAGATTCAGTTTACTCCCGAAAAAAAAAACAATAATACTAGCTAAAGAATTACTCAATAACAATTAAAACAGATTTATTTTAAAAGCTATACAATTTCATTAACGGTTTGCACTTTGCATAGACTAAAACACTTGAAATGCTTAAACAACAAACCTTTGAACAGCCAAGTCAGAGACGCAGCAGAAGGCTATGGCAGGAGCGCGTCGCGGCCTTATGACGTAACATCGTTACACCAAAATAAAAGTACTTAACAGTGATCACACGCTAAAATCACAAAAAAGCATGGCATGGAATTTCAATGAGCATTAGATAATAAAAATACGTCAGAGCTATTCAGTTTAATTCTACAACGGCACATGTTGCCAAATTAATAACTGCCCCATCTAATATGTGAGCCATAACAAAACCATTTTACTCTTTTACTATTATACTAAACACTTCATCAATACAAATTAAACCTTTACTCTACTTTAAAAACACAAAAATAACCAAATATGGAAAAATCAACAGTTAACACGTTGCGATGTATTATAAATTGTTGCAAAATTAATTTTGATTGCGTGTGTATTCATTTGAGTTGTACCATTTGTAAAACATATGGGGCCCTGTGTATAAAGCCACTCAAGAGTAAAATTTTTGTCTTAAGTCTGTCAAAATTCTAAGAATTACATAATTTTACTCTTATTCCTAAACTTAAGAATAAGTGTGATTCATAAAGGTTCCTAAGTGTCAAGACTAGGCATCAGCTCCTAAATTATTTAAGAGCGCTGGAGAGGTATCCTAACCTAGTTAGGAGTAACAAGATGGCACCAAAGAGGAGGCTGCTCACTCAACGAAAATATGTTGTATTGGAGTTAAATGATGACGGAGTTGATCATCATGGTATTGTTTTTGTGAGAACTTTTATAGCAATGAAATGAAAGTAATAATTAAATTTGTGTCGACTGGAAAAATGAAGCAGTGCACCAGTGATGACTTGAGTTCATCTGTCCACAATATAAGCAGGGTCTGAAATAGCACTATTGTGACACTGACCACACCAAACATACAGTGGGTAAAAGTGATGTGCAGAGGTTTTTTTTTTTTTTTAAATGACCCTACAAGTTAGCTTGAACCATCAAATTACTATTAGAATAAAGGGTGAATCTGTCCATTTTCATTTGCCTCACTTTAGGCCACTACTTTTTGGCAACTCATTGACTTTCCAACTGATCTTCAAATCTTGCGGCAAACTCAAGCCACTAGCTTTAATAAGGATTGCAAGCTTCCCTGAGTTGTTGGATCCATTGAAGGAACTCATGTTTGCATCATTACTCCAACTGTAAATGAGGAGACATCTATCAATAGAAAATGATTCCACGGCATACATACTCATTTGTGATAATTTTGCACAATGCAAAGAATTTTTTTTAAAATAAGTTTTAATTCAGTGTCTTAATTAATTTATTTTATTATAATTACATTAAATGATTGGTGTCATGCTGCAGTGACCTCACTCTTGCAGGCTCACTATTGGCTGATTCAGTGGTTGAGGGCAGCCATTTTGGGTTGACATCATTGTAGTCCTTAGTTCCCTTTCAGTCGCTCATGTTCGACGTGTCGACTGATTGGGATCACGCCAGGGAGCCTGTCATCTTCGAGTACTGTTAAAACGAGCCAATGCAAAGTCAAGTCTATCATTTTACATTTATCATTCTGATCACACATAGTTGACTATTTAAATGTAGACTATATTTTTCCTCATATAGAAAAGGGTTTTTAATCCATCATGGACTCAATCTTCAACTTCCCAATTCCAATTTACATAAATACTTAAACATATTAATTCAGAGAGTAATTCAAATAATTACTCATTCCAGAGGTTAATGACACAATATACACACACATACGAAACATACAGTCCAGTCACCATCACACACACTCATACTAGACACCCATGACTATAAACTGCTCATAGTCAAGTTTTTTTATAGCAGTTAGCTCTAAAAATATTTACTTGACATTTTTCTTCAGGTTTTACCTAATTTTACATAATCTCTTAACCCTTAAAAACCTAAGGGCAATTAATTTTTACAATTAATTTTCCGTCTGGTTTTATTTACTAAAAAAGCTTGTAAAACATCAACCCTGTTGTGCACAGACAATTGACACACCTCTTTTTTTTCAAGACAAATTGGACTTTCAGCATATTTGTGTTGCATTGATGTCACCTGAATGTAAAATAAGTTATGGGACCATAAAGACAAATTAAACAATAAAACGGAAATTGAATCACTCAAATATTTATTGAAATCACACACAAATAAATAAAAGCTAAGCAAATTTCCTCTGGAAAACAGTTTGTTCATGTCTTTGGAGCACAGGAATAAACATGATAACTTCTACAGAACCAAAACTATTTACATTTTTCCAAAAAAAGTCCAGGCGTTTTTGGCCTCATGATATTCACTGGTGCCAAGCCTCAAAACAGTTCCTATCAGCAATCACACAGAGGGCCACATCACAGGCTTTGCATTTCCAGGGGGTGGCCTGTTTGACCTGCCTTGTCTGCTTGCAGTTCACACATTGCCTTCTACCATAGGAGGCCTTCTTGCTGGTTTCAGTTTGGTCTGATTTTGGCACAGGTACATGGTTACTTTGTTGCTGGGTGGGGGGAACAGCAACTGTAACACCACAGAGTTGGGCTGTCAGCTCCTCCAGAAAAGCCCTGTGGGTCATGGGCTGTTGCTGCTTCTCTGCACAAACTTCCTTATGAAGTAAGTAACTGTTGACAAAGCATCACGTGATATCCAAAATGGCAGCTAGCATCGAGCTAGCGGCAAAAATGATGGAAAATTGATAAATTATGGACATCAAGTGGATAAATCTTGGATGTAAGCGTTTGGATTTATTGCTGAAAAACTCAGAAAGGAGGCACAAGTTCCAGGCTGGATAGAAAACCTTCTGTAAAGGCTACAAAGACACCCCCGTAATGGCTAGCTCGTTAGCTTTCTGCTGGAAAAAACGGTAAGAAAATCGATAAAACTTTCATCAAATAATATAAATATTTATCGGAGGTGCCGTGTGACGTCGTGGACGATGCTGTCGGTCTGTTCATTATTCATTTGATTTTAGAAAAGTCAGCAGGGTTGTTTTGGTTCATTATCATTATTTTGTTCAAGCTTGATTTAGCAGGTCGATAACAGAAAGACAGACAGAGTACCATCCCTTCCTCCACTCAAACAATCTCTCTCACTATAAAAAAATAATCTTTTCAACAGCCTCCTAAGACTGTAACTTATACATAATGTAATATTAAATTCATTAAAAATAACCATTGATCATTTACCTTTGTTATCCAGACTTTTCTCGAATCTACAAGAGTGGTCTTCATCTTTAGCCACCACCATGTCTAACGACCTTCAGGATTTAAAACTATGTTATAGACATATTAGTTCAATATCAACACTTCTATAAATTTTGTCTTGCCAATAAGTCAACCAACATCATGTGCCTGGTCAAGGGCGTAGGTTTGATTTTGATATTGGTGGGGACGGGGACATCCTGCAGAAGCTGAGCTGCATTTGTCATTATAGTTCACCCAAAATGTCATGAGTGATCAAACGGAAGCAATTGCAGTTAACTCTTTTATTTAAATGATGATATGGATAGGCCGTCCAAAGTCCAGGCAAACAGGTTAGTAGCGCAGGGACTCCGATGGTCAGATGACAGTGCAGCGTGCAGTGGTAGTGGTGGTGAAAATCCAACGACGAACAGTAATCCAACATCCAACGAACAAGAACCGGAACAAGAGAAGCACACGACTGAACGAGACTGGGAACACACACACCGGGAACCACAAACAACGATCTGACAAAGGAGATGAGAAGTTGATAAGAATATATACACATGAATGATAGACTGCAGCTGGTGATGGGTGATTGCTGACGAGCGCTGATGAGTGGCCACGCCCCTCTAATCAGCACACACACACATACAATAACAGAACCACGAGACAAGGAGCAGACATAGGATTTACCAACCGTGACAGTACCCCCTTCCCTAGGAACGCCTCCTGGCGTTCCCAGACTCCCTTACCTGCCGATTGTAATCATCGATAAGGGAGTGATCCAGGATGTCTCTAGCCAGTACCCAACTTCTCTCCTCCGGACCGTAACCTTCCCAGTCCACCAAGTACTGGAATCCGCGCCCCCTCCGTCTCGAGTCCAGAACACGATTGACCGAATAAGTAGGTTCCCCATCTACGAGACGCGGCGGGGGGGGGAACCGGGACAGGCGGATTAATACGAGCAAAAAATACGGGCTTAATTTTGGAAACGTGAAAGACGGGATGAATCCTTCTGTACACTGGAGGAAGATTAAGGCGGACTGTCACCGGACTAATGATTTTGGTGACAGAGAACGGGCCAATAAATTTAGGTGCGAGCTTATTTGAAACGGAGCGGAGAGGAATGTCCTTGGTAGAAAGCCACACTTTAGAACCGACGACGTATACGGGAGGCCTCCGCCGGTGGCGATCGGCTTTGGCCTTGGTGCGCGCCCCCACTTGGAGTAGAGTCTCACGGGCTCTAGTCCAAGTGCGGTGACACCTCTGGACGAAGGCGTGGGCGGAGGGGACCGCGACTTCGGATTCCAGACTAATTGGTGGCTGGTAACCTACACTACACTCAAATGGTGATAGGCCCGTGGAGGACACTGGCAACGTGTTGTGGGCGTACTCCACCATAGACAATTGCTGACTCCAGGAGGAAGGATTCTTGGACACTAAACATTGCAACGTTCTCTCCAAATCTTGGTTGGTTCGCTCAGTTTGACCATTGCTCTGGGGATGGAACCCAGAGGACAGACTGACAGTCGCCCCCAGAAGTTTACAAAACTCTCGCCAAAATTTGAACACAAATTGGGGTCCTCTGTCAGAAACCACGTCTGTCGGGAGGCCATGAAGCCGAAAGACGTGGTCAACGACAACCGACGCTGTCTCCTTGGCTGAAGGTAATTTGGGCAAGGGAATGAAATGGGCCGCCTTCGAGAACCGGTCCACCACGGTCAAAACTACCGTGTGACCCTGGGAGGGTGGGAGTGCGGTGATAAAATCTAGCGCGATATGGGACCAGGGTCTCGAAGGCACCGGCAGCAGTTGGAGTAACCCATCTGGAGGTTGATTGGAAGTCTTACCCGTGGCACAAACTGAGCAAGCCAATACAAAACTGCGAACGTCACGAGCCATGAGAGGCCGCCAGAATCGTTGCTTAACCAAAAACATAGTACGATTGACTCCTGGATGACAAGCCACATTGGAACAATGACCCCACTGAATGACGCTGGACCGTAAACTCTCCGGCACAAACAAACGGTTTGGTGGGCAACGAGTCGGAGGCGTTACCCCTTCTAAAGCCTTCTTGACCTTCGATTCGACCTCCCATGTGAGTGTAGAGATTAATAGATTCTCTGGTAAAATGCACTCGGGAGTAGACGGGCGATCGGAACGGTCAAAAATGCGCGATAAAGAATCGGGTTTGATGTTTTTGGAACCCGGGCGGTACGAGAGAGTAAAGTCAAAACGTCCGAAAAAAAGAGCCCACCGAGCCTGCCTAGAATTAAGTCTTTTAGCAGTACGAATGTATTCAAGATTCTTGTGGTCGGTCCAGACGATAAAAGGTACCCCTGACCCTTCTAACCAGTGGCGCCACTCCTCCAAAGCTAACTTGACCGCCAATAACTCTATGTTGCCAATGTCATAATTGCTTTCGGCAGGGGATAAACGATGCGAAAAAAATGCGCAAGGGTGCATCTTGTCGTCTGAAGGAGAGCGCTGGGATAACACTGCACCTACCCCCATCTCTGACGCATCGACCTCCACCACGAACTGACGTGATGGATCAGGGGTTATCAGGATGGGGGCTGAAACGAAGCAACCCTTCAGTTTGGCAAACGCAGCTTCTGCTGCGTCTGACCACCTGAACGTCGTTCTGGGGGAGGACAAGGCGGTCAGAGGCGCGGTTAGTCGGCTGAAATTGCGAATAAAACGCCGGTAAGAATTGACGAACCCCAGAAACCTCAGTAGGGCCTTACGGGAATCTGGACTTGGCCAATTCACCACAGCCTTAACCTTGTCAGGATCCATGCGCATTCCCTCAACCGAGATGATGTGACCTAGAAAAGGAACAGACTGTGCATGAAAAACGCATTTCTCCGCCTTGACAAAAAGCCCATTCTCTAGCAACCTCTGAAGCACTTGTCGAACATGTTGCACGTGTTCCTGGAGAGACGAAGAAAAAAATCAATATATCATCCAGGTAGACATATATGAACTGATCGACCATGTCTCGCAACACGTCATTGACAAGTGCTTGGAAGACCACTGTGGAGTTGGAAAGGCCGAACGGCATAACCAAATATTCAAAGTGCCCCCTAGGGGTGTTAAAAGTGGTCTTTCATTTATCCCCCTCCCTGATGCGGACCAAATGATAAGCATTCCTTAAATCCAGTTTTGTGAAGATAGATACTCCTTGCAACCTCTCGAAAGCTGAAGACATCAACGGCAAAGGATAAGTATTCTTTACCGTGATGTTGTTCAACCCCCGGTAATCAATACAAGGTCGTAACGATCCATCTTTCTTCCCCACAAAAAAGAACCCCGCCCCTGCTGGAGAAGAGGAAGGGCGGATGAATCCCGTTGCTAGAGAATCAGAAATGTATTTCTCCATGACCTCTCTCTCTGGGACAGAGAGTGAATATAACTTGCCCTTAGGCGGAGACGTACCTGGCAGTAAGTCTATAGCACAGTCATAGGGACGATGCGGAGGAAGAGAATCAGCCCGAGACTTACTGAACACCTCCTTCAGATCCCGATACTCCGTGGGCACGTTTGATAAATCCACTGTCTCCTCCTGTAACACATGAACAGGAACAGACGGACAGGCAGACACAAGACAGGACTTATGACAAAAACTGCTCCATGATGCCACCGATTTGATTTGCCAGTCTATTTTGGGGTTGTGACGGGTGAGCCATGGGTGACCAAGAACGATGGGTGCTAGTGGAGTGTCCAGAATGTAAAAGGAAATAGTCTCAGAATGATTGCCGGATGTGATGAGTGTGATGTCTTCGGTGATCAGTGAAATCGTGGGAAGTCTTTGTCCATTGAGGGCGTGAACGTCGATCTGGTGTGAAAGGGGTTTGAGGGGAATTTGAAATCTTAGTGCAAATGAATGGTCCATGAAATTACCCTTCGCCCCTGAGTCCAGTAGTGCCCGACAATCGTGGAGGTGAGTTGACCATCGGAGCCTTACCGGGAGGAAGGTAGATGTCGATGAGGTCTTCTCGGCAGAGATCCGACCCGACAGTAGCCTCATATTTACTGCCGGGCTGGGCCTTTTAACGGACAATTGAAAGCGAAATGTCCCGCTCCACCACAGTATAGACAAAGGCCCAGGGATCTCCGCCTCCCCTTCTCCTCCCGGGAAAGCCGGGCTCGAGCCACCTACATGGGCTCGTGATCGTGGTTGACCGCGCCCTCGCCTCCTGGATGCTGCCCCTCGATCCCTCCAGGAAAACGATCAGGGTGAAAACGTTTGCTGACTCGAGACAGCCGTGCATTCACTCTCAGAGCCAGCGCAATGAGATCGTTAAGTCCGGTGGGTAGGTCCAGGGCGTAGATCTCCTTCTGGACGCGGTCAGCCAGCCCATGCAGGAACATGTCCCACTGCGTCAGATACGGACCTCAGATACGGACCTCGCTCCTTGGCGAAGTTCCGCCAGTACCCTGGCAGCCTCTCTTCCTGACGCGGCCCGGTCAAAGACTCGCCGCATCTCTTCGGAGAGCCTCTGGAACAAGGAACAGCATTCGTCTTGGTTCTTCCACACCGCTGTTCCCCATAGCTCCGCTTTGATTTACCAACCGTGACACAAAAATGAAAATTCTGTCTGATTTACTCACCCTCATGTTGTTTCAAACCTGTATGATTTTCTTTCTTCTTCTGAACACAAAAGAAGAGATTTTGAAGAATGTCGGTAACCAAACAGTTGATGGACCCAATTGACTTCCATAGTTGAAAAAAATACTCAATACTGGTTACCGACATTCTTCAAAATATCTTCTTTTTTGTTCAGCAGAAGAAAGAAATGCATACAGGTTTAAACCAACTTGAGGGAGAGTAAATGATGACAGAATTTTCATTTTTAAGTGAACTTAACAGAAATTAACTGTTGGCATATTTGTTTCACATCAATAATGTCCAGTTTGTCCTGTTGGACATGGCACACAGCAATACTGTTAAAGGGTGGGTTCACCCAAAAATGAAAATTCTGTAAGTATTTACTCACCCTCACGTTGTTCCAACATCGTAAGACTTTCGTTCATCTTCGGAACACAAATTACGATTTTTTTGATGAAATCTGAGAGCTGGCTCACTCCTTCATAGGCTGTAAGGTAATTGATATCTGCCAGCCCATAAAAGTTAGTAAAGACATTGTTAAAATAGTCCAAGTGACTACAGTGGCTCAACCTTAAGTTAATCGAGCAACAAAAAATCTGAGAGCTGGCTCACTCCTTCATAGGCTGTAAGGTAATTGATATCTGCCAGCCCAGAAAAGTTAGTAAAGACATTGTTAATATAGTCCAAGTGACTACAGTGGCTCAACCTTAAGTTAATCGAGCGACGAAAAATTTAAGAGCTGGCTCACTCCTTCATAGGCTGTAAGGTAATTGATATCTGCCAGCCCAGAAAAGTTAGTAAAGACATTGTTAATATAGTCCAAGTGACTACAGTGGCTCAACCTTAAGTTAATCGAGCGACTTTTTGTGTGAAAAATAAACAAAAATAACGACTTTATTCAACCATCTCTTCTCTTCCATGTCATTCTCCTAAGCTGTTGACGTAGTGTCACAGCGCAGCCCTTTTGGGTTGTACGTCAGAACGTAGGCTCTCTATTGGCCGACGCTGGTCATGTGTGTGATGCGTGTGATGCTGGCCATAGTGAATCTACATTCTGATGTACAACCCAGAACATCGGTTACACTACGTGAACTCACTCAGAGGCCCACACAGAAGGAGACTTGAAATGACATATGTTTTCAATACAAACATAATTTTTATATATTTTTTGCAACTCACATTTTTGGAGTCATTCATTTTATATCAACCTGTATTTCATCAATTCACCTATAAAAATTATTATTATAGATCTTTCCTTTAAAAGGATTTCCTTAAGACTTCAATCATTTGACCTTCTTTTTACCTTTTTTTACCTTCTTTTTTCTCAGACGAAACCGTTATCATCATATTAAACACGGATCTACTTTCAAACCCACATTTACACCAGAAATGTCTTTCTTTCACACTTTTCTGAGTGGGCATTTAATATTACATGCTAAATGGCCCTGATGACCATAATTAAATCGCTCTCTGTCATCTGGTGAATTTGAGTCAGCCTCAACTACAGCGTCAGACACTCACCTTGCCAATAGTTTTATCATTTTGAGCTTGCAAACGGCTCCAACTTACTGCACACCATTGAAGCAGTGTGTCCCAATCAGGAATTCAAACAGAGCCACTAATAAGCAGTTCTCTGTATTATTTTGACAGTCCACCAGTGGCGGATTTAATCACAATAGCAGATTCATAATCTTCATCATTATCATTGGCAGCACATAAATTTTCATAAGCAGCACAGAAACGCTCAACATATTCTAAGTTGTTTTCACAAAGTTTCTGTTTACTTTAGTCACATTTGTGCAAGGAAATGATCCCCGATCCATAATTTCCTTTACTTGCTTTTTGTAAAGCAGTTATTCATAAATAGTCCCATAAATTCTATCATAAATTTTATTTTCATAAAATAATTTATTCTACTATATTTCTTTTCACCTATCAAATGGTTAGTCTGCAGATACAAGAAGTATTATCATTATTGTCTCAGTCCCACTTATCTCTACTGTTTTGCAGAAACCAAAATATCGTATTACTCATATCTCAGTCCCCTAGGTCACACAGACAGCCTTATAGCTGCTTGCTACTTCAATCCTTATTATATAAATGTAAGTTTTCTAGATTTCTAATGTCATGCATCCATTTACTGGATAAAAAAAGTAAAAACTTTATTTCTCCTGGCAGTTCGACTTTTTTATCTTTGTGCTCTGCCTCCTCTAACCATTACATGATTGTGTCACCGGGTGAACAAACCGGGAACCAAAAAATTGTTGACTCGTTTCCAGGGGGAAGAAATGCCGGTGTAACACCGGGCCGGCTCTGGGTTTACCTGTCATGGCCGCCGACCATAACAAGCGCCAGCTGAAGCCAGTGAGTAGCGCTTCATTGAAGCATGTGTCCGGGAAAAAGGAGTATAAAGAGAGGGGCTTGAAGCACAGTAAGGTGTGAAAAAATGCTCTGGCAGTAGGAAAGCTCTACGGGAGTGCTCGAGTGGATTGTAGTAGTGGCAGTGAGCGGAGACAAGTGCAGAAAGCAGAGGTTTAAGACCTGATCGGTGTTCTATGTTGAGTCCCCCGAGACATGCTCATTAAGTGAGTCTTTTTAAAGAAACCACGAACAGCAACGCAACGAAGTAAGTGAGACAACTTCACAGAGGAAGAAGGAGAGTGACTGGCAGAAAAGAGAGTGGAAAACCGCTGCAGGATTCACGCTATTCACCGAGGAAAAGTTAAGTGCACCCCTTTTATGATTCACCTTTTGGAGAAAGACACATGTGAAGATTGCCATCACCAGTGTACGACTAACCTGTGTTTGTGGGCAGTGTGTGTTATCCTGTTGAAAGTAACAGTAGCGGCTGGGAAGATCGCTGAATCCATGTTCATCTAATGAGTCCACTATTCTTTGGTTCATCCATCCTATGAAGAAAAGAGAAACAAGTTGATTAATCGCTGTGAAGAGAGAGTGAGTTTGCAGTGTCTGAAAGAGTGAACGAAACACGTGTGGAGATTTACAAGAGTATTTATGCACGAGTGCGGTGAGATCAAACAACTGTGTTCTCTCTGAGTTTCTGACGGATGAAATTGACCCATAACTTTGAAGATTCTTTTGAATTGATCTGTCCCCTCAGCTGTGTCCAGATCTCTGGGATTGTGTGTATGGTGCAGAGGAGAACAGCTCAACGCACCTCTATTGCCACCGTTCACAAGCACTGTACCCCACGCCAAAGAAGGTCCAGCCTCCCTATTTCTCCCAACGGTGCCGTTCTAACCCACCCAGAACAAGAGCGAAGGCTGGTAAAGTACCCCGTTTCTGTCTTCGAAGTCACTGTCTGTCCCACGAGCTTATGCAACGAGTCTGACGACGAGAGAAGCCACTACCTGTTCCACGAGCTTATTCAACGAGTCTGATGACGAGAGAAGTCACTGTCTGTCCCACGAGCTTATGCAACGAGTCTGACGACGAGAGGAGCCACTGCCTGTTCCACAAGCTTATTCAACGAGTCTGACGACGAGAGGAGCCACTGCCTGTTCCACGAGTTTATTCAACGAGTCTGCTGACGAGAGAAGTCACCGTCTGTCCCACGAGCTTATTCAACGAGTCTGACGACGAGAAGAGCCATTGCCCGTCCCACGCGCCACCAGGAGAGGGATATACTTACTTGAAGAACGGAAGAGTACCTACCAGCACTCCCCTCCCCGTATCGCACCACAGCCACGAACGTCCCTGCCCCTGCTTTTATCCCTTTTTAATTTTAGTAAAATCTTACCTTTTAAACTTACCTTGGTTGTCTGCCTCTGGTGTCTACATCTCCGGAGTGTGGTAAATAACCCTTGGCCTTAACATCGGTGACAATTGTTTGCTTACAATCCACATAGGCCGGGAGCCAGGTCCACTCCTCAGGATGTTTTTTGCTACTTTTTTTTCACCATTTCCTATTATCTTATGCCTTGGGCCATCACAAGTTGACAATGACCACCCCCAACTCAGCCCTGTTTGATCTCAGGGGCAAAAAGACACCCTTTTTGGGAAAAGCTTTTGGCGGAATGATGTAATTGTGAATATTAGGTACTGCAGCTAAATAAATGGTCATATAACCCTAAAATTTAGCATCGTGTATCCTGACACATAGGGGAAACTAGCAGAAAATGATTCTGAGGATTGCTGCCTTTTACTGTCAAATATCACCCTCAACATACCCCAAAAGACAAAAAAATGTCTGTCAGCCTGACAAATTGTCATCAAAAGTGATCATTTTTTTAAGCATTCTATTATACATATCACTGCCTTAAATGTACATGAAAAACTTCCTAAGTTTATAAGCTTCAATTTAAGTCCAAGATGACCTTTCTATCTAGAGGATTACAGCTGGTATAACCAAAGTTCTCCACTGTACTTCGAATCGGAGACATCAACAAGGGCTTTGGGGATGATGTCGCCCTCAAACCATAGTGGTTCTAGCTTGCCTGTCTCTGTGTTAATGTGAAATCCATGGTCAAGAGGGCTTGGGATTTCCTGGTAGTGCTCATGAGCCCTCTTCCAGATGCATACTTGAAGGTTTACTCTTTTCATGTGCTGTAAGAGGACCCTCTTGAAAGGTGGGAAGGTTGAGAGGTCAACGGAGAGACCCTGTCGAAGCTCAAGACTTGAGCCACACATCTTCTTGACTTTAATTTCTTTTGCCTCATCAACTTTCTTGATTCGACGATTGAAACCATAGAGGCGACAGGTGAACTCTTGAACACCGCTGAGAATCTGTTCATTGAGCTCCCAAGAGTTCCCCACTTCAGCAAAGATCTGAATAAACTTTGAATTCTGATTAAGAATCTTCATCGGACGGACCTTCCCTTTGCCTTTGAATGCTCAAGTGCAGTCGGCACCAGTGAATGCATGCATGGCCAGAAGAGCTGAAATGTGTTCCTGTGAATAATCTTCAGCCAGCTGGTTGATGTTGATTAGTCTATCTCCCATGTCAACGATGATGTTGACAGTTGATGACTTGGCATTATACAGGAGGATGAAGAACATGTCAGAGTCTTTTGCTCTGACTCTTAAATGTTCTGATGTGAGGCATTTTGGTTTGGATATACGGCATGTAAATGATCACCCTCACATCTGTTTCTTCATGTTTTGAACAGATCTCTGGTAGAAGTTCTTTTGACATAACTCCATCATTGCATTCTATCTTGAAAGCTTGACCAGCCTCTATGAAAATGACAGGCCTTCGGATGATGTCTTCCATCATATCATGAGAGCTCCAGTGATCCAGAAGTAAATGAATGAGGGCCTTCTTGTTTTCATCATTTGTGAGGAAACAATTACAATTCAGCCCATTAACTATAAAACGTTCACCACAACCTCTGCGATCTCTCTTAGCTGATTTTGGTGAATAAAGACGGTCAATGAAAGTGTCTGTGCTGAATACTGTTTCAGCTGCAGCAGGTAGACTTTAGAAGGTGCGCTCTGATGTAGTGTTCATTGTCCGTGGTATATCGCGCATGTAGAATGAGGAGTTTCCATCTTGAATGAGAGCACATTGGCTTAGAAAAGGAAGTTGTGCATTCTCAGCATCTTTGATCATGTGATTCATTCCTTTTGCTTTGTTGTTTTTTGCGAAAAAGCCATGGATTGTTGAGATGGAGTATGGCATCAGAGTCAAGGGATAGGTCATTAGGTCAGAGATGCTTATTTGTGACTTAAGTTCTTGTGATTTGACGAAGATCTGAAAGATAAACCCACTTGTGGCCTTGTACTGGATCAGAGATTTCTGGTTTGATGCCACAAGCTTCCTTTTAGGTGTGGTAGATGACATTTCTTTCAAACCATCAAGAGGAACAGATTCAAGACAAAGGACCTTTTTTGTTTGAAGTCGATCACGGATGAACTTCTCTTTTTGAGTTTTGCCATTTTTCAAGGCATTCAGCTCATCATAGCACAGCTCATCATTTTCTCTTCTGGCATAGCTGCTCCTGAACTCAAACTTGTCAAGGGCTGAGAAGTCTCAAGCTGAAATGGGTTGATAAAACTCTGAAAAGCTTGTACTGTTTGCTGCACTTGCTCCTCAGACCGAGTGATTTCACGTGGTCGGAGATCTCTTTGTTGCTTCTCTGTATGTTTGCCTCGGCCACTTGTCATTTCCCACATGGCTTCTACAAACTCTCCTTTGGCATGGGCACCAAATTGGTGGGTTCAGATCATTCAGATCTTGGTTCTTGTGTGGATGCAGAAGCACTTTCCTCAGCACAAGAGTCTTGTGCAGATATCGACTCCCCTACCCCAGAACAGCCCACTCAAGAGTCTAATCCTAACACTCAGCCTACAAAAAAAAAAAACAGCGATCATTTGGAAGTCCTGCCACAGAGTTGATCTAGGTGTTTGCATGAAAGCATATCCTCTAGTATGGAATGAACCTGAAAAATACCAAAAACAGTATCATCCTCATTGGTACGTTCCATTGCTGTGGAGCATACTTGAAAGGCATAGGCAGAAGATACTGTCAAGGGAGTGGATGGGTAGAAGTGGCTTTGGAAGCAAATCTGATCACCACTGGCTCTGTGGCTGGGGTCACCAATGGGAAGACGTGGGACAGAGCAATAAATACACACAAATCCATGCTGTAAGCTCTAGAGAGACTCCTCTATGACAAGTACTGTATATGGAAACTCATGAACCACTCTCTCCAGAAGGAACTGCTTTACTGGAAAAGCTCACTCTGAATGAATCTACTCTCACTGATTTTCTATCATCAGATGATGTAGGCCTATCTCATCATTTATCATTTACATGCTGTATATCCAAACCAAAATGCCTCACATCAGAACATTTAAGAGTCAGAACAAAAGACTCTGACATGTTGTTCATCCTCCTGTATTATGCCAAGTCATCAACTGTCAACATCATCGTTGACATGGGAGATAGACTAATCAACATCAACCAGCTGGCTGAAGATTATTCACAGGAACACATTTCAGCTCTTCTGTCACCTTTTATAGTTCAACTTACCTTCTGTCTCTGCCTGTTTCTCAGCATCACCACCACCTCCTTTTACGTATCGTGTAGTCTTCTGATTTTATTTTTATGGTCCATTAGCAAGTGAGTTAATACCCGCTACATACGACATCGCTTATTTTATTAATTTACTTTTTTTTTTTGGTATTTAAGATTCAGTGATACAAGATATTTTACACATCTAAATACATTTATCATTTAATATAATTAATGTTTAATTAAAATAAATGTTTTATTGAATTTATAACTAATGGCCCTATTTACTTCAGGTATCTGTCAACTGGAGACTCATTCAGATCAATAGCTTTTAGCTACAGGGTGGGTTGCTGCACAGTGGCAAGGGTGGTAAAATAAGTGTGTGAGGCAATATGGTCTGTCATGGTCCAGGGATACATGCCCTTCCCTGAACAACACCACTGGAAGTGGATCACTGAAGACTTCCATAGGTTATGGAACTTCTCCAACTGTCTGGGAGCAATCGATAGGAAGCATGTTACAATACGGGCCCCATCTTCAATGGGATCCATGTATTTTAATTACAAAGGGAGCTTCTCCATCGTCCTCCTAGCAGTGGTTGATGGCCAGTACCTTTTCCGGATGGTGGCTGTGGGGGAACAAGGGAAAAGCAGTGATGGTGGGACCCTCTGTGCCTCCAACTTTGGCAAAGGTACCTTCTCCGACCCTACCCAGGAAGGGGAGGATGGTGGAGTGCACATTTGGGATCTATGCCTGTGGACCACCACCATCAGGACTACTGCCATCAGTAACATCTGGACTACCACCAATTGAATCAAAAGAGGCTCTTTTAAGAGCCACCCATAACCTTGGGAAAGGGAAAGATGAATGCTTTTAATAATTATTTTACTGATCAGTTTTCATGTATAGATGCATAATTTAATATATCATATAAAACAATTAATTATTAAAAAATAAAGTCATTGATTGTTACTAATTTTCTGTTTCAAAGGGAATTTGCTTGTGTGTGTGTGTGTGTCTGTATGTTTATGTATGCATGATAATGTTTTACTGATTGTTAAATTCTGCTTCATGTAAAATCTGTTGAAATTTGATTTTAACCTCAGATTAAATACGTGGAGGAAGGGGTCTCAACTAAACTTAAAAGAAAATGCTCTTCGTCATCTGGCTTGTTATTAAAGGGTAACTAAACACTAAAACAACTTTTTTTAGTTACTGATCTGTAAGAATGGAGCTTCATAAATGCTGTTCATTGATTTGAGTAAATTTTTTGACATTTGGGTTTAAAGTGTTTTAATTCTACAATATATGGTGTAAAAACGTCTGAGTGCTGCCCTCTTCAGGTTGAACGGTGGCTACTGCAGTTGAATTTTCCTATTGGAAGTTGTGGTACCCTCTGACGTCAGACCACAACCCTAACCACGCCCTTGCCTACAGAGAGATGCGTCTCAGGTGCACGCCCCCCCTCCGCTGGGCTCTGCCCACTTTTCCAGCATTTTTCAAATATTGCCAGTGGGTGGAGTCAGGCTCTGACCAGGGGTTTAGTTACCCTTTAATGGCATTCAGGACACAGGGTTGATAGTCGGAGCAAGAGTTTGGCGAGAAGTTTCAGGTATGCAGAGTGGCGGCACATTAGGGGAAGTCAGGAGATCCAGCTGTGTGCTCTCATCTGATGTCTGTTGGGGACAAATCAGAAAATGTATTTAAAAAATGAATATACATATACACAGATAAAGTATACTACTACTAATAATCATTCCTTCCTTTGACATAAATAATAACAATTCCTTCCCATTGACAGAAATAATAACAATTGCCTTTCATTTAACATGTCAGTCCTACAAACACGTAGTATGCTACACTACCTCCACTGGTGTTTCCACAGAAATTACTCAGAACAATTTTTGTCCCAGGAACTTTTTTCCCTCCTGACCTGTTGCTGTCTGCGTTTCCACCACAGGGAAGATTAGGCAAATTAGTCCAGTGATGTAGGACTGCATGCTACTTTCCAGCTCCCGCTGAAATTCATGCTCTGAATTTAAGCTTAATAAAGCCTCGTCATCAGTCCATCGGTCGTATTTTTTAAACTCCATTGCTGATCGAATAGCAAACAACTCTTACTGCATGCACCGCAACAGTTTAAAAAAAAAATGGTGGTTGAAATAAAATGCTGCGTGGAGTCAACCAATCAAAATGTGGTATGAACTCAACCAATCAGCATGTTCAGCACCCAAGTCTCACCCCAAAAGTTCCTGAACTTTGAAAAAGTACTACCTTGCGAGCAGGGACTTTCGGAGGGGGAAATATTTACCCGCAACTTCATTTAGACCCTGGTTCCTGTGGTGGAAACACACAGAGTACCACCCCAAAGTCCCTAGTTCCTGGGGAAAGTTCCTGCTGTGGAAAAACAGCTATAGACTCAAGGAGAGCCACTACACTGACATCCTCATCACATGGCATATTCTGCACTGTAAAAAGGGGTTTGAGGCTTTTGCTACCTCAACTCATTTTCATAAGTCAGTTCAACTAAAATGTTGAGTGTACTTAAGATATCAAGTTTACCTGTGCCCAACTACTCCGTTTAATCAGAGTAGTTCAGGCAACATAGTTTTCTTAGTTGTATGAGCGGCCTCTGCATAAATACGTAGGGAAACCCCACAGAGCACCCCGTTACAACGCTTGCCACCTACGAGAAACTTCCATTTTGGATCAAGAGTTCCTGAGGTAAGCTTGAACCTCTATCGTACTTGTTTTTATGAAAATGCTTGTTAAATTAAGTGTAAACTAGATACATATTACACAGGGTTGTCAGTGGCCACAATAAATATATTTTTGTCCGCATGTCATGTCCTTAAAACACTGCTGCTGCACCTGCACATCACATGCAGTCAAAGATTATCATGGCCACGAGTTTGTTGCCTCTTTATAGTTAAGTCTTGTCGACGAATTAGGAATTCATTCACTTCACTTATTAATTTGTTCCCTCATTTTATTAAATTGTGCCACATTGTACTACGTTCACTCGTTTTTAATTAAAATGAGTGAAGGAATTACAATGCGGCCACGAGGGAATTATTTTTTAATGTGTGGTCACAATTTAATTAAAACGAGGCAATGAATTAATATGTCGGAGGAACGAATATAGGAAATACGTGTAGAATATAGAATAGTACGTGTCTCGTTTAAGTGAGGTTTCAACCCTTAGATATCAATAACTTGTAAACGGTCATCTAATGTTAAATTTACCTCAGAGAAGCCATTCTAGAGAGTATTTTGCAAAAAATATGTGATGTATCACATTTTCATTATACTTTTATCCCAGCTAACACTATCTGATGATCGCAGCATTTGCTATTTAAAACATGTAATTAAACGTCAGGCACAATAGTGAAATAGTAAAGTTTCCTTTAAGTTAAAATTTGTTTGATTTTAACCAAGTCAGACGATTATAATTTGCTCTTTATACTATATATACTGTATATATGTATATATATATACACTCACCTAAAGGATTATTAGGAACATTATTAGGATTATTCCTAATAATCCTCCCGTTCCACCACATAATATATATATATATATATATATATATATATAGCGTAAGCTTCTGTGCTTCTCACTATTGGCCGACGCTGGTCATGTGTGTAATGCGTGTGGCGTACAACACAGAAGCTTACGCTATTGTACTAGTGAACTGACTCGAGGCCCACAGAGAAGGAAATGAATAGTTGAAATAAAGTCGTTATTTTTGTTTATTTTGCGCACAAAAAGTATTCTCGTCGCTTGATAAACTTGAGATTGAGCCACTGTAGTCACTTGGACTATTTTAACGATGTCTTTAATAACTTTTCGGGGCTGTCAAGTTTCAATCCCTTAAGAAGCCTATGGAGGAGTGATCCAGCTCTCAGATTTAATCAAAAATATCTTAATTTGTGTTCCGAAGATGAACGAAGGTCTTACGGGGTTGGAACAACATGAGGGTGAGTAAATACTGACAGAATTTTCATTTTTGGGTGAACTATCCCTTTAAGTCAGTAAGCTTTTATATTTCACAACTTCAAGGCAGATTTTTATATTTCTATATTTACTGTTCTTTTGTGTACTACAGCTCGTTTGCATAATTTTTTTAGATAAATGTTCATGTAACATGTTATGAAATGTAAAGTTTCAGCTTGCAATTAACTACAGCACTTTTAAGCCAGTAAGCTTTTATATTTCACAACTTAAAGGCTGTAAGATTTTATTTACAGTTTTATGTACAAGAGTTTGCAAATTTTTTTGGGATAAATGTTCATGTAACATGTTATGAAATGTAAATTTTCAGCTGTTTACTGTTACCAATTTAAGCCAGTAAACTTTTATATTTCACAACTTCAAGGCTGTAAGATTTTATTTCTATATTTACAGTTTTATGTACCAGAGTTTGCATAAATTACATACATGTTTACAGAAACGTTAATATGAAATGTCAACGTTTAGCTACGTTTTAATGGTGTTTTAAATTACAGTAAATTTAAGTACATTATTACTAAGAAGGATTTTGTCTGTTTTGAAATCAAATAAAATAGCATTCAGCATGTTTTCTATGCCAATGAATAATTTTTATGTAGTACTATTAGAAAACAGAAACTTAAGTTGTGTGGGCAAATTACGCAGTTCAGTCTGTTGAATGAATTTAACATTCCAACTAAAATTAACTATTCTTGAAAAAGTAACCTGGCTGCCTTAAAAAAATAAGTTAATTCAACAAAATTAATAGTTTAGCTAATTAATAATTATAAATTGACTCAACAAGATGCTTAGTGTAAACAACTCAAGACAGCAGTTAATTCAACAAAATTAATAGTTTAGCCAATTTTTATATTGTTTGCACAACTAATAATTATAAATTGACTCAACAAGATGCTTAGTGTAAACAACTCAAGATAGCAGAAAAGTTTGTTGGTGTCACTAATTTTGTGTTGTCACAACTGGGATTTAGGTTTACACAACTTTTAATGTCTTGTTAGAGTAACTAAAAAACTAATTCATTAAACTTAAATTAAAGTTGATCAGACTATTTTGTCAGCTTCACCTTTGTTACCCCAACGATTAATTCTAGGTTTAAGGAACTCCAATATATGTACAAACAACTGAAGTTTCTTAGCTTACTTAACAGAACATTTTAAGGCAGCCAGGTTACAAATTATTTTAAGTTGAATGAACTTGTTCATTTTTACAGTGTGTCTGAAATTGCTAGAGGTGTCCCTGTCTGTGATGTATGTCTCCAGGAAGTTGAGGATGGAAATATACTTCCACCTCCGACTGCCTCCTGCTGCCCCTGAACCTGACTTCTCTCTCTTGTAAGTGTCCCTCAGGTATTTCCACTTTTTACGACATTTTTCAACTGATCTAGCACAACTTGATCTCACTTTTATTGGGCTTTTGGTAACCTTCAACATAATACTTGGCCAGTCAAAATGTTTGCCAGAGATGCTCCAGTCACCTTCAATGGACTTGGCAACAGCTGTTAATTTTGTTGAAGCATTGCTTGACACACTGCGGCAGGACAGGGATGAGAACTTTTTTGAGGACATGTGGAAAGAGGTGGAGGAAATGGCTGTAAAGTGCCACGTCAGTTTTGAAAAAGCAGAAAAGAGACAGCAGATTGTGTGGAACCGTAATTACTTCCTCAACTGGTGCACGTAGAGAACTTGGGTGATATTCTATCCAGTGATTGACTTATTCATGAGTGAGCTGCAAAGGAGATTCTCTAAGAGAAATTGTAAAATTATGCATGGAATCCAAGCACTCCACCCTAAAAACAGCACGTTCTTGCATGAAGAACCACTTTTTTTATTTGCTGATATTTTTGAGTCAAATATTGAAGATTTTAAGCATGAGCTGTATCAGACAAAAAGGGATTTGGAAATGACTAAAGTTATTAGTCAAATGACTAATATGCACAAAAGACTTCTCTCATTGAATTTGTGGTATTTCTGGAACCCTTTAGGATGTTTTTCATGAGCTTTTCAGGCTGTGTAAGATGTAAATAGTGCTGTAAATCTCACTTTTATTGGGCTTTTGGTAACCTAAAAGCCCAAGCTTTTGGCTTTTGGCAACCTAAGCTACGTAAGTGCTGAACGTAGCTTTTCAGCACTTAAGCTGATCAAAAACCATCTCAGAACAACAATGGGGGATGAGAGAATGAGCCATCTGGAGCTTTGAGCATTGAATCAAGACGGGCAAAATCATAAATATGGATGAATTTGTAAAACCTTTTAGCGGCTATCAACCATAAAAATAGCAGTATGGTACTTTTTTAAATTATAAGCCACATTTTACTTAGAAAACAAACTAAATCCACTTTATTTAGTCTGCAGAAAGACAGTTGTGAGGCTAAAAGAAGTATATAGTTTATACTTGATTTGAAGTTTTCTTTCTGTCTTGCTGTACAATATCTTGTAGTTTCTGTGTGGCACAATCGGGCTAATTTCTTGAATTTTGTGCCAAGTCTCAAAATTAAAGTGCCCCTATTATGCTATTTTAAAGTTTTCTAATGTTGTTTTGGAGTCTCCTACAACAGGTTTACATGCATCAAAGGTCAAAAAACTGTTTAATTTTCTCATAATATACATTTGCACATCACCACATTTTCAATGATTCTCAAACGACTGGTCAGATGAATCAATATCTCTAAATCCCTCCTTTCCGCAAACTACACTGCTCTGATTGGCCAGACAGCTCAGTCTGATGTGATTGGGCACCGCGTACAGTGCGTGTGCCATAACAACGCCCATTGCCATAACAACGTCAGCTCTGCTTGTCCTGAGGCTTCCTACACTGTAAACTTAAAGGGTAACAAAACCCCTTGTCAGAGCCTGACTCCACCCACTGGCAATATTTGAAAAATGCTGGAAAAGTGGGCAGAGCCCAGAGGAGATAGAGGGGACGAACCGAGGGCGGGGCTGTGCGGGGGGGCGTGCACCTGAGACCCGCAGTGACGGATTAATTGACAGCTGCTGTCAGATTCTGAGGGGGCTTTCACACTGGCAGTTTAGTTCGGAACGGGGCACGGTTCGCATGAAAAATCACTAATGTGAACGCTATCATGTGGTCCCAGGTGCGCACTGGGCTACCGAACCCGAGACTACCTGGAGGAAGTGGTCTGAGTTCGGTTGCTCCCGAACCGTGCTGCGGTTCGCGTGTATGTGAAAGCAACACGGACCCGGGTGCGCACTTGTTCAGGAATAAAAGTATCCTGCGCATGCGTTTTAACCGATTATGATGCATTTAGTTAAATAAAACACATGTAAGGGATGATCGTGTTGATGATTTACCTTGGATACGAGCAAGAGTGATCCTGCAGTGTATGTGCAATCAACAAATTAATGGAAATCCACTATCTCCTTTTGCAAGCAGTGGAAAGACAGCTTATGCGACACACACACACACACACACACACACACACACACACACACACACACACACACACACACACAGTAAACCTGTGTTGTTTACTCAGCTATGCATAATAGCACCAAATTAATAAAAAACACAATATATTGACCCACGTAGTGTTTTCTGTCATGAGCCGTGCACGTTTGCGATGACGTAAGATGTTGAAAAAACGTTGTTGTAGGGAGATACCCAAGGTATAGCTATGAAATATGACAAGACCAGAGTGTTAAGTCAAGTTAAAGGAGAACTCCGGGCAATTTTTAAGTTAATCTTGATCGTTACACCTTTGTGAGTAATGTCTATAGAAAAAAAAACTAACCGGATTGGTGCTTTCATCACGGAGCTGTTCCCGCAAATGCCCAGAGCTCCCACTCAGCTAAAACGGCAGTTATGGGAGCATATACATAAAGAGTGTCTTTGTGCCTCATAACAGACACGAAATCCAATTAAAATGTCTGTCCAACAACATGAACAGGCCCCTTACATGTGAACAAGATACGTTTAGCAACTTAGCCATTGTTTAAATTCAGCTAAATAGTGTTTTAGACGGCTAGCTGTAGTCTCGCGCTGAAGTCCCGTGGGAACTCAGTTGTAGCCGGAAAAAAGTAAACAGTGTGCACGTGGGAGGAGCGTGTGTGAAGAGTGATGATCGGAGTTGCTCACAAGTGAAGAAGAAATGGTTCGCGTTTGTGTCGTTCCGAATTGTGGCAACAGAATGCGAAAATACAAGAACTTACATTTTCATCGTCTTCCTTTCCATGACCTCGAGATTCTGCAGTTGTGGCTAGTTGTACTTCAACTTGATGTGCAAACTCCCATACAAGTACTACGCGCTAAAGATTACGCATTTGCAGCGAACACTTTGACAAGGATGACTAACTTACACAGACACAACACAGCGGGGCCGGTTGAAGAAAAAATCCATTCCGTGGACGAAGACGGGTGCAACCACTGTGGAGGTAATGTAAACTTTATTTATCCTTACATTTGGGCACACACGGCTTGAGATGTGCAGTAATATGTTTTTGTAGTCTTATTTGTGAAACTTTAATTGTTTCACTAGCTTCTATGTCTTCAATTATATTTATATATATAATATACTCCCACCTGCACACTGGTATTTACCTTTTCCCGGCTACAACTGAGTTCCCACGGGACTTCAGCGCGAGACTACAGCTAGCCGTCTAAAACACTATTTAGGTGAATTTAAACAATGGCTAAGTTGCTAAACGCATCTTGTTCACATGTAAGGGGCCTGTTCATGTTGGACAGACATTTTAATTGCATTTCGTGTCTGTTATGAGGCACAAAGACACTCTTTATGTATATGCCCCCATAACTGCCGTTTTAGCTGAGTGGGAGCTCTGGGCATTTGCGGGAACAGCTCCGTGTTGCAAGCACCAATCCGTTTTTTTTTTTTTTCTATAGACATTACTCACAAAGGTGTAACGATCAAGATTAACTTAAAAATTGCCCGGAGTTCTCCTTTAATTCATTAATTCATCCTGATCGTTTTCAATACTCGCAATTCCAACTCCTGACTCGCTCGCTACGGTGGTTTTGACGAAACAAGATGATTTTTATACTGCCAAGGGCGTGGTAGCTCGTACCAAGGGCGTGGTGAGCTGGAACCTGCTTACGTCACCTGCCACCGCTTAGGTCACCTGCCACCCCAAACATCCAATAGGAAAATTCAACTGCAGTAGCCACTGTTCAACCTGAAGAGGGCAGCGCTCAGACGTTTTTACACCATATATTGTAGAATTAAAACACTTTATACCCAAATGTCAAAAAAGTTACTCGAATCAATGAACAGAACTAATAAAGCCCCATTCTTACAGATCATTAACTAAAAAAAGTTGGTTTAGGGTTTAGTTACCCTTTAAAAGCCAGTTGCACTCGCGCCATGGCAGATTCGCTATTTACATGCCGTAATTTGCAAGCGGAAAAACTGAACGCTTCTCCAGAGGAAACTGCGATGCAGTCTATTTCAGTTTGCCCCAAAATAACAACGCGTCAACAATGCGCCTGAACACACCTCGTTTTCAGACCAGCAGCCCATGGGCGAAACAAATGGGTGCAACTGCATTTTGCTATTTAAACAACGTGGCGCATGACTTGAAAATGATAACTGCGTCAGACTGAAACTAGCAAAAAACACTTGCGGCATTGCTGCATTGCGCTGAGTGTATGATAGGGCCCAAAAATATATATTTTTAATAATTATTATTATAATATTTATATTACAGTTTTATTAATTCATTAATTGTGTATTTATTATATGAATGATTAATATAATTCTGCATTTATATAAATAAGGCTGTTATATTATTTATAATAATAAATGTTTTTTTTTTAAAAAAACAGCATATTAGCATATTAGAATGATTTCTGAAGGATCATGTGACACTGAAGACTGGCGTAATGATGCTGAAAATTCAGCTTTGCCAACACAGGAAAAATAATTACATTTGAAAATATATTCAAATAAAAAACAATTGTTTTAAATTGTAATAATATTTCACAATATTACTGTTTGTTTTGTATTTTTAATCAAATAATTGCAGCATTGGTAAGCACAAGAGACTTTTTTTTAAAAACCTAAAAAAAATGTACCGATCCTGAACATTTGAACGGCAGTATATATATGTGTGTGTGTGTGTGTGTGTGTGTGTGTGTGTGTGTGTGGCAGGCTCTGCTTTTATGTCCTTTAGCAACTCACACAAACTGATATTGTAGACTTAAATTACTATTATATTGCTAATTTTATTTCACAAAAAACAAAAACTAAATCTGAGAAATACTCCACATTAGACTGAACTTATTATCAATACTTTTTGGTATCAAATAATTCCATTACCTAACAGCTTATTTTATTTATTTACTTCTGATTCTTGGAAGATCGTCATTTTAGACATCTTTACATCTATTTGCAAGTATGTTTAGACATTAACAAGTATTTTTAGACAATTTTTAGAAATTAACTTTTTATGTCCACATTTTTATATTAGAAAATATGAATTAATTCTTATTCATTTAAATTGACATGTATGATCTCTGCTTTCTGAACTCATACACTCTTTTTAACACGTAAACCACATTTATCACTATTTGCTTTTTAATATAGGTAGGCCTAATGTATAAATGGTGACTGCACCCAAACATTACAGTTTTGACTTTTAGACAAAATCTCACAATCTTAACATTATATGTGTATGTAAATTTCTGTAAAGTTTTGTGATTTAAGAGAGCAGTGTGTTGACAGGACTTTTATTTTGATCAGGTGGTATGACGTCATATGGATGCGCCGCGCTCCTGCATCTGTTGACAAAAAAAAGGTTTGTGTTTTAAGCATTTAAGGCGTTTATTAAATGCAAACTGTTTTATATCAATGTAAATTAATTCATTAGTATTGAATGTAATGTTGTAGTGCTTTATCAAACATTAAGGGATGTTTAATTTTTGTGAGTATCTTAAGTAACAGAAATGGTGCGTCTCGTTTCGTTCTCTATATCGTGAATCATAAACACGAATCCAGGCTCTGGCGAGTAGTAATGTGAGAAAAGGAGATTGTTTAACTTAAGGTAATTGACTGTTTCGAATCGCTGACGACACAGCTGTGAAAAACATAGACAAACACATAGGCTGTGGTCAAAACGCCACACTAACTTACTGCCCAGTACTATTTACTATTTATTTAGTAGGAATAGTGTGTGAAATAGTATATACAATATGCAACAAATATATATATATTTAAAGTTGAATGATTCAGTGTCGTCACATGACCAACGTTGAACATTAATTCATCACAGCTGTCCAGGCTGTTACCTTTTACAAATAAATGTGCCAAGCATTCTTTTTTTTTTTTTTTTGGAAACCTGAGTGAAAATTGTAATACCTTTCGACTGCCCTCAGTTAAATCAGTTAATTAGATTTTATTTTGCTCAACAAAACATGTACACTGAAAAAAATGTTACCATAAAAATGTGCTTAATGTGGTAACGTAATTTAACTGGTTTAACTCAAGTAAAAAATATGACCTAATTATCATGTTTTAATCAAATTGACTACATTTGGCGGGCTAATTTTAAGGGTTCAGGTAACAATCCTTACAGAAACACCTACCAGTTTTTACTGTGTAGAGTAGAATAATAAAAATAACTAATCATAGCTGTGCGAAAGCCCCAATCGTAGGTCATCTAGGACAAAAATGCATACAGAAAATGAACTTTCCCCTTAGAAACATACTACCGTGTGTGGTGTATTCACGTGACTCTTCTCCGTCCAGTAAGTGGCATGGAAGCAACACGGAGGAGAACTCAAACAAACTGCTCCTGAGTCTGTCTGTGAATCTTACTGTCATCACAGTGCATGGCTCAGAAAAAGAGAGAGTCTGACAAGTTCCCAGCAACAAGTGCCTCCTCGCACGTGTCGATAACACAAGCATTTACAAATGCAACACATCTGAAAAGGATTCAAGAAGATGGAAAGAAATAACTGACGCCATTTGTTAATTGCGGCTCTAAACTAATGTGCTGATCATAACGCACACAGACAGTATCTCGCACATCAAGTGCAGTTTGCAGGCACACAGAAAGATTCAGGAGCAGGTATCTTTGTTTATACAATCTGGATACTCAGTATTGCTAGGCAGTGGCGGCTCCTGGCCGTAAATTTAGGTAGGGCAGATTCTGGGTCTTAGCCCTAGTTTACGATGAACATTTTGTAAGTTTTATATTAAGTTAACACATCTAACACATCAGACATACTTGGCAAAATTCTACAGTCCTTCCGTTATTCAGCCTGAGGGTGACGCTCTAATGATGATTGTCAGACTTTAGTATATACGACAAACTCATAGAAATCCCTTAATGTAGTATAAATTGCCTCCGAATTGTTGTTTTAGAATATTGCAAGTTGTGTAGGAATTCCAGTGAGGAAAAATTCCAGTGAATTCTCAGAACAAACATCAAACAAACAAAACAGAACTACTGTATATAAAAGCTATTCACATGAGCATGTTTAAACTATAGGATTTATACTCTCATTAATCTGATACGCTACTCCACATAGGAAAATCAGACTACTGGAAAAAAAAATGGCAACTCTAGTTACTGACCTGATGTAAACACACATCTGAAATTGATTGATAGCGTCTTGTTCAGGAGTGAGGTTTATGTAAGGTCGTGTGAAAATAATCTGGGCAGTATGATAAATAAATGTAAGTATGATGTATAAATATGCCCCAATGAGTGTGCTGCAGTGAAGTGAGAACCGCGTGCTTAAAAACACATGCAAACAATAAGCTTTCGTGACCGCGCAGCAACATCGCATGAGCATAACCATGATAGAGACGATAGTCCAAAATCTGGTACTGGTATATTGCCCACCCCTAGTTCTGAGCAGTCAAAAATGCTGCTAAATGTTCTATCTGAGCGAAAGTTTAAATAAAAAGGCAAGTTTATTTATAATAGCACATTTCATACACCTTGGCAATTCAAAGTGCTTTACACAGAAAATAATTTAAATAGCAACAAAATAAAAGCAAGGAAAATTAAAACGGTTCTAAAAGGAATTAAGAGTAAATTTTTTATTTTTTTTAAAGAGTAATGTTTGATTTCCTATTGCGGAAGTAGAATATTAGGTTTTCCATATTTAGGTTTGTTAGGAATGGTTAGGTTAAGCAAAGGGCATCCAAACAAATGTATTATTAACAGATTAGTTGTTTTAAAGGGGAGAAAAGGTGGTATCGATGCCGGCTGATACTCAAGGTTGCAGTATTGTTATCGGACATAAAAAAAGTGGTATCAAGTAAGGGCATTCATCATGAAATTTAAAATAATGAAATCTTGTACTGACCCACTTCCCAGTGCACTGACTACTAAACTAAACAGCTGATTGAGACTCACCCAGTGATTTAGTTTGGATTTGTATTTCTTTCTGTTCTCATCTTAAACAGGACAGTGTCCAAACACACAGAAAATCTCCTGGTGAAACGACTGAGATCCATGTGACACTATTATAAAGATGGCGTTTATTAAAGAGGAGAGTGAAGACGTGAAGATTGACGAAACATTCAGAGTGAAACAAGAAGATACTGAGGAACAAACAGGTTAGTTTCATTCTCATAAATCGGTAAACCCCCCCCCCCCCCATTTATCTCATAAAATCTAAAAGTGAAGTAATAAGAAGTGATACAAGTGATTTATTGAATAACACAACCACAGAAATAAAGTTTAAGTGCACAAATTTGGCGGTCGGTCCTCTTATCAGCATGAAAAACTATAGTTTTATTCAATGGATTATACAGGCTGAAGCCTCATAAGCAAACCAAGACCGCTCACTTTACAATCACTAAAACGCTGTCGCTTTGTCAGTTCATCGCGATCTCACAAAGTTTCGTTATGATCAGTGAAGCTGCCAACAATGCAATAAATCTCTTACTTGCTTTGTTTGTTAATAAGATCTTTCGAGAGCCTGCATAACTCAGCAGCACTGAATAAAAACCCCTGCGTTTTGAGCGGTGAGACTCTGACTAAATTAAACACCTCTGATTAGCCATTGCGTTCAAGAAATCAACAACCATCTCTGGCTACATTGCTCACCACTGCAAAAACACATTGAAAATAGATTCATTTGACGTTCTCCAGACCGAAAAACACAACTGTACGGGAGCGTTTTCCAAATCTGTTTTGCCAATATATTATTACATTATCAGCTGAGGGTGCTCTTACTTGAGTTTGAGAGTAGAACCGGGCCTGGCTGTAGCTGTGTGGGAACAATTCGCGGCTGCAGAGTGCGAGTTGCTCCAGTCTCACACAGCCTCAGAGGGACAGAAATTCTCCAGTACAGAAACAGAATATGTCAGAACTTATCTACACATCGCAGGCTACTATAATAATTTAGCCGCTGGGCTCGTTACCAGGTTTTGGTACCTGAGGCAGCGTCACGTGTTCCACATCGCCTGCCTATTAATCGGCCTAATTTGCTGCACAATCGGCCGATGCCGATTAATTAAAAAATCCTATAAGTCAGCCCGATTAATCATGCAAACTCCACACAGAAGGGCCACGCAACGACAAAAGTCACACTGCAGCCAAGCTGAGTAAGTACAAATTATTTGCAAACTCGCTCACTCATGTTACATGTTAATTGGAGCAATCACCTTAGGTTACTTCATTTACTCTATTTTCTAACTCAGTAGCTGTCAAATGTAACCCGTTGCAGAATCGCTGCTGTCTTGTTATTTGCATTTTGTAGAGCTTAGTACTTCACTTTTTTGTTTTCTTTGAAAGAAAAGTGCCTCAAGAAAATATACTTTCAGTAACTCTTTTTTGTATTAAAATGAATGGTATTGTAAGTGTTATGTCTAATATATCCTGTAGTTTATAACAAATTCACACATTATCTACATATAAAGGCAAAAATATTAAAGGTACAATATGTAGCTTTTTTGGCCACAAGAGGGCGCAGTTTCCAACAATAACAAATGCGTATGTTTATGACGCAGTGATGAGCTGAATGATGGGACTTGCTGTCAAGCTGATGGATCTAATAATGTTTATGGATGAGTAAAAAAACACTCATGTTTTTTAACATTACAGTGGTATGAAGCAGGTCGCGATTGCTAAAGAGACAGATATCGCGAGTCCCGCAGATATAAAGGAATAAGGACATTTAATTCTACAGAGGTACACACAGGTGCTGGATTACTCACACAGGTCAGTTTATTAGATGAATTGTGAGGGAACGCAGCGCTGTTTCACTTGGTCTAACGTTACACTATCACACTAAACGGCATTTAAATGTGTGTTGAAAGTTATAATGTTATTCTACGTGTTAGTTCGTTTTCTATACGATCTAGCAGCTAGATCAACATTAGAATAACATACTGACCATATTCTAACATGTCATCATGTTGAGCTAACGTTAACATTAATTTGTTTTATGTACATTTGCTCACCTGTCTAATAAAGCTGTCAAGTCGTGACACGTGAAGCTCTGTCGAGTCCAAATTAGTCACGGATGTGGAGCTCTCAGCATCTCAAAAACGCCACGCTGATATTGATCCTCATTTTAGTTCTACTTGTTTGTCCCAAAGTCTGCTTGCCATGGTCTATGTTTGAACGAAACAAGAACTGTGTGCCGCTTAACGTTACGCATTATGCAGTTGTCCATGTCTGTCGCCATGGTTACGTCATGTCTGTCGCCATGGTTACGTCATGCTATGGCAGTTCGAGCGGAAACCAAGGATAGCACGGATATTGCGTCATTGACAGGCGACATTTTTTTCCGGGACGGCCACTTATTTAAAATTGGAATTTCTCTGAAATAAAAAATCTTTGGAGACTTTTGGGATATTGTAAGTACACAACTGCAGGAAATATATCACACTGTGCAAGTGATTTTTGGATATTTTATTACAAAATTCTTACATATTGGACCTTTAACTTAATTGAGAGACAATTACAAATATGTACAGTGTGTGTTCATCTGGTTTATTCATCTTCCAGAATACATTTTAATAAGTTTTGGGAGTTTATTTTTAGTCCGTCTCTGCAAAACGGACTTCAGGGTAGGAGATGGACTAAAAATTAACTCCCAAAACTTACTTTCAGATTCTGGAAGATGAATTCTTCAAATAGTGGTAGAAGAGGATGTGGTGCTGGTCCTTCAAGAGTCACTCTCAATCTGTCTGTCTATAAAGCCTATAAAAGTCTTCATGTATTTCACAACACTTCAGCTTGTGATTCTTATTAAGAGGGGGTACATTTTTAGGATTCTTTACCTAACCTAAGTCTCTGAGACCCTGACCCCTTGCTCTTCTGGAGACTCCATGTAGGTTGCAGTTCTGGAAAATGGTGGCGCTGGAGACTAACGGGTTCCTGATGGTTTCACAATTAATTCTTCTCCTTAATTCTTAATTCTTTTGCTGTTAACGTGTCTTTTCTTCTCCCCCTGTATTTGTCTGACCCTGCTGACCGAATGAGCATTTCACTGTCCAATGGTCATGCCTTAACTGCAATCTCTAGTATTGCATTTGTATTGCATTCATGGGCATTTAATAATTTTTGACTTTTCAGTCTTAGTTAAATGATCTCTTTTTTGGCTTATTTTATCTGTAAAAGAAAACTTGCCTAATAATTCTGCACACCTGAATATAAGGCGTTTTTCATTTCCAGCCTTCATGAACAATTATATATCACTTATAAATGATTAAATACAAAATGAATAGTAGTTATTAAAATTAATATGGTTTGGAATTGGCAAAATGTGCCTGGGAATAAAATATGATCAGAAAATCAACGTGCCTAATAATTCTGCACACACTGTATAAATATAATTTCGGACTGGTCAGTACAAAACGGCTTTACATTTTCTAAATCAAAAACTGAATGTATGCATTGTTATCTTTTGTGGTTTATGCACTTAGATCCAGAGCTCGCTCTTAAAACAGACAAAATAGGACTTAAATTTAATAACAAATTGTCCTTTATTCCTCATATTAAAATGCTGTGAAATAATGTTTTAAAGCAATGGATATTATAAAAGTGCTAGCAAGGATTAAATGGGGTGCAAGTACTCTTGAGACTTTATAGGACAGTTATTCATTCATAAATGGACTATGGGAGTATAGTGTATGGATCTGCCAGTAAGTCATGCATCAAAATACTGGACACAGTACATCATACAGGATGGAGACTTGCCTTATGAGAATTTAGGACCTCTCCAAATCAGAGCTTGTATTAAGCAGCAAGAGAACCATCACTATAACACCATAACAGACGGCTGAATTTGGCCCTCAACTATGCAGTTAAGCTAAAAGCTAATGAAATATTAGCCAGCATATTTTTTATTATTTTATCCTCAACATTCATATCTGTATGATGCCAGACGCAGGTACATCAGCCCTTTTGGAATTTGCATAAAATCTCACCTGGAGAATATGGGCATTAATCTGGATATCTTAACATTGATGCATCTGTGGCCTATACCGCCCTGGAATATTAAAACAACCATCATCATGAACCTGGCTCAGTATATATATATACTGTATATATATATAAAAAAAAGATAAACCAGTAATAAAAGATAAATGTTTATCAGGAGGATTTTCTGGATATAAGATGCAGCTTATCATCTCATGTACCAGTATACAGAGACGGATCAAAGTCAGACTGTCATGTTTCTGCCGCCGTGATTGGTCCAAAACGTTTTGAAAGTGCATCTCTGGACAAAGTTCAATTTTCACAGCTGAAGCTTGTATATTACTTCTAGCTCTAGAACAAATACAAAAGGAACAACAATGTCATTTTTTAATTTGCACAGATTCTAAATCCTGCCTACAAGCACTTGAGTCTTTGAAAACTGAACATCCTCTAATTATCAGCATAATAGAAAAGGGGACTCTTTAAAGAAACAAGATTTTAATACTGTTTGTTGTTGTTGTTGTTGGAGACCAGGCCATATTGGATTGGCTGGCAATGAACAAGCAGATAAAGAAAGCAGCAAAAGAAGGACTTCAGTTGGAAATGATAGAATGTAAAATACCAGCAACTGATGTTAAATCCATATTTAAATCTGTACATTTACAATAAATGGCAAATGGAATGAAACAAATGTTTAAATAACAAACTATATGTCGTTAATCCAGTACTAAAGCAAGGAGTTAATTGTTATTAATTGAACATAGATATGACCAGTTTGTATATACGAGATGCCGAAATGAACATTCAAGACTCACTCATTCATATTTATTGAAAGGGGAAGAGAAACCGGTTTGTGATTTGTGTAAAAATTTCATGAGTGTAAAATATATTTTAATAGAATGTCCTTTTTTAAACGATATTACACAACGTTTTTATTCAGAAAACATATTAATGGACATTTTTAAAAAGGTTTCTCCTGGAATAATTGTAAAATTTCTATCAAATATTAAATTGAAATGAACATAGCCATTGCTGCTGAAATGGCGTTAAATCATGAATAAATAAATATAAATCTATTTTTAGTTTACACTGAAAAAATTGCATGACGGTATGATTTATTTTACAGCACTTTTCATTTATTTCGATGGTGTCTGCAAACAGTGATTGATTTGAAATCTGAACGAAATTCAATGACGTCAAGGCTGTAATGTGATTGGTTATTGTAAGGAAAATGGGTCAATTTAGCTCAAAGGGAATTATTAATTAATTTATTGGGAATTTTAAAGGAATCGCTTATTTTAAGCCAAACAAACGAGTAATACAGCTTTCACTTGAAAAAAAAAAATGCAATATGCGATATGATAATGCTTAAAGTGTGTAAAATAAACTTAAATTTAAAATATATTTAAAATTCTATAACCTACATGAGAGTTTCACATTCTTTTTGTGACTAGAAAACATCCCTACAACTTCTGAAAACTAAATATACATTTGCGATATTTCGATATATTATGCAGCCCTAACTATCCGTGATGTTAGTGTATGCTGATTGGCCGAAACGCACGCGAAACATTTTTTAAAAAGCTATGTAAACGCACAGATTATAGCCTATACTGTATATTTACTCCGGAAACTAACTCTACGATCATGGAAAACAGTGATAGATGCCCCTCTTAACCTTTACGCTGAGGAGTTGAAAATCCAACACAACTTTGAGGGGACCAAGCGAAACATGATCATGTATTTCTGCTCAGCTAGCAACACTGGACATCAACCACACGGCATACGCTAATAACTTTCCATTACTGTCTACTTTCTATGTATAACAGTTCTATCTAATAACGTATTAGACAGGACTGTTAGACAGATCGGATATTACTGAACACGGAGAATGCAAGCACTATGTGCTCAGGCTCTGGCGTTCTCAGCGCCGTCAAAATAAAGTTCCACCGCACCGTCAAAATAAAAGTCACAACAACAAGCACGGCTTCTGTCACTTCAGAGTTCCTACTGGCGGTGCGAATGCAACCAGAAAACGTTCTTAGGGGAACCATTAGATCTCGGGGAACCACCCTGGTGGCTAGTTCCTAGAAGTGAAAGCTTTAGCGTAAGTTCTGCCAGGAAGACTCAATTGTTACATCACTTATTACCTTCTCATTGGTACTTGCATATGTCTGAGTTCGCAGATGCTGATCTCAACCATGAAAATCAACCATGTAAAACCAACTACAACCAATGGTGTTCATTTAACTTGAAAGAATGATTTTAGTTTAACTTGAATGAATGGTTTTGGTTTGACTTGAATGAATGGTTTTGGTTTGACTTGAATGAATGGTTTTAGTTTGACTTGAATGAATGGTTTTAGTTTGACTTGAATTAATGGTTTTAGTTCAGCTTGAATTAATGGTTCAAGTTCACTTGAATCAGTGGTTTTCAGTTTACTTGAATTATTTAAGTTATCCTAAATTTAATGCTTCTTGTTTAGTCTATATGTATATAACACATTGGACGAAGTCCATTTGGTCAGTTTAATACAATGTAAGAATTTTCTCTTTCTTCAGTATAACTCAGAAAAGACAACAGAAACGGAATACAGTATACAATTCATTTACTGGGGGTAAGAAAGTTAACAAAAGGTGCCATATCTTTCTACAGTATAGCAAACACGTAGTAATTAATAGCTATGGGATTTTCTGCATTCTGAAGCTTACAGAATATTAGTAAAGGCAGAACACAACATGGATATTGGAAATATGACAGTATATTCTACTTGAATTCATGAAAAAAAGTGCGAAAGACAATGGGTCTCATTCATGAAACACGAGCAGAACGAATTTTTGTGTAAATCGTGTGTAAAGTGGTTCTGGCGTAAATTTTCGGATGCATTAAAATTAGGGCTGGGCAAGTTAACGCGTTATTATCGCGTTAACGCATTTATTAATTAATGCCGACAATTTTTTTTATCGCACGTTAACGCAGTTTTTTTATTATTATTTTGAAAGTCCGTTGCTCACTGGCTCTGAATAAACATAGGCCTACAGTCAAACCATGATCACAGGAGGGGTGGGATGTTGGTCAGCCAGCAAATAACCCACCCAAACAAGCAGTGGAGAGAGGCAGGTTCTCTCTGGTAAACTGTTAAAGGGTTGCGCTCCGCGAGTGAATGACAGGCGCTCTATGGATAGTAGCCTACCTATAAAACCTATAGCCTAGATAATAACTATTTATATTCTGGAAACTCACTAACAGCGAGCCGAGGATCAGTCTCTCTTCTAATGATTTGTGCTGCGCGTCCTTTATAAAAAGTTATAGACAATTCAACTTCGGCAACGAGCGGGCGCGTGCGTGAGGCGAGCATGACCGCAACAGTTTCACAGGAACGCACCCGCTTGTCGCTGCACCTTGTGCTCGACCACTTCACCTCACTCTTGGCTGATTTATACTTCTGCGTCGGACTTACGCCGAAGACTATAGGCTACGCTATAGACTACGCGTTGGTTTTCATTTATATCTCTGCGTCGTTGTCCGCGTTGACGCGCAATTACACATGCAGAGGGAGCATGTGAAACCCGGAAGCGGTTGTAGCAATCACAGCGCTTGCGTTACGCGTAGAATTGACGTTACATTTTTGGAGAGGTGCACGTCAGGGTACGCCGAAGTGTACGCGCGCTACACAGCCACGGCGTGAGTATAAAGTATACATTGTTTTTTTACTCTGTTTAATGTAATCTTACGTGGGAAACCATGGCATAACCAAACCTAAGCTACTATAAGTAACGTTGGTCGACTTATATCTGTAGTAGTGATCATGACCTCTGACTACTACATAGACTGTTTCTGCTGCTCCCTGATAAAAGATACCTGTTGATACCTGTTCAGGAAAAAAAACAAGAAAACTGGACTCGTTTTAACAAACTAGATAAAAGGTAATGCCCTGGCAGTGGCAAAGAGCTTTGTTTAAATATTTGATTTGATTACATTAATGTTTAAATTGAGATTTGAGATTACTGTGTAAAGGGAATACTGCTGGTATAAAAGCACCTTATTTGTTTAAATTTATTGCACTTTTGTGAATATAGCAGTACATTTAAATCAAAAGTGCGCAATACACTACTTTAGAAGTCATTATTGAATTTTGCGAATAACAATGCGATTAATCGCGATTAATCGCAAGAAAATCGTGCGATTAATCACGATTAAAAATTTTAATCGTTGCCCAGCACTAATTAAAATGTTCCAAATGTTAGTTGGTACGCAAGAAATCTACACCTGCTCCCAGCCACGCGTAAATAGTGCACTTAACATCCGAACGTTTTGCTCATTAATAAGGCTGCATTTTAATTCACCTTAATCGGGTACATATTTACACAGCATTTTGAAAAAATATTATATATAGTAATTACATACGTTTTTTCTTATTATGAGAGCCAGTAATAGCATCTACGATGGTGGTCCTTCTCCAGTTTGAATACGATTTTTCCGAAGTGAACTAATTCGTTTTTTGCTGTCAAGCTTAATGTCGAACCATTTTCTTCTCACTTCTGGGACTGTTCGATTAACAGATGAAACTCCATTAACTGCATCTGTAATATGCTGCCAAGCTTCCTTTTTTTTAGGACCCGATACGCCACTATGTACGCTTGAAAATAAAATGTGGCGTTTTGAATGAACTTCTGATAATAAAACTTACATTTCTGAGAAATTTTTCTTTTTCATTCGCATTCATGTCATAATATGATGCCCATATATAGTTGTCAGTCGGATTTAATGGGCGGGATTTATGGTAATTGAGAATGAACGTGCACGCGCATCCCATTTACGACTGATTGGAATTTATTAGCACACACACATTTCACTATCACATCTGACGTTTACAAAGTATTTGTGAATCAGGAGAAGAGTTTTCGGGAAGGTCTCTTTACGCGCAAATCACTCACATATTTACTCGTATATTTACGAATGTTTCATGAATGAGACCAATATGTGTGTATGTGTATATATATATATATATATATATATATATATATATATATATATATATATATATACCTAAAGGATTATTAGGAACACCATATTAATACTGTGTTTGACCCCCTTTCGCCTTCAGAACTGCCTTAATTCTACGTGGCATTGATTCAACAAGGTGCTGAAAGCATTCTTTAGAAATGTTGGCCCATATTGATAGGATAGCATCTTGCAGTTGATGGAGATTTGTGGGATGCATATCCAGGGCACGAAGCTCCCGTTCCACCACATCCCAAAGATGCTCTATTGGGTTGAGATCTGGTGACTGTGGGGGCCATTTTAGTACAGTGAACTCATTGTCATGTTCAAGAATCCAATTTGAAATGATTCAAGCTTTGTGACAGGGTGCATTATCCTGCTGGAAGTAGCCATCAGAGGATGGTTACATGGTGGCCATAAAGGGATGGACATGGTCAGAAACAGTGCTCAGGTAGGCCGTGGCATTTAAACGATGCCCAATTGGCACTAAGGGGCCTAAAGTGTGCCAAGAAAACATCCCCCACACCATTACACCACCACCACCAGCCTGCACAGTGGTAACAAGGCATGATGGATCCATGTTCTCATTCTGTTTACGCCAAATTCTGACTCTACCATCTGAATGTCTCAACAGATATCGAGACTCATCAGACCAGGCAACATTTTTCCAGTCTTCAACTGTCCAATTTTGGTGAGCTCTTGCAAATTGTAGCCTCTTTTTCTTATTTGTAGTGGAGATGAGTGGTACCCGGTGGGGTCTTCCGCTGTTGTAGCCCATCCGCCTCAAGGTTGTGCGTGTTGTGGCTTCACAAATGCTTTGCTGCATACCTCGGTTGTAACGAGTGGTTATTTCAGTCAAAGTTGCTCTTCTATCAGCTTGAATCAGTCGGCCCATTCTCCTCTGACCTCTAGCATCAACAAGGCATTTTCGCCCACAGGCCTGCCGCATACTGGATGTTTTTCCCTTTTCACACCATTCTTTGTAAACCCTAGAAATGGTTGTGCGTGAAAATCCCAGTAACTAAGCAGATTGTGAAATACTCAGACCGGCCCGTCTGGCACCAACAACCGTGCCACGCTCAAAATTGCTTAAATCACCTTTCTTTCCCATTCTGACATTCAGTGTGGAGTTCAGGAGATTGTCTTGACCAGGACCACACCCCTAAATGCATTGAAGCAACTGGCATGTGATTGGTTGATTAGATAATTGCATTAATGAGAAATTGAACAGGTGTTCCTAATAATCCTTTAGGTGAGTGTGTGTGTGTATGTATATATATATATATATATATATATATATATATATATATATATATATATATATATATATATATATATATATATATATAAAATTGTCAGTTCATATTAAGTTTAATACAACTTAGCCAAAGGCAGATGCACAAAATATTTGTAAAGGCAGCACAGAACATGGATACAAGACCTTTTAAACCCTTTAACCTGTTAAAACATTATTTGCAGCACATTCAAAGCTTTAAGTGCACAATTCAATTTACATTACCCTTCTAAAAAGCCATAAAAGGAGCATATACCTGCTGATGCATAAAATAGAACAAAGCAATACATGTAGGTTACTCACAAACACTTCTCTGTGAAAATGACAACTGAGCTTGCTTCAGTTTCCATGTTTTCCCATTACATTTCCAGCATTTGCAACTTCTCGGCAAAACTTCATGACGCCGGCAAAAACAATGAATGATACTGTTCAGAAAACAATGCATAGGCAAAACATGTACCACCTCTCTCTGATATTTGTTAGTGTGGCTCTTAAGTGTAACCGTAACACCCCATCTCAGATCACAAACATCATCAGTCCTTTAAAACAGTGAATCTGTAAAAAGCTTTGTCTTGAGTGCTTGAACCTTAGGAGACAGTTTGTTGCTCAAAATTTTTTGGACGACTTCAAAGGTATGTCGTAGCTCCTTGAGATAGCTCAGATTTAGGGAATATATTAGTCCAATTAGCAATGCAACAGCATTACCTACATTACGAAGATCTTCAAGTACTGTAACGCCTTCCAGAATCACTCCAACATCAGCAGGCAGATCAGTGACATCACAGCATTCACTCCTGATGACAAAAATCCCTAGGACCGTTTCTTCAAATGCATTCTGAGCACAAGCGAAATCTACATCCTATAAAAAGAACAAAATACATTCTTATACACCATTCAGATTTTCTTACTGTCATAGTTAACTCGCGATTAATCACACATTTTTATCTATTCTGATAAGAGTTGAGACACAATGAAGACACCAAAGACACCAGGCTGCATGTCGACAAAAATGGTATTAAAAGAACGTGGTGTTCCAGCTCAAAATGAAGACGTCCATCTAGCATCAGATCTAATAGGGGAGGGGGAAAGACAGAACTGAGCAAAACCATGTGAGAACAGCGGAATCGACCTAAACAGTGCACAAAATGTATTGATGTTTTGTTACTTAAGACACTCAAGATACACAGAATAAACATTGTTTTTTAATGCTGTACTACAGGTACAATAAATGAGAATAAAATCTACACGTTTGACTTTAGTGAAATTAGCTGCGTGAGACACGACGGGTATTCAACCCTACCACAACCCTACCATATTAAACAAACCGCAGGCGTCTAATTTACACAAATGGTATTTAAAAAGGGTGATAATCCACCTCGAGAAATTACGGCCTAGGCCGTCAAAAACGTCACTCGCGTGCAAGCGGACTCTACATAAACTTGAAAAACGGACCTGAACTGCCCTAAATATATAAATATCTGGGTACTGGTTTAAGACACTTAACATAAGCAGTGGATAAATATTGTCTTTTTATACTTTACTAACGTTACATGTACGATAAACCACATGACGACTATACGCATCCCTCAAGGCCTCACGCTAACGTTACATTTAAATTCAGAAGGCTCCATTATACAAATATTTTTTGTAATAAAATTATATTTTCCGTAGAAAAAACAAATCGCATTTCGTGCCATAGCATGACGTCATGTGCAAACAATGAACCACGCAAGTTCATCACCATTTCTTCAGTCAATGCTGAAGAAATCGATTGAGACTCATGGGAAAAAATCGTTCTTCAGGAACTTCACACAAAATGTTGCACTGCAAAGGCCATTCAAGTATACATTTAATACTTTAACTTTCTGTAAAGCTGCTTTGAAACAATATGTATTGTGAAAAGCGCTATACGAATAAATTTGAATTGAATTGAATTAATGAGGTGCTCTGAAATTGAGCTGATGGCTCTTTTCATGTTCAATGAATCTTTTTCGTAGCTTCATTTCATTTCTGATTTCATTCTGTCATTTACCATCAACCCATGTATGTGTAATTGTTTGTATGTTAGTTATGTGTTTGTGATTTTGTTAATAAAACTTGTGCCAATATGTATTTGGTTCTGATTCTCTGCTTGCAACAAAGTTTATTTTACAATCTTGATCTGGTTACATGCTCTAAGCGCTGTACATGCTAAGAAAGAATTATTTTTCTGTGGCCATGAAAGATACCCTTTTCTTAGAATAAATGAATAATCAAGAGTTCTTTGGACTAACTGATTAATTGATTGTAATATTAATTTAGCTACATTAAGTTAATCCAATTAATTGACCCAAATGTTCATAATTAATCATAACAAGTTGAGTTATTATTAATATTTCCCCTTTGAGCTAACTCATTACAGAATTGTGAGAAAAATTTGCAATTACCTTGTCTATTTTTCATTCAGTGGCGTAAACAAGCTTCCATAGCACCAGCAGGCAATTGAATGAGAAAATTTGTTTGGTGTTTTGTTAACTAGATGCATTACCTTTGGGTATATAGCATACATTTTGTTGGTTTTGATGCTTTAAATGTCTAAATGTGTTTGTCTCTGGCTTTGTGCCATTTAAACATGACTTAACTTGTATTTATCTTTTTCTGCCGTAGATCTGATGACACTGAAAGAGGAGAGTGAAGTACTGAATGAAATGAAAGATCATGATTTGATAACTGGAGAATATCTTAGTGGATCACAGACTGAAAATACTTCCTCTCACAAAAACTTTCCAAAAAAAGGAACTAGAAGTTTTTTCACCTGCTTTCAGTGTGGCAAGAGTTTCAGTCACCATGAAAACCTTAAAGTCCACATGAGAGTTCACAATGGAGAAAAGCCTTACACCTGCCAACAGTGTGGAAAAAAATTCACTGAAAATGGAAGCCTTAAAGTTCACATGAGACTTCACACTGGAGAGAAGCCTTACACCTGCCAACATTGTGGAAAGAGTTTCTATCAAAATGGAGCCCTTAAATACCACATAAAAACTCATACCGGAGAAAAGCCTTACACCTGCAAACTGTGTGGAAATAGTTTCATAGCAGAACCAAGCTTTAGGTGTCACATGAACATTCATACAGGAGAGAAGCCTTTCACGTGTGATCAGTGTGGAAAGAGTTTTACACGTAAAGTAACCCTTAATTCCCACATGAGAATTCACTCAAGAGAGAACTCTTTTACATGCCCTCGGTGTGGAATGATTTTTACATGTAAAAAATCATTTGATTCCCACATGAGAGTTCACACTGGAGAGAGCCCTCACACATGCAAACAGTGTGGGAAGATCTTCTCACAAAAAGGATATCTTAAGTATCACATGAGAATTCACACTGGAGAGAAGCCTTTCACATGTGATCAGTGTGGAAAGAGTTTCAGACAAAAAGTAACCCTTAATAAGCACGTGAGGATTCACTTAAAGGGTAATTCAAGGGGAGGGGAGGGGAGGGGAGGGAGGTGAGGGGGGGGAGGGGAGGTGAGGGGGGGAGGCGTGCACCTGAGACCCGCATCTCTTTGTAGGCTGGTGCCTGCTTACGTCCAATATTATCTGTCTGCAGTCCCGGAGGCTGCATTTTCAGTACCCCACTTCTAGGACCGCATTTCTAGGACCCTAGTTTTTTGTGACAGCGCCACCTACCGAGTCGGAGCTCCAAAGTCCCAGGAACGCATTTCCAGGACCCTAGTTTTGAAGGACCAAAAAAAGTGCCACCAAGGCAGTATTTCCACCCAGTTTTAACTACATTAGATTTTTTTTTTCAAGTTTTATTACACCCAAAGACTACTTTCTTTATTGCAATTAAACCGGGTTCCTAGGAATGTTGAGAAATTATAGTCTTTTCAGTCACTAGATGGACCACATTTTCAAGTACAGAGGAAAGACAAGGATGACTCTGGGGGTAGATTTAAGATTGTGTATTTTACAAAATAATATTTAACACCTGAACTTGAACACACAAAATTATATATAACAACTGAAATTGAACACACAAAATATTTTACAAAATAATATATAACAACTGGACTTGAACACACACAAAAACAAATTTGATCATGACGTGAACCACATAGACAGAACTTCAAAGGATGGACAAACACATGGACAACATCATCACTGACTCCTAAGAGAGAGAAAGAGAAGTGAATTAAATAAGGAACATTTAGTTGAACATATTCTACTCTCTAATTTTAAATTTCATATTTAAAAGATCTTAGTTACCAGTAATGATAATGATAAAAATAATGATATCAATCTTCATACCAATTAATGTGCATAATACAATTATTGCATACTGTTCAAAGATTTGGAAAAAAAATGATTTTGATGTTGTGGGAACAAAGGTTCTAGAAACACTCATGTCAATAAAGCCCATCTGAACTTAGAGAAAAAAAAAAATAATAGAGAGAGATGCAAGAAATCTGAATAGAAATAACATTATTGACACGACTTTTCCTGACCATATATATATAAGATTTAAAGCACACATTGTGATGTGGCCTAAGCCTAGTACTTAACCAATTTATTTATTTATCTTTTGTCATAGTATTGCCTACTCTGAGCTGTATCCTTGATAGCACTTCATAGAGTACAGTATACAGTAAATGACACAATCTAACACGTGGGATTTTAACAGTCTATTATTATAATGGCCTCTCTGATATGTCTGACTATTAAAATGTCATATGTCTCAACCAACTTTATAAAATCATGTCAAAATGACGAGACGTACACATAACATGTATTGTGGGTAACGTTAAACAGGCTGACTGTGAGCACGTGACAGTGAAAACATTAAGATTATTTTAACTGAATTAAAATGGAAAAACAATGAGTAATTAACAAGCTTTCAGAACGAACATGCTACAGTTTATTGTGCTGTAAATAAGTCAACACTGGCTTATCATGCAACAGTTCCGTTAAATGAACGTGCTAACAATTCATTTTCCAGCATTAGAGGCTAATATATGATGCCTATGCATTCAAGACTGTTTAGCAAATCACCAGCACGTTGGCAACGTTAACTTTCCAATGAAATGCATCACAATTGTTTTTAAAGTTAAACAAATAAAAATTGATTCGCATTTGATACTCACACTCTGAATGTCATCCATCTTAGCTGGTCCTCTAATTCGGTAGGTGGCGTTGTCACTAAAAACCTAGGATCCTAGAAATGCGGTCCTAGAAGTGGGGTCCTGAAAATGCAGCCTCCGTTTTTGCAGGCAGATGCTACTCCTTATGTCACGCAGTCCCACAACATCCAATAGGAAAATTAACTGCAGTAGCCCCCGTTTAACCTGAAGAGGGCAGCACTCAGACGTTTTTACACCATATATTGTAGAATTAAAACACTTTATACCCAAATGTCAAAAAGTTTACTCGAATCACTGAACAGCATTAATAAACCCCCAGTCTTACAGATCATTAACTAAAAAAAGTTGTTTTAGGGTTTAGTTACCCTTTAAGAGATAACCATTTTATTTGTCATCGGTGTGGACAGAATTTCACAGACAAGAAACTGCTTAAGAAGCATGTAATAACTCACATTGGACAGAAGCCTTTTATGTGTCATCGCTGTGGAAAGAGTTGCTCACAAAAAAAGTAATCTTGAGGTTCACATGAGAGTTCACATGGGAGAGAAGCCTTTTACACTACTTTTTTTACTACTTTTACATGTCTTCAGTGTGGAAAGAATTTCATATATCAAAGAAACTTGAAACATCATTTGCAAAGTCATTCTGGAAATTTTTTTACAGTGTGACGAGTGTAACGAGGTTTAGAAAATCACCTGCTCATTCACTCTGGAGGAAGGCAATTTAATTCAATTTAAAAAAATATATATTTTGCCATTACACTTTCAGAAACACCTAAAAAGTCACACAGATTTGTGACCCTTTTTGTGTTCATTGTGTGTCGTCACCTTTATTCATATAGCGCTTTTTACAATACAGATTGTTTCAGAGCAGCTTTACAGAGATAACAGGAAAATAATGTTGTAATAATATTGTTAAATATAAAATTAAATGTCCCCAATTAAGCAAACCAAAAGCCAATGGCGACCAAGGCGAAAAAGGCGACAGTGGCAAGGAACCAAAACTCCATCAGGTGACAGAATGGAGAAAAAAACATTGGGAGAACCCAGGCTCAGTTATGGGGCCAGTTCTCCTCTGGCCAACGAACGAACAGTGTATGATTATGATTCAGGCAGCATTATAGGTCAGAAGTCAAATGGGATCAGAGCTTTCACAATATTTATCCAGTTCCATCTGGTTGGGGGTCGGAGTCATCACGCCGGTATGGAGACGAGTTTGTTGAGGTGTCCATGAGGCCTTCACAGGGTTGATGAGGCTGGCACTTTAGGGATGCGTTGTCGTCATGTCCATGCGATGGTTCTTCATCAGATCTGGATGCGGACTGCGGTAAACCTCGGGATAAACAGAGAGACCAATATTAGTGTAGACGCTACCTTCTTATGATGTACCAAGTACATCAGGATAAATGGGAAGTGTTCCCGGCTCCGGCTGATCTGAACTATGCAGCCTAACATTGAATTATAGAAGTCTATAATGTGTTATGTGTATGCTAAGCCAAAGAGATGTGTTTTTAGTCTAGATTTGAACTGACAGAGTGTGTCTGCTTCCTGGACAATGTTAGGAAGATTGTTCCACAGTTTTGGTGCTAAATAGGAAAAGGATCTACCGCCAGCAGTCGATTTTGATATTCTAAGTATTATCAACTGGCCGGAATTTTGAGATTGCAACAGACGTGAAGGAGTATAATGCGTTAAGAGCTCGCTCAAGTACTGGGGAGCTAAACCATTTAGTGCTTTGTAAGTAATCAGCAATATTTTAATATTTATACGATGTTTAATAGGGAGCCAATGCAGTGTTGACAGAACCGGGCTAATATGGTCATACTTCCTGGTTCTAGTAAGAACTCTAGCCGCTAGAGTCTCTGTTTTTTCAGAATTAAGTAGTAGGAATTTGCTTGTCATCCACTTTTTTATATCAGCTATGAATTCCGTTAATTTTGTGGATTGGTAAGTTTCAGGTGGTGAAGCAATATAGAGCTGAGTATTATCAGCATAACAGTGAAAACTAATGCCATGCTTCCTAATAATATCTCATAAGGGTAGCATGTACAGACTGAACAGCAACGGTCCTAGTACTGAGCCTTGTGGTACACCATACTGAACTTTTGACCGATAAGACATCTCTTCATTTACTGCTACAAACTGATAACGGTCAGATAACTATGATAAACTTTATTCACAGAGAAAATTGCTGTCCTTTAAAGGTTGGATTTTTCCTCATATTTTTTAATTAAGCCATTAAGATCAATTTCCAAAAGATGATTTTTTTTTTATTCCTCTTTTTAGTCAACTTTAGCATGGGTGTGTTCACTTATGCCAAGCACTGTATATGTTTGTTACAGGGTTGCCAACTTTGGCTTCATGGCTGGAGTGAGATTTATGAATCAGCTACCTTTTAAGGGGTGCAAAAAAGCCCAGAGAGAATTAGGTGGTAAAATCTTTACAGTTAGGAAAATAGTCAATGTAAATACACAATTTATGCTTTTATTTTTAACTAAATACAAAAGACATTTTTCTGACATTTTTCTAACATTTAATGAGTCTATTGTGCTGAATGCTCTTTGTTGTATGCAGAAGCTGCAGACTTAGTTTTAGTCACTGCACTGGTGGCTCATATTTGTTGCATGGTTCCATTTCTGTCATCTTTTTGTACATTACAGAGGACAATGTACCCTGACAGTTTATTTCTTGTCTCAGTTTTGTTGAGCCCTATCGCAGAGAAGGTTCTCTCAGAGTCAGCATTTGAATGTGGAAGGCAGAACACAAGCTGTGCCACTTTTGCAAGCCTTTGGAACCTAGGTGCACCTGTTAAATAGCTCTTCATCTGGTGGAATTCCTTTTCCCCGTCCACCTTAACCACAGCAGTTTTCCAGACCTTTTCTGGGATATCAGTGTCTTCTAACATTTGAAAATCCAAGAACTCTTCACCCAGGCAGTCCTGTTCTCTGGCATTATCAAATGGCAGAAGATGATTGTATGTGGATAAAACAGGTAATTAATAAATTATATAATAAAACTACAATACAAAATAAACAGCAGTTGTTATAGTAACTGGTGGACATCACTTCAAATCACTTAGATTATCTTAATTTAATTGTTTAATTTTTACTTTTTAATTGAATCAGGGTTAATTGTTCAGCTTTGGACAAAGTTAAAGTACATCATCTAATGTGGTGTCCAGTCACTGCCTGAAGTCCACAAACAGAGCATGTGACAGAAGGGGTCTTATTGAGATGTAGCTTTGTCAAGGCATACTCTGTAGAACTCACCAGAAAACCCCTTGCTGCTTTGTAGACGTTTCCAACATCACTGGAAGGAATTTCACCAGCCTAGTCCCAGCTTCAGCCACGGACCGTTGGCTGAACGTCTGATGCATACGGCACACTTTTCTGGAAACACTTCAGGAGTTTCGAAGTTGCGATCTGATTGATTGAATTCTACAGGATGTCCGGGAGACACGTGTGTGTTGTGTTCTTTATCGGTCCGCCTGAAAACAAATGCTGTAATGATGCCAAAATCTCTTGTGGAAGAAGAAGGCCGTTGTGTTTACTATTGTGACGACGAGCGCTTACCAGGATTAACTAAATGCTGGATTTTCAAAAGTATGTGCAGTTCGCAGCTCCATTGTTTGACTAAACTTGCACAATGATCTTGAATTAATAGTTTATTAGATGCATGCCGGTCTGTTATTGTAGGAACATCGACATTATATTGTCACTCCCCTAAACATGATGCAGAACAAAACGAACTGTGATTGGTTGCGTTACATGTCAGTCAAACATCCTAGTGGGCGGTCCTTGGCCAAGAAAAGCTGCAATAGAGTCCAGACCTTCTGCCATCAGTCTAAAGCTCTGGCTACGCGAGACTATCCTAAGCCAAGCTGGAGGTCAGAAAGGATAAAAAAAAAAACCCAATCCATTTCGTACTCTCTCACAGCAGCAGCATGCTGCCTCACTTTGACATAAGCTTTCATATGATATTCCTCATCTGAAATAGAAAATATTAAAGGGGGTTTTACACCGGACGAGAAGCGCAGCGCTGCATCCCTTCTAGGACAAATCAAGGTATTGCACACCGGACACGCACATTCTCAGTTTATGGCCAGCAATACTGTTGTTTAAGGACATTATGAAAAATTAAGATAATGTCTGTACTGTTATCATTGTACTGTACAATTAAATCCAATCGTTGCTGAGTCTGCAGTCTGACACTTTAGGCTACATCAGGGCGTAAGTCAACTGAATTAATTGAAAATCTTACCTGAAAATCCAATAACATCTGCAATTTTCATCCATGCAGCTGATTTTTGTAAATGAATGTAAAACTAAATGTATCTTGCAGCACATGGTGAAGTCCGTATGTACTTTAACGACGATTTGAGACAAATATAATGTATTTTATACATTGTATTTTAAATATATTTTGGCTTTCCCATTTAGGCCATTTAGGTTTTTCAACTGAAAAAAAGATGAAATGCGATTGAGACTCCACTGGGAGTGTTGCCTCTTCATGGGCGCTGGCACAGGGTGTCGCGCTGACAGATATCTGTAGAGCTGCGGGCTGAGCGACACCTAACACGTTCACTAGAGGTGCGTTCCATTTGACCGTAAGTGGACTGCGAAGTGGACTTCACAGGGTATTTCGCCATCTTAAGTGAGATTCCAATCCGAAGGCAACGAACATGTTCAAAGGGCACTGCAAACGGCATAGGGAATAAGGGAACATCGATACATCACTTCACAGGAAGTTGAGAGCGATGATCACCCAACTGTCATTGCGCACCACGTCATCACCAGTCAGAGCGGTCATAAATAACGATGGAGGAGTTTACGTATGTGTGTAACTATTCATACATTTTGTCATTATTATACAAATTACAGTATTTTTAACGGTTATTGGGGTGAATATTACATTTACATATACTATTTTTGTATGTTCTAGGGACTTTATTTATAAACGATTATCATAATTTACCTCAGTGAATGTAGCCAGCTTAGCTAGTTTGTGAAGTAAAGTGATTTTATTTTAGTTAGCCGTAAAATAGTGCTTAGATACATTTGTCATTGTATGTGTGTTGTTTGTTTGTTTGTGTGCTTAGGGTCTAGAGAACAAACTGTAGAGTTTATCCAGTTAAGGAGCAGACATGAGCGTCTCTTTACAGGGAAGAGAAACGCAGCAAAATGTGGATGGGAGTAGGTTATACAAGTGTTATTGATAATTATATAATATAAAACTACTTATTTGAGCCTTCCTTCATTTTTAGTGTGACTTGTTTACATATACATGTAGCTAACTCATTTCCATACTATGTTACAGAATAGTGATTCAAAAGATGGGACTAGAGGGCAAGGTGTTTGTCCAGCAGGCAGCTAGGAAGTGGGAGAACGTAAAAAAAAAAAAAAGTACAATTATAATATCAGCTTGTGCGTCCAACTATGTGGAGTAGAATAGAATAGTACTTTTAATCTGTGTTTTTATTTATAATATACACTAATTAAAAATAACTAGGCCTATACACACAATCATTCATGGATTCATTCTAGGAATTGAAGTACCCACCAACTGGGTCAGGAAGAGACAACGGGGAGGAAACGGCAACCTCGTGGCCATGGTATAATGCCATGGATGAGGCGATTGGTCAGAAGGCATCAATAACACCACCACTAATAATGTCATCACTTTCAAATGAGGACCTGTACATCAGTTCACCCACTTTCTTTACCAGTCCACCTCCTATGCCCTCAGTCCCTGGCCCTTCCATCAGATCCAGCATTCCTCCTACCAGGCGAAAAAAACGTGCGGCAACTAAAAGTTTAGATTTCCTCCAGGAGGAATCTGCCATGGAGGAGGAACGACAGAAACGATTTACTGACTTTAACGAGAGGTTTTTAACTCTCTTTGAGTCTTTTTTTGAAAAAAATAACTTCCTGTCTCTAAGGCATTCTTCTTTTCCTATATCTGTTTTTGCATTTTGTTAACGGTTAAAGTCATATTTATTGAGGTTTATACACAAACACACAAAAATGTTTATTTATTAATTTATTTATGGAGAACTGTATGTAGCTGTTAATTTATTCTTGTTTATGAAAATCTACTCACATGTACAAAAGATAACTTCATGCTATGCAGTAACATTCAGATTATGTACAACAATTAAAATTTAATAAAATGTCATTTGTTCACATATTCATTCATACAATATTCTATATTAAAATATAACAAAATTCAATAATATCTAAGAGTTGTTTATGAGAACTAAATATCAGAATTAGAAATTAAACAACTATATTCATATTTTTTAGTCTATTAAAATTATATTTACAACAAACCACCTTTTGCTCATTTAATAATAAATTTTTTTGGCCTCAGTTTTGTTAAATTTCCTGAAAATGGTTAGTCGTAGTCATGGTGCTGCAGGACAATGTGTCTTTGCACAGGAGCTGAAACCAAGGCTGCAAGCTCATCTCTTGTGGCTGATCCTCTACTTTCTGTCACATGATGCGATGGTCTGGTAGGCTCCATCAGATCATCCACAACATTTCCAACTCCAAGGCAGATGTTATGCAGCATTGTGCAGGCAACTACCACTTTTGGGACAACCAACTGGTCCAGGGGAAGAGCCTGAAGAAAGATGGCTCTCCACCGACACTTCATCCTGCCAAAAGATGTCTCAATAATGCACCTTGCCCTGGAATGATGTCTATTGAACCGGGCCTGCACTGGTCCCTGAAGTGGTTCCCTGTAAGGTGTAATAATTCTGATGGGATTGTCAATGCAGGGATATCCACCATCACCTAACAAAAAGTGTCCACGGGGTGGGTATGCCGCAAGCTGGTAAACTGGGCTGCAACGCAGGACTCGGGCATCATGTGTTGATCCAGGGTAACCACAGAACACATCAATAAACCTGCCATTGTGGTCACAGATTGCTTGCAATACAACAGAATGAAAGAGTATTTTTTTTATTGAAGTAGCAGTTGGCATCTCTCAATGGGGCTTTTATGCGTATGTGGCAACCAGTGTTGGGAAAGTTCACTTTCTACATGAACTAGTTCAAAGTTCAGTTCACAAATTTTAAAATGAACTAGTTCAGTTCATAGTTCATACTTTAAAATTTTGAACTAGTTCATCCATATGTTGCTACGAGCTATTATTTTTCAAAATTATTGCCACAGCCCATATAGAACCACAGACAGCTATTATTTTATTGGCGGGCAAAGTAAGATTTATTGGGGATATGTACGATTTTTCCAATCCTCACCGACCTTGTCATAAAACTCGTTTAAATGATCATACGACGCCTCCTTGCTGCTTTTTGTTTTGATGACGCATGCGGCGGTGCGACGCTGGTGTTGACAGATTGGGTGTTTTTCCGCTACATATTAAGGCTTGTTTACGGTGTGTTTTAGTCGGGTTTTCGCCTGGAAGGCTCTATAGAAATCTGGCACCCTATTGAACGAAGTTAAACTGAGAGAGCTGCCGTTCACAGACACCAGAACGAACGAGTTCACTGTAACGTTCATCAGGCAGTAATACAGTACGTTCAGTTCACGTTCGCCCAAAAATGAACGAGTTCATGAACTATCGTTCAATGAACACGTTCAGGCACAACACTGGTGGCAACCATCTATAGCACCCAAAGCCCCCAGGAAAGCATTGTGATTTGCCAACCTGACAAACCCTTCACTTACTGCCTTCCTTGCATCTTCTGTGGATGGGAGTTTTATTATATTGCCTCTGTGGTGCAGGAGGGAAGACTGTGGTCTTGGGTATAGAGAATGCCCGGCTGACAACTCTGTAGGAGGTACCGCAAGCCAACCAGAAGATGAATACCAGCACCTTTATGGTTTGCCCCCAGCCATGGTGTCGATCCTCACAAAGCATGCTCAGGAGTGCATTCAGGGATTCACGACTAAGGTGATAATCAGGTCTGGTGTCATTTTCTTCATCAAAAAACAGACGAAGCACTGGCACAGTAGGGTTCATTTTAAAGTCCCCATGAACCGGAAGTTGCAAACGACTTTTCTCCAGTGCTGTGATGTATTTCCGAGAGAAACGGATTACTAAATGAGGCAAAATAGTGGGCGTGGCTTTTTTTCCAACTAGCACCTGATTGGATCTAGAAAAGTAGGTGTTTCATTCAAACACACAGGGCCACACTGTAAAAAAATTCTGCTGTGATTTTACAGTAAATTACTGGCTACTAATTGCATTACTTTCACAGTAATTTACAGTATGTAAATTTAACAAATTATTGTAAAATGACAGTTGGATACAGTAATGTTATATCACATCATTACTGTAATTTCACAGTGCATAACTGTATACATACTGTTATCAGCTGTATCTTGTACAGTAATTTATTGTGTTTCAGCTGTAAAAGTAATGCAATTAGTAGCCAGTAATTAACTGTAAACTTACAATTAAATACAGAAATGCAATATGATGAAAGAAAAGTAGTAAAAAAAGATTTTATTTTTTACAAATATAAGTTTTATTTTTTACAATTGATACAATATCATAACAAACATGTTGCTGCATTAAGCTGTTAGGACTACATGACAAACTCTAACTTGACTGACACTATTCTCAGAACACAGATTCTAATTCTAATTAAATTTCTTCCAAATGCACTGACACAAGAACTTGTAAAGGGGAATGTGTATGTAAGTTGAATGCAAGTTGGCTTGTGAATGTGTGTCTGTTTTACCCCAGAAGGATGAGGCAGATTATGTGTGAGAGCGGGCAGGAGTTGGCAACAAGATATCAGTCCAATAAACAGCCAGAGGGAAAATTCAAAACAATAGCCAGGTAGAAGTGAAGGTCTCAACCAGAAGAGCAGTCCAACATATTCAGTGGCAATATGGCAGGTGAAAATGAAGAGAGCCAACAATGACCCGGGCCGAGCAAATGGAAAAAACAGAGCAAGGCAGGACAGGAACAAACAACACAGCAAGTTGCAACTTGAGCCACAACACAGGTTTCATGTGAGTGATACACAACATAAAATCTGTTGCCATCCATTTAAAATCCACAAGTTTTTGCAGCAGAGAACAAACTTGCTGAGTGATGCCACCCTGCTTCTTTTTGGATTTAGGGTTGATGCCCAGGAAGCACCTAAGATGACAAGAAAAAAAGTTACATTTCAAAGTCTGAGATTCCCAATTTTTGTTATTAATTTGAAAAAGTCTAACATCAGAATATATTTTACAGTGATTATTTTTCAATAATCCGTTAAGTTTTCCACATTTTCTGACCACAACAGCACATGAAAAATACCTTAGGTAAGAGGTGTTCATTCCTGTAGCTGGATATCTACATTTTGTTGCATCAGGGTTGGAACTGAACTCTGCAGGAAGGTAGATATCTATGAAAAAATAGTCTTAATTTTATGGACAGAAAGACTAGAGTCATGATATAGAGTGAAATAGGATTATTAAACTTCAAAAAGTGACAGTTTAAACTTGTATTCTTTCATTCAAATTCGCAGTATAAACTCACTTAGGCACTTGCAACTTCTCAAATCTGCCATTTCAAATTGCCCCGCCTATCTCTCCGCCACTGAGTTTGCAAGCACACAAGTTAGTTACGCATCTAATATATCATGAAAATAGTTGCAAAAAAGTCAATGAAAGATTTGAAATTGCAATGGCAGATTTGAGAAGTTGCAAGTGCCTAATTGAGATTGCACTGCGAATGTGAATGATTCAAGAATACAAGTTTGTGTCTGTCGTATTGCTGTGAATGGCTTTAACATTTGTAACTATCTTCATCTTAAAATTCAGAATACAGGTTTGTGACTATTTTCTGAAAGTGCTGATCTCAACATTCAACAAGTTTTCACATTGGAGCTGTGAGTGTAAATTTTAGCAAACAAATATTAATTGTACAAGTTCTCAAATTCACATCTACATGCTCTCGAGTTTTGCTACTCTTTTACCTTCATGAGATCACGCCGGCGTTGGTGCGAGGGGAGTTGAAGCTGGCCGTTGGGTCTGTGTGGAGAACTGGTCTGGTTCTCGTGGATCTGATTCAATGACTGTGCCGAGGACTGTCGTTTCAACGAAGTCTTCACAGACGTTTGTTTCTAGGTCTTGTCTAGTTGTGATGTTCTCGTCTGACATTCAGGGCTCACTGTGGTCATAGGGTGCAGGTCCACCATATAGTCTGGATATGGACTAGATCCGGCTGACAACTGTAACCTCGGGATAAGAATGAGACAGAGAGAATAGCATTAGTACAGATGCCATTGTTCTTACAATGTAACATGTACATCCAGTGTTATGAGAAGTGTTTCCGGTTCTGGTTGAGCTAATTTATGCAGCCTAACGATCCTTTTTGAATTATAGGATTATAGGGATTTGAATGATATAAATGTGTTATGTGCTAGGTTAAAGAGGTGTGTTTTAATATAGATTTAAACTGCCAGAGTGTCTCTGCCTCCTGATCAACACTTGGAAGACTTATCTTGTGTCTGCCTCTCGATCTGCTGCAGTTGGAGGCTGGAGCCACCAGTTCATGGACCCTCGATCTCCATTTCAGCAGCATTAGCTGTGAGGGTTTCTCTGAACTGCATCTGTTAAATAAAGGAATACATATTGTGAAGTCATTATTTAAATCTTAAGCATTAGTTTTTTAAAGTGCATAGGTTTGATAAATGTTGTTGTCAGAGTTCATGCAGCAGTATATGCAAAATATCAGTAACAGTTTACAATAAGGTCTCATTTGTTAACATTAGTTAATGTGTTAACTAATATTATTAACAATACATATGTTACAGTATTTGTTAACATTAGTTAATACAAATACAACTGTTCAATGTTTGTTCTTGTTGGTTCACAGTGTATTAACTAATGTTACCAAAATATGATTTTAAATGTCAAAATGAAAATGAACTAAGATTAATAAATTCTGAAGTATTATGCATTCTTAGTCTATGTTAACTAATGCTGAAAACTAATATTAACAAATGAAACCTTATTGTAAAGTGTAGGCTAACCAAGACTGTAAAAACTGTTGGTGTCAGATTCCAAACAGTGCGTCCGTTCAGATGAAACTCAAGTTAGTATGTTAGCTCATAACTTAATCATATATCCCCCCTTAGAGTAAAATGTTAAGTTATACCATTTTAATCACATTATACAGTGATACGTTTTAATATTTTTCTTTCACTCCAAAGTGCACCTGCTCTAAAGCAAATTACGTTAACGTTACATTCAAGAACACAAGACGAGCAAAAGACAACGAATTAATAAGCTGCACTTATCTGTAACGCTTTTCCGTTTCGGAGCTCCCCCACAGGAGTGTTACAACAAAATAAATATTATGTTTAATTTCAGATTGTACACCTGCGGATAGTTGTATCCGCGGGTGTAACGTTAATGCAGAAACAGCGTGGTGGTCAGTGTAGTTCGATTCACAAATAAATGACTCTTTTGAAATGATTTAGTGAATCAAATCAGAAAGAGTCGCCTGTATAGAGAACTAACTTAGGCTATGGCGCAGAAAGCGTAACGTTAGTCCGACTCTTATGATTCGATAACTAATCATTCGTTGAAAAAGACGAATTGACTGACTAAATTTTGGCAAACAAAATGGAATTGGAATATATAACTACTAAACATAATTTAATTAGCCAACATTACAGTTCATTGGATCTGTAGTTTTTCTATCTGTAGCTCAGCAGTTTTTCTAATAAAACAAATACACGATAATCCTAAAATGAGACCGCGTAGTAACCACGTAGTTAACGTTAGGCCTTCTAACTAACGTTAATCAACCGTAACGTTACCTCCGCGACCACATGGGTGGGCCTAATAGAGCTTGGCAACGTGACGTCACACCATAGAGCGCCGCGGTGGCTGATGGGTAGTGCCGCCATATTGTGATGCCATCGCCGTTCCGCTGTTAATCTGGCAGACGCGAATCCGGACCGTTAATATACATAAAGTATACATCGATATTTAGATACATTTTAAAGTAATGGGAAGAACTTGTTGTGTTGTCGGTTGTAATGTCCGTTCACATGACCGACAGGGTAAGAAATTAGACAACGTGTTATCTTTCTTTAGCTTTCCCGCCTGGAGGCAGAATCAAGGAAGCTATGTTTCTGATGTGACTAAGAGACGCCGGCTGTCTTGGATATCAGCCATAAGACGTACAGACATCAAGTTTTCCAGCATCCCAAGATCTTTAAAAGTGTGTTCCAGACACTTTTATTCAGGTGAGTGTCAAAGTATTAGGGACATTTTACCAGCAACGTACTATTCCACTTCTAAATATCTTGGAGAAAAATAGATCTTATTCTTTTATCTGAGCATTGAGTCATATGGAAGACACTTTAAGTATGGGAAACGCATATCGTGTCATCTTAGCATGTTTTATTTTTGAATAAAATACATTTATAAAAGCGTTTACACCTAAATTGTCAGGCCCTGTCACAGACAAATTTGTATATGTTATAATGGTTTTCTAATGAATTAGTTTGACACAAATATTATTTTCTTATTGATTACATGTCCCTGATTGTATGTAACATGGTATTATAATTTCTATAAGAAATATAAGCAATTTTTAGGTCAAAATGTAGTGAAAGGAAAGTCCAGAATAACCACCAGGCACTTATATAGTTATAAAAAAAACTACTTTAACATAGGAGATTTTACAAGCACATAATGGTGGGTATATACCACCACCTTTATATACACAGTTAAAAAAATGAATTAATCGATATTATCTCAAATTTTAAATTTTTATATCATAATATTTTAATGTGACAGGGCTGACGGTGTTGTGACAGGACTGACATTTAGGACAAGATTTGTTTGTGTTCTTTAAGTATTAGTAAACATTCCTATTTTAATTTCTTATTATGATTTTAATGTTAAATAAGGTGTGATTTTATTTAATATGCATCTTATAATGTATTTTCTAAGTTGTTTCACTGCAGTAGTTTTTTTTTTTTTTGTTCTGTATTTATTTATTGATGTCTTCTTGAAGGTAAACCAGCATACGAAATGGATGAGTCCAATCCTGACTGGGCTCCAACACTGCACCTGGGACACTCTGAAGTGCGTGCTACTGAGTCAGACCGGTATTCTCGTCGATTACAACGACAACAAATGACCGTGCCAGTAGCAGGAGATGACGGCGAATCCCAAATGCAGGGAGAAACCACTGCAGAAGATGAGGAAGCACAAGAAAAGGAAGGTGATGACCAGGCAGAGGCAGAAGTGGCAGCAGATGCGGGAGGTGGTGACCAGACAGAGGTGGGAGCTGTTGAAGATGAATGTGGAGAATGGGCGGATGTGGAAGGAGCTGTAGAAGATGAATGTGGAGAATGGGCGGATGTGGAAGCCGCAGCGGATGAGGAAGGTGGAAACCAGGCAGAAGATGAACAAACAGTTAAGAGACAAAGGACAGAATGTCAGTTCTGTGAGCGCAACAGTGCAGAAATCAACCGTCTGTTGCAGGAGAACAGGGAGCTTAGGTGTGAGCTGAACAAGAGAAAGATGGATGAGGATTTCTTAAAGGGTAACTCAAATAAGGTCAGGTACTACACAGGAATTCCATGCTTTGCTATTTTATTGTCATTGCTCACCAATGTTAAGGCTTTCCTGCCCGTTACCAAAAAGTTGTCATCCTTTCAAATGCTTTTGTTGACACTCATACGTCTGAGGCTTGATCTTCCTGTACAGCACCTTGCCCATCTCTTTAATGTTTCACGTTCAACTATTTCTACTGCCTTTACTGACACCATAGATGTTTTGAATGCACGGCTTAATCCATTGGTGTGCTGGCCAGAGAGGCATTGCTTACAAGCTACAATGCCACATCAATTTTTAGAAGCTTTTGGGAAAGTGTGCTATTATAGTAGACTGCTTTGAAATACGCACAGAAAGGCTATCAAATCTAAAGGCACGTGCACAGGCCTTTTCTCATTACAAAGGTACACACACCATGAAATACCTCATTGGTATTACACCACAAGGTGCCATATCATTTATTTCCAAGGGATGGGGTGGGCGTGCCTCTGACAAGCACATAACTGAAAACTGTGGCCTGCTTAACAAACTGTTACCTGGTGACTTAGTGCTAGCTGATCGAGTCTTCGATATCAAGGATAGTTTGGGGATGATGTGTGCAGAGGTCAAAGTTCCTGCGTTCACTAAAGGAAGATGCCAACTTGATGCCAAGGATGTGGAAAACACACGAGCGATAGCACACCTGAGGATTCATGTTGAAAGGGTGATTGGCAGTATGCGCAACCAGTACACAATGTTACATAAGAGAATACCCATTAATTTGTTACTTCCATGTGAGGGGGAGGAGATGACACTTCTTGACAAGATAGTGTATGTTTGCTGTATACTCCTAAACATGTGTCCCAGTGTGGTTGTAAAACCAGATGAAAATGAAAAATGTGCATGTTAAAACTGTTTCATTTGAATGTTGTAAATATGTATATTACTGTTGTAGACATATTAGTTTTGATGACATGTTTGTAAATACTTCTATTGAAAACAGATGACACAATATGAATCTGTAGAAACTTGTTTAATAAAAATGAAATTTGCAAGTACAAAAACAATTTCTTTGGGGGGTGGAAATTTAGTTGAATTTTTCCAGCGATAAATGTAAACATGTCTGTGTAAACATCTTCAGAAACTGCAAATATACATATATATTATATATAGTGCAATCATGTTAAGAACAAACTTAATATCTATTATATAGTGCAATCATGTTGAGAACAAACTTAATATATATCTATTATATACAGTACAATCATGTTGAGAACAAACTTAATATCTATTATATAGTGCAATCATGTTGAGAACAAACTTAATATATATCTATTATATACAGCACAATCATGTTGAGAACAAACTTAATATATATCTATTATATACAGCACAATCATGTTGAGAACAAACTTAATATATAGCCTATCTATTATATACAGTGCAAGACCCAGACTACATGGCTGTGCAAATGAGCTTATAGTACCTGTGGTGTATTCTTTGAGTAATATTTGGCTACAAGCTCTGGAAGGCAAACTTCCTCAAAAAACTTTTGTGCTTTCTGTAGACGTAGATCCCAGAATTACTGGTCTGGAAAGACCCGTACTACAACAAAGTCCTCCAGAGTCCAAACAGCAAGGTCACAGTGGTTGGATCCAGTGACAAAGATTTGCGTCTGTGTCTGTGTGTAATAACGATGTGTTTTCTTAAGCTGAAGCTTTCCATAGGACAACTCGACACAGAAGTCTTTGTCCTTTGTTTCTAAGGCCTGTTGGATGCTGCACAATCTATATTTGAAGGGACACTTAACTTCAAGGCAGCCTTTCCCACAGCAATCACACATTGTAAGTCCATCAGGAGAGGCTCCAACTTCTGGAAACCTGGGGTTAATTATAAAACCACACTCTTCGGCTTTTAGGTTTGTGTGCTGCGGGGCTCTGGTGTGAAGGTAGGTCTTTTGAGCATCAATCTCATGCTCTATACCCCATCTGGTTTGTACGGTGGACACTGTGTGTTGTGGGTTGCACACCTTTTTAATAACAGTCAGGGCTGGCTTTTCCATACTGGTGGCAAAGACTGCATGCATGTTTGAGGCAGTAATTCTTCCAGTCCGACTTGCATACCAAGCAGAAGATTTATGCTGTTGTCTTGTGCACATCTCAATAGCTGATGCCTGCTCATCAGTCACATTTGCAGCATCTCTGTATTTCTCACAGTGTAATTGGATAGCTGAAAGGTCATGGGAATCTATTCTTTCATCACACAGAGATGTTGCAAGGGACTCGGGCACTGCAGAGGGCTGTACTGTGTCTGTGTACAGTGTGTAATAGTTATTCATCCCTGACAAACCAACAGCCTTGCTATGCTGCAGCAGTGTGTCAAGCAGGGGTGACAACTCGTCAAGTTTAGCTAGGGGAATTTTCCTTTTTTTTGCACGACTCCTTATGCCTGGCGCAGTGGAGGGTGAAGTTATGCGCTGGTCAAGCATTTTTTTTTGCCTAGCAGATGAGGTGTAGTCAATCTTGTATCCCACTTCAGCTGTGATCTTGCTCAAATTGCTGGGCAAAACCCAGTAAGCTGGTAAATCGGTGACAGTTTTTTTCCCACGAATCCGAAAAGTAGCCTCCACTTTAAATAACAGAGCGCCTACGTGGGTACATGTCTCCGCGACTCCTGCCATACATGTGCAGTGTGCACACTCCACCTTTCCACTGCTGCTGACGATCACCCATGGCTTTAAAGGCGGTTCATTCAGTCGCTGAGAGTGCATGACCTTAACAAAGAAAAAAGAAAAAGTGAATATTGTAATGTTACTGTATTTTCTACGTAACCCTGCTTTGTTTACTTTTGCAACAACCAGAGGCGCTTGTAGAAGCAGCAACCGCGAGTTCCTTCAAACTTCGCTAACGTTACACTTTGTCTGTTGTTTAAGGCTTTATTCATTTATTTTTATCGTTATACAAGCTTGTGCTGTACAATGAGAAATAAACAACCTTGTTGCCGGTGTCGTAGTCTACAACTATGCTAAAAGAACGAAAGCCGGTAAAGTTACTTTCGTTCGGACAACTGTGTTTTAATCGTTGATTTATTTATTTATATTTAATTATCGCTATACAATCTTGTCTTGTATAATGACAAATAAACAACCTTGTAGGCCTAATACCATTGTAACGTTGCCGGTTATAGAAACATGCTAAAAGAAAGAAAGCTGTTAACTTACCTTCGTTCGGACGACAGTGTTTTCACCGTTGACAGGCTTAAAACTCTCCAGGTCATGTACCCAACCGTTGGTAAACTGAACGTGGGCTTCCAGAGACTTATAATTGCGAAATTGCTCAGCGGTATAGGCACTGACACCACAAACAAAATACGTAAATATATCAGGAAATGTGATGGGAGGTAAAGCGTCAGGGTCGCGGATCCACTGATCTTTTGGGACTTCATAAGGATCGACATTTCCAATAAAGTTGATTTTTTTCAACATAGCGTTTCTTGGCGTCCGGTAGGAGTTTGTCTCTGTACAATCCACCTTGTTTTAAACTATTTTTTAACATACTCAAATAGATAATTCATACAACCAACATGTGTTTCTCTATATATTGTTGCTTGGTTACCGTGGGTTACCGGCTTGTGTGGCCTCACAAAATGGCGGAACTCCCCACAATACATTGCGCGATGACGTCGCGGTGACGTCGTTGGCATTCTCTATTATCTTTTCAAACCATCTAACGTTGGATATTTAAAAAAACGATTTCATCTTGCAATTAATACATCAAACAACAATAGAATTATAAATAAATTCAATTGCTCACTCGTTTTTTTCAGCTGAATGATTCCTCTCGGAAACGAAATGGTCTGCGACGCGTCTGTTGGATGATCCTCAGGATTTAACCGCCAAAACCTTTTTTTTCCTTAATTCTAGTAGTGCCCCGCTTGTGACAAAACGAACTCGGGTCGAAGGTAAATACACACAGCTAACACCGAGTGTGGAACTGACACCAGTACAACTGCTTTCAGTCGAGGCTCAAGCTGGCCCATACATAAAAAGCCGTTGGCCCAACTGTGCTTGCTATCTGGGTGGGGTCTTCGTTCTCAGCTGAATAGCCTATTTTTTTTTTACAGTAATTTGCTGTCATATCACAGCAGATATTTAATAGTCAGTGAGCGAATCCACATTACTGTGATATTACAGTAAAACAATTAAAACAGTATTTTACTGTAAAAAAACACAGTTAAATATTGTGAAAGTCTGGAAATATTTTACAGTGCACACATTAATCAACTTGAATGAACTTGTGACGTCCTTCATTCTATTCAGTGTTACTGATATAAATGTATATGGTTATATGCATATGTTTATTTACTGGGCTATATTGTGTAAAAAATGTAGAGATATGGTGCCAGAAACCATATAAAAAGTGGGTTTATGTCAAATTATTATGAATTAATTATAAACCATATAAAAAGTTGATTTGTTAAATTATTATTAATTAATTGTAATTAATAATAATTTAATATAAATCCACTATTTATATGGTTTCTGGCAATAAAACAATCTTATTCATACAAGACCTTGTTCACTGTGCTAAACTAGCTAGTTACAAATCTGTCTAGGTGGTGGAGCTACAGTAGCAGCTTAACTCACTCGTTCAAGAGTCATGGCCAGAAGCAGTCTCTTACGAAGTCGTCGTCTTCGCTGTCTTCTTTCATATTCATTACGGATTATAAATAGGTATGACAAAGTAAAAGCGGCGAGAAGTAGCTGAGGCTCAGCCATTTTTCTTTATTTATTTACCTCAGGAGTGTTTACTATACGTCAGTGCGCGGGAAGGCGGCGAATGAGACCGCTATGCAATTATATGACCATTGATTAAAAACACATACACATAGTTAACCAAATAAAAGTTTATTTTCATATTGCATGACACTTACAACAGTTTCAATTCTGTTAATAGTCAAGTAATAGCAGCAATAGTCAATTAAGTCTTTCAATTAAGTATAAACGTTTTTCATTATATTTAGTAGGCTACTTAATGTTTTATTGTATAGTGTATATATTTTAAATGTGATTTTAAATTAAATTAACATATTAATGTAAGCCTATTTATGTTAATATCATAATCTGTGCGACCCCGTCGTTAACTTTCGTTTGCAGGGCATTCCACATGAGCGGTGAAGTCCACTTCAACTGATATACCGTGCTCAGGGAGTAGGGAGCAGTGAACACTTGTGTAGGGACCCTGTCAAATGGAACGCACCTTCTGTTCTATAGCATTTGTGTCGAGCCGTACCCTCCCCTGAACTTGCTTCCCATAGCCAGTAAACACCGGAGATCCCTCTCAGTGTTGGCTTGTCAGGCTAGCTCTCTACGGCGAGCCTGTATCTTTCCCTTGGCAGAGTTTGCTCTCCCAAGTTCTCTCCCTTGTGGATATTTAGGGCCCAAGCCCTGTAAGGGCGAAGGCCCTATTGTTTTCCTTAGGATAAATTTTGTTCTATTTTTCTAACGACTATTCGGGCACTTTTGGGGCCCTTAACGTGCTCGAAAACTCTTGAAACTTTGCACACGGGTCAGAACCTGAAGCTGGTACCCGGGCGTGCCAGGGGGGCTCAACAGCGCCACCTGGAACGGGGTCCAAAAACTTGGTCCATAAATCAAACACGTTTGCATGTAATAATATAAAACTCGGTACACATATAGATCTCATCGGTTCATATATCCTTCATACTCTTACTTTTTACCCCAGCCCAACAGGAAGTCATCTATTTAGGGTTGTTTGGAAAACACATGCAATGGAATTTAAAGTACTCCTCCTAGAGAATTCAAACAAATGCCACGAAACTTGGTCAGCGTGAAGTCAAGACATTGAGGATGAAAATTTGCCAGCGGATTTTTGATATCTCGAACGGTTTGGTTGTGGCGAGGAAACAAAATTATGGCGCGAAAAGAGAAACAGGAAGTGTGTTATAACTTCTGCATACATTAACTGATCTTGGTGAAACTTCAGCAGTGTGTTCGCTGTGAGAGGCCGATCACATGGATGTGACTATTGTGAGTCAAAGTTATAGCGCCACCAACTGGCAGCAGGAAGTGTCACTTTCAAAATGCTTTGAAATCACCCTCTTATTTTTACCCGATTTGCTTCAAACTTTATGTGTATAATTTAAACACACGGCAGATGTAGACCTGTGAAAGGATTATTGATATCTTAGATACTGTTGCCATGGCAACGCATCAAACTTTAATATTCTTGTTTGATGCTTTTGAGACTCTTAGCATGCTTGAAATTGCATGAATCTCGACAGATACATTACATTTATTAGCCAGTAAACATGTGCAAAGTTTCAGAAACGGGCATGGTGAGGGCTCAGTAGCGCCACCTTTTGTCAAAAGTGGGGGGATTAGTTTTATCTACAGTAACAAAACTCAGTATGTATATTATACTCATCAAGCTGGACAACTTTCTAATTTACAGTCATTAGCTCCGACCAACAGAAAGTCAGATATTTTGGTTTGAATATGGTCATTTCTCTCTGAGCCTACGTCTCTGTGTCTGTGCCTGTCTGTCTGTGTCTGTGGGGGTGGGGAGGGGGACTAGATTAACCATTTCACTGCTGTGTGGTTTGGCCTGCATTAAAAAAGAAAAAAAAATGTCTTAAGCCTTGTATTTTTTAAATAAGTTTTTTTTAATAAAGTAAAGGCATATAACCAGTTTAATTGTAGTGCATTTACAATAGTTTTTTATATAATTTGTTTATTAATTAAATTAACTTGGTCTGAAAATTTGGTCCATAAATCAAACACACTTGCATGTAATAATATGAAACTCGGTACACATGTAGATCTCATCGGGCCAAACAACTTTAAAGGCACAATATGTAAGAATTTTTCGCCACAAGAGGGCGCAGTTTCCAACAATAACAAAGGCGTTGGTCGATGACGCAGTGATGAGTTGAATGATGGGACTTGCTGTCAAGCTGATGGATCTAATAATGTTTATGGATGAGTGCAAACATTCATGTTTTTAAACATTACAGTAGTATGAAGCAGGTCGCGATTGCTAAAGAGACAGATATCACACGCGAGTCCTGTGGGTATAAAGGAATAAGGACATTTAATTCTACCGAACTACCCGCAAGTGCTGGATTACTCACACAGGTCAGTTTATTAGACAAATTAAACTTGTGAGGTAACGCAGCGCTGCTTCACTTGGTCTAACGTTACACTATCACACTAAACGGCATTTAAATGTGTGTTGAAAGTTATAATATAAGTTAAATAAGTTAAAAGTCATTTATAATGGTCTATGTTTGAACGAAACAAGAACTGCGTGCCGCCAGAGAATGACGGCTCTGGTGCCGCTAAACGTTACACACTACGCAGTTGTCCACGTCTGTCGCCATGGTTACGTCATGGCTATGGCAGTATGAACGGAAACCAAGGATAGCGCGGATATTGCGTCATTGACAGGCGACATTCATTTAAATGTGTGTTGAAAGTTATAATGTTATACTACGTGTTAGTTCGTTTGCGATACGAAACTAGCAGTAAGCTAGATCAACATTAGAATAACATACTGACCATATTCTAACATTTCATCATGTTGAGCTAACGTTATATAACATTGATTTGTTTTATGTACATTTGCTCACCTGTCTAATAAAGCTGTCCAGTCGTGACTCGTCAAGTCCAAGTTAGTCGCGGACGTGGAACTCTCGGCATCTCAAAAACGCCACGCTGATATTGATCCTCATTTTAGTTCTCCTTGTTTGTCCCAAAGTCTGCTTGCCATGGATGGTCTATGTTTGAACGAAACAAGAACTGCGTGCCGCCAGAGAATGACGGGCTCTGGTGCCGCTAAACGTTACACACTACGCAGTTGTCCACGTCTGTCGTCATGGTTACGTCATGGCTATGGCAGTATGAACGAAAACCGAGGATAGCGCGGATATTGCGTCATTGACAGGCGACATTTTTTTTCCTGGACGGCCACTTATTTAAAATGTGAATTTCTCTGAAATAAAAAAATCTTTGGAGACTTTTGGGATATTGTAAGTACACAACTGCAGGAAATATATCACACTGTGCAAGTGATTTTTGGATATTTTATTACAAAATTCCTACATATTGTGCCTTTAAGCCAGCCCAACAGGAAGTCGGCTATTTTGGTCTGAATGTGGATATTTTGCAAAACCAGCCTCTACAATTTTACTCACTCCTCTTAAGTGGTTTATTTTATTCCCACCAAACTTTTTCAACATGATGAAAAAACATTAAAGATGCTAAATTGTTAACGGATATTGAATATCTCAAACGGTTTTGCTATGGCGAGGGATTATGTAAAAAAAAAAGAATCAGGAAACGTCTCATATCTTCTAAAAATGTAATTATACAGCATTTATTTTTATATAAAATTAAACAAATATTAGAAATAAACTTTTTTTTTTTTTTCAATTCAAGAAGTATGAAAAACTAAAAACTGAAAGCACTATTTAGTGCTATTTGGTTAAACAAAAAATCATACATGGGGCTATACTGCCCTCTTGTGTCCAAAATGATATCAACATAGTACATAAATCTTTTTATCAGGTATGCCTATTGTATTTATATATAAATATATTAGGTATGTGGCTGTGAGGATATTTTCCCACCGGTTAATCGACGTGTAACACCAGCGAGGGCTTTTAAATCGCTAATATAAAAGTGAAAGTAAAGTATAGATGTCTGCACGGACATTGATAATGGTGGCGCTCGCAGTGCGCTTGAATGAATTCCTATGGAAGTAGAAATGAAAAAACGTTCGCTTTGTTCTTCTAAAGTACAAACAAAAAAGTACAAACTACTCCTGGAGTGTCTAGACGGCAGCAGAAAATTGAAGGGTTAGTTAGAGAAAGGAGACAGCTGAGGAAGCAATGGAAAAGAGCAGAACAAAGTCAGAAGGAGGGACTCAATCTCTTACAAAGGGCCATAAAAGATAAGCTGGCAACATTACGCAGAGCTGAGCGCCTACGGAAACGCTACAAAAAGAAGGAACGTGCGAGGGCTAATTTCTATAAAGACCCATTCAAATTCGTAAAGAAGTTATTCACCAGGGAGAAGAATGGCACTTTAAAAGCATCTAGGGTTGAGCTAGAGAGATATTTGGAGGAAACGCATACAGATGCAAAAAGGCATGAGCCTATGTCAATTCCATCAGACATACCACCTATCAACCCACCAGAATACCAAATGGAGGTCTGTGCACCTAAGTGGAAAGAGGTAGAGCAGGCTGTGAGAAAGGCAAGGGCTTCATCATCTCCAGGGCCTAATGGAGTTCCGTACAGAGTGTACAAGAGTGCTTCAGGAGTTCTGCGAATTCTGTGGAAATTGATAAAAGTGGCATGGGAAAAACAGGTTGTACCTAGAGCATGGCGCAGAGCAGGTGGAGTCTTTATACCTAAAGAAAAAGATGCTACAATCATCAGTCAGTTTCGTCCTATTTCACTATTAAACGTTGAAGGTAAGATTTTCTTCAGCATTATTGCCCAGAGATTGTCCACCTACCTATTAAAGAATGGCTTCATTGACACTTCAGTTCAAAAAGCGGGCATTCCAGGGTTCTCAGGATGCTTAGAACACATCAATGTTATCTGGCAACGAATTCAGTCAGCTAAAAAGGAGAGGAAGGAGCTCCATGTGTCATTCCTGGATTTGGCTAATGCATATGGTTCAGTGCCACATGAGCTTCTTTGGGTAGCATTTGATTTTTTCAGAGTACCAATGTCAATAACAAATTTAGTGAAAGCCTATTTTGGAGATTTGCAATTTAGTTTCTCAACTCCAAAATTCAGCACTGCATGGCAATGCTTAGAGGTTGGAATTATGGCAGGATGCACCATTTCTCCACTGGCTTTTACAATGGCAATGGAAGTAATCATTAGGGCATCAAGATGGGTAGTAGGAGGAGAGCGCTTGGCTTCTGGGATGCGACTACCACCAATCAGAGCATACATGGATGACATGACAACCATGACTACAACAGTAGCCTGCACTAATCAGTTATTGGGGAAGTTAAAAGATAATATTGAATGGGCCCGAATGCAATTTAAGCCCTCTAAATCAAGGAGCATCTCGATAGTTAAAGGAAAGGTAGTAGATAAAACATTCTTCATTAATGGTGAGGCAATACCAACAGTTTCTGAGAAGCCAGTGAAGAGTCTTGGGAGATGGTACGATGTGGATCTAAAGGACACAGTTCGAGTGGGAGAAGTTAGACGACAAGCAGTGGAAGGGTTGAAGAGCATAAACAGCTTTGCTCTACCAGGCAAACTAAAACTCTGGTGCTTTCAGTTTGGTCTACTGCCGAGGTTGCTGTGGCCACTGACTGTGTACGAGGTTTCTTTGACAACAGTGGATAAGCTGGAAGCGTTAATAAGTTCATACATTAGGAAATGGTTGGGAGTTCCACGCTGCCTCAGCAGAGTGGGACTTTATAGTAAAGGAATATTGCAGCTGCCAGTCTCTGCTTTAACCGAGGAGTTTAAATGTGCCAAGGTCAGACTGGAAATTACCTTAGTAGAGTCATGCGACAAATGTGTAGGCAGCCCCTGTGTTAAAAACTGGTAGAAAGTGGTCAGCAAAGAAAGCTGTAGAGGCAAAGGCTGACCTTCAAATTGGGGATATCGTGGGACAGGTACAGCATGGAAGAGGGGGTTTTGGGCTCAGTTTAGCTCCTCCTAAATGGCACAAGGAGGCCCAGCTCAAAGGAGGAAGCTGGTAGTCAACGAGGTGCGAAAGCAGGAGGAGAGGATGAGGTGTATCAAGGCCATTTCCCAGGCCAAGCAGGGAGAGTGGATGAGATGGGAGAGTGTGGAACAACGCAAGATGGGCTGGCAAGACCTTTGGTCAATGGAAGAGAGTAGGATCAGTTTCCTTATTAGGTCAACATATGATGTTCTCCCATCACCGCAGAACCTAAACCTCTGGGTAGGAGAGGATCCCTCTTGTCCTCTTGTGTTCATCACCTGCCACATTAAGGCACATTTTGACAGGATGTAAGGTGGCTCTTAGCCAAGGTCGGTTTACTTGGTGCCATGACCAAGTACTGCGATGTTTGGCTTTAGCATTGGAAGGCAAGCGTAGTATGACCAATAAGTTGCCGCCTGTTCTAGCAAAACATTACACGCAGAAGACAATATTCCTCCGCCCAGGCGAGCAACCACCAAGAAAAGGTGTTAACACCAATTCATGCCCAGGACAACTGGAAGCTGCTAGGGACTGGAAGATGCTGGCTGATCTTGATCAACGGCTTATTTTTCCACCTGAGATTGCCACCACTAACCTACGACCAGATATTGTTTTGTGGTCTGGATCAGCACGCATTGTTCAACTGATAGAGTTAACAGTGCCATGGGAGGATGCGGTAGATGAGGCATATGAGAGGAATAAACTGCGGTATGCTCATCTGGCCACTGAAGCAGAACAGCAAGGATGGAGAGTCCAGGTTTATCCAGTGGAAGTGGGTTGTCGAGGTTTTGTGGCACACTCTACAACCCGGTTCCTCAGAGACGTCGGATTCAGTGGCCAAGAGTTGCGTCGCACAGTAAAGAACTTATCTGAAGCAGCAGAAAGGAGCAGCAACTGGCTGTGGTTGAGACGGAAAGATTCTAGCTGGCTGTGTACAGGCCGCCACGCTACGGTTTCGTAGAATTCTTGAAAAACTTGAAAAGTCTGTTGGTTTATTTGTATAGGTTGTATAGTATTTACAGTAATTACGTTCCTGTGTATATTGCGTGAATGATGGGTGGTTGGGCAGATATTGTGTTTTTGCGGTAGGTGGTATGCCATACGGAACCGTTGCCACTGAAACTGCATATTAACGCACCAGTGGGGCTCGACAGCCTTAGTCAAACGGGTTGGCGCGTATGGTTGGGTTGCGGAGAGATTGTGAGATTGTGGTTAGGTCTCAGCAGCAGGAGGGATGTAGAGGTCAGTAAGCTGGGCTGAGTTGAGTGGGGGACGGAGGGGGGTGACTCTGGGACGCCAGAATCACTGTCGAGCTCTCTTGAGGTATCAATATTTAGATAGGTAGATATTTAGGTATCTAAAGGCACCGGGGTTGCGGTGCCACCGGCTTGGGCCCGTCATCGCTGCTCGCAGCTATATTTGTATCTTGTGAGACATTAAACTGTCTTTTTTAGTTATCATTCTGTGAATCTAGAGCACTGCAACAACAAATAAACCTGAACAAATGTACCCTAATAAACTGTTTATAACTTACACTGATTTGGTTTTGTGACATTCTTAAGTCTATTATTTGGGAAGGAACGCTTAAGATATTGCAATGCAAAAGCAAATTCAAGACTATGAAATAAACTAAGTTGCCTATTTTTGACCATGACACGGGGTGGTGATGGCGCAGTGGATAAGACACATGCCTTTGGTGTGAGAGACCCGGGTTCGAATCCACTGTGAGACACCAATGTGTCCCTGAGCAAGACACTTAACTCCTAGTTGCTCCAGAGGCGTGCGACCTCTGAAACATAGCAATTGTAAGTCGCTTTGGATAAAAGCGTCAGCTAAATGAATAAATGTAAATGTAAATGTATTGCCCTAAGAACCTGGATGAAAAATATGTTTGACATTTACCAAACTATATGTAAATGCTTTCCATCACAACAGTGCCACATTTGTTAGCCTACTCCATAGCATGAATTTACTAAATTGAGAAGTTTGCATTAACAACTGCAATCAGTATTGTAATGTTGATCACAATTTTATTTACAGGTGTGCATGTTGAAAAGACAAATCGAAAACAAATCTTTGTGAATCTTGAAAAAGTAATCTTTAAGGATTGCAAGAAGTAGGGAGGAAAGTATGGAAGCATATGGGTAGCAATATTCAATTTGAAATGTAATATGCAAAATGACAATGCAATATGTTAAATGGCAATGCATTTCTGTATTTAAATTTACATTTTCCATTAAATTTGTACAACAGTGGTTCAAAATGAAAAATCTATTAAATAATTTACATTTGCCATTTCATACACTAGTTTTAATGTTTAAATTGAATACTTATTTTAACGCTTTATAAGTTTCAAAATTAAAATGTATTACAGAACTGATTAGATATGTTTAACATGTTCAAGCTAAAACTGTGGCAAAATTATCATTTAAATGTTATTTTTCTTAATGGCATTTACACTCACAGTTAGACACTTGCGATTGCATTCATTAAATGTGCCGCAATGAATGTAGCAAAATTGAATGTGCAAATTGAAAATGCATTCCGAGCCAATCACGTCCACGCCCCTCCTACCCTATCAATCACTGCATCATAAACATAGTGTTACATGTTTTGAGGTGTTGGAAGGAAACATGGCGGCGGCAGAGCTGATACGAGCGTTAAATTCACTGGCAGATGAAGTGGAGCGTGAACAGAGAAATGTTAGTGTTTCCGAAGATTATTACGCGTCTGCAGGTGATAGAACCGGTGCGTTATTGGAACGTCTGGGAGAATGTTCTGCCTTATCAGGTGTCGACACCCGTTTGGTGTGAACATTATGCTGCGCTGTTGTTGTCTGATGCTGCCTGGACTGTGTTAATGATGGTTTCGTTTTGTATAAAAAAATTCTCATTGTCTGATACACATATGCTTATCTTTATTCATATGACTATTAACTAGAATTACCTAATAATGTTGGAGATCCTACAGTTTTTCCTTACAAATGCATAGGCCTAATACTCTGAGATCACAGAATATGATGCGTCAAATTCATAGCCACCAAAAAATGTGAACCCACTTCATTTCTTCATAACTGACTGTAATGTTCAATAAAATGAATCATGTAATGTATGACCATCTCCCATTTCTATTTTATTAAGCATATTGATCAAATATTGATAAATCTATAGGTACAGTAGGGTCACGGAATCTGACGGGTCAAATTCATACCGAAAAATGTGACCGCTCTTTATTTCACCATAACTGAATGTAATGTTCAATAAAGTGACTCATTTGATTTGTAACTATCTCACCTTTCTATTTTATAAGGCATATTGATCAGATATTAATAAATAGGGTCATGGAATCTGACAGGTCAAATTCATAGAAGACTAGCCTTTTTTGGGTGAATTTGGAGCAGGTCTGGGGCTGGTGACGTCATCATCTATAATTCAGTGTCTAATATTTTAAAAACCGAAGCAGCACAAACTAATTTTTTACCTGCACTAAACAGCACAAACGAGAATATTTTGTGTGAATTTGGAGCATGTGGGGGACTTAGTGACCTCAGAATGACCAATAAATATTATTTTAATATCTAAGAAACCGAAGCAACACAAATAAACTTTTACCGGCACAAATGAAGCACAAACGATTAAGCCTATTTTGGGTGAATTTGGAGCAGGTCGGGGGGGCTGTTGATGTCATCGTCTATAATTCAGTAAAATATTTTAAAAACCGAAGCAGAACAAATTAAACTTTTACCGGCACAAACGAAGCACAAACACAAACAAACAAGACTATTTTGGGTGAATGTGGAGGAGGTCGGGGGGCTGGTGATATCTTCACCTGTAATTAAATGTCTAATATCTTAAAAACCAAAGCACCACAAACAAAAGTTTAACCGACACAAACCAGCACAAACGAACAAGACTATTTTGTGGATTCATCTGCTCATTTCATTTTTAATTTTGCGAGTAGTCGCAAAGCTCCGCGGCTGATGTTGTAGCTGATAGGGAATTAGTCTCGTTGTCTTTTCTTATGTCGGCAGTGTCAACTGCTCTCCCTGCTGAAAAATCCAGCTAAAACCAGCCTAAGCTGGTCAGGCTGGTTTTGGCTGGTCTCCCAGCCTGGTCATAGTTGGTTTATCAGGCTGGTTTTAGAGGGGTTTTGAACACTTTTTTAGCTGGTCAGGCTGGTCTTAGCTGGTCAGTGTTGGTCTTAGCTGGTCAGTGCTGGTCTTAGCTGGTCAGGCTGGCTATGTCTTCTCAATTTTTCCTGCCACTGGTTGTTGTGACAAATAATGTAAACAATTCCAAATACACTTTAAATAATCTTCAGAAGCACAGGCAACCATTCAAACAAATTGCTTTTATTTGATATTGCAGCCCCTTAAAACAAACCATTGATATGCTAACAGTTATGTACATAATTATTAATTGAAATGATTAAAATTCTAAAAACTATATACAGACGTAAAAGGCACAGCAAAATCAGTGTGAATTATATAAACTCTGAACAGAGTGTTAAATGAACACTGAAGCAGTGTTAAAAGTTAGTGAGATAATTAAGAGAATAATTGAGTATGATGATACCTGATGTTAACAAGCAGAATCACTGAAGGAGAAAAAAAAAAATGAATTTTAAGTCACATTATTGTGATCAGTGTTTGTTTTAGTTGGGCTCTTGATCCTCAAATCATTAACTTTAGATTTTGTTAGGCTGTTGTACCTGAGTTATAACAGCCAGATGAACAGAGAAAAAATGTTATCTGATGGTGTTTGTTATGTTTTAACATAATCATTATTTGACCTGAATCACTGAACTCATTGAGAGCATAATTTTTGAGTTAAGTTTACCTTATGGATTATAGCAGCACTGTCCTTGAAGAGCATACCATTTTTAGCCTTTAGCCATGAAATTCAAATGATCAAATCAATTACAAAAAAAAAGTCTAAAATTAATTTTATGTAGGCACACACAGACTTCAAGAATTAGCGTATGAATCTCAGCAATGGTGACAAACAGATCACCTCTGAACATAAGCTCATTATTTAATCATGCAGCAATGCATGATGGGAGCCATAAATGAGTTTTGATTGGTGGCACCCAGAATGCACTGCAACATGCTTTATAATTGTCACCATTGTTGAGATTCACAGGCTGATTCTTGATGTCTGTGTCTAAAAACAAAAGTTTTTTTGTATAAGAGAAACTTAAGAAATTATTTGGATTACATTGTAAAAGTTAAAAATATTATGGTGTACAAGGACAGTGCTGCTATAATTAATAAAGTAAACCTAACTCAGAAATTGGGCTCTATATAGCACCTTTCACACAGGGATTCCGGAAAATACACAGATAAAGTGACCGGGGTTTGACCCGGGTTCATTTGATTTTGGTTCATTCACACTGCCAGTGATTTTCCGCAATCAGAGAGTGCGTTCACACACAACCCATAAAAATCCCGTAAAGACACGTGACATCGATGTGACATGTAATGTCTCAGCAGCGTCTTAAGTTTGCTTATGAGGCTTATGCATTTTTTTCTCTGATTCGATCATAAACGCTGGCGAACGATCCCGGCTTCAGCGTCATCATTACGACACGGCATTGATTACGGCTTTTGTTCACACAGCGCGCGTTCCGGGACTGAACACGGCAATGTTACTAGGTCCCCAACCCGGCATCGATCCCGGCTCGTGTTTGCGTTCACACAGAAGGTGTTCTGGCAATTTCCCGGGATCAACGCGCTGTGTGAAAGGGGCTTATGAGTTCAGTGATTCAGGTCAAATTATTGTGAAATAATGATTATGTTAAAACATAACCAACACCATCAGATCACCTTTTCTATTTGTTCATCTGGCTGTTATAACTCATGTACAGAAGCCAAACAAAATCTAAAGTTAATGATTTAAAGGTCAAGAGCCCAACTAAAGCAAACACCGATCACCATAAAGTGACTTAAAACTTACATTTTTCTCCTTCATAATTCTGCTTGTTAACATCAGGTGTCTTCAATAATACTCAATCATCACTCAATTATTCACTTAATCTCATTAACTTTAACACTGCTTTAGTGTTCATTTAATACTCTGTTCAGAGTTTATATAATTCACACTCTCAGTGTTAATTTAACACTGGGGATTTTGCTGTGATAACAATAACAGAATTATAGACATACATTTTCTTTTTTCTTTTCTTTTTTTATGATATTCTGTATTTTTTGGGATATGTAATACCCCACTTGCTTCTCCCTCTCCCTCAGGTTCTCTTTGTTTGAGCCAGTCACTGAAGCAGACTTAAAAGAGAAATAATTTAGATTATTAATTTGTCACTTTTCAACTAGTAAAACTTAGAAAGGCAAACTATAGTGTCATATATTTGTTCAATATTTTCTGATAATTGTTCCTTGTATTTATTAATAATATAAAGAGAAAGTTTATGTAAAGTAATATATTCTTTATATGCCATTGAAATTAAATATACATCTGAAGGTGTTTAATTATGTTCTAGATATTTTATTGACCAATAAGCGAGTATAAATGGATGACTATAAATAAGGATATCTAAACATTGACAGTTATAAAACATTAAAAATATCAACTAATGTAAAACCATTTTAACAAAATTGGCTATGGTTACATAAAATGAATGAATGAATTAATGGATTACCTCTCAAAACTTGCAGCTTGGAGGGTGTCAGGGGAGGATTTGCAGAATTTTTATTTGTGGGACACTCCTTTCCTGACACACTTCTGCTCTTAAAAGTGTTTGTCCCCCACAGTGCCACATCTCTTTGACATAGAGAGAATCTTTTGTAGATAAATTAATCTTCTTCCACACCTCTTCTCTGATCCAGACATTGTTACCCATGTGGACCTTCAAGACAAAACATAAATGAGCTTCAATTATATGAAAAAAAAAAAAACTCAAACATTCTTCAAAATATCTTTTCATGTTATACAGAAGAAATAAACGTATACATAATATATTCCAGTTGGTAGCTATAGATATTGTGCCGTTCCTTTATACTTTGGCTACCACAGACCTCCCAACCTTGTAATTTTTTTTTGAGTATCATCAGCGGGGGGGGGGGGGGGGGGGGGGGGATTAGTATCCAAATATGATACTAAATCACACAGAAAATAGGACTTTTATTTATGACGTGCTGTCTTTGCATTTGAACATTGCACATTTTAAACAGGACACGCATTAGCTGAATAAACGTTAGCCAATACAAACATATTTATAGAAAATAGTTGACAATAGACAGGAGTCCTGTCACATGACCAATAATAGCAAAACGAATCACTTATTCTAAAAAGAATGATCAAGTAGAATATAAGTTTAGATGAATCCGAAATATGGGGCTGTGTTAACAGTAAAACGTCTGTCTTTTAACGAATTTTAAAAACACGGATGGATAATACAAAATGCTTTCAGTCATTTTGACAGAAAAAAACACAACCAAAACAAAATTTAAACTTAGCCCGTCAATTTACAATTATCTTCTCTCTCTGTGTGCGCGCGGTCTGTGTTTGTGAGAGAGAGCTCGCGCAGCACTGATACAACGGTACTTTTTAATCCATAAGTAACTAATACGCTAGTTTTCATACAAAATAATTCTGTAACATAATTAGGTAGGCTACTTTAGTTAAATTATTCAAACATTAACATAACATGCAGACTACGTTTCTCAACACTGAGAATGAATAAATAAACGCCTGTTTCTCCAGGTTTATCAGTAATCCACAATTTATCACAGAACTTTCATAATCACTAAGCCACAGCGATTTTAATCTTATTTAGATTTATTGTTCATCAATACTTAAGCATTTTACATCCTCTTCCGCGGGAGTGGAAGAGGATCGAGCGGGATTTTTTATTGCTGTCGATTTTTTTTTTTTCAGTCTCTTTTTAATTTGATAGGCCTTACGCATCTGTCAATCATCCCCGCTTGCTATTTGGGGAATGAACCCAGCGCTATGATTGGTCGAACTCCGCTTCTTTTGCTGTTGCTTGATTTGAGGACTGCGCATGCACAGAACCGTCACCAGGTTTTTGCGTAGTTTAGAGTGACAAATCGTACCACCGTACTTTGAGGTCAAAATGCGTATCCGCTACGCAAAATGCGTACATGTTGGCAGGTCTGCTACCACATAAGAGCTGCATTTTTTTAAAGGGTAACTAAACCCTAAACCAACTTTTTTTAGTTAATGATCTGTAAGAATGTGGCCATTCATTGATTCAAGTAATTTTTTTGACATTTGGGTATAAAGTGTTTTAACTCTACAATATATGGTGTAAAAACGTCTGAGTGCTGCCCTCTTCAGGTTGAACGGTGGCTACTGCAGTTGAACTTTCCTATTGGAAGTTGTGGTACTGCCTGACGTAAGCAGGCACCAGCTAACCACACCCTTGCCTACAGAGAGATGCATCTCAGGTGCATGCCCACCCTCCACTGGGTCTGCCCACTTTTCCAGCATTTTTCAAATATTGCCAGTGGGTGGTTTAGTTACCCTTTAAAGATCTCAATATTAAAAATAAGAAGCTATATTTTTTTCCTACAAAGATCTCTAGTCATTTCAGATCTTAACAATTTGTGTGGAACCTTTCAAGCAACCTTAGTCTGGGTAGATGCCATATTTAATTGCAAGTGAATTGCTGTGTGGGACAGGCATACAGTCAGTTCAAAATGTTGTACCATATAAATGTGCTGGATCTTTCTTCATCATCACCACCCATGTTTTCTTTTTATATATATATATATATATATATATATATATTTCATCAACATAACAGTACATTTAACAGATTGCAAGGTGGATAGTAGAAAAAAATCCTGAGCCTGAACTTTTTTCCCTGGGAGGTAAGCGGGGTTTGAAACCCCCTTGGCTTAAACCCCTAAGCCAAGATATATGCCCTGATCAACATGATTGTCAACCGGGATCCAGGGGTGTGCTCCCCTGCGAGAACATTTTGATAAATACCGGTAGTCCCTTAAATGATAGATTCTGGTAACTTTTGTAGATATAAATGGATACAATAAAATGCGTACAGGTTGTTTTTGTTTTTTTGGGGGTTCTGTATCGCGGTTTTTCGGTTCGGTTCGAAAATCGTTACACCCCTAAGTAACAGTAATACAGTATTTTTTCCACCACATAAATGTTTTTTAAATTTAATAGCAAAGGCTTGTCACTAATGTACCTTTCCATCCTTTATTTCATAAAGGCTCAGAGGTGATTCAGAGATGGGTTGTTGCCCTCTGAACTATTGGCCAGCTCATCTGGTCTTCTGTCAGGTGTGCTCTCAACAGGTGTGGACGTCCCATGAAGAAAAGATGGACCTGCAGCCAAACAAACAATGATAGGGGCAAATGTATTAAGCCTTCAAATAAAAGGTGAAGTCCTATTCTAGTTAAATATAATTATCAATTCTTTATCAAATATCAACCTAAAAATTGAGGTGGTTCTCCGTGCTGTGTGATTGAAATTCCAACCTGAGCACCAGAGAATCAGTTACGGCAATCAGCATCAGCAAAATAAACGCAAGAAAACAGATGACGAACAATGAAAAGAAATAGACCCATAGAGAGTTTTTTCTTTAAGAAAAGTAGGCCTGTTCCCCCCCAACACTCTCACTAGTTAGTCTGGAGCCCTGGCTCTATCTAAAACTTTTCAATCAAGTCAAAGGAGTACCAGCTCCTGTTGTAAAGTTAATAACAAAATATGTATTTAAGTTTTTCAATATCGTGCAGCCCTAATATTGAGCATATCTTAAATTGAACCTGGATTGATAATTTGTGATACCAGATGAGATGTATATATATGATAGTAGAGCCCGACCGATATGGATTTTTGGGGGCCGATGCCGATATTAGGGAGTAAAAAAAGCCTGATACCGATATATCGGCTGATATTATTTATGTGTATATTATAATACAGTAGCAATATTATTTATGTCTATTATAGTACAGTATACCAGTCAAAAGTTTGGACACTTTCCTATTGGTGTGTACAAACTTTTGATGGGTACTTTACACAGTAGCTATAAACAGAATAAATATATTTTATAAACACGTTTTGCAATGATCACTCAAATGTGGTGATCAAACACTTGTGTGACACAGATATGTAATGGAGGCAGGGGGAATGATAGAATGAGAATTATACAGTTGAGCTGTAACCAAACTAGTTTGCATTGCATGTTATATTATATTATATTCTAAATACTGTTGCATAATCTTCACTAACGACTTTGTCTTTTAATTTAGTCATAACTTGTATCAATAAATATATAAAAAGTGTCACTGACAAAACCTTATTATCTTCTATTTTTACTCTTAATTCCTTTAATCTCTACCAGTGGAGGAAGAACTCAGATCTTTTTACTAAAGTAAAATTAATAATATCATAATGAAAACGTTTTTAATTACATATATACAGTACTTTTATACTATTTTAAATAATTAGTAAGCAAAATGTACTAAACGTGAAACTAGGCTACTCTTAATGCAAAATGACCCTATATAAAGTGTTATAATTATATAATTTTTTGGAATATTGCTTGATGTTGTAACATAGCGTTATCAGGCAGAATGAGCTTTAACACTGTCTACACCGGACGCGGCCGTTACTGCTCGCGTCGCAACAGCTGTTTACCCGAGACAAAGCAGAATCAGTTTACTGTCGGAGATCGCTCGCGCTACGCATTTTAATCAATGTTTCATCAACCAATTGCCTTAATAAATAAGAAGTAAATATAGCAGACAATATAATAAGGACTTCTCAGCTGTGCGCTTGCAATAGTCACAAACTCACACAATACGTGACAGAGGCTTGTAGCAGAGAAATCAATTCTGTGTATTACACTGCGCAAATCACAAGTAGGCTACTACCCACTGGATGAAGAAGGGTTGGCTCTCAGTCTCCACAGGCTACATAAAATATTCATTTTATTTTATTTTTCGTGTTCTCATTTATGAGGAAAAAACAATGTTACAGACTCGACAGTTCAGCACTACGGACGTGAGCGCTCTGAAAGCGGCACTAAAATATGCTTTGAAACTTTCACATAGACATCAAACAGAAAGCACAAAACCTTTCGTTTCAAAGTGAATTTCGTTTTGTATTAATTGTATCTTAATTTTAATCAATGTTTCATCAACCAATTGCCTGGATTTAATATATAAGAAGTAGATAGCAGACGATAGATAATCTCGACACGGAGGCGCCTGCGGGTGAACTGGAGCTCGTCTCATGGACCGAAACTCAGCGTATAGACCTGAGAATTGAAATATATCTATATTGAAATGTCTACTTTTAAACAGAACAATTCAAAACGAAAGACAGACAGACTCATGTAATCGTATGAAATGTGCATTTCTCTCTGGCACGCGTTCACTGAAGATCGCGAGTCAGCATCGTCAACTTCATCTTTGGCTGACACTGACTGAAAACACTTGTTTGTTAATAAACAATTAAAATGTCTCCTTGCTATATTTGTTGTATTCATAATCATTACTTTTGCCAGTTCTTGTGACAGCTTTTAGGTGCTTTATTGGCAGCGCCACCCTTACATGAATCACCGCACCCGCATTTTTTTAAATATTCATTTATCGGCCATTATAAATGCCGATACCGATAGTTAGGAAAATGCCTAAAATCGGCCGATAATATCGGCCGGGCTCTATATGATAGATTTTGAACTGTACTATTTTTGTATTGCCGGTTATAATAAAGACATTTAATTATACAGTTTTTAAAGATCTTGTAAATAACTTTGCTTAATATTAACATTATTATTAGTAGTATATAAATGCTAGAAAATTTTCATCATGAGCTGTTGGCATGTAAATGAACATAATGAGAATAGAGTGAAAAAAACTTTTCAATCAAGTCAAAGGAGTACCAGCTCCTGTTGAAAAGTTATAATACACAGTACATGAGAGGTACAGCCTCTCCCTACTCTTACAAAATTACAAACAACCAGCCTGAAAAACACATGTTGTATGAAGAACCAATAACGTCCAGGCTTATCGATACTGCGGTCTTCCTTAATTTGGCCCAAAGGCCCGTTTAATACCGGGTTTCGATACCCATCCCTACATATGGGCGAGTTCATATGGATGAAAGCCTGTTGTGTTCTGTCTCTTGATTTGTGATAGTGGCAGCTATTGTGAAACTCACCTTCTTCATCTACTGAGTGTGGATGGCATCAAGATCTTGTCCTGAAGAATCACAGGGCCAAACGCTAGGGATTATATCTCATCTGGTGACAAGAGCATAGCCATAACTTTAAGAGCTCTAATGATATCTTTACCCCCTGATATTGCATTGGGGATATAAATTCAAACATTTTAAAGGCTAAGAGTATGAGACATGAGTAAGCTGGCCAGATATCTGTGAAAAATAACTTGCGTGCCTAAAGTTGTCGACCCCCTGAACCACATTCAGCATTTATAAGTAAAAAGAATTTCAGTATTTAAATGGTGAGTATTTATCAGTAAAAAATACATACAAATAAATAAATACCTTTGAGTTGGACAGTATGGTGTCTGTCTCATTGGTTGGCCAACATAATTCAAAACAGACCTAGAGAAATAAAATATACCAATGACCATGATATCCTGTTACCATAATAGTTAAATGAATTATTATAACTACGACCATTATATTTGTCGCTTATTATTTAGCTGATTATTTAGCCTACAGGCTTCTCAAGGACAGTCTCATTGAAAAAACCTGGAGTTAATGATTTTAAAAAGTGAGATTTCTTTCAAAAGCATACATCTTACAGACCCCAAACTTTTGAACAGTAGTGCACTGTATGTTTGAGGTTTTGCTCATGGATAGCCGTGGAGATTGTCTTGGACAGGGGGTGCAGCAGGGCATCAGCATGATGATCTAGGAACATAACATGCAATTTGTTACAGAGCCAACAATGTTACATAGGATTTACAATAGAATATAGGGTTTATTGCAAGGAACCAAGCTAGAGCAGAGGTGAAATGCAGAAAAGAGAAAGAATATATATATATATATTATATAAAATCTTAAGATAATAGATATTGTGAAATAAATGCATATGAAATTATTATAATGATTAAACAATAATTCACCCTTATTGTAGAGGTTTCACTTTGTTTGATCAATATTTGTAAGTGACGTCACTGATTAACAGTACAGTGCATTCTATTAGGTTAAATAAATTAGCTTACTTCTAATCACCCATTGACAAATTACCAGCAAAACAAAACTATCAAAAACTGTTATCTACAAAAAGATGTGGTTAAAACCCCAAACTTATATAAACAAGAGCTCCAGTCTATAAGAGTTAGCCTTAACGTTAACTTACCTCTTCTGGAAACGGTTGAGATGCTAGCGGATGCTAGCACAAAACCATTTCTATAAAGTAAATATTCAACAGAAGTGTATCAATTACACGTAAGAAAGGTGTCAGGAACGTTTGTATGTATTATTTGTGTGATTTTTTTGACTAAACTTACGTGAAAGCAGTGAAAACAACAGCGAGAGACGCTAGTTTTGCTGTTTGTCAGTTGATGACGTTTCCTCATTGCCATGCCATCTGCTCTCGCGCGCGCTCCAGTCTTTCAATGCGACTCGAATGTTTACGCGCACGCGCATTAAAACACTTCAAAGGCACGCAGCATAAACATCTAGAATTAAAGCATATAACATAATTTAAAATATTAATATTAAATCATGAATTTAGTTTAAGAATTTAACACAACCTCTTTATTTGATTTGAAAACATCAAATCGTACAATATTTTTTATACCATCACTTTGCTTTTGCTTTTATATTTAATAAAAGAAAATGTTTTAATATATATATATATATATATATATATATATATATATATATATATAGCCAGTCAGTGCTTTCATATTCTCTTTTATATATAAAATAAAGATGTCCTGAAAGTGCTTTTACAAGTTGTAAATATGAAAACAGTATTGATTACATAATAAAAAAAATACATAAAGTAGCTTTAGAAATGGTCAACAGTGTAGAAATAAAAGTAGCCATATTGCAAAAACTCACTTGATTAAAACATATACATTATCATTAATATATTTTCATGAATATATTTTAACATGGGTTTAAAAAACTGAGCTGAGAACTAACTGGTGCTTAAATTGTTTTTTGACCCTTTAAGATTTTTCTGTTCCTGTTCAGAAGAGCAGGAAAAAAGTGAAGCATGGAGTGCTATTTTAATGTATTTATTAGTTGCTGCTGAAAAAAAACATGCATAGCCAATCATAACGCATTTTTTTTACTTATTAAAATTTACTTATTAATTAAGTATAGGTTCCCTTAATGTTGTCACACAAAAAATCCCTGTAACGTTCTGGGGAGTTTAGTTTTTTTTATCACAAAAAAGTAATTTCTTATTTGATCACAACGTTTACTGTCGTTTTTCTGTAGCTAGGCTATGTCTTGCACGTCCACAGATGTACAAAAACAAAAAATACACGTTGTCTATGTCCTGGACTGATGCAATGATCTGCAGGTCTGTTGTCTCATGTTTGATGGGAATAATACAGTAATTAACGTTTTTTGTACATTTAAACTTGCTATTGTCTTTCAAACGTACGGAATACTAAACAAACAATTGAAACAAATAAAAATTTTCATAGAAATGCAGTCCGATAAGATGGTAATGAAATTACGGGCCTGTGACGTTGCAGTTTCGTTGCCAGTAAGTCATGAAATTACCAAGTTATTACGAATAGAGCACGTATCTTGAACGTTGTTGGTTATCTTATAACCTTAGGAGGACGTACTGACGACGTTGTGGGTTGGTAATATGATGGTAATGAAATTACGAGCATGCGACGTTGTAGTTACGTTGTCAATTGGTAAAGTCATGACGTGACAAAAAAGTACGAATACATAACGTAACTGTTACGTCGTGTGTTAGCTGGGAAGCAAGGGTGGGAGACCAGCTAAAATCAGCTGAACCCCAGCTAAGCCAGGCTGAGAGGCAGCTGACCACCAACTTGACCAGGCTGGGAGACCAACTAAAACCAGCTACTTCCATCTTAAACCAGCTAAGACCAGCCAACCAGCTTAGGCTGGTTTTAGCTGGATTTTTCAGCACGGTTTAGTGCCACTGTCATATTTTCTTACATTTTCGTTCGACATGTTGAGGAAACGATGTCCTCCTGTAAGTACTGTGTGTCCGCTGTGACTCTTGATTTGGGTGTGTGACAAGACAACGATACTCTACGTATGCATAATTGGATCGATCAAAACATGTTTCAAAACGCAAAAGAGAATAGTCTTCGGCAGCCCATGTTGCCCATTAGGATAACGCGGCCTTGCTTATGATATTACAGTTAATTTGCTAACTGCGAAATTTCATGTCAAGTTTTTTCTTTTTAACAGGCTCAGGAAGGAAAATGCCATTAACGTGAAACGTTGCGCGTCGAGTTCATATAGGCTCTTGTCTGTAGGCTATATAGTTTTCCTCCCATAGAGCCTATTATTACGAAAAAGCTTAACGTCAATGCAGTAAGACGGTGATATTAAAACGCAGTAGCCGATACACCTTATTGAACATGCAATGCGCTATTGCACGTGAAGCGTTTTATAATGGTTTTCTATGTGTGCTGTTCATAATCTGATTGCCTCTATAAAGTATGCTTTATTAATAAGGTAGTAGGCCTATATTGTGTACTAAATTTGGTGCTTCAATTTAATATCACTCACATTATGCGTTTTAAATGGGGATCACGCTTGATTACGCTGCCGTTGTCTGTTTTAGCAGAATACTGCCATCTAGTGGTAGCAGGTTTTCTCAGACAGTGTGTGTGGATCGTGCAAGTCGAAACCGGCGAAATGAAAGTCTCAAAATCCAAATGAATCAAATAGGATCGACTCAGAAACGAGTCAATGAATGCACGCGTGTCACCTCATCCACAAATGCACATCTTTCTTGTTGCATGCACAAATTCTGAGCTACATTAATACAATATTGAGGTTTTGTATTAACAACTATGTCTCTATTTGTACAAAATGCTGCACATTCATGTGATTCTGGATTTTGCACACACAAGTTGTATTGTATTAGTTTAAATGTAGCGACGCACATTTGTGAATTTGTCAAATAAATGGGTAGTTGTGCACACATTAATAATTAGCACCAGGCCTATTCATTTGTAGTTGTTTGTGTGTGGGTTGTGAAATGCTTAAAAACAGCGAAAATAAAGTCTCAAAATCCAAATGAATCATCATCATCATCATCATCATCATTCTTTATTCAGGACATACATATAAAATGGTCCATAGCACTATACAAGATAAAGTACACACAAAATAGAAAAAAATAAAAATAAATAAACAAAAAAACAATGACTACACAGTCAAAATTCCACAATACAAAAAAGTAATAATAAAAAAATAAATAAATAAAAAAAAGTTCAAATATTGGCATATAGACTAAAGCGCCAGTGATTCCACAAACCCGAAGTGAACCTAACTGCACTCAATGCAGGGTTCACTAGTGTTGCGATGATGCTGTTATGAGACTCTGCTAGTCTACACATACATCTGTACATGAGATTCCTGAGTACAGCAGGACACGTAAATACATTAACACTTACACACATTTGACTCGCACTGCCCCCTCGTGGCAATTTAAGCAGCAGCCTCAAACCATCATTATATGCCACCTTGAGTTTCTGCATACTGCTTTTTTTATAACGCCGCCACAAGTGGGCAGTGTACATCGGAGTACAAAAAGCTTTAAAAAGTGTAGTCTTCACAAAAAGTGAACACATACTAAATTTGCGATTCAGCATATTAGCTTGTGCATATACAACATACAATAATGTCTATGAATGTCCCTATCATCAGACAGGTTATATAGTGTCCTAAGTACTTGACCTCATCACACACTTTAAGTAAAGTACCAGACAAATAAAAAGCAGGAAATGAGAGTTTACTGTCCTCCCTGCTTCTAGCAATCATTATATTACTCTTCTTAGAATTGAACGTAATATCAAAGTCCAAGCCGTATTGGGAACATACCCAGCACTATATGGACAAAGAATGACCAGGTCATCCGCGTACATTAGGTGGTTGATAATGGTGTCCCCAACCCTACAGCCTGTTCCACAGCTGTTTAACAACTTTGATAGGTCATCCATATAAATATTAAAGAGAAAGGGAGACAAAATGCTTCCCTGCCTAACTCCATTACTTATATTAAATGAGGCAGACATGGAGTTACCCCACCTCACATACATTGACTGATGAGCATACCAAAAGGCCAAGATTCTCACTAGATATTTGGGAGCCCCTCTGTTGTACAATTTGCAGAATAGCTTCTTATGATTTACCTTATCAAAGGCTTTAGAGGCATCAATAAAACACAAGAAAATTGTGGAATTATGCCTGTTATACAAATCTAAAACCTCCTTCAGGGCAAAAATACACATATCAGTGCCATGTTTAGGTTTGAACCCAAACTGATTGTCAGAGGTCAAGACAAAATGTTACAGCCTATTCAGTATAATCCTCTCCAAGACTTTGGATAAAATACTGGCTAGAGCTATAGGCCTGTAATTATCCACGCTATTAATCTTACCCGCTTTTTCTTTAACGATAGGCACTAATGTGACAGATAAGATAGAATCAGGTAAAATACCATGGACTAACAGCCCAGTGAAACAAATAGCAATTAGGGGACAGAGTTTTCTACTTACAAATTTCAAATGCTCCACAGATATCTCATCCATACCGCATGCCTTATCCTTTAGCATCATAATTGCATCATATATTTCTTGAGGTAAAACAGTAGTATCTTCATTACTATCAATGTCACCCATCGTAAACGACTTACTTTTAACACAGTTAAACAGCTCATAGTAATGTTTCTGCCACAACTGAGTAATTTCTTCAGAGCCATTAACACCATCAATATTCGTTGGTAACGATGTTTTACAATTATTCATTCTCTTGATTTCTTTCCAGAAATCAATAGGACTATTATATTGCAACTTCCTCGCCAGAGAATCAAATGAGATTGACTCAGAAAAGAACTCAATGAATGCACGCGCGTCACCTGATCCACACATGAACATCTTCTTTGTTGCATGCACAAATTATGATACACTAATACAAAAGAAAACATTTGTATTCTCAAAAATGTCTCTATTTGTACAAATTGCTACACATTCATTCAATTTTGAATTTTGCACACGCAAGTTAAAAGGCATGGATAAAACATTTCTGCAACATGTATCAAGTTCATTGATAAGTGTGCTTGCACGTGTTAATCATTTTAATACTATATTCTTCCCATAATATAATATTCGTTTTGTTCCAGATGCCTTCATGAAATGTAAGTCCGATCTTGGAGAGAAGGATATAGAGTGCTACATTGCAGAGACACTGAAACATGTACCAGCCCAACTGAAGGGGTATGCCAAGGGGTACTCCCGAGACTGTGCCCCCCGGCAGCGGCGATCCCTGGGGGGTATGGACCTACGAGCCAAGGGAAACGGAGACGGAAGCATGAGGAGCGACAGATACGAGAGGCCAAACAAGCTAAACAAGTTAACAAGGGGGTGTGGTTAATATGAAACACCTGGGGAGACTAATAAACATGACAGGGAACTGCTAAACATGAAAAAGACAGGGGAACACAGACTGACATCACAACATAGCCTCCCCTCTATGGGCGGCTCCCGACGCCCAACAAACAGGAAACACGACAGTTCGGGAGGGTGGTGGAGCGGAGGCGGTCCCGGGGGAGGGATGGAGGGCCAGGTTCACGCAGGGAACAGGACCAGGGCCTTGCAATGGCAGGCCTGGGCCATCGAACGTGGGCGGACCTGGGCCATGGGACGGAAGAGGGCCTGGAGACTGAGTGAGGACTGGTGGCCAGGGGGGAGCAGGCTGTGCAGGCGACCAGGGCGGAGGAGACCCTCTGGGCGACCAGGGCGGAGCAGGCTGCGCAGGCGACCAGGGCAGAGGAGACCTTTCGGGCGGCCACGGCGGAGGAGAACCTTCGGGCGGCCACGGCGGTGAGGATCTTTCTGGTGGCTGTGGGCCCCTGGGCGGCCACGGCGAGGACCTACTGATCTCCCCCCTAAAAAAAAAAATTCTTGGGGGCAGCTACGGGGTCTTAGGCTGGAGCAGGCACCGGCTCACGAACGAACACGGCTCAGGAGGAGCGGACACCGGCTCAGGAGGAGACACCGGCTCAGGGGATACTGGTTCGACGGCGACCATCTTGTCCGGGGACACTAGCTCGCTGGACGGGACAAGCAGCGAGGGCTCTGGGCTGGACGGGTCCAGCGGTGAAGATCTTTCTGGTGGCCGTGTGCCCCTGGGCGGCCACGGCGAGGACCTACTGTCCCTACTGGTCTTGTGTGTGGTCCGATAGAAGGTGGCCGTATGATGATTTCTATGAAATGTGATGAATATGTGCAGTGTCTCAAATAAGTGTAAGACATTCAAATATTAGTCCATTTATTCTAAGTGATTGCAAGCAGTTATTAGATGGAAGTTGTGACTCATTTAATAGTCAACGTTTTGTATGATAGAAATGTTAAATGACCGACAGCTATATCTAGTGATGCAAACAACTGTGTCTCTCTCTAGGAACAATGAAGCTGTGAGTTTTTCAAAACAAAAACAGCGATTTTACCTCATTGTTGAGAAATATAATGTATCGATTCAGTATTGAAGCTATTTTATTAATAAAAGTTGCGGGGCAGCGTTGACAGTTCTGTGCTTCTTTGTGCATGTTAATGAAAGCAGTGCATTATACTGTATGTACAGTATGTGTGTGTGTGTGTATATGTATATACAAATAATAAACAAGATCTTAGATAGCCTTAATTTCAGTTATTGGATTTAAAAGACAGGATATTATTTTTTTGTAGCTTAAATATTCTTTTAACATATTACCTATTAATAATAACCCATGATTCAAACTTTATTCGAGTGCTGTAACAGGCATGAGGGGCTACAAATGAAAACAGAGGCTCATTTATTGTCACTATAGGCTACTGGTGAAAGTCTACAGAAATAGTCATAAAGTCAAAACTGTATTGGCATGATCAGACATGTACAGTATTTAACAAAATATGAACTTTAACACATAACTACTATAGTCCACATAACAATGAATAAAAATTTGAACTAACCAACAATAATAATAGCCTAATAAAAAATTATTTTTTTTAAATAAAAACAGCGTGATAAAAAAAAAAAAAAAAATTTGTGAATTGATTTAAAAGACTGTTGGATGCGATAGATAAAAATGTTTTAGCCTATAAGGCATTTTCTTTTAACATTAATGATAACAAACTTCATTTGAATGCTATCTTTAGGCACTATTGCGCGCAATACAATGAATAGGCAACATGTTAATATAATAATTACTTAATTCTGCGCTTTTTCTTAAATAAAAATAATTATTATTTTAGGCCTATCCATTTCTGATAATTTCAGGTTGCAATATTAATAGGTCTTAATATTGTTATATGTGTATGTACATTTATGTGAACTTTGAGACAGAGCAGTGTGTTAACAGGACTTTTATTTTGGTCAGGTGGTGTGACGTCATAAGGTAGCGCCGCACTCCTGCCTGTTGTGAGTCAACTGAAAAAAAAGGTTTGTGTTTTAAGCATTTACGGTATTAAATCAATGCAAACTGTTCTATAGCAGTGTAAATAATTAACAATTATTGAAAGTAATATTGTAGTGCTTTACCTAACATTAAGGAACGTTATTTGTTTTTGTGAGTATATTTACATAAGTTTCAGTTAAGGTGCATCTCATTTCGTTCCATACATCGTGACTCATAAACACGAATTCAGGCACTGCACTGGCAAGTAATTATGAGAGAAATAAGGTATAAGGAATCTTCTAGGTACTTGTTCCATTTAAGTCCAGTAAAACTTTTACGCTCGTTCTGGTCATGTAAGACTCTTGTTTTAAAGATAGTTAACGTTAGACCTAACGTTAACTATCCGTTGTTATTGCTACATTAAGTTATTCTCTCAATGGTCTTTTCATATTCGCGAGCAAGTTTTGATGCCCCAGAACCAACCTTAAGTCCGTCGGTTCTTGTTTTTGTTGTCACCCTCAATAAAACTGAGTAGCAGCATGTCTCATGCTATTATCTCAGCGATAAGCTCATTTATTTATTTTTTTGGGCGGACGGGATCACAGCGGCAGCCAGTTAACGTATAGTAAATGGCGCGATCGACATTTGCTTGGTTCTGCTAATGCTAACATCTACTTGCCTGTGATGGATATGGTTTCGCATGGCTCCAGTGGTATTATTATATGCTAGTTTGACATGACACGGCTTACATAAAATTTTTATTTCTCTTTCCAATTCAAAATGCTACCACACCTTCTTCGTCTTTCGAGTGGTCATTTTTGAGCTCGCTGCCACTACAGAAAGGGGCAACGATTTCGTTTCCGCTCAAGATAACGTATTTTGCAAACATTTTAATTTAATGTTTTATTTAAAAAAAATGTTTTAAATGTAACATAAAAACATGAATTTAAACGAAAAAAAAGCTTGTTTAATTTTAATAAAAAAAATGTTTACGTGTAGTCCACTATTGTTTTCAGTGTCGACTATTCGACTAGGCTTGCACATCCCTACAGTTTATTACTGTTTAAAACTATACTCGCTACCGGGTGTCTTTTAGGCCCTGTTTCCACCTGGTATTAAAGGTCCCATATTGTCAAAAATGAAATTTCCTGGCTTTTTTCATGGTATCAGAGGTCTAGGGCAGGGGTCAGCAACCTTATGACAGGGCACAAAGGCCATTGAGAACAAATCGATGGTTTTCCCATTCAGATTGATACCATAACATGGTAATTCCCTGTGCATCATGGTGAGCCTGACTGGCCTTACTGCAATGGATTCAGAGAAATCAAATTGTGCAATTTACAAAAACACAATTGCATCGGGAAATGCACATGTGCTGGTCTGCATGTATTGTCTATGGAGGCCTATATGATTGTACAAATAAGAAAATTCAGCTTGAGATGAGGGCTTGTCAAATTCAGCAACCCTTGAATGTACTGAAAGAGGTCTCTGTTTCCAACTACAACCTGTTAAACTGCAACCCCACTTTTGAAAAATCCCCAGAAATGGCATACCCAAACTGAAACAGATACAGTTCATGAACCCTTTGTACTAAAAGCACAAGTATGATCTCATTTGAAAGCTGACACCTGGTAGTTTATTGTAAATGTAGAATTAATTATTGTCATAATGAAAAAAATAGTTATAAATAGATTAGAGCCCGACCGATATATCGGCGGGCCGATATTATCGGCCGATTTTAGGCATTTTCCTAACTATCGGTATCGGCATTTATAATGGCCGATAAATGAATATTTAAAAAAATGCGGGTGCGGTGATTCATGTAAGGGTGGCGCTGCCAATAAAGCACCTAAAAGCTGTCACAAGAACTGGCAAAAGTAATGATTATGAATACAACAAATATAGCAAGGAGACATTTTAATTGTTTATTAACAAACAAGTGTTTTCAGTCAGTGTCAGCCAAAGATGAAGTTGACGATGCTGACTCGCGGTCTTCAGTGAACGTGTGCCAGAGAGAAATGCACATTTCATACGATTACATGAGTCTGTCTGTCTTTCGTTTTGAATTGTTCTGTTTAAAAGTAGACATTTCAATATAGATATATTTCAATTCTCAGGTCTATACGCTGAGTTTCGGTTCATGAGACGAGCTCCAGTTCACCCGCAGGCGCATCCGTGTCGAGATTATCTATCGTCTGCTATCTACTTCTTATATATTAAATCCAGGCAATTGGTTGATGAAACATTGATTAAAATTAAGATACAATTAATACAAAACGAAATTCACTTTGAAACGAAAGGTTTTGTGCTTTCTGTTTGATGTCTATGTGAAAGTTTCAAAGCATATTTTAGTGCCGCTTTCAGAGCGCTCACGTCCGTAGTGCTGAACTGTCGAGTCTGTAACATTGTTTTTTCCTCATAAATGCGAACACGAAAAATAAAATAAAATAAAATGAATATTTTATGTAGCCTGTGGAGACTGAGAGCCAACCCTTCTTCATCCAGTGGGTAGTAGCCTACTTGTGATTTGCGCAGTGTAATACACAGAATTGATTTCTCTGCTACAAGCCTCTGTCACGTATTGTGTGAGTTTGTGACTATTGCAAGCGCACAGCTGAGAAGTCCTTATTATATTGTCTGCTATATTTACTTCTTATTTATTAAGGCAATTGGTTGATGAAACATTGATTAAAATGCGTAGCGCGAGCGATCTCCGACAGTAAACTGATTCTGCTTTGTCTCGGGTAAACAGCTGTTGCGACGCGAGCAGTAACGGCCGCGTCCGGTGTAGACAGTGTTAAAGCTCATTCTGCCTGATAACGCTATGTTACAACATCAAGCAATATTCCAAAAATTTATATAATTATAACACTTTATATAGGGTCATTTTGCATTAAGAGTAGCCTAGTTTCACGTTTAGTACATTTTGCTTACTAATTATTTAAAATAGTATAAAAGTACTGTATATATGTAATTAAAAACGTTTTCATTATGATATTATTAATTTTACTTTAGTAAAAAGATCTGAGTTCTTCCTCCACTGGTAGAGATTAAAGGAATTAAGAGTAAAAATAGAAGATAATAAGGTTTTGTCAGTGACACTTTTTATATATTTATTGATACAAGTTATGACTAAATTAAAAGACAAAGTCGTTAGTGAAGATTATGCAACAGTATTTAGAATATAATATAATATAACATTCAATGCAAACTAGTTTGGTTACAGCTCAACTGTATAATTCTCATTCTATCATTCCCCCTGCCTCCATTACATATCTGTGTCACACAAGTGTTTGATCACCACATTTGAGTGATCATTGCAAAACGTGTTTATAAAATATATTTATTCTGTTTATAGCTACTGTGTAAAGTACCCATCAAAAGTTTGTACACACCAATAGGAAAGTGTCCAAACTTTTGACTGGTATACTGTACTATAATAGACATAAATAATATTGCTACTGTATTATAATATACACATAAATAATATCGGCCGATATATCGGTATCAGGCTTTTTTTACTCCCTAATATCGGCATCGGCCCCCAAAAATCCATATCGGTCGGGCTCTAAAATAGATTAAATAAAATTTAAGTTATGAGAATTTTTTTTTTATGAAACATCTTCATGAAAATAAAATTGAAGTTGGCATTGTATCAATCTATGCACTGCAGCTAAAGTCACATGTCTGACCATGTTATACTTAAAATCTGAAGATGATATGTCTAAAACTCTGTATTTAGGTAAATGTTTTTCAAGATCATGTCATATGACTTTACTTATTAGCTTAGCACAGCATCAATACACGACAATTTATGAGATTAAAACCATGTTTGTGCTCCAAACTTACTTTATAACTCAAGTCGAGTGTTCTAAATAACCTTCTGTGATCTGATTTGGCTTCAGATAAAAAATAATCAGACAGAAAATATAATATTTTATGTATAATGCAACAATGATAAAGTCTATCGATTAGCATAACATTATACATATAATCTATTATTATGAAAATGCCTGATATGGCTCGAAGAACACAGGTAAGTCAAATAACATTGCAAAAATGTTTATTGTCTTCAAAACGATCTGTTACAGCGATCTGTTAGCTCTGTTTGTGGTCGGGGATTTGGGGATTTCCTGCATTGTCGAACGCTCTTCTTCATGTGTTTCAAATATGGACTATAATGTTCAGTAGAGCGCCCTCAGGCTGCTGTTATGAATTGAAAACACAGCACATCAGTATACAGCGCTCATAATGATTACATCGACGCATTGGCGCTTTATACATGGAACTTGGACAGGGCCAGGGCACACAGGCCACTGTGGCCGTACGATGATTTTTTTTTTCACGGGGCATGAAGGCCAAAGTGTAGGGCAACGGCGGCCATGACCACGTGGCCGCGGTATAATTCCCACGCTGTTTACCACGCAAAGAGCCATTTGGACCAGTTTCCCACAGTAACGAAAACACTGGGAGCCACAAAACCCTTTTGACATTTAAAATGAAATAACACTGCATATAACGTTTTTTTTGCCTTTTATGCTATGTATAAACAAACTATAATGTGTTGCATTTATGAAATCAATGAACGACTGTAGAGATAACGAAATTACATTTCTGCATGCAACAAAAACATTTTTAAGACGTGGGATTGAAGGTTACTTTCAAGTAAAATACTTAATGTCTATTTGAGTCCTTCTTGTATTTATGAAAAAACGCCGTACTTAAATTATTATTAAATTATTATCCACTGGCAGCAAACCAAAAATGCCGTCCTCTCTCTGTGTGCTGTCATCCTTTTACTGGTGCATGCAGTCAGCTGTCAACCTGCATAATAAAAGGACTGGGCTATTTCACTGACTGAACAATGAAAAAATATGAATATATGTAAAATAATAGGCAATTAAAATATTTATCATACTTGGTTAATGTGATTTCTGCTCCTGAACCTCAGCGCACAGCGTCTGCACATCAGGGCTGTATGCCGTCACCTTCATCTTTACGCAGGATCGTAAGCTGTTATTGTGAGGTGTGCACGATGTTTGCTTTTAATAAAGTTCATGTTGGAGAACACCTGCTCACATACGTATGTGGATCCAAAGATCGACAGGACTCCAAGTGCATACTTTTTCATGTTCACATAAACGTCTGGGATGGCATTCCAAGTTTCGAACACAAGTTTGTCCTGTTTGGGGAGGCTTTCAGTATCAAGCCATTTGTGATTCTGAGCAAGAACGGCCTTCTGACAGGCAACATCTTCAAGGTCTGCTGTCAAGCGTTTAAACTTGGACACCCATATGTCTTTGTCAGCTATGTCGACCAGTTCCATCTCAAGATCAGGTTGACTCACACCTGCCAATGCAGTCGCATTCAGCAGGGATGGATCGAGGCTTAGGGGAGTGACAGGGAAGGATAATGTGTTTTTTTCCTCTCTGAACTCACAGAATCGTTTCCCAAACGATGTTTGCATTGCGAAGATTGCAGATTGTAAATACTAAGAATTTATCATGTGAGCTTCTTTGAACTCTCTCAAATTAGTGAAGTGTGACAGTTTACCTTTCTGTAAATCTCTGGCAAGCACTGTCAACTGTGAAATGAAAGTTTTCACTTCTTCCAGACACGCGGTAAAGCGTTTCAGCAACTCTCCTCTGGACAGCCACCGGGCTTTGTTGTGCAGCAGGAGATCAGAATATGTGCTTTCCAGCTTGTCCGTTAACGAACGGAACTAACGGTGATTTAAACCTTTTGCCATTATTTTATTGACAATCTGAATGACAACATTCATTACTTCTGTGCATTCCGGAGGAAATGTTTGAGCACACAGTGCCTCTTGGTGCAGGATGCAGTGGAAAGTCAGCAGCTTTATGTCCAGCGACTTCTGCAGTAAAGCCACAAAGCTCTTATGTGCTCCTATCATACTTGGTGCCCCATCAGTAGCCACTGACATCAGGCACAAACAATTCAAGACAGCCTCACAGATGTCCTCCCCCCGTGTTTGGCCTATTAGTGGTATCAAGTCAATAATTTCTTCCTGTGGCCCTGCAGAGTTTACATACCCGCAGAACAGCGCTATTTGTTCAATATCACCTTTGTCTTTAGATTCATCGCAGGCAATTGAGTAGGCCACAGCTTCTTGAAGTGATTTTTGCTGAGATCAACCTTACGCAACAGTTCCGAAATGTCTTTTTTTCTCTCATCTCCATCCGGATATTTTTGAGCAAAGGCTCAAAGGTTTATTCTGGAAAAGTCTTGAGACATTTGACTTTTTGTTGTTTGCTAGTTTTTCATTACATATTAAGCATACTGGTAAACCAGTCTCGTCAGCAGTAAAAGCATATGAATGTGCCCATGTAGCATTGAACGTTCTGTTTTCTTCAGACACCTTTTCTTAGAATTCTCCATAGTTGGCTCATAGACATATACATGAAATATATTCTACACGTTAGAAAAGTTCAAGAAATCGCGCGCTGGCGGGTGTCGCACATTGGCGGTTGTGACGCATATTAAAGGACAATTCCGGCCAAAAATAAATTCCGGCCAAAAAATGATTAAAATATTTTATTTTAATTCGTTTGTTTTTAAAATGTAATTCTAAATTTGAAGATTATGGTGATCTTGCAACATCTAAATGTATTTTTTTTGTAATTTGTAACACAAAAAGGTGTTAAAATCTTTTGTCGCTCTTAAAAGGACAATTTCGGGCAAAAATGAACCTAGGAGTAAATAACACATGGGTACCGAGTCGACCGTACTCTGGGATGCGTTTTCATTCTGTGATTGGACAGTTTGATGTGATTTGTTTCAGTTATTTACTGAATTAAATAAATTACTTTAATATTCAAAGGTGTGAACTGTAATCGAATGTACTCGACCAGTCAAACCACGAACGCCGTGCTACGTGAGCTGAACTGTGACTATCGACCAGCACGTAGCACGGTGTTCGTGATTCGACTGGTCGAGACTGTTTTCCAAAGATGGCTCCTGCCTGTATACGCGAAGTGAACTGTCTTTATAAAGTATCTCCTTATTAAACTGTCTGTACACTTACAAAGTTCCCAATGCTTCGGTTTGCAGGTAGAGACCCTCATTTATGCTACCGTGTTAGTGTGGGGCTAGTTTGAGCCTTGTTAGTGGTATTAACTAGCGATTTTTATTTTGACTTATTCTATGCCCTATATACTAGCATTATAAGCTAATCTGTGGTAAAAACTAAAGCTAAAACTGGGTACATTCGATTATCATGAAAACGCATCCCAGAGAACGGTCGACTCGGTACCCATGTGTTATTTACCCCTAGGTTCATTTTTGCCCGGAATTGTCCTTTTAAGAGCGACCAAAGATTTTAACACCTTTTTGTGTTACAAATTACAAAAAAAATACATTTAGATGTTACAAGATCACCATAATCTTCAAATTTTGAATTACATTTTAAAAACGAACAAATTAAAATAAAATACATTTTAATCAAATACTCATTAATTATTTTCAAAAGCCACAGGGAGCCGTGTCAGAGGGATGAAAGAGACCCCTGGTCTAGGGGCTATGTAACTACCATATGAGTTTAAAACCATTCAATCCACAGACAAATGCACACAGCCTGGATAAAAAAGCTGTGCCTTTTCACGAGCCGTTGTGACTTCTGTATAAATGTGATGTCAGAACTAATCAGTCACCACCTTCAGCCTCCACCCCGACCTCAGCCCAGTGCCCACCGTCCCTCGCTCCTTTTGCCCAACCCGAGACAACATCGCGTCCATGCCGTTGCTGAGCAAAAACAACACGGTAGCATGTCGAGTAAACGCTGTTCAGTCGATGGATGGCAGGAAACTACATTATTGCAGAGGCTTCCGAACAACATTAATATAAGAGACCAGTGACTACTGTTATTTATTCGGAAACAACAGACCAATTTAGTTCGACCTTAACCGTCTGTTCTGGACATTTCAAAAGTGACTGCTTTGTCAATCAGGCACAGTTCAATGCCGGTTTTTCAAAGAAGCTTCTCATCAAAGATGCTGCAGTCCCTAAAAAATCGGTCCAACCTCAAATTCACAACCCGTAAGTAAACTTCTAACACATTTTATGTTATATTATGGTGCCAGCATAATCTGAAATTATAGTTTTTAAACGGATATGCAACACTAACGTGTTGCTAAGTTGATGTTGAAGTGTTGTTTTGTTCAGTCTATGGTTGCCACAAGCTTTTATAGGAAAACTAACAACGTATTTTGTCTCGTTTCCAACAGATAATTAAGTTACAGACACCGACCCTGTTTTTATTGAGTAAAAGACGGTAAGATTAAGTTAAATCAGTTTCTGTGTTTTTTGTTTTGCTGTGGGATGGACATGGCATTAAGTAAAAAAAGTAACATAGTAAAAGTAATTGTAGCACGTCAACTTACTGTATCAGTTGGAAAGCAATAGTTACGTAACTTACTCCATTCGGTGTCTGCTAACGTTATAAAGCAGTTAAGTGTTTCAAACTCAGTGTATAACTTAGGGCTGTAATCTCCCAGGCGACTAGTCGATTTATTGGTCGATACGTTCTTGCTCTACTAAAATTCTGATTGGTCGACTTTTTGCCGCGTTAATTTCATTACATTCATTACATTCATCAGAGCACCCCTGTTTCACAGGTAACAGTCTGTCTTCAGAACACCCCTCTTGTTTTCACTTTTTTAGATTAGCCCAACCCACTGGAGACAGATTGAAGAAAGAATTAAGACATTGGTCTGCATCATCCATGGTGGTTTGCTGAATTTAGCGTTTAATTTACTGTCAGAGTAATCTACCATGTCAAAGACATCGGGAGTGTGGCAGTATTTTATGAAAATAGAAAAAAAGTCAAAGGCAAAGTTTGCATATCACACCTCGACATCAAACATGGCATATCACCTAAAAACGGTAAGCTAACTTGTCTGCGTTTAGTTGCCCCGTCTGTTTTGAGTAGCTATATGAACGAACATATCAGAATTGGCATAAAACATTGAAATATAACTGCAGGCGCACCCGCACGCAACGATGGTAGCATCCACACACCCAGACCACGCTGGAAACATTTTATGGAAACATTTTATGGTTCACTTTTATTATTGTGACCATTTATTTCTAGTATTATTTATTGGATAGCCTAATGCGCAATATTGCGCTGTGCCCACCGTTTGTATTTGTTTTGAGCCTATGCTTTATTTTTCAGTTATGCACTTTATTTAGTTTCTGCTCTCGTCTTGATCTGGTTTGTTTATTAAATATTCTTTTTTTTATTAAAGTGGACGTGCCTTGTATGTTTAAGAGTAAAAGCTTTAAGTTAATAGTCTATTCGTGTCTCAGCTGCGAAGCTGAGCTTCTTCAGCCTCGCTCCGTGCAAGGACATGCACAGAGTGGCTGAAATGATAGTGTCTGTCAGTTATCATAACATTATGACAAAAAAAATTATGTTGCATATTCCTCAACAGTTCTTGTGCTGATATCACTAGTTGACATAGTGCTATTTTCGGAAATCATACACTGTAAAAAATGATCGTGATTTTAATGGTAAAAGACGCTGTAAAAATGCTACAGTGCAAAACCGTTAATTGGTTAACAAAGTTTCCTTACTATTTACGGTAAATACCTGTGATAGATCTAATGGTACATTTAATGTAATTTTACTGTAAAATACCGTTAAATTTACAGTTTTTGAAAGTGAAAAAGAAAACTCATTGTATAATTTACAGTGAAAAACCGTAAATTGACATTCCCACAATTCCCTGCGTGACACTTCACATTTGAAGTATTTTTGTTGAAATAACTATGTTTCTTCATAGTTTTCTTAGTTCTTTTCTAATCAGTTATGTACATTAGGGTTTTATGTTACATTCAATGTTGTTAAATTAATGTTTATTGCATTTTTAAAATTTCATGTGTGTTACCATGATGGTGTTTAATATTTGTGCGAATGACACAGTGCAGCTTCTATACAGTAGTATTAACTTTCTTGTGGAAGAGGTGCTTGTGATGAGCTTTGATTTATCATGTGACTCATCACTGTTGTGATGATTGTTGGTTGTCAGTGTATTACAATGTTACAAAACAGAAATTAATATTTCAATAGGTCTGTAAATTAACATTATATCAGATAATAAAATATGGTTTGTTACTGTAAAATTTAAGTTTAGTCTGTAAAACCAATAATGTTGCTACCGTATTTTTGACGGTAAAGTTCTGGCAACCACAGCTGCCGTTTTTTTTACTGTAAAAATTACGGTTTTATTTTTTACAGTGTAGGCTATATTGCGCAGGTGCACGTTGCCGCCCGACAGACTCGAGTGTGTCATTTTAGTGCAAAATAATTAGGTCAAAAAAACGCTTTAATATACTGCAAATAGCCTACAAGTTTATTATAATAAATATATGTTTATTTATAATTCATTTAGGCGGACAAGGCTACCAAGTACTGTGCAGCTATTAATCTATAGTTTTTGTACGTTAGTCGACTAATTAGTCGAAATTTCAGGACTTCAGTCGACCAAGATTTTCTTTGGTTGTTTACAGCTCTAGTATATAACTAGCTATTAATGTTCATAATTTGGACATTTACATCGATTTTGGCCCAAAAAAATTCTGAATTTGTTTACAAATAGTTTAAATTAGCATTAACGTTAAATCTGCGTGCAGCATTGATGTAATTATACTTTTACAATAACGCCGAAAGTAAAAAAACAAAACAATTACCATTCTGAAACATCCTTCTGTAAGTGCATTTGAGGAGGTGGTGGGTGGTCTCCTGTTGTCGATTCGGGGTCTGACTCCGGCTCAAACATATAAGGCCAGATAACATTTCCCTCAGCAATGTCCATCATTAGTGTTTTATTTACCTAACTTGTGAGCATCACCAAGCCACAGCAGGCTACAGCATACATGACCCTAGTTACCTGTGTTTGGTGTGGCAGTGCGCCACTCAGAAAACAACAGGCCAATCAGAAGAGAGGATCATGAACATTAATTAGACAGGCCAAAATCAACCTGTTCTTAGCAGAGCTCCTGAGAAAGGAGCTGTAAAAATATATTGGGATGGTTTTTGGTACTTAAATCCGCAAATATATATTCTTAAGGACATCAAAACCTAAAATAAAACTCCAAAAATGTGCACAATATGGGACCTTTAAGATAAATTTTGGTCGATCGGATCACAAGTGGACGACGCTAAATACAGGTCTAAACGGGGTGTAAAACGTTTTTAGTTCGTCCACTTTCAACCACTTCCAGAGGTAGTCGAAAACGCACTCGACCAGATTGCTTTTGTGGTGGAAACGCTCATGTGGTCGAATGTGTTTGAACTGCCACAAAAGACTGCATACTCTCAGCCTACTGACCTTATGCGTAATCATTGCGGGAAATGTTTATCCACTGAAAAAGCCCATGTACAAAACCTTGAGCAGAATTTTGGTTAATAACACAAGCTGCAGTACTCTGACATAATATTTGTGCATATCGACATTTAACCCTCCCTCTGGTGTGTTGACGCCCATAGACCCTCCACTCGAAGTAATCAGGACAGAAGTGGTCAGAAGTGGACAAACGAGACGGATTAAAACGGGAATGTGTCTTCCTCGATCCAGTCGACCAAAAACGCATCTTAATACCAGGTGGAATCGGGGCATTAGGTCACACAACACAAGAACTGTGAATTGGCATCAAATGCACTATAACTGTAATTTAAAACTGTGAAGGAACAAAAAGATAAATAAACTGTTGGACAGATATACATACATTTGTGCGCTCAACATTTCTTTGCTTTCTATTATGAACTTTTCAATGCGTACTAGCTTTAGCTTTAGCACATGCCATGTTGCTTAAGGCACATCATTCTGTTCCCGGGATGCGCATTAAGCGGTTTGTGCTGCTCTGTTTTGAAGGATTTCATATTATCATGGTTTTGTGCACTGAAAGATTATTAAAAGCCTATCTTGTTCTGTCGTATCTTTCATATCTTGTTGCCCCATTAAACTGCTGCACAATACATTTAAAATAAACATCTTTTAATTTTATATTATTTGTGTGTAAATATGTAATTCTTTACATTCATGTATAAATATTGTTGAATAGGAATGTATGAATACAATGTATTTTATAAGAAAACAAATAGTAATTTGTTTTTATTAACGTGTTTATTAACATGATTTGATAAAATTACACTGTATAATTCAGCAGGAAAAAGTAATTATTGCAAAAATCTTTACTAACTACACAAATAAAAAAGGGACCATTCATTTATACTGAATGATACATTCTATGGCCCATTCTGTGATTGGACAGTTTGATGTGATTTGTTTCAGTTATTTACTGAATTAAATAAATTACTTTAATATTCAAAGGTGTGAACTGTAATCTTACACTGCGAAATTATAATTTAAACAGGATTACATTCATCACAAATATTTAATGAATGAAGCACACACAAATCTATGACAAAGCCCTAAACAGACAATTAATCGTCAAAGCCCTAAAATTGATAATTAATCGGCATAACCACAATTATTTTTTGACTATTAATCGTCAGCCAAGTTACGTCCCTAATGTTTATAACTTAATCTACATGAAATGTTTATAAAGTTTGTAATTTTGAAAATAGCTTTTATGGGGCCCCTAAAGGGACATGGTGGAAAAAAATATGAGATGAGTTGTGCTCACAAACACTAGATATGCTTTGTATTTTACAATAGTTTGTAAAATCTCAAAATAGTCAGGCATTTTTTTCTTCAGTCCTCTAATGAGAGTTATGGCAAGTTGCTTGGTCCAATATTGCAATGATGTAGACATACAATTCAGTGGCCAATGAGGCCACTATGTGTTTTGAATGGAGAAAATCATATCAAGGCCCCGATATAATAACTAGTGAATTTCTAAGCATGCTTTGTGAAGCGTTGAAATATTGGCACATTGTTTCTAAGCAGTGATTCAGTAGTCTGACTACGTCAGACTTCGTACTTCCGCTCAATTTCATTTCGCTTCTGTACTTAGTCTGAGACATCGACATGTCTCTCAGTTTTCCTCCGGCCTGAAAACAGCCGGCCAATCAACGAACAGAGGGCGGGCTGAGAGCCGTGACGTAGACGCTAAGCGCCGAGTTTAAGATTGGGGAAATCGAAAACGACCGCGGATATGGAGACACAGGACGCAATTCGCTCTGTTGTGGAGAATATTCCTGGCATTTCCAAACTGAAGGCTGAACAAGAAGAGTGTTTGGTAAACATTTTGAATGGAGGTGATGTTGTGGCCCTACTCCCGACAGGTTTTGGTAAAAGTTTAATGTTTCAAATATTACCGATCGTCAGCGAGAAACTGGGGAGGCCAAAGGCCGACAAGGCGATAGTTGTGATTGTGTCCCCCTTGGTTGCACTCATGGAGGATCAGGTTAAGGAGGCAGCAAAACTCGGTCAGCCATGTTCACCCCGGTATTTCGCTCGATGGTTTCATTTTCGCATCATACATGTGTTTACAGTGGTTAATCAGGTTAAGGAGGCAGCAAAACTCGGTCAGCCATGTTCACCCCGGTATTTCGCTCGATGGTTTCATTTTCGCATCATACATGTGTTTACAGTGGAAGTTCGATGCGGCTGAGCTGGCGAATAACACGTCATAACCAAACGTTATGTGATTGGCTTACGGGTAATCAATGATTTTATACTTCAGACAAGCCCCCCCCCCCAGTAGTTTGCTATTACCAGGTTAGTGATTCAGAGCAAAACTGCCAAAAGTCACATGATTCCAGTAAACGAGGCTTTATTACATCATAACTGTCTAGAAATGTTTTGAAATTTCAATGTTTGTAACTAGGGAGCGATGATCTATGTAAATCCATGAATCAGTGTCTATGTATGATTTTACCTTATCTGTGATAAAAATGAATACATTTGTAGACATTTAATGACACATTTGTATAATAAAAGTAAGAATTTTAGTTAAGTTTCTTTTTGGATTAACCAAGCTCTCCATAAAGCAAACAAAATAAGCCCAACCTGTATTAGACAGACACTTCATATTAAATGGTATTAGGCCTAGATGATTTGTTAATTGCATTTAATAGGTTATACATTCAATAGAACATTTGTAGTTGGTTTTTAAAAGGTGTTTTTTATGCATGCTTGGCTTGAGTTTTCACTGCATTTACACAGTTCTGACCAGCAGGCGTCACCAGTGTGTGGCGTTTCGAGCTCTTCAAAACAGTGAATGTTTTGCAAAGCAATTAGTTCAGTTAATTCAAAGTTTCAAAATGATTGAATTCTCCCATCACTAATTACGCTAAGTTATTTTTCGTTCTTTGCTTGGGGCTAAAAAGAAGTTCCAAATACCTTTTCAGTGTTATTCTATGCTTATGTGATGAACACTTTGTATACTTTACTGTAAAACTGAAAGAAACACAAAATATATAAATTACAAAGTGATTCACAAAATATCATAGATATTTTCACATTCACAAACATCCACTTACACATTTAAACAACTAAAATGCATTAACGACATGTGCTTGAAGAAAAAAAGATCGCACAGCTCCATTAGCATATTAGCCGTTAGCGTGCATTAACTTTCAGTATCAAACACCGATCCCTAAACATCTCAAGAACTACCAGCTTTTAATTTAATTAACACAAGAATACTACAGTTGTTTTCAATATGAAATGTATCCATTAAAATATTAAATAAATTATAACGGTTGTATCTACTTCAAGCATTAGACAGCAAACAATGATGTTCATTCAAAACACAGATCACAGAAAACGAGTCTCTTCTACTATACATGCTTCTGGTTGTTCTATTAGGCAGTGTAATAACATTGGAACACGGAACAGTGTGCTGCAGGCGCCTAACAACCAAATTTGTATACTATATACTAGGGATGATTAACGATTAACGATTAATCGATTAACGATTAACTGATAAGTGGCTATTTTCCTGAGAATGTAAATTTCTCACGGTATCAGTGTCTTTAACATAAAAAGCTAAATATTGCTTATACTGAATAAAAATGCATGTTATATTGCTCATTTGATGTTTTATTGTAACAGTTGGGATACGGTACAGATAATGGCATTTATGTAGTTTAACAAAATAAATTATGCACAGAAAATTTAAATGCATAAAAAATAATTGTGCCCTGGCTCACCTGTTGCATGTGAAACATTAAGCAACATAAAATAAATTTTAAATAATCTAAATGGGTAGGCTTAGCCTACACTATATTAAGCCTACATATAATAATATATCTGGTAAACTACTTATATGAAAAACTTAAAACATTAGCAGCAGCACTTATAATCTCCCTTGGTCTGAGAAAGGTAACAGTAAGATTACTAGACCTGGGGCCTGTTTCAGAAAGGAGGTTAAGTGAAAACTCTGAGTATGTTAACCCTGAAATGAGGGAAACTCTGGGTTTTCTGTTTCAGAATGGGAGGTAAGTCAAACCTGAGAAAGCAGGGTAAGTCAAGCCCGTTTCTGAAAGAGAGGTAACTTATACTCAGAGTCAGTTACCATGGTAACTTACTCTGAACCTAACCTGGTCGGGAGCAGGTTTACTTCCGTAAACCCAGAGTTTATTTCGGTCTCCTCCCCTTTTTTAAAGAGGAAGCGGTGTTTAAACACCTCATTCATTCTTTCGGTACATTTATTCATTGCTGTTTTTTCCCCAAGTTTTTTAATAAGATGAAGTCTATATAACTTCTTAACTGGCAACTGAAAATAAAGTAGATTAGAGTTCTAATAATATTAACATTTCCTCTGTAGGCCTCTCTGTGGCAGCAGAAACTGTTTCTTCATCCCCATCGTCCTGTGAAGATGAGCATTTGGTTGAGCACATTTTATAATACTATTTGTCATAATTTCTGGTGTATTGAGTAGGCTACTTACAACTGTCTGGGGTTCTGTTGGGACAGGAGGCTCCAAAAGACAGATATTACCATCAGAATCTGTTGGAGCAACAAAAAACCCAACCCAAAGTAAAATATATGGAAATATCAAAAACAGCCTATATTATATAATAATAACAGCCTATAATAACCTCTTACATTTTATGAAGGCACGTGAGTCTTCGGGAGTGACTGGCTCTGATGAAGTCCCTCCAGGAATTCCCTCAGCCATTGGCCTTCCAGCATTCAGGCTCAGGGCCATCTCCATCTCCTCTGCATCTCCATCTCCATCTCCTCTGCATCTCCATCTCCTTTGCATCTTCATCTCCATCTCCATCTTTGCGAGCCTCTTCCTTCTTTCTGTTGGCTGAGTAGAAGTCAAATGAGAATGAACATTTAATTGTGTTAATTAGACCTATGTCAAAAATGCTGCTGCACTGCAAGACACTGGATGCTATTTAGTTATTTAAAGCTGCAGTCGGCAAGTCTGGCAGATTGAGAGGACTTAGGCAAAATTTTGAATGTTTACAACTCTCATGTCCCTCCCCCACTATCAACGAATACCCTCCCACCGAGTTCGTGCTCATCAGTGCGTGTGCAACAGATTTTCTGTGAATGCGCCCGTCTCATCAACATCCATCAACACCATGGAGTATTTGGAGCTAGTCAGATAGCACATACAATAACAGTAGCTTTACTACTGTTCTTACTCCCGTAAGAAAGATAGAGTAGCATTGATTCTTCCAAAAAGCTGAACTTTATCCCTTCATCTGGACATGTTTATCCACCTAATGTTACGTTCACACAGATTTCAGTGCAAACAAAGCTAACGAACCTGCCCAACAAGTGCTAACGTTAGCTATCCATACCAACACATTTGGGCAAACATACTTTGATTACTAACATAACACCTAAGAAATAAAGTAACTGGTTGATAAAGCACAATTACCTGTCGAGAAGAAATGTTGCAAGCTCTGCATCCAGCTTGAACCCAATTAAATCACAAATCTCTCCACCTTTCAAATGCCGATCCGATGTTGATCCTGGTTTATTTACGTGCACGGTCGCTTTCTTTCTTTACTTCTTTCTTTTCAGCAGGTGTTCTCTTTTCCTGTGTTGTTTTTGACCTCCTAGCTCTTGAGGTTAACCGAGGAATTGGAATCTGTTCCGCCATCACTCTTCCTTACTGCGCGAACTTCAGGCGTGTGCATGTGATTGTAACGTGCGCGAAGGGTGGCGTGTGCACTACTTGTGATTGACAGTCAGATCTCACACCCCCTGCGCTGATTGGACCCGATGATCCGGGAGCGGTGGATTTTTGCAAAACAAATAACACTCTCCAGGTGGAGTTAGAAGCTCGGGTTTTTTTCTAAAACCACTTTATTTATGTTGTTCTGTCGGATTATAGTGTCGATTTCACTGAATATGATCAAAAAAAATGTTGCCGACGGCAGCTTTAATATGTCAAATGTTTGTAAAGTCAGGTAGCCTACATCCATGATATGCTCAAGCCTTACCTGATTGAATTATGTTTTTATATTTCATTTTCAGCTGCTGCCATGTTCTTTTAATGCCTGCAGGATTGCACCTACATGAAAATTAAAATTAGGTTGAATAACATACTGTTCTTCCAGTTTCACCTCTGATATTATAACAGTTGGGTAAGTTACTCTAAAATAGTTATTAATTACTAACTACAAATGACATCTTCAACAGTCTAATTAGATTAACATAATAATTACTATCTCTAGAAAGTATTGGTCTACTTATTACTAATTACTTTATAAATCCTTTTATAAATTACTTTTTAATGCTTTCAAATTAACAATAAACAATTGCATGAATTATTCTTGAATTGACCAAAGTTTGTAGAGAGAGAAGGTTACATTAAAAATATACCTTTTAAAAATGTTATGTTAAATACACTATTGTTTTATACAGAATTATTCTATAGGCAAGGCAAGTTTATTTATATAGCACATTTCATACACAATGGTAATTCAAAGTGCTTTACATAGAAGAAATTAAAATAATCAGAATAATTAAAACAGTTTAGAATAAAAGATAAAATACAGAAATAATCAAATGAAATCAGAATAATTAAAACAAAATAAAATACAGTACAAACAGTCGGACGAACAGTGGTACAGTGCTCATTCAGTAAATGCACAGCTAAACAGAAGTGTTTTGAGTCTGGATTTGAATGTGACTACTGTAGGAGCACATCTGATCTCTTCTGGAAGCTGGTTCCAGCTGCGGCTGGCATAGTAGCTAAAAGCAGACTCGCCATGCTTAGAGTGAACCCTTGGTATTTCTAGCTGATGTGATCTGAGTGATCTGTTGGGTTTATATTCAGTGAGCATATCTGCAATGTATTGAGGTCCTAGGCCATTGAATGATTTATATACCAGTAATAATACTTTAAAATCAATTCTATATGTAACTGGCAGCCAGTGTAAAGACCTGAGGACTGGTGTGATATGTTCATATTTTCTGGTTCTGCTCAGAATCCTAGCAGCAGCGTTCTGTATGAGCTGCAACTGTCTTATGGTCTTTTTGGGAAGGCCAGTAAGGAGTCCATTACAATAATCCACCCTGCTGGTGATGAAAGCATGCACAAGTTTCTCTAAGTCTTGACTGGAAACAAAGCATCTAATTCTTGCAATATTTTTCAGGTGATAGTATGCTGATTTAGTTATTGCTTTGACATGACTACTGAAACTAAGGTCTGACTCTAGAGCCACACCAAGATTCCTGACTTGATTTGTAGTTGTTTGACCCCTAGACTGAAGGTATGCGTTCACCTTGAGAACTTCATCTTTGTTTTCAAACGCAATGACTTCAGTTTTGTCTTTATTTAACTGAAGAATGTTTTGGCACATCCAATTGTTTACTTCATCAATGCATTGGCAAAGGGAGTTAATGGGGCTGTAATCGTTAGGCGATAGGGCTAAGTAGAGCTGTGTGTCGTCTGCATAGCTGTGGTAAGAGATTTGGTTCTTTCTCATTATTTGGCTCATTGGGAGCATGTACAGGTTGAATAGGAGTGGCGCAAGAATTGAGCCTTGAGGGACTCTGCATGTCATGGATGTCCATTCAGACTTATGATCTAATAACCTCTCCCTACTAAGTATGACCTAAACCATTTTAGGACTATCCCAGAAAGCCCGACCCAGTTTTCCAGCCTGTCAAGAAGTATGTTGTGATCGACAGTGTCAAATGCAGCACTGAGGTCGAGTAGTACCAGCACTGATAATTTGCTTGTATCAGTATTTAAGCGAATATCGTTTATTATCTTTATGAGCGCTGTCTCTGTGCTGTGCTGTGATGCGGTCGGAAACCAGATTGAAAGTTGTCAAAGTATCCATTCGAGCTTAAGAATTTGTTCAGCTGATTGAAGACAACTTTTTCAATGATCTTGCCTATGAAAGGAAGATTTGAGATCGGTCTATAGTTGTTTAATATGGTCTTATCCAGATTGCTCTTTTTCAGGAGGGGCTTGACAACTGCAGTTTTCAGGGTGTTCGGAAAACTCCCAGAGAGAAGTGAGGCATTTACCACTTCTAGGAGATCTGCTTTTAAGCTGTGTAACACAGTTTTGAAAAAAGATGTGGGAAGTGCGTCAAGGGCGCAGGTTGATGTTTTAAGGTGCTGTACGGTTTCTTCCAAAATTTTGCCGTCAATTTCTTCGAAATCAGACATAGTGACTACTTTCTCAGGCTGTTGTCTGATCTGTCTGACCCCAGCGCAACTCAAGGATGAGCTGATCACCTTTCTGATATTATTGATTTTCTCAGAGAAGAAAGAAGCAAACTCACTGCACTTGCTCTCTGAGAGCATTTCACTGGGAATCTGGCTTGGGGGGTGGTCAGTCTCTCTACAGTAGCAAAAAGAGTGCGTGTATTGTTTATATTGCTGTTTATAATATTTGAGAAGAAGTCTGTCTAGCTTTGCCTAGTTCCTTATTGAAAGCATGGATGCTGTCTTTGTAGATGTTATAATGGACTACAAGTTTTGTCTTCCGCCACATGCGCTCTGCTTTTCTGCATTGTCTTTTCATATTTTGCACTGCTGTTGAGTTTCTCCAAGGTGCTTTTTGTCTGCCATTCTTCTTCCTGACTTTCACAGGAGCAATATCATCAATTACACTCTTAACTTTTGAGTTAAAAGAATCAAGGAGAAAATCAACAGAGTCAGCAGATATGCTTGGTGTTAAAGATATAGCCTTCATAAATAGTACACTAGTGTTCTCATTTAAGCATCTCTTCTTGACAGACACAGATCTTAAAACAGTTTTGATTTCTTTTGCCATATTGGTTTCTGCATTATCTATGTGAATGTTAAAATCTCCAGCAATGGCAAAGCAGTCAAACTCTGAGGAAATTGTTGATAACAGTTCTGTAAAGTCTTCAGCAAAGGCTGGAGAGTATTTTGGAGGCCTGTAAACAATGATAAGTAAAATGCGTGGAGCACCTTTTAACACAATACCCAGATATTCGAAAGACGGGTAATTCCCAAATGATATTTGCTTACATTGATAGACATCTTTAAAAAGATCAGCTAAACCTCCACCTCTTCTAACAGCTCTGCAGACACTCATAAAAGTAAAGTTAGGAGGGGCTGTTTCATTGAGGACTGTTGCACTGCAGCTTTCTTCTAGCCAAGTTTCATTTAGCAACATAAAATCCAGGTTGTATGTGGTTAAGTCGTTGACTAGAAGTGATTTATTTTTAAGTAAGCGGATGTTTAAAAGTGCTAACTTAACAGTCTAACTTTTTGTCCCCACAGCAATCTTAGTTTGGCGTGTAATAGGCACCAGATTAGATGGGTTTGCTGTACGGCTTTTGAAGGCCTTAGACTTTCTATCATGTAATCGAACAGCAATAGAGAAAGATAAAGATACAGGCACACTGGGTTCCCGCTTGTTCTGTAAACATTTGAGAAAGTTATTGTTATCATAGCGGGGACCCGACACATATCACTGAGAGCTGGTATCAGTTGTTTTTGGTTCACCTCGAGCTGCTGGAGGAGGGTGTGGGCCCTGGCGCTGTGGCAGAGGCCGAAGAGCTCTCACAGGAGGAGGGGGAGGGCGAGCTGGTCCCGCAGGCTTTGGTGGTTAAGGGGCCTGCCGTTTTTTGGTTGGTATCTATAGTCTATGCAGTATTTAATGCAATGACATCATATTTTACTTTATATTACAGAAGAATTAAGAGTAATCCCTTTAATTAAATTACAGTTTTTAGATTACTTGGTAATTACACCCAACACTGTATAACAGTAATTAAAATGTAAACTTACGCATTGACTCGAGCAACTATTTTCGCCCAAACTAACTCTCTCGATCGCCGCTGCTGCCCTGTTGCTTAAAAAAAATGTTTGTGTACTGCTGGTGAGAAATATGCAGACCTCTTTTTGTCTGGCGCTGTTACCATGGTGACTCATAATATCTGCGCTCCATTGATAATGGCTTTTTATAGTTGTGGTGCACGTGCTTAACTCAGAGTCAGTCAACTTAGAGTTGATTGAACTTACTCATTTCAGCTGTTCTGAAACCGAAAACTCAGAGTTTCCCAACTCAAGGTAAGTCAACTCAGAGTTCAAGTTTTAACTCTGAGTTGGTTGAACCTCCTTATTGAAACAGGCCCCTGGAAACTTCAAAAATAGAACTGAACACAACTTAAATCATCCCTGAGGAAGGTGACAGTAAAATTAGAGGGCGTCCCTTAGAACAGTCAAATGAAGATCTAGGCTACCTCTCCTGAAACAAAAACATTCCTGTCTCAATGCGTTTTGAATAGGCTCCTGACCTAGACCCCTATATTTTTGTTCAAGAAAATAAGCATATTAACATGGTCAGGAGTAAGTCGTGTGCACAGCCTGTTTACAATGAGGCCAGCTGCTGAGAATACACGTTCAGATGGGACAGACGTGCCCGGTACGCACAGATATCGTCGTGCCAGCCTCGGAAATCTTCCTTCATTGACTTTCCACCATTCTGGGGGACTGGAATCAAGGAGTGGTGAGGGATCCTTCAGAAACATGTCCACTTCCTTTTCTATGTCATCGTTGCTGCTGGTGGTATAGTTTTCACCCAGTAGAAGAGTCATAGCAGAAGTGTGTCTCTGAAGTGCAGCCCCCTGGACTGGCACATCATCTCAAGTGGTGGCTTCATTTGTTGATGTGGAGCCCACATGTTCTGCCATAGCCAGTGCAAGCAGTTTGGAATGAGCTGAGATCCTGCTTGCTGGGATCAGAAATCTCAGGTGCTTATGCCGAGGGTCCAGCATCGTTGCTATCATTGGTGTTGTTGGTGTTAGTCTTCAGACTCAACCAGTTAAAATTAAATAAAGGAGAAAGCTAGCATCAGAGTTTTATTTAATAATAAAATAGCTATATAGTATATAGCTATATATAGCTCAAATGAGATGTCAATTAAGAGTTTAATTAATTAATGACCATAGCTTACCTTCATCTGTTCACTCAACGAAGTGCGCACTTTAGATTTGAATTCCGCCACTCTGCTGCTGTCTCCATCTGCCGTCTTGAGATGCGTGTTGATCAGACTGAATGTGATGGGGTAAGCGTTGGATATGGATACTTCAGTATGGCAGTAGTTGCACATTTGAGAGCCTCCGGTGCTGGCGCCATGTCCTCCATCAGCTGCCAGAAGTCGTCTCTCAACTCCAGCGTCCTCGCATCTGTAAGCTTGGTCTCTGAGCGGTCTGATAGTACAGCACACACGGCCTATCGCTGTTCTACGAGTCTGCCAAACATTGCATGTACAGAGTTCCACCTGGTTTTACAGGACTGAATGAGCCGATGAGCTGGTAGCTGCATTTGTTTTTGTTTTGCTTCTAGCGCTTTCGTTGCTGATGTGCTGTGGTTGAAGTGTTTGACCAACCTGCCAGCAGCTGCAATTACTCGGTTGACACCAGCAGCAGTGAATCCGTCGTTGACGGCCAGATTGTGTGATTATGTTTTATGGTATATTTATATGTGTTTGTTGGATTTTTAATTGTATGTTTTCCTTTCCTGCCCAGGGACTACAGATGAAATTTAGCTTGTAGCTAATTCTGGTATGGCTGAATGCCATACACTGTCCCTGTTAAATAAATAAATAAATAAATAAATTTAAAGTATGTGCAAAGCAAGAAACTCATTTCCAACTGACTCGTGCGGGGGTTGTTTGCTGAGACAATGTTCCGAGCGCTGTCATGCACACAGGCTATTACACGCCCGGTGAGTCCCCATGACTCCACAGCCTGGTTGAGTTTGTCAGCTAAATTATCAGCTGAATGTCTCTCTGAGCGGCTCTACGTGAGAAGGACTGCTGACTTTACGTGCCAGTCGTTTTCAATGTAGTGGCAAGTGATTGTAATGTAGCTTTCTGTAGTCAGTTTCGTCCAACAATCCGTCGTCGGAGCCACATTAGCCACTGCTAACTGTGTTTTTAGCTCAGCCGCCTTATTTTTGTAGCGTGCTTCCAAGTGGGTAGTTATGTTCGCTCGAGAAGGGATATTATATCCTGGCTCTATGAAGTGTATTAACTCCCGAAATCCCTCACCATCAGTGGTGCTAACTGGCATCATATCTTTTTCGATCATGCTGCAAGTCCTCTGAGTAATGCCCTCCGCTTTCCTGTGGTCACATACTCGCCTTCCCACCACAGCAGCGATTGTAGGTTGTGAAGGCGACAGACTTCCTCCCTGCAACACGGCTGCATGCAAGTTATGAAGGTGGTATCTTGGCGAACTCGTAGAGCTGTTGTATTCAATCATCGTACCGCAGAGTTTACATTGGGCGTCTTTGTCATCATTAATTAATTTGAAATACTCCCACACTCCATTCCGTTTTGACCGCCTCATGTTTGGTTTCTTTTTTGCCGCCTCAAGTTTGTCTCTCGCCGCCCGCGAGAATCTCGTGTCACGTTCGCAATGTTCAATTAGCCGACAATTAATTTAATCGAGTAAATTCTTGTCGACAATTAATCGATAATCGATTAACCGTTTACATCCCTACTATATACTCTAGTGTACTATTTTTTTTTTGTGCTTCCTTGACATTCATTTTGCGTGAAGCTTTGTTTTGCTTAACTTCTGCTATGATAAAAGAGACTCTTGCATTGAATGTTTGAGAAAGTCAGTATTGCATAACTGATTCATGTTGTGGGCTATGTATGTTTTCCTTTAGGGAAATAGAATATTTGTTTTACAATGTAGGCAAATTGTTTAGATGGTATAGGTGAATCAAAGGACATTCAAACAAATGTATTAACAACAAGCTTAGTTGTTTAAAAGATGGTATCGGATTAGTATCGATGCCGTAAGATAAAACATAAAAAGTGGCCTCAAGCCATCCCTACAAGTTAGTCCATTTAAGGGCATTAAAGTCATCATGAAATTGAAAATAATTAAATCTTTCCCAGTCATGTATTTGTATTTGTATTTTTGTCTGTTAATTATTCTCATCTTAAACAGGACAGAGTGTCCAAACACAGAGAAAAACTCCTGGTGAAGCAGCACTATTATAAAGATGGCGTTTATTAAAGAGGAGAGTGAAGACATGAAGATTGAAGAAGTATTTACAGTGAAACAAGAAGATACTGAGGAACAAACAGGTTAGATTTCATTCTCTGAGCTGAACTCAGTCATTTCTTATCAAGAAATCCTTAATCCATATTAAAATGTCAACCTCTACAGAAATGAATGGTATTTTTGAAAAGTGTGTGTCTTAATTAAAGTGGATTTATTTGACATGAAGCGGGTCGCCTTATGTGGACAGAAATGTTGAGATCACATGACCAGCCAAATATTAATAATGCCTTCAAGTGAACCTGAGAAGATCCTACTTATAAGTTAGCCATTCTTTATTATGTCATGCATTAAAATTAGGGAAGATAATACAGAAGTAGTATAAACCAGTGTTTCTCAGCTCATCAGCTTCTTATTGTGTTGAATAAGGAGGCATCTAAAACATTCTGGGAGATTGGTCCTGAGGAGTTGAGAAACACTCGTCTAAACAGAATTATTTTGTTTTACATGAACCCAATATCTACTTTTGAAGTAAACACAATCCCAGTGTTTGAAAATGCATACTTCCATACTATACAGTATTTGATCTGAGTAGTATGCCTAAATTCATAGTACTCATAAAATTATAGTTTTATTCATTAATTAACATTAATTTCTAATTATGCAAAAGTATCTAACAAAAACATTTATTTTGTATAAGGGACCGTTCGGTATTTATGGAAAGGGCCACCGGAGGAAAATAGGGGAGGGTCATGTCTTTTTATTCTTTGTTGAGGGGAGGGTCATTCAACTTTTTTTAGTCTAGGGGGAGGGTCACCCAACTTTTGTATTCATGAAAACAGCAAAATTTCAAAGTGGCTTGTTTGGTGCATATTTTTTCCATGTAGCTTTATGTAGCTCTCTCGGTCTCGGTCCCCCATCGCTATCAGATGGGTCTGACCCAACAAAAATCCAGTTTGGCGCTGTCTAACAGTGCGCGCGCACTTCAGTACGCGCTCAGAAAAAGTGCATCATGTAGGCCTACAGAACGCCAATGAAATGTTTACCCGGCATAGCTTTAAAGCACGGGCAAATAATGAACTTTTGTGATTACGAATAAGTGCAGTGTCCTGTGAGTGTAACTCTACCGCGGCATTAACATGTGATATGAATGTACGTTGAGTGTATTGGGACTGAGGCGCCAGAACTGCAGCTGATAGAATGTGCGCTGTACGATACTACCATATTTTAGTTTCCATTCTTATTGTGTTTCCACAACAATGTTAGTGAGTAAATCTACTGAAATTGCCACCATAACAGTGGAGTGTGATGTGACGTAGGGCTACCACATTTTTAAATTACTATTAGAATTATTTGAAGTTAACATAATAAAATACGCAGACCTACACCAAAAAAATAGTTGAGGATAAATTCTTTAAAATTGGGCAATTCCAGCGTTATGGACGTGACATTTGCAGTCAAAACTTGAAATATAAATTATCAGAAAATGCATTTAATAGCCTACTGAAACGTCTGTTTATATATCCATACCCCCTTATTAAAGGAGTCAAGACATTAGAAAAATATCAGTCTACACATGCGTTTTATATTTAATATGAGCGAAATAGCCTACACATGTGACGTGACACAACAAATCTTTAACTTTTTGGTGGCAAAATATTTTTTAATAATTCTACGAATTAGGCTACACTGCGCAAAACAAAAGTAGGCTAATAACCGGATGAAGAAGGGTCGGCCTCCACAGAACATAAAATATAATTTTTTATTTTATTTTTCGTGTTCACATTTATGAGGGAAAAAAACAATGTTACGGGCGTGACGGTTCTCCGTTACGGACACGACCGCTCTGTAAGCGACTTCAGAAAGCACAAAGCCTTTCTTTAAAGTAAATTTCGTTTTTTATTAATTGTATCTTAATTTTAATTAATGTTTCATCAACCAATTGCCTGGATTTAATAAATAAGAAGTAAATATAGTAGAAAATAGATCATCATGACACGGAGTCGCCAGCGTGTGAACTGGACTCTCGTCTCATAAATGAACCGAAACTCAGCGTATAATGTAGCCTACTTGCCTCACAGACGTGAGAAATATATAGAAAGCTTGATGTCTACTTTTAAACAGAACATTTAAAAACGAAAAACAGACTGCTCTCTGCTTATGTAGGCCTAATCCGTATGAAATCTGCATTTCTCTCTGGCGCGTTACTGTGAAGATCGCGAGTCAGCATCGTCAACTTCATCTTGAAGCCGACACACTGACACAGAAAAACCTTGTTTATTAATAAACAATTAAAATCTCTCCTTGCTATATTTGACATATTCATAATCATTACTTTTGCCGGTTCTTTGTGGCAGCTTTAAGATACTTTATTGGGAGCGCCACCCTTGTTACATGCGTCACCACTGCATCAGCACTGAAAACATGATTTTTTTTTTTTTTTTAAATCTAAAATAAAAAATCATGATACGAACCGAATTGTAGGTTTGGTCTATCGTTACAGCCTTAGTAAGATGAGAAAGCAGGAGTTTAGTCGTTTGTCATGGTTGTAAAAAAACAATGGCTATCTGAACATCTTTGCCAAGCACAAAGATGTCATGCCTTTTTCCAGGGGAGGGTCATGCCTTTTTTCACAATCATTTTGGAGGGTCATAGAAAAATGTATTACTGGCGAAGGGAGGGTCAAGTCTTTTTTGACTACAGATCTCAAAACTCCTCCGGTGGCCCCTTAAATAAAAAACGAACAGTCCCTAATGCAAACCATGAAATGTGAATGATCAACATACATTTGTTGTCTGTATTTTTTTGCGTATCAAACATGTCTTGTAAACTTTTGTGTCGTAAACACAACTTTTGTGTCTTAAATCACTTGCTCATCCGTGCATTCACTAATAACTAGGGGTGTGATGAGATCTTGCGAGACTAAAATGTGAGTGAAAAGCTCTCACGATATCGCCATGACGGAGTGGGAGGGTGAAATTAGCATAAAATATGCCACCGCTACATTCACACTAAATTACTGTGGTCTGCTGTTTTGCAGTTTTTATAAAAATATTTTTTTTGTAAACGTCTGCTCTGCTCATCCAGCATGAGTTGCAGAGTCGCTCACAGTTCACTGATCACGTGACGAGAGTAAGGCGAGATGAATGAGAAGACCATGGCGGAAGATTAGTTGAGCAACAGAGCCTAAGCGTCTGATAAATGTCTTATCTTGTAGAATGCACGCTCAGTACCGCCGCTCCCTTTACATAGTAGGTACGATCGCGAATTTGAAAGTGAAGTAAAATGCGAGCTTCATCATGCGTGCAAATTAGGCTACATACAATAGCCTGTCTCTCAATATCATACCTTTATCTGGACTGTGTAGTTGTGGCTCTGGCCTCTGTTTGCAATTTGAATATTGAGAGTACTTTGATTATGGTTGCACTTGCAAATTATTTTTGTTATTTATTTATTTATTGTTATGTTCAATTTGTGGAAATATTTGATAATTCATACTCAAAGTAGAGCTAAAATGACATCCATTACAAGATTATTAGTTAAAACATTTCAAAATGCACCTGCAGACTATATTTTAGTCATGAATTTTGTCATTAATGATTTCTAAAAAAAAATGTGCAAAAATCTCGTCTCGTTCTCGCGAACCCAACTTCGTGTCTCGTCTCGCCTAGTGAGATAAGTGTTTTGTCACACCCCTACTAATAACCAAATTGATTACCACAGCTCTGCAGATTATACCCAGTTCTCTTACGAGAGGTTCTCTCGTATTGCGTAAGTTTAGCTTACGCTACGGGAAAGATTCATCTTCTCGAGATATTGAAGCCAAAAAATTATCCTTAATTTTGTATCCATTGTCAACGCAGTGCGGCAGCCAGCAGACCTAGAGCAGGCTGTCTAGCGTGCTCATTGGCTGCCCTGTGGCAACTTAATGAAGCCTACCAGTGAGCCCGGCATGACATCACGTCCAATGAAGGGCGCTCGCGACCTCATAGCGTCCTAGCCCGCCAAGATGGGCGTGGCTTAGCGTATATAAGCGGGGCTCATAGGCTGAATTTCTGATTTCCATCTCTTCAGCGAAGCTCTCCGCATCGCTGGACCTAGAGAAGCCAAGCCAGCTTAGGACAGTGCCTGAAGAAGCCGGCCGCCTTCGCCACCTTCAGCCTGCCGTGCGAGCTACGCCATCCGGCGACGTATCCTTTTTCATTCTAAAAAGCTTCTATCTAAAAGAGCAGTGAGACGTCTTTGTAAAGATGTCTCGCATCTCCTGTGGCTCGTGCAGAGCCCAGCTCAGCGTCGGAGACCACCACGTTATCTGCGCTCTCTGCCTGGGCCAAGAACACGCTGCTCTTGACCTTGCCCCATGTGGACCGCGGACCAAGATCGCGTTGAAGCCCGAGCACGCGAAGCCCTCCTAACAACAAGAGGGAAAAGACGGTTGAGTCTCGCCGCGGCCGGACCACCGTCAAAGCTTCTCTCCCTGTCATTCCCCTTAACACAGGCTACTGCAGTGGTTTATTCAGCAGCCAACGAGCCGGTAACACGACCCGCTCGCCTGCACACAACCGCCGTTTTTACGGCGACCCAGAGAAATCTCATAAAGTGCAAAATGTCTGGTTATCCGGCTCACGCCGATGGTGTTTTAAGTGTAGAGAAAGTGCCCGCGCCCCAGTGCTCACCCCTACACACAAACACAGCACTTCCCGTGTCTCTCACAGAGCCCACTCACATAAAGCTGGCAAATGCCGCTCGAGTGTTAACTATAGGAGATGTGCCCACGTGTCCGTGCCCACATCTATCTCCTGCCCGCTCTATCACATGGCCAAGTCAGCCCCCTTTCAAACAGGTTATAGGTCTCGTGCCCGCTCGCAAGCCAGACAAACTGTCCAGGGACAACGTTCCCCCAGGGGATTGGTCCCTGCACCCCCAAACAGTCTAGTCGCTATGGTGCCTTTTTGGCAAAGCGGACGTCGACCTCTTTGCGTCACGAGACAACGCTCACTGCCCAAAATTCTTTTCGAAGGACGAGGATGCGCTGGCCCAGACCTGGCCCAGCCGCCCACTATATGCCTTCCCTCCGGTCTCCCTGTTACCACAGGTTATCAAGAGAATCAGGGAAACGCACCACTCAGTGCTACTCATAGCCCCACGCTGGGAGAACCAGACGTGGTTCCCGGAGCTGACGCGGTTGTCACAAACAGCCCCGTGGCCGATTCTGGTGAGGACGGATCTCCTCTCTCAGGCTCGCGGCGCGATCTGGCATCCCCATCCAGGGCGCTGGTCTCTGCATGCATGCTTGATCAACGGATACCCGTTGCCCTGCCAGACGCAGTGATGAACACAATCACGCAGTCTAGAGCTCCTTCTACTAGAAGGCTCTACGCGTCTAAATGGTCTGTGTTCTCCAAGTGGTGCGTTGACAAAAACCTGGACCCACGGAGGTGTGGGGTTTCGCGGTTGCTTAGTTGCCTTCAAGAGCTGTTGGACAAGGGCAGGTCCCCTTCCACGCTCAGTGTACGTGGCAGCCGTTGCGGCGTTCTCAGAATCAGCGCACGGTCAGTAAATAGGAAGGAACGAGCTTGTCATCTGCTTCCTTAAAGGAGCTAGGAGGATGAATCCCCCGCGCCCCCCTTCTGTCCCGATGTGGGATCTTTCTTTGGTCCTCGAGGCCCTGAAAGCATACCCCTTTGAGCCTTTAGACTCTGCGGATCTAAAATACCTGTCACTCAAAACCGCTTTCCTGATTGCGCTGTCTTCAGTCAAACATGTAGGGGACTTACATGCGCTGTCTGTCAGCGCTGCGTGTCTAGAGTTCGGACCGAATGACTCAAAAGTCATCCTCAAGCCTAGACACGGATATGTTCCTAAAGTGATTGGCACTCCGTTCAGAGCACAGGTCATTTCCCTTTCGGCTCTGCCTGCATTCGAGGGAGAGAGCGATGTTAATCTCCTCTGCCCGGTCAGGGCACTGAGGGTTTACATTACGCACTCCGCCCCTTTCAGGCACTCGGAGCAGCTTTTCGTCTCGTTTGGAGGGCGCACCAAGGGTCTCGCCGCCTCGAAACGGAGCCTATCCAGATGGATAGTGGACGCGATAGCAGCTGCTTATGCGTCAAAAGGGCTGCATTGCCCTTTGGGCGTCAGGGCTCATTCCACCAGAGGTATGGCCTCTTCGTGGGCATGGTCCAGCGGGATTTCTATTCACGACATAAGTGTGGCGGCGGGCTGGGCCTCCCCGTCCACCTTTGTCAGGTTCTATAACCTAGAAGTTCCCGCCCTGCAGGCTAAACTGCTGTCAGTATGAGTGATAGTTCTGCCTAGGCATTGTCGTGCTCAAGCTACTCTCATGTGATTCAGCTCTTCTGGTTGAGCTGCACTGTATCAGGTTATGTGCTTCGTGCTTATACATTGACCGGTCTGTATTCGCTGTGAGTGCTTATGTGCCTGCGCTTATTCCCGCTAATCGGGGTTCCCTGAGCTTTCTGGGACTCATGTAGTGGATGCTGGCGCGCACTGCATTGACAAAGTTTTCCCGTAGCGTAAGCTAAACTTACGCAATACGAGAGAACCTCTCGTAAGAGAACGAATCGGTTACCTAACGTAACCTCGGTTCTCTCTAGATGAGGGAACGAGTATTGCGTAACCTGCCGTGCTCGCGCCACGAGCGCTGTTTCGCTTCAATCGATGAAAACCAGAAATTCAGCCTACGAGCCCCGCTTATATACGCTTCTTGGCCACGCCCATCTTGGCGGGCTAGGACGCTATGAGGGTGCGAGTGCCCTTCATTGGACGTGACGTCACGCCGGGCTCACTGGTAGGCTGCATGCAGTTGCCGCAGGGCAGCCAATGAGTACGCTAGACAGTCTGCTCTAGGTCTGCTGGCTGCCGCACTGCGTTGACAATGGATACAAAATTAAGGATAATTTTTTGGCTTCAATATCTCGAGAAGATGAATCTTTCCCGTAGCGTAAGCTAAACTTACGCAATACTCGTTCCCTCATCTAGAGAGAACCGAGGTTACGTTAGGTAACCGATTCGATCTACTTGGTCCTACAGCCCCAATAGCCGTGTTTCTACTGTCGGGCCAAAAGCGTGCGTGCCAGGGCCAGTCACATTTCCACTGTCACTTTCTGGGTTTGATCGGGCCAACGCCCATTTTTTGATTTTGACCCTCCGAATACCTTGGTCCAAAGCGGGCCAACTGGGGCTTGTCATGAACAAAGGCAGAGTTAAGTCAGGAGAGGGTCAACTCTAGTTTTCTGAAGAGACGCAATCGATTTACATGATGAACAGATTGAATTAAGGCTTTTATTCACATAAACATTCATCAGCTCACACATAAGTTGTGGAAAATGGAAGCTCAAGCATTTTCGCTTAAAGTGCAAGAACCAATGAGGTTATGCAGCACGTTTGATATTCCGCAAGAACCAATCAGCAGGTTCAGTTAAACTTCTGTTTATGTCTGCTGATCAATGTTTATATGTGAATAAGACTAAATTAAATCTGTTCGACATATAAAGTGAACGAGTCTCTTCAGAAAATGTTGACTAAACCGCTCAATTCATATCAATTAGTTTTACGATCTCCATGTACTTTTTGAAGTGTCTCTCAGATTTCATCAGAAAGATATTAATTTGTTCTTGTTCTATGGTAATATGCCTGGTGGGCCGGAGGTGCTCTGTTAGTTGCATTACTGTTGAGGATCTAGCATGCATGTTAGGTTTTATGCTTTAAATGTCTAAATGTGTTGATGTATTTTGCTTTGTGCCATTAAACATGGCTTAACTTGTATTTATCTTTTTCTGCCGTAGATCTGATGACACTGAAAGAGGCGAGTGAAGTACTGAATGAAATGAAAGATCATGATTTGATAACTGGAGAAAAATCTTTTAGTGGCTCACAGACTGAAAATACTTCTTCACCAAAAAGAGTTCAAAAGACAGGAGCTGGAGGTTTTTTCACTTGCTTTCAGTGTGGCAAGAGTTTCAGTCAACATAAAAACCTTAAAGTCCACATGAGAGTTCACAATGGAGAAAAGCCTTACACCTGCCAACAGTGTGGAAAAAAATTCACTGAAAAAGGAAACCTTAAAGTTCACATGAGACTTCACACTGGAGAGAAGCCTTTCACCTGCCAACATTGTGGAAAGAGTTTCACTCAAAATGGAGCCCTTAAAAACCACATGAGAACTCATACTGGAGAGAAGCCTTACACCTGCAAACTGTGTGGAAAGAGTTATAAAGCAGAAATAAACTTTAGGTATCACATGCACATTCACACTGGAGAGAGGCCTTTCAAATGTGATCAGTGTGGAAAGAGTTTTACACGTAAAGAAACCCTTAATTCCCACATAAGAGTTCACTCAAGAGAGAACCGTTTTATATGTCATGAGTGTGGAAGGAGTTTCCCCGACATGAAACGTCTTAATAGGCATGTAATAATTCACTCTGGAGAGAAGCCTTTCAAATGCCAGCTGTGTGAAAGGAGCTTCCGAGTCAATAAAGACCTAAAGACTCATATGAGAAAGCACACAGGAGAGAAGCCTTTCTTGTGTCATTACTGTGGAAAGACATTCGGTCATAAAGTAAGCCTCAAGACTCACACGAGACTTCACACTGGAGAGAAGCCTTACACATGCACTCAGTGTGGAAAGAATTTTACATATAAAGAATCGTTTGATTCCCACATGAGAGTTCACACTGGAGAGAGCCCTCACACATGCAAACAGTGTGGGAAGATCTTCTCACAAAAAGGAAATCTTAAATATCACATGAGAATTCACACTGGAGAGAAGCCTTTCACATGTGATCAGTGTGGAAAGAGTTTCAGGCATAAAATAACCCTTAATAAACACATAAGGATTCATTCTAGAGATAACTGTTTTAAATGTCATCAGTGTGGACAAAATTTCACAGACAGAAAACAGCTTAAGAAGCACGTAATAATTCACATTGGACAGAAGCCTTTCATGTGTCATCACTGTGGAAAGAGTTTCACACTTAAAGGAAACCTCAAGACTCACATGAGACTTCACACTGGAGAGAAGCCTTTCACATGTCTTCAGTGTGAAAAAAGTTTCACATATCAAAGAGACTTGAAACGTCATTTACAAAGTCATTCTGGAAAGAAATTGCAGTGTTCAGAGTGTGACAAGAGGTTTAGAAAAAGGAGCAATTTCAAAAATCACCTGCTCATTCACTCTGGAGGAAGGAGATTTAGTTGTGATCAATGTAATAAGACATTTATTTTGCCATTACATTTACAGATACATCTAAAAAGTCATGCAGATGTGAGACCCTATTTGTGTTCCTTGTGTGGAAAGACTTTTAAATGGCTCGGCAATTTGAAATGGCACCAGAAAATACGTGTCTGTGTAAAATTAAGGCTACGTTCACACCACAGCTAAACGTGGGCCAAATCTGATTTTCCCCTTAAATACAGTATATTTGGTGAGGCTGTTCACATGACATTTTAAATTTGGCCCATATCAGATATTTATCTGATCAAGAGACACTCCTGTAAAACCATGTCTTTTATTTCCATCCTTTAGTTCTTTATAATTTGCCTCATATATTAGATTAATACTTTGGAATCAAAATATTAGATAAATGAACTTTTGTCTTACTGTGAAATGCCACAATGTAAATGGACACTTTTAAATAAAAGGATACAAGTGAATGTAATAATTGCACTGCATTTTTTTAGGGGTTTAGATGATAACATTGTAGTCTACTTGCTGTTAATCGATGTTGGCTGACAGCGTTTATGTTTTACCATTCTTGATGCTTAAATAGGTAACAGATTATTAAAGTCAGACATTTTTATTAATTAATAATGGCACATTACAACATAAATGTGCTACATTCCAGTTGAGCCTCTTTTGTGCTGTACAGATGACAAAACCCAAAGGTGCTGTTGAAGGAGATTATCAGCCGATCACACCAGAAAATTATCTGATGAAGCTCTTCTTTAATCTGCTAAATTATTGTTTTGTGAATCATTCACGAAATTGAGATGACTGACAGTGATACCCAGCCATAGCAACGAAAGAAAATTTCAAAACAGATCCATACATTTAAAGCAGCACTACGCAGTTTTTTTTTTAGCTTAACTGAACAGCTTCGGAGTTATTGGAATGGTTATATGACTCTTTTCGGATTGAATGGTGGTCGTCTCGCCTTCTCAAGGTAGAAACATATCACAGCTGAAAATACTGTATATTACAGTGCGTGTCATCCAAACCAATTACAACTGTAACAAATTATTTAGCCTTTGTTGCTTGAAAGAAAAATAATGCCTTGTTGAATTCACCTTATCCAATAAGAGGTAAAACTAGGCTCTATCGTTTAGTTGGCATGGACGCGTTTTCGTAAACCAGTTGAAACAACTAGATTGAACACTTTAATTGATTTTTTTTTTTTTAAATGAAAAACTTTTAAATTCATTAGCTACAATATTTATAATTTAATTACGATAGGGCCTATTTGGACACATCGAGAGATTTATCCTGAAAAGTATTTTGCCTTTGCCTGTTGTGTATCATCAGGCTGGCTATCCGACACTCTCCATATGAAAGACGGGACATTAACACATAGGCTATTGTCCTGCACCCCCACGATAAAGCCACTGAACTACCCCTCCAAACCCCCCACAAGCTCTGAGAGGAGCGTCTGGGACAAAGAGAAGTCGCAATTCAGACTTAACTCACTATTCTAAACATAAGCATTATTGAAAGTGTTGATAATGAAGAAATTAAATCATTTAGGCTACTATTTCTGTCATAAAGTTTAACAACTAAATATGTCATTATTTCAATAGGCTTGTTATAAGAACTAAGAACTAAAACACTACTTCGGTTTAGGCCAGCTTTTTCCAAGCAAAACGAAATACAAACTTCAAACTCATGTTCATTTGTTGTCATGAAAAAAAATTTCAACTCCATATTAAATTCTACAGTGATCTTTCAGTCTGGCTTGATCTTTGGATCCTTAAAACCAGGGTGCAATTTGTGAATTAATCAGAGGGCGGTTATTTTTACTTATTCAAATAAATCTGGAACTACAGGGGGTAGCCTACACTCTTAAAAGAGATTGAACCTTTGGGGTTCAAAAAAGAACTTTAAAGTGCAAATATTATGAACTTCTAACTAAAAAAAGTTCAAAGTTGAACCTATAGGTTCTATAATGATCCACTGATTATTTGGCACATGTTGTCAGTTCATTTTAGAACCTTTGTTGTGGCAGAAGGGTTCATATAAGAACATGGCCTGTTGTCAAGGTTCCTTTGAACCTTATAAGATGGACTGTAAAAAAATGATTATTTTGTTATTAGGCCCTTGCTTTGCTATTAGCCCCTGAACATACAAGAATGGAACTTTTACATTTTTACACATTCAAAGCACTCAATAGATCATTAAAGATGCTCAATAATTGTTGTTCACCTGTTATTTGCACAATTATAACCAAAACTACAGCCCTGAAACACCCCTGCTTTCAGGTTGATAAATGCAACATTTTTTTTTATAGAGAAGTCAATAAATTATAATTCAGTAAATATTAATTAAAAGAATTTCTGTAAATTGCAAAGTGAATGACAAACCTTTGCTCTTATTTTTATTTATTACATAGTTTTCTTTTATTTATTTATTATTTGATAAAGATGTAGGTCGAGTCTATTGAAACGCCAGGCTATTAGTTAATTCCTCTTGGATTCTTCTAGCAAAAATTATATCCAAGAAGTAATAATAATATCAATAATCATAATTATTATTTTATTTGTTATTATACATAACAATAATACTGTTCTGATTAGCCTACTATTTATTTCATATTAATAGTAGGCTAATAACATAGCTACCTATTACCATTATTAAAAGTTTGAACAATGTAGCCTATTTGTTTCCACAAAAAAATCAGAACACATAAACCTCAATAACATTTTAATTATTGTTTAGCCACTTTAATTGTGCCAATACTAAATACTAACAATTCATTAGTAGCCTAATTTAATTTAATGTTTGCGTAAATCACGAAATCTTCAATGGTCTGTGCACAAAAAAAACAACAAAAAAAAAACGTTTAAACCGTTACTTTGGTGCGCGACCCGCGAGACGTCAGCTGATGGACTAACTAGATGATCGACTTTATTGTACAATATAGTAATAAAAGGTATATTAGTTGGCTTATGGATATAAAGCCTAAGCTAATCTTTTTAATTATTTACATCAGTGGTTCTTAGCTAAAATTCATTACTAATTCTAGCTACTTAACGTTATTCAATTTCATTTTAATTTCTAGTTAAAATAAAGAAATACATAAAACTAAATTAAACATTTTAATCAAACTCCCTATTGTTATTTTTGCGCAATTGCTCAGGGAAAATTACCCCATAGTGCCATCTAACGTACAACCAGTATAACCATTTTGAACGCAGAAAACTTAACGGTATAACGTTATATATGTGTATAATTGGTTGTATTACAAAATGTTTAGGGATAAGTTAGTTCACCCAAAAATGAACATTCTGTCATCAGTTACTCCAATTGTCAAACCTGTATAAATGTCTTTGTTCTGATGAACACTAAGGAAGAAATTTTGAAGAATATTTATAAATGAAGCAGATCTGGGGCACCATTGACTTCCATAGTAGGAAAAAAAAGGGTGACTTGAGGGTGAGTAACTGATGACAGGATGTTCATTTTTGGGTGAACCATCCCATATGCACTGTTCAATTTCTGGTTACAGCCTGTATGGTCCGGGTCACCTAATTGGACTCAATACAATTCCCCAAAAATCATGCCATGAAAAAATAAAATAAAAAAACACAATCAGGTACAAATAACTAACTTTAAATATCAATACTTTTCACACATTACAAAGAATAAATAAATGAATTTATGATTTATAAAAACGTTTTAACCACCATTTTTAAGGTGCCCTCCCTCACACATGTGGGACACTTGCCATTATATATTTATAACATTAATATCTTAGTTTAACCTGATAATCTTGACATTATATATAATTTGAAAGCTTTTAGATTTTAGTTTAAGAGTAATAGATAAATAGCAATAGATTCTTCATTTGTTATACGGTGCCAAACTTGAGTCTATGCTCTGAAGTATTCAAGATTTGTAACAATTCAAGTTGGAAAAGTCATTTTAAAGTTAATTCTGAATAAGTGGGACAGACAGTTAACAGGTAAAACAGCTTTTTATTTTCACAAACTTTGAAAACCCTCTCCTATAGACCTTACGTAGCCACGCCCCTTTTCAGCGCTGCGCTCGTTAGCTGTGTCCCAATGTGAAGGCTGCGTCCTTCGAAGGACCCAGCCTACCCCGCCTTCGAAGGACGCTCCGAGTCTAGCCTTCGTATGATTTGTAATTGCGCCACCAGGTGTTCCCCATTATGTTGTCACCTAGCAACGCTGTGACTGGAGAGCTGCCATCCTACACGGCATTACTTGGATCAATTAGAATAATAAAATGGAGCAAGACCTCATCATTTTTATTTTTATCTTTTATGTTTTATTGGAGGAGATGGTGGGGATGTTTCGTCCCCGGCGCCGCCAGTGATGTATCTCCGGCTTGGTCAAGACCGTGGTGTAGGGTCTGGACCATTCAGACACACACTAATTATTCATATTCACTATATTTAATCAATATAAAGGTCTATGAAACTCCCCCCCAAAACTAACCTCACAAATGAAGTTACTTTGTCAGCCGGATGTCCGGTTACAGAACACTTTAAGACTGATAACAGACTTTTACGACCTCAAAGGAATGTGGCCACATGCGCCACATGCTCAAGAGAGAGAGACAATCTTTAATTAAATAAACTTTGCGGTATTACTCTGATCTATGAAGGAACATGCCTCACAGAAACCGTGATGATTTACTGTCTCGTGTACTATTAGGTATAACAACATGGTATGTTTGATTGGGGTGTATGTGGTTGCACAACCACCCAACGGTCAATATAACTTCACCTGTATCATTCTTCCTACCTAATTAATCCTCATTTAATGACACATACTTTGATGTACATCACCTTCTCTTAGAATGCAGTTTGAATTTGTTATGTCTATTTGAGCTTGAATGAACAGTCTAAGCACGCTGGGGACAAAGACCATAAATCAACTAAGAGCCGCTTCCCCTCTTGGACATGTCACCTTACTCATAGGTCCATTCAAACCTTAGGGGTGGTTCTTTTTCAGACTATATCAGAGACAGGCAACAGTGACCGCGCTCTCTTGGTTTTCCATCCTGCCGCAAACACGGTCTCGGGTGATACGTGGAACGTTGACCAAACCAATCATGCGTTCCTGGAGAAAGAGAACGCTCAACCAACTTCCACTTGACACTGCCGGAACCATCAACGACTTCAATTTTCAACAACTTCAAGAATTGTTCCCATTACAAATGCAAGTATTCATATATGAAATGTGAAAATTAAATTCTGATGGTTCTTCTCATAAACCCTCTTCCGGTTTCCCAATTTCATCCTATCACTAACCTATTTATGTATTCATGTGTGTATGTTGTTTAGTTTATTTATATTCATATAAATATCTATATTTAGTTAATAAAACTTGTACACAATATGTATTTGGTTCTGATTTGTTTGCAATACATTGTCACTTTATGATCACGGTTTTTGCTACTGGCTCAACGTGCGGTATATGCGAAGAAATAATGATTCTTCTGTGGCCATGGAAGATACCCTTTTCTTAGAATAAATTAATAATCAAAAGAGTTCGTTGGACGAACTGATTAATTGATTGTAATATTAATTCAGCCACATCAAGTTAATCCAATTAACTGACCCAGATATTTATAATTAATAATAATAAGATATTGATTATTAATATTTCCCAAAAGCTGAGTTCCTTACAGTGGCCAGGTAAGGTAATCTGGTTTGTTGCATCCCAATTAAGTTGCGTCCTTAATTGCTGCAGTACACTTTAAAATGTACATAAGTATTGGGTGTACTTGAGTAATGTAACGATACTTATGAAAATACAAAATGCACATAAAGCTGTTCAAATGTTCATTTATAGCCTACCTTACGAAGATGCGATTTTTATGGAGTTTATTCTCTTGATTATGTTGATCTTATTTAGGCATGTTTCCAGCGTGTTTTGTTTTAACGCAGTTGAAGCATAAAACAGAAAACAATAAATAAATAAAGTGAAATATACCTAGTTTTGTAAACAATCCTGCAACGACACTCCCACTCGCATTCAGATGCAGCCTTTGACATGGGACGCATCTGTAGTTAGCAACAATTCCTTAATATTGTGAAAATAAATAATTTTAAAAATAAGATGTGGTTGACATTCGTTAAGTAAGTAGTACATTCGTAAGTAGTACATTCGTTAAGTATTCAGGTACAAATGTGAAGTAATGAGGTTTTTTTTTCTCTCACATAGGACAGCAACACTGCAAAAACGTCTTTTAATATGATGCATTGTTGTATAGTAAACTACTCAACAGTAAAGTACTTTAAATATAACGCCCTTCAACATATTCAGAATTAAAAAAGCAACATACACATAGCGCAGCAGTAATATTAATGCAACAACATCATATCTAAAAACCCTGACAAGGTTTTTTTTATGCAGAATACATTTACTTTTACTCTTGATATCTTAAGTACAAGTATGCAAGATAAAACTTGTACATAAGTATGGTTTTAAATGTAACTAGTAATATTTCCCCAATGTGCCATTAATAGCCTACTTACTAAAAGTAGTTTACTAAAACTCTTTTGTTTGTTTCCCCTAAATCAAACCAGACCCCTGTACTGCAGGATAAACCTGAGCGTGCCCGTGCTGGACAGGTTTTTTAATGATATGGACACACGACCTGAGTTTCGGCTGAGCAGGGAGGCCCTGAGAGTTCTGCTGGACCTGTTGAGGACTGAACGGCAACACGGATGGGGTTCCACAATAGAGACCCTGGTATTTCTTTTCTGGCTGACGTGTGGTACATCATACAGGGTTGTCTCCAGAGTGTTTGACATGCCTCGTTCCACTGTCCACCGCATTGTCCACCGAGTCACTGAGGAAGTGGTGGCCATTCGCCACCAAGTCATTCGGTTCCCCAAAACCCCAGAACACCTGGAGGCAGTTTGCCATGGGTTTGCAGGGCTGGCCAGACACCGAGCTTTCTTGAAAGCTGCAGGAGCAATCGACGGCTGCCATGTCCGCATCAAGCCTCCAAGCGGCCCTGATGGTCAGTGCTACAGGAACAGGAAACTGTTAACATCCATAATCCTGCAGGCTGTTTGTGACCATCAGGGCCGCTTCATTGACACCTACGTGGACTGGCCCGGGTCAGTGCATGACGCACGAGTGCTCCGGTACAGCCCACTGTACAGGAGGTCAGTGTACCCTCCTCCAGGGCACTTCATCCTCGCAGATGGAGGGTACCCATGTCTCCAACACCCGCTCCCCCTCATCACTCCATACAAGAGGCCAGTACGAGGTGTGGGAGCCCAGCGCATTAATCTTCATCCTTCCAGGGCACACTCCATTATAGAGCGTGCTTTTGGTATGATGAAGACCAGGTTCAGGGCAATCTTCCTGAAAGCGCTGGAGGTGCACCACACCTTTGTACCTCATGTAAGTGAATTGAAAATACATTTGCAAAAAAACATAAAAATAATTAACTTCTTTTTTCCAGACCATATAATTTTTTTTGTTTGTTTTATCATTTCAGGTCATCACAGCCTGTGCCATCCTCCACAACATCTGCCTTGGGGTTGGTGACATCATGGCCCCGGAGGATGAGCACGGCGAGGATGATGATGCAGATGATGAGGGGGAGCATGTTTTGGAGACAGTCGGTGCTCCCTGGCGAGACCAGTTGTCTGCAGAGGTGTCTGCCCTGGAGGAGGTTCCCATTGACCACGACTACTTGTAACAGGCAAGTCAGAGAACTGTAAAGCTATGCCCAAGACCAAAAATGAATGTCCATAGAATGGGTTTACATGTTGAAATATTTCACGCTTTGATTTGAGGATGTGAGTTAATTTCTTTTATTCTTCTTTTTAAAATTATCTCAGTGAGATGGCAGCCGTCGATTGAGTGAGCCCTGCAAACCTGTGGGTAGACAATGCATTGGACAGTGGAAATATGCAGTCAAACACTCTGGAGACCATCCTAGATGATGTCCCACCGGCAGAGAGGCCTTACCAGGGTCTCTATTGTGGAGCCCACCCAGGTCCAGCAACACCACCAGGGTCTCCCTGCTCAGCTGAAGTCTTGTTTTATGTACTGTTAATTTAAATTATGTTGTCAGATTATTTATGAGCTATGTTGTAAATAGTTTTAAAACATTTATGTATATAATTATTTTCATTTTCAAATGTTATGACAAAAAATTGTATTGAATTTTTTTTTTCTGAAGTTGCACCTGTCATTAAAAAAAAGTAACAATGTCCAGACCTATTTCTTTTTATTTCATATCCCAACACATCAAGTTAATTGTTAAAAATAAGCAATGCACAGAAATGGAGCAAAAATAATGTTTATTATCTCATTTAAATAAACTGTACACAACTTAGTTTTCTCATTTAAAAATAAATGAAATACCTAATTTTATTTAACTTAGATTACAAAAATAAACTGTACAGAACTTAAGTTTCCTCTGTAAAAAAAACGTCTCGTTTACGGATGTAACCCTCGTTCCCTGAGTAGGGAACGGAGACGTTACGTCGAGTGACGGAGAATGGGGATTTCGCCTAGAAAGCCAATCATCTTCGAGTATTACAAAACGAGCCTATGGCAATGAAAATGCCATGGGTCTGCGGAATTTGCATAGCGTATCTCCGCCCCACCGCGTGGGTATAAAAGGAGGAACGCCGGCAAAGGCAGATCATGTCTTCGCTGAGGAGCCGAGACTGAACTCAGGCGTCTACCCAGCGGTACAGCGGAAGTGGCAGGGAGACGTAACGTCTCCGTTCCCTACTCAGGGAACGAGGGTTACATCCGTAACCGAGACGTTCCCTTTCGTAGTCACTCCGAGTTACGTCGAGTGACGGAGAATGGGGTCCCCGTATAATCACGCCACCTTCACAGCTGTCTTCCAGTGCCCTGCGAAAGTCTGATCCCCCTGTCGTGATACTGGCACGGACGAAGGAGTCCTACTTAACACAGGAATACCAAGGTACACTGGGGAGCATATCTCAGAGGAGATAGCCGCAGCATGCCTACCCGTAGGGAGGACTTAGAAATACGCATATGGCCGGAAGGCTTCATATGGAGGAACACTGGAGTAACCAGCCCGTGGGGTGGCAACTTTCAACTCCAGGGTGGCAAGGTGGCTTGCCGAGGGAAAGACACATGCTCAAAGAGGCTTACAGTGGACATACACATGTGGGGGTTACTCAAGGGAGGAACCAAGCACACGGAGGCACCTAGCCGACGCACAGGCAATAGACACTGGCGCCAGCGTCAACAGTGCTGGAGGAACTCAGGGCTTCAGAAGGGAAGGCTCACCTGAGGAGAATAACCGCACGTATCCAGTCCGTGGAGTGGAATGGCGAGCAAGCGAAGACACCTGAGCGGGTCCTGAACTAGCTGGTTGAAGCGAGTACATGGGAGGACACTGGCTCCACTCGGAGATTATAAAATCTGGCGAATGTGTTAGGTGTCGCCCAGCCTGCAGCTCTACAGATGTCTGCCAGCGAGGCGCCATGCGCTAGAGCCCAAGAGGAAGCCACACTCCGGGTGGAGTGGGCTGTCACACCAAGGGGGCACGGTCGGCCTTGCTGTTGGTAAGCCAAAGCAATGGCGTCCACTATCCAGTGAGACAACCTCTGCTTTGAGAGAGCCTTTCCCTTCAGTCTCCCACCATAACAGACAAAGAGCTGGTCTGAGGTCCTGAAACACCGCGTCCTGTCTACGTAAGCGCGGAGAGCGCGTACTGGACAGAGCAGTGCCAAGGCTGGGTCTGCCTCCTCCAGGGGCAGCGCTTGCAGGTTCACCACCTGGTCCCGAAAGGGAGTGGTAGGAACCTTGGGCACATATCCAGGCCGGGGTCTCAGGATCACGTGAGTAAGCCAGCCCGAATTCCAGGCACGCTTCGTCAACGGAGAATGCGTGCAGGTCCCCTACCCTCTTAATGGAGGCCAGTGCAACCAGGAGCGCTGTCTTCATAGACAGGAACTTAAGCTCCACTGATTGCAGAGGCTCAAAGGGAGCCCTCTGCAGGGCATTTAACACCACTGAGAGGTCCCAAGAGGGAACGAGAGGAGGGCGAGGAGGATTCAGTCTCCTCGCTCCTCTCAGGAACCTGATGATCAGGTCGTGCCTTCCCAGAGACTTACCATCAACTGCTTCGTGATATGCAGCTATAGCGGCCACATACACCTTCAGGGTGGAGGGAGACAGCCTTCGCTCCAGCCCGTCTTGCAGGAAGGAAAGCACGACACTGATCAAGCATCTCCTGGGGTCTTCTCGGCGAGAAGAGCACCAGTTGACGAAGAGGTTCCACTTCAACGCATAGAGATGTCTCGTGGACGAAGCTCTAGCGGAAGTGATGGTAGCCGCCACCGCAGGTGGCAGGGTACTCAAACCTGCCTCGTCCCGTCCAGAGGCCACACGTGGAGCCTCCAGAGATCGGGACGAGGGTGCCAAAGGGTGCCCCGTCTCTGAGAGAGGAGGTCCTCTCTCAGAGGAATTGGCCAAGGAGGTGCTGTCGCGAGGAGTACTAGTTCGGAGAACCAGGTCCTGGCGGGCCAGTACGGCGCAACCAAAGTGACCTGCTCCTCGTCCTCCTTGATCTTGCACAGCGTGCGAGAAGGCTCACTGGGGGAAACGCATATTTGCGTAGGCCCCGTGGCCAGCTGTGCGCCAGTGCATCCGTGCCGAGCGTGCCCTCGGACAGGGAGTAATACAGGGCGCAATGGGATGAGTCGTGGGAGGCAAACAGGTCTATCTGTGCGTCCCCGAACTGGTCCCAAATCAGCTGGACCGACTGGGGATGGAGTCGCCATTCGCCGGGGATAGGACGGAACCGAGACAGCTCGTCGGCTGCAAGGTTCCGAACGCCCGGAATGTAGATAGCACGAAGGGACCTCAGGTGCTTCTGACTCCATAAGAGGAGGTGGCGAGCGAGTTGCGACATACGGCGGGAGCGTAGACCACCTTGACGGTTGATGTACGCTACTGTTGCGGTATTGTCTGAACGGACTAGCACGTGTTGACCCTTGAGCAGCGTGTGGAAACGGTGCAGGGCAAGGCGTACTGCCAGCAACTCGAGGCAATTGACATGCAGAAGGCGCTGGGGTCCTGTCCAGGAGCCCGCGGCAGCATGTCCGTTGCACATGGCGCCCCAGCCCGTGGAAGAGGCATCTGTGGAGACAACAACATGCCTGGAAACTCGTTCTAGGGGGACTCCGGCCCGTAGAAAACTGAGGTTCCTCCACGGGGTGAAGAACTGACGGCAGGTCGGAGTCACTGGAACTCGGAGCGTGCCGTGATGCCATGCCCACCTCGGGACTCGATCGCGAAGCCACAGCTGAAGCGGTCTCATATGAAGCAATCCGAGCGGCGTTGCCGCGGCTGCAGATGCCATATGCCCCAGGAGCCTCTGAAACAATTTCAGTGGGACCGCACTCTTGCCCTCGAACTGACGAAGACAAGTCAGCAGTGAGTGTGCGCGCTCGCTCGTAAGCTGCGCGGACATGGCGACCGAGTCGATCTCCATACCGAGAAAAGAGATCCTCTGCACGGGGCTGAGTTTGCTCTTCTCCCAGTTGACCCGAAGGCCCAGACGGGCTAGGTGCCGGATCACAAGGTCTCTGTGTTCGCAAACCTGAGCTCGAGAGTGGGCTAGAATCAGCCAGTCGTCGAGATAGTTCAGGATGCGAACCCCGTGTTCGCGTAGGGGAACAAGGGCTGCCTCGACGACCTTCGTAAAGACGCGAGGAGACAGAGCCAACCTGAATGGGAGAACCGCGTACTGATATGCCTGCCCCTCGAAAGAAAACCGAAGGAACGGTCTGTGTCGAGGTAAGATGGAGACATGAAAGTAGGCGTCCTTCAGGTCTATCGCTGCAAACCAATCCTGTGGCCGCACGCACTCGAAAATGCGTTTGGCCGTGAGCATCCTGAACGGCAGCCTGTGAAGGGAGCGGTTCAGGACGCGCAGGTCCGGGATCGGTCGTAACCCACCGGTTTTCTTGGGGACGATGAAGTACGGGCTGTAAAACCCCGACCTCATCTCGGCTGGAGGGACAGTCTCGATTGCACCCTTCGCCAGCAGGGTGGCAACCTCCGCTCGCATGATGGGGGCATTGCCACCGACCATAGTGAAGCGGACTCCGCTGAAACGGGGAGGAGACCGAGCGAACTGAATCGCATAGCCGCGCCTGATCGTTCGGGCGACCCAGCGGGACAGGCTGGGGAGCTCTAACCAAGCTGCCAGAAACTGAGCCAGCGGGGTCATGCGAATGACAGACGTCCCCCCGGAGGGGCAGCGAAGCGGAGTGACCGGCCCCGGCGAGGGTGGCATAGCGGCCCTGTGCGGGGGCGTGGTCAGGCTCCGCGCCCTGACAGAGGAGACCAGGGAAGGACCAGCGTTCCACGGGGGTCTGCTCTGCCAGGGGGCTGGCGACAGAGGGGGACGAGAGCGGTGTGGTCCGAAGACGGCACGCACTGTCGTCTGCGCCCTCTGGAACAGAGGGGGACAGGAGTGGCGAGGCCCGGAGGCGGCGCACACTGCTGTCCGAGAACTCTGTGACAGAGGGGGATGAGAGCGGCGAGGCCCGGAGGCGTCGCACACTGTCAGCCGGCTCTGTGTGCTCAGTGATGGAAGTGTTGGTTCTTTCTTTAACAGTTTTAGGGTACTGCCCACCCGTGGGTGAGCAGCGGGAAAACAAAAGATTCTCCCCCGGCCCTCCGCCGGGGGAAGGAGGGGGCCTGCAACCACCTCCTGGGGAAGAACCGGGACCATCACTGAGCAGCCCGTCTCAGGAGCACCGCTTAGCCTGGCGTTTAGCGGGGCGCGGGGCTGGAGAGGGCTGGGGCGCCTTCCTGCGGCCTCCTCCACGACGCGGCCTGGGAGCAGCGGGCCGTCGGGGCAGAATATGTTTGATAGCCTCAGACTGCTTCTGTGCGGTCGAGAACTGCTGGGCAAAGTCCTCGACCGTTCCGCCGAAGAGGCCGGCCTGGGATATGGGGGCGTCGAGCAGACGAGAGCGCTCGGCGTCCCGCATATCAGCCAGGTTCAGCCACAGGTGACGCTCCTGGACCACCGAAGTGGCCATCACCTGACCCAGGGAGCGTGAGGCCTCTTTCGTCGCTCGGAGAGCGAGGTCAGTGGCGGCACGCAGCTCATCAAAGAGCCCTGGGTCAGTCCCGCCCTCGTGCATATCTCTGAGCAGCTGGGCCTGGTAGACCTGTAAGGTGCTCATCGCATGCAGAGCGGCGGCCGCCTGTCCTGCAGCCTTGTAAGACTTCGCCACGAGGGAGGACGAAAGCCTACAGGCCTTGGACGGGTGCTTAGGATTACCACGATATGAAGCACTCTGAGGACACAATTGCATCGCAACAGAGCGTTCAACCGGGGGAACCCCAGTGTACCCACGGGCGACCGCCCCATCGAGGGGGGGAAAGGCGGAGAAAGCCGACGAACGTGCACGGGAGGTCAAGGGAGCCTTCCATGATTTCGTCAGCTCCTCATGCACTTCCGGGAAGAAAGGTATTGGGGTTGGCTGCGGCCGAGAGGCGGCAGCCGCGCCCAAAAACCAATCGTCCAGCCGCGAGCGCTCGGGGCAGGGTGGAGGGTTCCACTCGAGCCCGATGCTCGCGGCGGCTCGGGAGAGCATGGCGGTCATCTCGGGATCTGATACGGGCAACGCTGGAACTCCAGAAGGAGGCAACGCAGCCGCATCGTCACTTCCCGATGACTCTTGCCCACCTTGTGATGCCGCGATCGACATCGAGTCATCCTCTGGAGCGCCGAATGAAATACGCGGGGCATCAACGGATGGACCCGGTAAAATCACCGCGGCGCTCGCGGGTTGCAACACTACAGAGGGGGGCGTGGTCCGAGGACGTATCGTCGGATTTTTGTTCCACACCGTCACCCTCAAGTCACCCTGTCCACCAGCCGAAGTACCACCTCTCGAGGAGGGTGTAGATCGGGGTGTGGATGAGGGGACTCTCTCTCGAATGAGATCATTGAGTCTCGACCTTAGTGTTGCGATGGTCATGTTCCCACAGAAGGAACATGAGTCATCCACAAGCGCTGCTTTAGCGTGCTCTAAGCCCAGACACGCAAAGCAGCGATTGTGCCCATCAAAGGCAGACAGGAATCGACCGCACCCAGAAGAACACGGGCGAGACATCTTTAAAAAGACGTGCCACGTGCAGCTCTTTTAGAGAGGAAAAAAGCTCAGCGATGCTGAGGCGACCAGGGAGAGACACACCAACTGGCAGATCACTGCACAGACCGCAGGCAATGTGAACTCGCTGGATACCGCCGTCACACCAACACCGGAGAGCTCGCTCGTCTCGAAGAGAAGTCACTCATAACTCAGGATTTGGCTTGTGGAGTGAAGAGAGTTTCTTGGCTCCGAAGCGAAAACATGATCTGCCTTTGCCGGCGTTCCTCCTTTTATACCCACGCGGTGGGGCGGAGATACGCTATGCAAATTCCGCAGACCCATGGCATTTTCATTGCCATAGGCTCGTTTTGTAATACTCGAAGATGATTGGCTTTCTAGGCGAAATCCCCATTCTCCGTCACTCGACGTAACTCGGAGTGACTACGAAAGGGAACAACAAAACAACAACAACAAAAAAAAAACTACTGCTTCTCCACCATCCGCTCAAGAAGAGCAAACAGCCTGTTCATTCTCTCCCTGCTCTCTCGAGCTCTCCTCTCCTCTGCCACCCTTTGCAGAGCCATGTCTTCTCTAATTAAACTTAACATTTCCTCCTCATTGTCAGGAATCAATCAGACTCATTTCCATCCACCACTCAGAGATCACTCTCCCCGGAGTATGGTTTCTACCGACATTTCTGGGACATATTATCACCACTATTCAACAGAGTAACTATAGAAATTAAAACGTCATCCACCATACCCACACACATGAACACAGCAGCCATTACATTACTGCTAAAACCCCAAAAAGATCCAACTCACCCTTCTAGTTACCGACCTCTTTCACTATTGAATACTGACTTGAAAATCATTACCAAAGCACTAGCAACCAGAATAGAAACAGTCACCCCCACACTCATTCATCCAGATCAGACAGGCTTCATAAAAAATAGACACGCTACAGATAATGTCCGCAGATTTTTTAACCTATTCAATATATCACAAGAAAGACAACAGAAAACCATTATCATTTCACTTGATGCAGAGAAAGCTTTTGATAAGGTAAACTGGTCTTTTTTATTTAATACGCTTCACAAGTTTGGTTTTGGAGAGTCGTTTATCCACTGGATTAAAATACTGTACACATCACCCAGGGCCACCATCACCACTAATGGAATTACATCCCAGAGTTTCACATTGCATCAGGGCACCAGACAGGGATGCCCACTCTCGCCTTCCCTCTTTGCCATTTTCATCGAACCGCTCGCAGCAGCAATACGACAAAACATTATTATCAAATGAATTCAGGTAGACAATGTACAACACAAAATCAGTTTATATGCAGATGATCTCTTACTTTATTTACAGCACCCACAAGTATCACTTCAAGAAACGTTCAATATTATCAGCAGATTTTCCCCTTGTCTCACATTACACTATCAACTGGAATAAGTCAATTTTACTACCACTTTCAGATGATGTATGGGATTCTGGAGCTCAGGACACATCACTTTACCTTCACACAGGCAACATCAAGTACCTAGGGATTCAGATTTCCCCCAGGCTGTCAGAGCTTTTCAGCCTCAATTACACTCCACTCCTAAAGAAAATTGAAGACGAATACAAACGCTGCTCTAAACACCCACTTACACTCATCGAAAGAATAGCTGCTGTCAAAATGAAAACCCTACCCCAAATTAACTATCTTTTTTCTATGATCCCCATCACTCCTACAGATAAATGGTTCAAAACCCTTAATTCATTAACAACACAATTTTATTGGAAAAACAAAAAACCCAGAATATCACTCTCAACACTACAAAATAAAAAATCACATGGGGGGCTTGAGGCACCAAACTTCCATCACTACTTCTTGGCAAATCAATTACAGTACCTAGTTAAATGGATCAATTTACATAAGCATAAATACCCGTGGCTGGATTTGGAACAAAACCAATGCACATATATCCCAGTTGCAGACCTCCTCTTTCTCTCACAATCAATCAAGAAATCCAACATCTGCCAACCCATCACCATCTATTCGACTCTGACAGCCTGGTGGAAAACAAATCAAATCACAAAATCATCACTAGGATTAAATAAGCTAACCCCACTTTGGCACAACCCAGAATTCATGATACAGAACAAACTTCTTTATTTCCCCACATGGGCACAAAAAGGAATCACACAGCTTCACCACTTATTTGAGAACCACCATTTCATGTCATTTAACACACTCATACAGAAATATGGGGTTGGGAGGGAACAATTCCTTAAATATCAACAACTTAGACTTCTAATTAAAAATAAAACCACACTCGCCAACAATACATTACAACCTTCTCAGCTTATAGAAGAACTTATGAAAATTAATAACTTCAAAAAGTTAACCTCCCAGCTATATACAATGATTTCCAACCAAAACACAACAATAACACTCCCAACAACCAAATGGGAAACCGACCTGGCCGTCTCTCCCAAACCTGAGTACTGGGAACAAATTTGTAGGAACACATTTTTCATGACCAATAATACAAACCTGCAACTTATACAATATAAAGTCATTCACAGAACTCACATTACCCAAAGTAAAATGTTCAAAATGGGTCTACACAACACCGATATTTGTTCGCAATGCACTTTAGGTAGCATAGACGACTATTTGCACGCCATGTGGCATTGCCAACCAGTTCACTCTTTTTGGATTTCAGTCACTGAGACACTGTCCACCATCATGAGCTACAGAATCCCATTATCCCCAATAATTTGTCTCATAGGCGACATTTCTGAAATTCATATCTCACAAAAATATAGGAATCCGTTGCTCATCTCCCTAGCTGTCGCTAAGAAAGTAATCCTCCAAAATTGGAAATCAAAGAAATCTTGTCACATCAATCACTGGACAAATTTTATCTCAGAATATATCTCAATGGAGAAACACAATGCACACAGAAGTAAGCAAATATCAGCCTTTGAAGATATCTGGTTCCCATTCTTTACATTTTCGACATCTTGACATTTCTTAATATCGCACAAATATAACTATAAGCCGTGTACATTACCAGATATATTCCTCCCCCCTTCTGTTACTGCAGCTATCACTTCATACATACACATAGGCATACACTATCCACACTCATGCATAACATGTTTTCAAAACCCATTTTCCCTCAAACACCTTAATCGTGATCAACTAATGTAAATCTCAGATCAACAAGAAAAAAAAATTATAATAATTTGCTCAAGTTGTGTTTTTTTTTTGTTGTTGTTTGTCTGTCACCTTGTCGTGCCCTATGTTACGTGTTACACTCTGTACATGGTGCTATAATCCCCCCTTCACTTATGTACCCAGGGTCTCACTAAATGGAGTGAATAGTTACGCACTATATATAAATGTATTGTTTGTATTGTAAAATATTGCATATATATATATTTTTTGCTTTATTAAAAATAAAGTTGTCCTCCGAAGAGGGGGGGTGGTGGCGGGCAAAAAAAATAAATATAAAAAAAATAAATCGTAATATTAGCAGTTTTGCCTCAAACCACCTGACAAATTAAGCCATGTAATGGTGATGAAGGAGTTCAGATGAAGTTTATAAGAAAGAAAAACTTGTGACTTTTAACTCTGGTTTCGCTAGGTATTGAAGTAAATGAAAACATAATACTTACATTTAAATGTGAATTTGACGTCATCCACCATACTCTCGGCCGCCATTTTTTTCAAATAAAAATGCTGTTGTCACCGGCGCGCAATGGCTTATGGGGTAGGATAGACCGGTAAGGATCCATTTATGTATCCTCTCTTTCACGGGGAAACGAAGGGTGCATTTGGCGTCGCTTTTGAATCAGGGTAGCCTTCGTCGCGCCGCGATGACGCAACCGGCCTTCAAATACGGCCTTCGGAGGATGCAGAATTGAATTGGGACGTCCTTCGTCGCGCCGCTGTGACGCATTCGGCCTTCAAATACGGCCAAGCGGCCTTCAAATACGGCCTTCGGAGGATGCAGCCTTCACATTGGGACACAGCTGTTTTCTTTTGTCTTCCGGTCTGTATTTTCACAGCGATCCTGCGTATTTATAAATAAACGGCTCGTTTTAAAATCTTCCCTGTCTACTGACATTTGTTAAGACATCTGCTTTAAACATTACAATCCTCATGATAACTTTCGTTAACTTTACATTAAGTAAATCCACTTCAAAAGCTAATTACTCCTGGACAGCAATGCCATAGAAATATACAGAACGACCGCCTAAACGGAAGTTCAAAGACAATATTCTAAAGATGGCGCCGCCCTTGTTTCTCTGGCGCATAAGGTCTATAGCAATGAATGAATCAAATTGTTCGTCAGTGAGACTACACTGCACTGTCTGATGCGATACTGTAGTAGATGGTTGCATAGTTAGAATTTTCTCCCTGATATTATCAATCTTGTCATTACAAGATCATTACTGCTGTGCTGCTTAGAAACATCTGGGCTTGAAGCTTTATTTTTCTTTAGTTTAGCCACAGTTTCAAATAAATACCTAGGGTTTTGTTTATTTTCTTCTAATAGGGTTGACAAATAAGCAGATCTAGCCGTTTTTAAGGCCTCTCTGTATGCAATCATGCTCTCTTTCCATGAAATCCAAAATACCTCTAGTTTTGTTTTCTTCCAGTTGCGCTCCATTTTTCTGGCTGCTCTCTTAAGGGCCTGAGTGTGCTCGTTGTACCATGACGTCGGAATATTTTCTTTAATCTTCTTTAAGAGCAAAGGAGCAACTGTGTCTAAAGTCAGGGCTGCCAACTTTTGAGTTCAGCTTAGAGTGAGATTTGGGGGGGGGGGGGGGGGGGGGCTTGGGTCATGGGGGAGGGGCTTATTGAGGGCGTGTCTTGGTATGGGAAAAAATACAAACACAAAATCCTTGCATTAGCAGAAGTGTATTAAGTATTGATTGTCAAATATTTGGTATCTGTACAGATTTTCTTGGGAGATTTACATTACATTTAATTTTCACAAGCATTTTACAGAAATAGGATTAACATGTGATTAACATGTTCACAGATTAACATGTGCTCTATTGTAAGTGCTAGTGGCTGATTTTGCAGCCTTAATCATTGATTTGGATGGCTCCCACTTGAAGCATGGCTCCAAGTCTGCCATCTTGATTGCCATTAGAGATGACAGTGTTCCCTCCAGGGCCAGGCTGTTTCTAGTTTTTGTTTTGTTTAATCCCACCAGCGAAAATACCCGCTCTGCATCAGCATTGGAGTGTGGCAAGACTAACACCAATTTAGCAATGGTGGAGAGTCTCTCAAACCTGCCCACCCCTGTCACCTGTAAAATATGGACAACATGGTTATGTTACACCTTTAATAAATTCAGAAAGTCACTGAACATGGGTTTTTAAAGTAGACAAAAAAAAAAGGTTTCTAACCTTGTGTTTTAAACTTGCCATATTGGCCCAGAAGCCCTCAATGTCTGGGTCTGCTTCCAATCTAGGCAAAGGCATAGTCTGATAGTCTAGGAACTCTTCCCCCAGTGCATCATGTTCCTGTGGGCTGTGATAAGGGAGAAGATGGACATACCTTTTTTGAAGAGAAAGAAGTGTAGAGTTAGACAATTGCACACACTGCATATAAGATATACTTTAGTTCAAAATGTAATGTGAAAATGAGTAGTTGTTTAGAACAGAGCAAGTTTGTATGCATTGTTAATATCTGGAAAAAATCTTCTATCTGGAAGAAATTAATCTATACATTTTACCTCTCCACAAAGTAAAGGGCATCCTCCACCCCACATTCTGCCCTCTGCCTCACATCCACAAATCTGGCATGATTCAGCAAGGGTTCTCTCAGAGGCAGCTTTTGTAGGGCATACTCTACGGCTCTCATCAAGAACTTCAGAGCTGCAGTTTGGAATTTGTCCACTTGATGGGCTGTGATGTCCCCGGCATCAAGTAGATGGTTGAGCCTAGCCCTGGTGGTGAAGCTGACACTCAGTTTGTTTCCTATTAGAAATGCAAAAACATAATAAAAAAACACCTACATACACACCTTTCCTAGAGCTTCATCTTAGTCGTTTATAGTCATTATAGTTCTGAAAGAAAATATATTACATATAGTCTAGATATCGACGTATCGACTAACAGAGGTTTCACGCCAAGGAGCCAGTCATCTTCAAGTACTACTTCGAGTGCATCCACTTCCGTATTTATACCCGCGCAGTGGGGGTGGAGTGTGTGATGCAAATCATGCACGCCAATTCTATTGGGTCGTTTTCAATAGTACTCGAAGATGACTGGCTCCCTGGCGTGATCCCATCAACTACGTCGAACGTGGGCGACTGAAGACTGAAATGGAGTTGTTGGAGATTTATCTTTTTCTTTGTGTCAAAAAATATGAGTCTACAATTAATTACTTTATTGTATTTAATTATTGTACATAGAAAAAAAAGAAAGTGTGTTCAGACGTTTTACTGTTAATATACATTCTTAATGTTATGGTACATTAAATTACAATTACCAGGCAGATGGTTTTCCTTATCCACATATGGGATGGCCTCAGGCTTGTGATGGGACTGTAGTTCTGTGGGAAAGATGAACTTAGAGCAGAGCTTGCGGATGAATTTAATCATCTGAAATATATATTCAAGAAAGAATTATCTCACCCAAATATTACATTAGTGCAACCTGAAAGGCAAAATACTGGCTTCCATCCCTTCAAGATATACCTCATCTTGCAATAAAAATATAGATGGATTTTCTCTCTGGAGGAGGAGATTCAGAGAGGTGAAGACTGGTATGGTGGCCTGGTAGAAGAGGAGTTACACTTCAGTCATGGGATCTGAAAAGGCTCCCCATAGCCTCTTCAATCTTGCAGACCTGCCAACCTGTACGCATTTTGCGTAGGGGATATGCATTTTGACCTCAAAGTACGCTGGTAAGATTTGTCACTATAAACTACGCAAAAACCTGGTGACGCTTCTGTGCACGCGCAGTCCTCAAATCAAGCAACAGCAAAAGGAGAAGAGTTCGACCAATCATAGCGCTGGGTTCATTCCCCAAATAGCAAGGGAGGAAGATTGACAGTTTATTAAATACGCTCAGTTTATTAAATGTCTCTTGCAAACTATGAAGGGACAATGAATCAATACACTCATTGCTGAACCCAGGGCCGGCGCGTGCTATGTAGCCCATGTTTTCGCTTCGGAGCCAAGAAACTTCTCTTCACTCCACAAGCCAAATCCTGAGTGTCAGTGACATCATCTTCTTCGAGACGAGCGAACTCTTCGGTGTTGGTGTGACGGCGGTACCCAGCGAGTTTCACATTGCCTGCGATCTGAGCAGTGATCTGCCAGCTGGTGTGTCTCTCCCTGGTCGCCTCAGCATCGCTGAGTTTTTCTCTCTAAAAGAGCTGCACGTGGCACGTCTTTTTAAAGATGTCTCGCCCGTGTTCTTCTGGGTGCGGTCGATTCCTGTCTTCCTTTGATGGGCACAATCGCTGCTTTGCGTGTTTGGGCTTAGAGCACGCTAAAGCAGCGCTTGTGGATGACTCATGTTCCTTCTGTGGGAACATGGCCATCGCAACACTTAGGTCGAGACTCAATGATCTCATTCGAGAGAGAGTCCCCTCATCCACACCCCGATCTACACCCTCCACGAGAGGTGGTACTTCGGCTGGTGGACAGGGTGACGTGAGGGTTACGGTGTGGAACAATCCGACGATGCGTCCTCGGACCACGCCCCCCTCTTCAGTGTTGCAACCCGCGAGTGCTGCAGTGATTTTACCGGGTTCATCTTCTGATGCCCCGCGTATTTCATTCGGCGCTCCTGAGGAGGACTCGATGTCGATCGCGGCATCACAAGGCGGGCAAGAGTCATCGGGAAGTGACGATGCGGCTGCGTTGCCTCCCTCTGGAGTACCAGCGTTGCCCGTATCAGATCCGGAGATGACGGCCATGCTCTCCCGGGCCGCTGCGAGTATCGGGCTTGAGTGGAACCCTCCGCCCTGCCCTGAGCGCTCGCGGTTGGATGATTGGTTTTTGGGTAGGGCTGCCGCCTCACGGCCACAGCCAACCCCAATGCCATTCTTCCCGGAAGTGCATGAGGAGCTGGCGAAGTCATGGAAGGCTCCCTTGACCTCCCGTGTACGTTCGTCAGCTTTCTCCGCCTTTCCCCCCCTCGATGGGGCGGCCGCCAATGGGTACACTGGGATTCCCCCGGTTGAACGCTCTGTTGCCATGCAACTATGTCCTCAGAGTGCTTCATCTCGTGGTACTCCTAAGCACCCGTCCAAGGCCTGTAGATTCTCGTCCACCCTCGTGGCGAGCCGCCGCTCTGCATGCGATGAGCACCTTGCAGGTCTACCAGGCCCAGCTGCTCAGAGATATGCACGAGGCGGGGACTGACCCGGGGCTCTTTGATGAGCTGCGTGCCGCCACTGACCTCGCTCTCCGAGCGACGAAAGTGGCCTCACGCTCCCTGGGTCAGGTGATGGCCACCGCTGTGGTCCAGGAGCGTAACTTGTGGCTGAACCTGGCTGATATGCGGGACGCTGAGCGCACTCGTCTGCTCGACGCCCCCATATCCCAGGCCGGCCTCTTCGGCGGAGCGGTTGAGGACTTTGCCCAGCAGTTCTCAACCGCACAGAAGCAGTCTGAGGCTATTAAACATATTCTGCCCCGACGGCCTGCTGCTGCCTCCACCCTGCCGTCGGTACAGAAGTCTCAGCCTGCTCGCCGCCGAGGGCGCCCTCCTGTAGCTCCCTCCCCTCCCGCACGGCCCCAGCAGCAGCCTTCACCCGGGCTGCGTCGTGGAGGAGGCCGCAGGAAGGCGCCTCAGCCCTCTCCAGCCCTGCGCCCCGCTAAACGCCAGGCTAAGCGGCGCTCCTGAGACGGGCTGCTCAGTGATGGTGTCGGTTTTTCCCCAAGAGGTGGTTGCAGGCCCCCTCCTTCCCCCGGCGGAGGGCCGGGGGAGAATCTTTTGTTCTCCCGCTGCTCACCCACGGGTGGGCAGTACCCTTTCATGGTTAAAGAAAGAACCGATACACCTATCACTGAGCACACAGAGCCAGATGACAGTGCGCAACGCCCCCAGGCCTTGCCGCTCTCATCCCTCTCTGTCACAGAGTTCTCGGACCGCAGTGTGCGCCGCCTCCGGGCCTCGCCACTCCCGTCCCCCTCTGTTCCAGAGGGTGCGGATGTCAGTGTGTGCCGTCTCCGGACCTCACCATTCTCGTCCCCCTCTGTCGCCAGACCCCTGGCAGAGCAGACCCCCGTGGAACGCTGGTCCTTCCCTGGTCTCCTCTGTCAGGACGCGGAGCTCAACCGCGCCCCCGCCCTGGGCCGCTATGCCACCCACGCCTGGGCCAGTCACTCCGCTTCGCTGCCCCTCCGGGGGGACGCCTGTGGTTCGCATGACCCCGCTGGTTCAGTTTCTGGCAGCTTGGTTAGAGCTCCCCAGCCTGTCCCGCTGGGTCGCCCGAACTATCAGGCTCGGCTATGCGATTCAGTTCGCACGGTCTCCTCCCCGCTTCAGGGGAGTTCGCTTCACTATGGTCGGTGGCAATGCCCCTATCATGAGAGCGGAGGTTGCTACCCTGCTGGCGAAGGGTGCAATCGAGACTGTCCCTCCAGCCGAGATGAAGTCAGGGTTTTACAGCCCGTACTTCATTGTCCCCAAGAAGACCGGTGGGTTACGGCCGATCCCTTCACAGGCTGCCGTTCAAGATGCTCACAGCCAAAGGCATTTTCGAATGCGTACGGCCACAGGATTGGTTTGCAGCGATAGACCTGAAGGACGCCTACTTTCATGTCTCCATTTTACCTCGACACAGACCGTTTCTCCGGTTTGCTTTCGAGGGGCAGGCATACCAGTACGCGGTTCTCCCATTCGGGTTGGCTCTGTCTCCTCGCGTCTTTACGAAGGTCGTCGAGGCAGCCCTTGTTCCCCTACCCGAACACGGGGTTCGCATCCTGAATTATCTCGACGACTGGCTAATATTAGCACACTCTCGGGATCAGGTTTGCGAGCACAGAGACCTAGTGCTCCGGCACCTAGCCCGTCTGGGCCTTCGGGTCAACTGGGAGAAGAGCAAACTCTGCCCCGTACAGCGGATCTCTTTTCTCGGTATGGAGATCGACTCGGTCGCCATGTCGCACACTCACTGCTGGCTTGTCTTCGACAGTTCGATGGCAAGAGTGCGGTCCCACTGAAATTGTTTCAGAGGCTCCTGGGGCATATGGCATCTGCAGCCGCGGCAACGCCGCTCGGATTGCTTCATATGAGACCGCTTCAACTGTGGCTTCGCGATCGAGTCCCGAGGTGGGCATGGCATCATGGCACGCTCCGAGTCCCAGTGACTCCGACCTGCCGTCAGACCTTCACCCCGTGGAGGAACCTCAGTTTTCTACGGGCCGGAGTTCCCCTAGAACGAGTTTCCAGGCATGTTGTTGTCTCCACAGATGCCTCTTCCATGGGCTGCATGTCAATTGCCTCGAGTTGCTGGCAGTACGCCTTGCCCTGCACCGTTTTCGCACGTTGCTCGAGGGTCGACACGTACTAGTCCGTTCAGACAATACCGCGACTGTAGCGTACATCAACCGTCAGGGTGGTCTACGAGTCAGAAGCACCTGAGGTCCCTTCGTGCTATCTACATTCCGGGAGATCGGAACTTTGCAGCCGACGAGCTGTCACGGTTTCGGCCCATCTCCGGCGAATGGCGACTCCATCCCCAGTCGGTCCAGCTGATTTGGGACCAGTTCGGGGACGCACAGATAGACCTGACCTCCCACGACTCGTCCAATTGCGCCCTGTATTACTCCCTGACCGAGGGTACGCTCGGCATGGATGCACTGGCGCACAGCTGGCCGCGGGGCCTACGCAAATATGCGTTTCCCCCAGTGAGCCTTCTCGCACGAACCCTGTGCAAGATCAAGGAGGACGAGGAGCAGGTCATTCTGGTTGCGCCGTACTGGCCCACCCGGACCTGGTTCTCCGAACTGATACTCCTCGCGACAGCACCTCCTTGGCCAATTCCTCTGAGGAAGGATCTCCTTTCTCAGAGACGGGGCACCCTCTGGCACCCTCGACCCGATCTTTGGAGACTCCACGTGTGGCTCCTGGACGGGACGAGGCAGGTTTGAGTACCCTGCCACCAGCGGTGGCGGCTACCATCACTTCCGCTAGAGCATCGTCCACGAGACATGTTTATGCGTTGAAGTGGAACCTCTTCGTCAACTGGTGCTCTTCTCGCCGAGAAGACCCCAGGAGATGCTCGATCAGTGTCGTGCTTTCCTTCCTGCAAGATGGGTTGGAGCGAAGGCTGTCTCCCTCCACCCTGAAGGTGTATGTGGCCGCTATCGCCGCATATCACGAAGCAGTTGAAGGTAAGTCTCTAGGGAAGCACGACCTGATTGTCAGGTTCCTGAGAGGAGCGAGGAGACTGAATCCTCCTCGCCCTCCTCTCGTTCCCTCTTGGGACCTCTCAGTGGTGTTAAATGCCCTGCAGAGGGCTCCCTTTGAGCCTCTGCAATCAGTGGAGCTTAAGTTCCTGTCAATGAAGACAGCGCTCCTGGTTGCATTGGCCTCCATCAAGAGGGTAGGGGACCTGCACGCATTCTCCGTTGACGAAGCGTGCCTGGAATTCGGGCCGGCTTACTCTCACGTGATCCTGAGACCCCGGCCTGGATATGTGCCCAAGGTTCCCACCACTCCCTTCCGGGACCAGGTGGTGAACCTGCAAGCGCTGCCCCCGGAGGAGGCAGACCCAGCCTTGGCATTGCTCTGTCCAGTACGCGCTCTCCGTGCCTACGTAGACAGGACGCAGTGTTTCAGGACCTCAGACCAGCTCTTTGTCTGTTATGGTGGGAGACTGAAGGGAAAGGCTCTCTCAAAGCAGAGGTTGTCTCACTGGATAGTGGACGCCATTGCTTTGGCTTACCAACAGCAAGGCCGACCGTGCCCCCTTGGTGTGACAGCCCACTCCACCCGGAGTGTGGCTTCCTCTTGGGCTCTAGCGCATGGCGCCTCGCTGGCAGACATCTGTAGAGCTGCAGGCTGGGCGACACCGAACACATTCGCCAGATTCTATAATCTCCGAGTGGAGCCAGTGTCCTCTCATGTACTCGCTTCAACCAGCTGGTACCGGACCCGCTCAGGTGTCTTCGCTAGGCGTGCTGCGTCATATTTCCTCTGAGATATGCTCCCCAGTGTACCTTGGTATTCCTGTGTTTAGTAGGACTCCTTCGTCCGTGCCAGTATCACGACAGGGGGTTCAGACTTTCGCAGGGCACTGGAAGACAGCTGTGAAGGTGGCGTGATTACACGGGGACCCCCATTCTCCGTCATCCGACGTAACTCGGAGTGACTACGAAAGGGAACGTCTCGGTTCCTGAGTAGGGAACGGAGACATTACGTCTCCCTGGCACTTCCGCTGTACTGCTGGGTAGACGCCTGAGTTCAGTCTCGGCTCCTCAGCGAAGACATGATCTGCCTTTGCCGGCGTCTCTCCTTTTATACCCACGCGGTGGGGCGGAGATACGCTATGCAAATTCCGCAGACCCATGGCATTTCATCGCCATTGGCTCGTTTTATAATACACGAAGATGATTGGCTTTCTAGGCGAAACCCCCATTCTCCGTCATCCGACGTAACGTCTCCGTTCCCTACTCAGGGTTACATACGTAACCGAGACGTTTTTCTGTAAAATTATTGATGCTATTGAATTTCGTTGTCCAATGTTTACAGCTGCATTGTCCACAGAGAGGCCAACACAGTTGCACCATGGAATACAATTTTCTTGTAATTGTCCATCAATCTTTTGGAAGATAAGCTCTGCTGTGCCACATCTCGTCCCGCTTGTTGTGCACATATCAAGGAACCGATGGTCTACCTTGTTCACATCAAACACACGCACAGTAAGGGGGTTCATCTTTTCTCTTCCTGCATTGTCAAAATAATTTGCTCATTAACTTAGGGAAAACCAAACAACATAGTAAAAGCAGCTCACATTCTTCAAAAATATGGCAATAACTCAGTGGATACCATGATGTAAATGCATTTCTTTCCTACCTGTGTCATTTGAGCCATCTGTAATGAGGGTGTATGGATTTTTCTCTCATCAGCATTACCAGTGCGTTTTTGAAATGTGCTTGATTTATTATACAGGCGGTCTTGGTTCTTGCACATTTGTACTCCTGTGCGGTTGCAGAATCTTTGAAACACTCTTTCATGAGTGGTCTAAGATGATCTGTGACAGCCAGTGGTATGTTATGGTTTGCAAGCATCACAGCAATTTTTAATTCTGCCCTCCTTGTCTGCAAAATACAGTTGCATTGATGTCAAGTAGAATTCAATAGACCAGGGGTGCCCAACCCTGCTCCTGCCGATCGACTGTCCTGCACAGTTTATCTCCAACCCTAATTAAACACACCTGCCTTTAATTTTCAAGTGATCCTGAAGACCTTAATTGGTTGCTTCAGATCCTGAAGACCTTAATTGGTTGCTTCAGGTGTGTTTGATTAGGGTTGGAGATGAACTGTGCAGGACAGTCGATCGGCAGGAGCAGGGTTGGGCACACCTGCAATAGACACATGCCATATAAAAATCCAAAACTCTTTAGGAAATAAGATTATGTAAACAGTCATCATTACCCTCCACAATATAAACATAACACCACTGTGCATTACAAACCTTTATTTCTTGAGCAGTCATTGCCCCGACAGATGGAAGTGGCACTGAGTACTGCTGAATTCCACTGCTGGATTGCAGTGCCTTCTGTTTTTCCTGATGGCCTTTGCTGTTTATGTGCCTAGTAACATCTGCTATTCCCTGGTGACAGCAAGCATTTTCTATCCTACATACAGAGCACCAATAATGTGTACTTAGTGTCCCCTTTGTTATGAATGGCCATTTTTCTGACCATTCATTTTTAAAGGAGCATCGATAGGACGCAGCTCCACTCTGGGCTTTAATCTTTTGGCCTGGTCTCTCTTCTTTATCTGAGGGCTCAACTGTCTCCTGCTCTAAAATCTCAGATAGACTTTCATGTTCCTCCTGTGTCTCTTCCTGCTGCTTCTCAGGGTCACAGGATTTCTTGGAAGGCTGATAAGCTGCCCACATTGATACAAGCGTTCTTTTCTTACCTGTCCCTGACACTTTAGATAACATCCTATAACAGAAAATTCAAATTTATCCATACTGACACCACCACCAGTCAAATATCTGGACATGATTGATGAGTTGTGATTAATAAAATCATTTTAATATGAGATGTCGTTGACTTGACATTCTGTTCTTAGAAAACAATAATTAAAATTAACTACTAGGCATGTCCAGATATTTGTCATCTGGAAATGCTTTTGTACTGTTTTTTACGATAAAGTTATGTAAAATAACTGCTCAGTGCTGCAAAACAAACAACTCTGCTAATACTAACTTAATTATATAAACTATATAACAGCATAGGCCTATTAGTTACTAGCCTAAACTGGACGGAGACAAGGAGCGCCCTGTAACTCACTGACCTGCCTGCGTTCACAATTCACACGGTGCAGATGGGAGGGAGAACGGCTGACTACACAGTTCATGGGAATAAATTGTGTATTTCCCTCACAATTGTCACAAAAAACTCACACACTGTCTGTCTGGTCTCTCTGCCCGTTGCTTTGCGAGATCATGTGGCGCGATTTTTTCCCTCACTGCTGCACGAGTGTCTGCGTGAGAATATGGGGGTGTGGCGTGAGAATTGGGTCAATTGCGTGAGTCTCACGCTGAAAGCGTGAGAGTTGGCAGCCCTGCTAAAGTGCTGGAAAAGAGAGAGTTAAAAGTTTCTGTCGCAATATCGAGTTCTTCTAAGCTATCTGGGATGCTGAGATGATGAAACTGATCAGGAAGATTATTAATAAAGCATTCTTTAGTGGCAGAAGTGATAGGTCTAACATATTTGTAACACGGAGTCGGCTTTGCAGCCTTGGTTAAATGAAGTTTACACGAAACTAGATAATGATCTGAGATGTCATTGCTCTGCTGCAGAATTTCAACAGCATCAACATTGATTCCATGTGATAATATTAGATCTAGAGTATGATTACGACAATGAGTAGGTCCTGATACGTGTTGTCTAACTCCAATAGAGTTAAGAATGTCTTTAAATGCCAATCCCAATTTTTTTTTTTTATTATCTACATGTATATTAAAATCACCAACAATTAGGACTTTATCTGCAGCCAGTACTAACTCTGATAGAAAGTCAGCAAATTATTTGATAAAGTCTGTATGGTGCCCTGTATACAGTAGCCAGCACAAATCTCAAATGTGATTTATCATTTACACTAGATATTGTTACATTAAGCACCAACACTTCAAAATAATTATATTTGAAACTAGACTTCTTAGTCATTTTGAAAATATTACTATAAATTACAGCAACACCTCCCCCTTTGCCTTTCAGACGAGGTTCATGTTTATATCCGTAATCTTGGGGGGTGCACTCATTTAAAGTAATGTAATCGTTTGGTTTTAGCCAGGTTTCTGTCAAACACAGCACATCTAGGTTATAGTCTGTAATCATATCATTAATAATAAGTGCTTCTGAAGTAAGGCATTGAATATTCAGCAGCCCGAGTTTTATAATTTGTTCATTTGTATTAAATCTGTTTTTTATTTGTTGAACATCAATTAAATTTTTAACCTTGGATGGGTTTGGACGTTTTTTGTATTTCCTAATTCGGGGAACAGACACAGTCTCTATATGATGATATCTAGGTGAAAGAACCTCTATGTGATGGGATTTATCTGACCTTGGTGACGTGAGACAGCTGGCAGACGGTCGGTTCAGGCAGTTTGTCTGCTTCCTGACCTGAGCCCCAGATTGTCATGTTTGAGCTCTAAGACTATGTGCCATATTACTAGAGAGAAGAGCAGCACCATCCCAGGAGGGATGAATACCATCTATTTTCAACAGGTCAGGTCTGCCCCAAAAACTTTTCCAATTGTCTATGAATTCTATATTATTTTGCGGACACCACTTAGACAACCAGCCATTGAGTGATGACAATTTGCTAACTATCTTATCACTCCTTCGAACAGGGAGGGGGCCAGAGCAAATTACAGTGCCTGACATCATACTTGCGAGTTTACAAACCTCTTTAACATTAATTTTAGTGATCTCCGACTGGCGAAGTCGAACATCATTAGTGCCGACATGAATAATAATCTTAGAGAATTTACGATTAGCATTAGCCAGCACTTTTAAATTTCCTTTGATGTCAGGCGCTCTTGCTCCCGGCAAAAATGTGACTATGGTGGCTGGTGTCTCTATTTTCACGTTCCGTGTAATAGAATCGCCAATAACTAGGGCACATTCAACAGGATTCTCAGTGGGTGTTTCACTGAGTGGGGAGAATCTTTTTGAGAAAAGAAAGCATCAAATAGATGCTGATGGACAGTGAAAGAAAGTTGTTGTAAAGTGGAGTAGGGAGAACATCTTTCAGTATTACTGGACCAGTGTACAGGAGAAACTGCCTAAACTCTGTAGCTTTCCAACGATCCAATTCCGAGAGTGACCTTGGCTTTCGCATAAACTCAGAAGGTATGTGCTTTGACATCCCTACAAGTTTTTCTAAGATGGCTTTTATCTTAAGGGAGCTCTTTCTGTATTTTAGGTCGCCTTTGGTCCAAAAGTTAAGCATCTTCCTTGTCACACCTAAACAAACAACATGCATGTAGTCCAGCACAAATTGTGTGACTATTCCCAAATGTAATGTGGTGAGTATTGAGTGACCTCTGTGATGATTTTCAGCACGAAGTTCAGCAAATTAATCATCTGTTCTCCGGGTGGCATGTGTTTCGGGAAACGTAATTTTTGTCCCACATTGGATCCCTCCTGCGTGCAGCAATCACAACAACTATAGCCTCCATGTCCCTTTGTTTGCTTTAAGAATGATCGTGCTGGAGTATCGGAAATAAAGCCGTCCAGGGACAGATGAAACATCCTCTCATCGACAGTGAAACCTTGTTCTAGAGTGGAATCCTCCTCAGCAAAGTCTTGAAGATATTGGTTTGGATTGTGTGGTTTGCTGTTTCCACAAAAGACACCTATAACAAATGGATCCCTTTCAAAGGGAAATTTTCCTAAAATTGGCCAAAGTTACTTCTGAGAGCTTTTAAATAATGGCAGTCCATCTACATTCACCTGCAATTTGATTGTGACAGTTTGTGACAGCAATATAATATAAAAAATATAATAATATTTTCTGCTTTATTGTGCGATTGGAAGGCACATCAAATCACAATCTAAAGCCATATGCACCTATTTTTTAAACACATTTTCCCTAATTTACTCGTCATATAAAAAAAACCTATTTAAAGACATTATAAAAACCCATAGGGAATCTCGAACCGGTGATGAGTCTTCCGGGTTTTGACGTCACGACTGCAGCACACTATCCATTTCCTGGCTGGAGATGTGTAGGCTAAATGTAATATCTTGATGATAACAAACTCTTATCTGTCTTCTTCCAGATGAGACTACAATCATGCATACAATCAGACTACAATCATGCATGTAGTCCAAAAGTTTCGTGAACTGTAGGGATTCTTATTTAGTAAATGTCTTTAGTTTGAGTTCAAAAGGGTGCAGGACACGACAGGTTAGTTGTCAACAGATCAAAATAATTGTTAATATTGTGTAGTTTAGTGCATTTAATGTCAAACTTAAATTTGCTGACATTTTTCCTTTGTATGTCTTTGCTTGAGAAAAACATGCATGTACTGTACCTGATATATATCCAAATTATTAGGACGGTAAAAAAAGCTGTCAAAGTCTCAACTTTTTACAATTGGAGAACAAGTAAATTTGAAGCAACTTGCTTGGTTTCATTCATTTCAGAGGGCTAACAGCAATATAATAATAATATTATAAACTATTAGCCATTTAAACGAGACACCCCTCGCTGCAGACTGTAGCGTGGTGACGTCACGTATTCACGTCACGTATGTGTTACCACGCATGCGCAAAGTATGACTATCGTCATTTAATACGCAGTTCGTTTTAATCACCTCCGGCGATAGATTCAATGGCAGTAAGTCAATAAGCATTATTTATGCTGTTTTAACAATTGTGATTTTGTGTTAACGGCTTTTAATTGTAAGAGATGCCATAGAGCAGGGATGGGCAACTCCGGTCCTTTAGAAAAACTGTCCTGCAGAGTTTAGCTCCAACCCTGACAAAAATTATTGGTTGGAGCTAAACTCTGCAGGACAGTGGCCCTCGAGGACCGGAGTTGCCCATCCCTGCCACAGAGCATCAATGTTTTAGATTTAAAAAAAGTTATGACATGTTTTATGATGTTTTAAAAATGACAGGGTTTCAGCGAGTCTTAAAATATGTAAAAGTCTTAATTTGCCTTTAAACAGATTAAGGCTTGGAAGATGTCTTCAAATAGAGCAGAAAGACTTACATTAATGAAGACATGTAGTTAATTTGTAATTTGTATGATCAGTATCAGATCATACTATAAAAGTTACATTCCTGAATGTATTGTGTGTACTGTAAGTTATGTTAAATAAATTTGTGGTAAAATAAATTAAAAAGTAATGGAGTTGAACATTGTATTTTGCTAAAATAAAACTAATTGTGATTCTCCTTAGTTTTTTATCATTTAGAGAGCATATTAATGTATTGAGTTCCCTACAATTTATTCAAGAAATTTTCTTTACTCTTAAAAAGGTGTTAAAGGAAATCTTAAATTGACCTTCATGTGACTGGCAGAAACCCTGTAAATGTCAGATATAGAATAAAGCAAACCTTAACTTGATTGTTGATGTTGTTTTCTAGATGGATGTGGGTGTCCTTAAAAAAGGTGAAAGCTTTAAAATAAATCAATGCAGCTCATGTTGTGATAAATATCACTGTCCATTCTGTGAGACCTGGGTCTACAAACCAAGGGAGTTTTACAGTGTTGTCACTGTGCTGTCTGTGCAATCTATCTATCTGTTCTTCCTATTTATCTGTCTGTCTATCTATCTATCTATCTATCTATCTATCTATCTATCTATCTATCTATCTATCTATCTATCTATCTATCTATCTATCTATCTATCTATCTATCTATCTATCTATCTATCTATCTATCTCTATTTGCCTGCCTGTCATGTCTATCTGTGTCTGATAGACTGTATTGCCTTCAAAACCTTCAGCTTGAAAACTACTTCAAGCTTTTAAAACTATTTCAAAATTTCAGGCTATATTTCTCAAGCCAACCTAAAGTTTGTCTTGACAAACTATTTTTAACTAGTTTGTTGTTCATAAACAAAGTAAGTCTCTTAGGTTCTTTACTGACGAAGCCAATAACACTCAATATTTTTGTCTAACATCTTCCTGTAATATGTTTAAAATATTTAAAAAATAAATTCCTTGTATGACTCTATACTATGTTAATGCCTTTCTTTAAAATGATTCAATATTGTTCCCTTTCGTTGTCACTCCGAGTTACGTCGGATGACGACGAAATGGGGTTTCGCTTAGAAAGCCTATCAACTTCGAGTATTACAAAACGAGCCAATGGCAAAGAAATGCCATGGGTCTGCGGAATTTGCATAGCGTAGCTCCGCCCTACCTCGTGGGTATAAAAGGAGGACGCCGGCAACATGCAGATATGTTTTCGCTTCGGAGCCAAGTTTATTCTTCTCTCCACAAGCCATCTCTGAATTGTCAGCTTTACAAACGAGTACCTCGAGTGTTGGTGTGACGGCGAGCTCGTGCTTCCTGCTTATCTCTGCAGTGGTTTGTCAGACAGCGCGTGTCTCCCCGTGTGCTTCAACACTTGAGTTTTCTCTCACAAAAAGAGCTCGCACGCGGCACGTCTTTTTAAAGACGGCTCGCCCGTGCATTTCAAAAAAAAAAAAAATGAATGGTGCGGCAGCTTGGTATCGGACTCTGATGGGCACGAGCGTTGTCTAGTATGTTTGGGCTTGATAATGCTAGAGCAGCGCTCGTGGATGACTCATGTTTTCTCCGTGGGAACATGACCATCGCGTCATTAAGGTCGAGACTCGGTGAACTCACATGAGTGAGAGTCCCCTCATCCACCCCCCGATCTTCGGCTGGTGGCCAGGGTGACCTGAGGGTTACGGTCTGGAACAAGGCGCCGACTATGTGTCCGCGACCCCAGCCCCACTCTTCAATGACGGTGCCCGCTAGTGAACAGGTGATTCCCACGGGTCTACCCCCTGGTGGCCCGTGTGTTTCATTTGAAGCTACAGAGGATGATACTATGTTTGTAGCAGCTTCACAAGGTGGGTTTGATTTTCCTGGAAGTGACGACTCGTCACAGCTGCCACCTTCTGGTGCATACGGCTGTGCCTGAGTCTGATCCGGAGATGACGGCCATGCTTTCCCGGGACGATTGGTTTTTGGGTAAGGCTCCGCCCTACCTCGTGGGTATAAAAGGAGGACGCCGGCAACATGCAGATATGTTTTCGCTTCGGAGCCAAGTTTATTCTTCTCTCCACAAGCCATCTCTGAATTGTCAGCTTTACAAACGAGTACCTCGAGTGTTGGTGTGACGGCGAGCTCGTGCTTCCTGCTTATCTCTGCAGTGGTTTGTCAGACAGCACGTGTCTCCCCGTGTGCTTCAACACTTGAGTTTTCTCTCACAAAAAGAGCTCGCACGCGGCACGTCTTTTTAAAGACGGCTCGCCCGTGCATTTAAAAAAAAAATAAAAATGAATGGTGCGGCAGCTTGGTATCGGACTCTGATGGGCACGAGCGTTGTCTAGTATGTTTGGGCTTGATCATGCTAGAGCAGCGCTCGTGGATGACTCATGTTTTCTCCGTGGAAACATGACCATCGCGTCATTAAGGTCGAGACTCGGTGAACTCACATGAGTGAGAGTCCCCTCATCCACCCCCGATCTTCGGCTGGTGGCCAGGGTGACCTGAGGGTTACGGTCTGGAACAAGGCGCCGACTATGTGTCCGCGACCCCAGCCCCACTCTTCAATGACGGTGCCCGCTAGTGAACAGGTGATTCCCATGGGTCTACCCTCTGGTGGCCCGTGTGTTTCATTTGAAGCTACAGAGGATGATACTATGTTTGTAGCAGCTTCACAAGGTGGGTTTGATTTTCCTGGAAGTGACGACTCGTCACAGCTGCCACCTTCTGGTGCATACGGCTGTGCCTGAGTCTGATCCGGAGATGACGGCCATGCTTTCCCGGGACGATTGGTTTTTGGGTAAGGCCGCCCTCCACGGCAAACCTCAATACCTTTCTTCCCGGACGTGCATGATGAGATCTCGAAGTCCTAGAAGACCCCCTTGTCTTCTCGGGACCGCTCGCTGATCTCATCCGCCTTTCCTCCCCTCGATGGGGCCGCTGCCCTTGGGTACACTGGGGTCCCCCCGGCTGAACGCTCTGTTGCCATGCTATGTGTCAGAGTGCTTCTTCTCGGCACAATCCTAAGCACCCGTCCGTGGCCTGTAGTTTTTCGTCTACGCTTGTGGCGAGATCCTATAGCACCACGGGACTGGCAGCTGCCTCACTGCATGCCATGGTCATTCTGCTGGTCTACCTGACCCAGATGCTCATGGACCTGCACGAGGGCGGGACTGACCCAGGGCTCTTCAATGAGCTGCGCGCCGCCACTGACCTTGCTCTCCGAGCGACGAAAAGGGCCGTACGCTCCCTGGGTCAGGTGACGCTCACCATTTTGTGGCTGAACCTGTCTGATGTGCTGGATGCAGCGCGGACCCGTCTGTCCGACATTCCCATATCCCAGGTCGGCCTCTTCGGCAGTGCGGTTGAGGGCTTGCCCAACAGCTCTCGGCCACCCATGAGCAGACTGACGTTGATTCTGTCCCGACGGCCCCGCCGTCCGCTCAGATCCCTCGGTCTGCCCACCGCCGAAGGCGCCCTCCCGCGGCTCGCACCCCGCCCGTTCACCCGGGCCGGCTCTGGAGGCCACGGTCGGACGCCACAGCCCTCTCCAGCCCCGCCCCCCGCTACACGCCGGGTTAAGCGGCGCTCTTGAGATGGGCTCCTCAGGGATGGGACTCAGTTCTTTCCAGGAGTTGGTAGCAGGACCACTCCTTTCTCCGGTAAGAACTGACTCTCCCGTCTCTGAGCACACAGAGTTCTCGGACGACACAGAGCGCCGCCCACAAGCCGTGCTCTCCTCGTCCCCCTCTATCCCAGAGGTGGTTGAAACGGCGTGCCGTCCACGGACCGCTTCGCCCCTGTCCCCCTCTGTCGCCAGACCCCTGGCAGAGCAGGCCCCCGCGGGACGACCAGCCTGGTCCTCCCCTGGCCCCCTCTGCCAGGGCGCGGTTGCTAACTTTGCCCCCACACCGGGCCGCTAAACCGTCCACGTCTGGGCCAGTTACTCCGCTTCGCTGCCCCTCCGGGGGGACGCCTGTGGTTCGCATGACCCCGCTGGTTCAGTTCCTGGGAACCTGGTTAGAGCTCCCTGTCTGTCCCGCTGGATCGCGCGGACTGTCAGGCTTGGCTATGCGATTCAGTTCGCACGGTCTCCTCCCCGCTTCTGGGGAGTCCGCTCCACTTTGGTCGGTGGCTAGGCCCCCATCATGAGAGCAGAGATTGCCACCCTGCTGGCTAAGGGTGCATTTGAGACTGTCCCTCCAGCCGAGATGAGGTCCGGCTTCTACAGCCCCTACTTCATTGTCCCCAAGAAAACCGGTGGGTTACGGCCAATCCTGGACTTGCACGTTCTGAATCGCTCCCTTCACAGGCCGCCGTTCAGAGACTCAGATGCTCATTTTCGAATGCATGCGGCCCCAGGATTGGTTTGCAGCGATTGACCCCCTCCCAGTTGGGTTAGCCCTGTCTCCTCGCGTCTTCACGAAGGTCGTCGAGGCAGCCCTTGTTCCCCTACCAGGAACACGGGGTTTGCATCCTGAATGATCTCGATGACTGGCTGGTCCTAGCTCACTCTCGAGACCAGGTTTGCGAACACAGGGACCTAGTGCTCCGGCACCTAGCTCGTCTGGGCCTGTGTGTCAACTGGGAGAAGAGCAAACTTTGCCCCGTGCAGAGGATCTCTTTTCGCGGTATGGACATCGACTCGGTCGCCATGTAAAAGGCGCAGCTTACGAGCGAGCGCGCGCAGTCACTGTTGACTTGCCTGAGACAATTCGAGGGCAAGAGTGCGGTTCCACTGAAACTTTTTCAGAGGCTCCTGGGGCATATGGCATCTGCAGCCGCGGCGACGCCGCTCGGATTGCTTCATATGAGACCGCTTCGGCTTTGGCTTCGTGACCGAGTCCCGAGGTGGGCATGGCAACAAGGCACACTCCGAGTACCAGTTACTCCGACCAGCCGTCAGTCCTTCACCCCGTGGTCGAACCTCAGTTTTCTCAGGGCGGGTGTCCCCCTGGAACGAGCTTCCCGGCATGTTGTCTCAACAGATGCCTCCACCACGGGCTAAGGCGCCATGTAAAATGGACATGCTGCTGTGGGCTCCTGGACAGGACCCCAGCGGCTATGGCATGTCAATTGCCTCGAGTTGTTGGCAGTACGCCTTTGCCCTGCACCGCTTCCGGGCGTTGCTCAGGGGTCAACACGTACTAGTCCGATCAGACAATACCGCTACTGTAGCGTACATCAACCGTCAAGGTGGTCTTCGCTCCGGCCGTATGTCACAACTCGCTCGCCACCTCCTCCTATGGAGTCAGAAGCATCTGAGGTCGCTTCGAGCCATTTCATTCCCAGAGCGCTGAACTGTGCAGCCGACGAGCTCTCACGGCTTCAGCCCCTCCCTGGAGAATGGCGAGTCCATCCCCAGTCGGTTCAGCTGATTTGGGACCAGTTCGGGGACGCACAGATAGATCTGTTTGCCTCTCACGACTTGACCCATTGCGCCCAGTTTTATTCCCTGACCGAGGGCACGCTCAGCACGGATGCTCTGGCGCACAGCTGGCCGCAGGGCCGCAAGTATGCGTTCCCCCAGTGAGCCTTTTTGCGCAGACCTTGCGCAAGGTCAGGGAGGACGAGGAGCAGGTCATTCTGGTTGCGCCTTACTGGCCCAACCGGACCTGGTTCTCCGAACTAGTACTCCTCGCGACAGCACCTCCCTGGCCGATCCCTCTGAGGAAGAATCTTCTTTCTCAGGGACAGGGCACCCTATGGCACCCTTGTCCCGATCTTTGGAACCTCCACGTGTTGCTCCTGGATGGGACGAGGCAGGTTTGAGTACCCTACCACCAGCGGTGGTGGCTACCATCACTTCCGCTAGAGCGTCGTCCACGAGACACGTCTATGCGTTGAAGTGGAACCTCTTCGTCAGCTGGTGCTCTTCTCACCGAGAAGACCCCCGGAGATGCTCGATCAGCGTTGTACTTTCCTTCCTTCAACAGGGGTTGGAGCGAAGGCTGTCTCCCTCCACCCCGAAGGTCTATGTTGCCGCCATTGCCGCACACCATGACCTCATCGAAGGTAAGTCGGTGGGGAAGCACGACCTGGTCATCAGGTTCCTGAGAGGAGCGAGGAGACTAAATCCGCCTCGCCTCCTCTCGTTCCCTCTTGGGACCTCTCAGTGGTTCTAACTGCCCTGCAGAGTGCTCCCCTTGAGCCTCTGCAATCAGTCGAGCTTAAGTTCCTGTCAATGATGACAGCACTCCTGGTTGCACTGGCCTCCATCAAGAGGGTAGGGGACCTGCTCGCATTCTCCGTTGACGAAGCGTGCCTGGAATTCGGGCCGGCTTACTCTCACGTGATCCTGAGACCCCGGCCTGGATACGTGCCCAAGGTTCCTACCACTCCCTTTCGGGACCAGGTGGTGAACCTGCAAGCGCTGTCCCCGGAGGAGGCAGACCCAGCCTTGGCACTGCTCTGTCCAGTACGCGCTCTCCGCGCCTATGTAGACAGAACGCAGTGTTTCAGGACCTCAGACCAGCTCTTTGTCTGTTATGGTGGGAAGCTGAAGGGAAAGGCTCTCTCCAAGCAAAGGTTGTCTCACTGGATAGTGGACGCCATTGCTTTGGCTTACCAGCAGCAAGGTCGACCGTGCCCCCTTGGTGTGACTGCCCACTCCACCCGGAGTGTGGCGTCCTCTTGGGCTCTAGCGCATGGCGCCTCGCTAATAGACATCTGCAGAGCTGCAGGCTGGGCGACACCTAACACATTCGCCAGATTCTATAATCTCCGAGTGGAGCCTGTGTCCTCTCATGTACTCGCTTCAACCAGCTAGTACCGGACCCGCTCAGGTGTCTTCGCTTGCTCGCCATTCCACTCCACGGACTGGATACGTGCGATATTCTCCTCAGGTGAGCTTCCCCGAAAGCCCTGAGCTCCTCCAGCACTCCTGACGTCGGCGCCAGTGTCTATTGCCTGCGCGTCGGCTAGGTGCCTCCCGTGTGCATGGTCCCTCCTCTGAGCGACCATGCACATGTGTATTTCCACTGTAAGCCTCTCTGAGCATGTGTCTTTCCCTTGGCTAGCCACCTTGCCACCCCTGGGGTTGAAGTATTCCACCTGCGGCTGGACACCCCAGTGTTCTCCATTTGCTTCCTTCGGGTCATATGTGTATTCTCTAAGTCCCCCCCCCTCTGGGTTGGCATTATTTGCAGACTTCCCCTAATCTTGGGATATGCTTCCCAGTGTACCTTGGTATTCCTGTGATAAATGGAGTCCTTCGTCCAGTCTATGACAGGGATCTCGATTTACGCAGGGCACTGGAAGACAGCTGAGAAGGTGGCGTGATTAGACTGGTAACCCCATTTCGTTGTCATCCGACGTAACGTCTCCGTTCCCTACTCAGGATACGAGGGTTACATATGTAACCATAGACGTTTGTTCTGTATTTTATCTAAATTAGGTGTTGTGAACTGGAGTGCTTTTTCCAGACAATAAGCAAGAGTTCTGGGTGCCGTACTCGATGACTCTGTGACTCAATATACAAGGACTGCCCACCCGGGTCTGCAGGTGATGGCAGAAAGGGAGTCCTGCGGGGATTTTATTCCGATAAGGAGGTTGAGGGCTATTGCTCAGTTGATTTGTTTTTTCAATGAAGGAAGGGGAATTTCAAGCAGAGAGTGTGTGTGTGTGTGTGTGTGTGTGTTGATGTACAGATATGCATGTGATTATCTGTATGTGTACATATTTCTTTTACACAATTATCATCTTTGTTTTGAAATAAAGGATATCACTGTTATGAGTTTGTTTTTTTGAGTTGGCAAGCATAATATGTGATACAGAGATTGACAATGTAGTTGGTTTAACTTCAAACTACTTTATTTGAATAAATGTTTTATAATGCACAAAAATAATCAATTATTATCTATTACAGAGGAATGATTAAAATAAGAATATAAGGTGTCATTAATGTTTACAGTAATTTACACGGTGAAGTGCAACAGAATGTGAAAATAAACTTTAAATAAAATACTACACAGATAATACACAATATATACTTTGAAATTCCTTATAAATCTAATAAACCTTAGATCAGGCATAGTTAAAACTATGGATGTGCACTGTACTCCTTTTTGCTGCTTTCATTATTACTTTAGAGTATTTTTAATACATTAACATTCTTTAAAAATATTATGTCAAATTTGCGCATGCATTTTAAAGACTTGTGACGTCACCGCGTAACGCGCATGCGCCATCACCGTGATATGGCGCAAGTGTGGTACATACGTGACGCGAATACGTGACGTTTCCGCTCTACAGTCTGCAGCGAGGAGTACTTGGTTTTAACTGAGAGATGAAGGTTATAGTACTCATTTTTTCCATTAGATGGAGCAAAAGTAAGAAATCTCATGTAAAACATTTTTTTTTATCGGTCTCCATTATTTTGAATGACAAACAAAAGCCTGAGTTAATTTTTGATGTACTGACAATACAGTTAAATAAAAAAAGTTTACAAAGAAAGCTGTGTGACGAACATAATTAAATATTTAACTTTGTTATATTCCAATATTGAAGACATTGGTCAAGTTTCCAGACATTTACACATATATTGCTGTTCATATAAAATGAAGGGACAATTGTATTTGACAAGACTGCAAGCAAATAAGAAATCATACAGCTCAGTCTGACACAAGCTCGAAAGTGCCTGCAAACTTGGTACTGTGACTTGACTTGACTTGATCCTTAGCAGGAACTGACTTTTTTGTGCGCTGGGACTTGAGACTTGATTAGAGACTTGATGGTAAGGACTTGGTTTCGACTTTAACATGCGTGACTTGCTCCCATGTCTGCCGATATTGTTCCTCATCACCGGTATTATATCGTGGCAAGCCTATTGCAAATATTTGAAGCTTAAAAATCAGTACATAAAAAAATAAAAAAAATGATTTATTGCTAATTTATGGTCATTTTACCCACATATTGTTAAATTACTTTAAACCTAAATATTGATTGAATGAAGAAAAAAAAAAGAATATGTTTATATCCTGCATGTGAATAAAAAAAGGCCAGCCTTAGTTTGGAAATTTAAAACCTAGTATTAAAGAAACTTTCCATCTTGTGTTGACTATTGTATTGTAATAGTGAAGGATTGGTTTTTACGCCTATTCCAGAGTAACCACCCTGATTGTCTTCTAATTGTGAGTTTTTTCTTGTGTGAATTTGTAGCATCCTGGGATGTTTTTTATTTATCTCTCTGTAAGCAAACATATAGACCCCTTTTCAGTTGGAAAACATGATGACGTTTTTATGTGGGGCGGAGCTTAGGTGGAGGCAGAACGATCCCTCTGGCCGCTTCACTAACGCTAGTTTGCAAGTTTTGTTAGCTTGTTTTTTAACGATGACAGGAGAAAACGTCTCGGGTTACGTATGTAACCCTTGTTCCCTGAGAAAGGGAACAAGACACTGCGTCGGTTACAACACTAGGGGAACGCCCTTCAGCGTAGCGCGTCTGAATTTATGAATGAAATCGAATCCAATCCTATTGGCGTTGCGTGATGACGTACCGTGTGACGGCATAAGCGGATGTATACAAAAGCACGCCGGCACACAGAAATGTCAGCTTTTGCTATGAAGCAAGTGCTCCAGACGGGGTGAGGTGTGGCGAACCGACGTAGTGACTCGTTCCCTTTCTCAGGGAACAAGGGTTACATACGTAACCCGAGATGTTCCCTTTCGAGGGAACTCGAACTGCGTCGGTTCCGACACTAGGGGAACGAGATATCCACTATACCACAACGAACCCCGCTCATCCTAGTGTGAAGCTGTGTTCAGGCACAACCTAGGACGAAAGCACTCGTGCACCGGGTGTAGAGGGAAGGTCCAGACTGTAAAACCTCATGAATGTGTGCAGAATGGCCCAGCCAGCCGCCTCACATATGTCATGTATAGAAACCCCCGAAAGGAGGGCTCTAGAGGATGCTATGCCTCTGGTGGAGTGAGCCCTCACGGCCATAGGTGAAGGCAAATTGCACACCTGATAGGCCAGGGAAATAGTCTGAACAATCCAGTTGCTGATGGTCTGCTTAGAGGCGGGAAGCCCCTTCTTGGGCGACCCAAAACACACCAACAACTGGTCCGACTTCCGCCATGAGGAGGACCTCTGGATATAATACCGCAGTGCTCTGACAGGGCAGAGCAGATGAAGTCTCTCCTCATCTGCCGTCACATGAGGTGGAGGATGAAATGCCTGCAGAACTATAGGCCATGCCACATTAGATGGCACCTTGGGCAAATAGCCGGGCCTGGGATGCAAGATGGCCTTAATGTTGCCAGGAGCAAACTCCAGGCACCCCAGGGAAATAGAGAGCGCCTGGAGATCTCCTACCCTCCTCAGAGAAGTAATGGCCAACAAAAAGACCACCTTAAACGAAAGGTTCTTGGCCTCAGCCGACTCCAGTGGTTCGAAGGGTGCCTCGGCCAGCCCTTCGAGAACCACTGCCAGGTCCCAAGAGGGAACCCTGGTGCGAGTTGCAGGTCTCATCCTCCAGGCTCCACCGAGGAAACGTACGACCAAGTGATGCCTCCCCAGAGGACCATCACTCAGAGGAGCGTAGAATGCCGCAATGGCAGCCACATAAACCTTGAGTGTGGATGGGGTAAGCCCGGCAGAAAAGCGGTCTTGGAGAAACTCCAGTACTGAAGCCACTGGGCAGTGAACTGGGTCCAAATCACGCTCTCTACACCAAATGGAAAATACATTCCACTTAAGGCCGTATAACCTCCTCGTGGAGGGAGCTCTGGAAGTTAGTATAGTTTCGACCACTCCAGGTGACAGGCCGGCTTCTAGGTAATGTGCCCCCTCAGGGGCCAGACCCACAGTTTCCACAACTCGGGCCGAGGGTGGAGAACTGAGCCCCCTGCCTGGGACAGCAGGTCCCTCCTCAGAGGGATCTGCCATGGCGGGCCTGCCAGGAGTGATATTATGTCCGAAAACCATACTCGGGCCGGCCAAAACGGGGCTACTAGTTGTAGGCTGACACCGTCTCGACGGACCCTTTCCCGAACTCCCGGGAGCAGAGCGATCGGGGGAAAAGCATACAGACGTAGCCTCGGCCACGTCTGTACCACGGCATCCAACCCCAGCCTCGACAGTATGTCTGCTCCCTGGTTCTGGTCCCCCGGGACATACATCGCCCTGAGAGACGACAGTCTCCGCTGGGACCACAGGAGAATCTGATGCGCCAATCTGCACAGAGGGCGCGACCTCAGACCCCCCTGGCAGTTTAAATAGGACACCACTGATGTATTGTCGGTTCTCACGAGAACGTGGCAACCATGGAGGTCTGGCAGAAAACTCCTCAGACCTCGGAACACCGCCAACATTTCCAGGCAATTTATGTGCCAAGAGGAATGATGGTCCTGCCAGAGACCTCTCGTAAAGCGGCCGTCCATGACCGCGCCCCAGCCCGTGAGGGAGGTGTCTGTCGAAATAATTATTCGGTGACATAACGCTCCCAACTTGGGACCCTGGGACAGAAACCAAGGGTTCTTCCATATTGATAGGGAACGAAGGCATCTGCGCGTAACCCTTATCATGCGGAACGGATTTCCCCTCGGGGAAAACCCCTTGGCTTTCAACCACCACTGCAAGGCTCTCATGTGCAGCAGGCCAGAAGGTATCACGCTGGACGCTGCTGCCATGAGACCCAACACTCTCTGCAAGTGTTTCACTGTGATGGTGTGGCCTAGCTTCACCCTGGTTAGTGTGGTCAATATGGACTCGATACATGCAGGAGACATTTGTGCCCGCATCGTTGTCGAGTCCCATACCACCCCCAAGAACGTAGTTCGTTGGGCGGGTGTCAACATGCTCTTTTTTTCGTGTTGAGCCTCAACCCCAAGCGCTGAATATGGCCAAGGACGACATCTCGATGCCGAACTGCCAACTCTCGAGACTGGTCCAAGATAAGCCAGTCGTCGATGTAGTTCAGCACGCGGATGCCCTGGAGCCTCAGTGGGGCCAGAGCTGCATCCATACACTTGGTGAATGTGCGAGGGGAGAGTGCTAGGCCAAATGGAAGAACCCGATATTGGTATGCTTCGCCCCCGAAAGCAAACCTCAGGAACCTCCTGTGAGACGGAAGGACTGGCGGGGGAACACGCTCTATGGCCCTTTTTTCCAGCAGCGAGTGAACTTCCTGTTCCAACACCAGACCCTGCTCTGGGTGCACTGAAGTCCAGACCACCCCGTTGAATTTTGGTGGGCGGACCTGGAACTGCAGTCTGTACCCAGTTTCCACAGTGCGCAGGTCCCTTGGAGAAATGTTCGTGAGGTTTTGCCATGCCTCTGCGAAATTCACCAAGGGAACCAGCCCCTTGGGGCTGGTGTCCAGTGTTTTGCGCAAGTCCTTGACGGCACCCTGAAGCAGAAGACCGGCAGGGGAAAGCCGACAACGACTCACAGTGTGCGAACCCGAACACTGACTGACTGCAAGCCTTTGGGGCAGACAGACGAGTGTGTGCTCGCTGGGAGCTGGCGTCAGTATCCCGCCGTCTCTGACTCTTTGGGACACGCTACTAGTAGTAGCCCCTGAGGGCCCGGCGAGAGAGGGGACCACAATCGCTCCCTGTTGGGGGGGGCGGCCCTCTGAGGTCTCATAAAAGTTAGGACCTCTTTCCCTTAGCCCTCCTGGACTGAAGGACGGTCCTCAGATCCGTCTTCTCAGGAGGCTGCGGGTACGAGCGACGTCTAGAGTTCCAAGCTCTTTGAGGGGGAGCTCTAGAAGCGTCACTCGCCTTTTGTGCCTGACGGTAAGAGGAACTGGAAGCCGGCTGCGGCTGTTCCCTAGCAGCTGCCTTCCTGGACCTTGAACGGCGAGGGAGATACCGTTTAAAAGCTTCGCCCTGTTTTTTAGCATCCTGGAACCTGTCAACTACAGCATTGAAAGCCTCACCAAACAGACCTGAGGCCGAAACAGGTGCATCAAGGAGGAAGGCCCTGTCCTTCTCCTTAATGCCAGACAGGTTGAGCCACAGATGTCTTTCCGTGGTAACCAGGGCTGACATGGAGCGACCGATTGCACGGGCCGTCTCCTTGGTAACCCGGAGCGACAAATCTGTGGCTCTGCGAAGCTCGGCGATATCATCAGGTGAGGGACCCTCGCCTTGGTCCATGTCCCTCAACAGGTCAGCTTGGTAGGCCTGCAAAATGGCCATAGTGTGCAGGCTCACACCAGCTCGACCTGCCGCCATATACCCCCTGCCCACCAAAGCAGATGTGGTGCGACAAGGCTTAGAAGGCAGCACCGGTGTCTTCAGGGATGACGCAAGGTCGGGTGAAAGGTAGCTAGCTAGTGCTTCCTCACCCCGAGGCATCATCCCATATCCCTTATCTCTAACCCCGACGATATTACTGTAGTTTAAAATCGGGGGGTTAGACAGGCACGCTGAAAAGGGCCTGTTCCAAGATTTACACAACTCATTGTGTAAATCAGGGAAGAAATGAAGAGACCGGCGTGAAGGCTGCGTGCGGTGCTGCAGGAAGCGCTCATCAAGCTTTTAGGACGCGCTTCCTGCCGTTCTTGTGGCCAAGCTTGGCCACAGCCCGCGTTAAAACCTCCATTAACTCATCATAACTTGGTGCAGGCTGCACAGTATTGTGTCTCTCATTAGGATCCCCCTCCCCAATGAGAGACATTAGGATCCCCCTCCCCCTCCCTCCTCGGAATTAGAGAGCTGTAAAACTGGGTCATCATTCCGAACGGGAGAAGCCGCGGCGAGGGCTCCCGAACGGGGAATGGGGAACCTGAGCTTTCAGACGAAGAGTGGGAAAGTGCCTCGGCAGTCCCACTGTCGCCTAAAAGATCTCTCTGCGATCCCCACCATCTAAGCCGCATTGCCTCGGCAGATGCGGGACCTGAACCGCGGGGAGAACGCATTTGACCATCATCCGTAAACAAAGCCAACCGAGAACGCAGCACTCTCACTGATAAGGATTCACAGTGAGCGCAAGCAGCCCCCTCGAGAGCTGCTTGAGCGTGCTGCCTTCCCAGACAAGACACACACATTTCGTGTGTGTCCCCAGCCGTGAGATAGCGCAGACAGGGGAACACACATTTTCTGAACTGTTCTGCCATGATGAGGGAATAACAGTGACAAACAACACCAAATAAGACTCACAGTTTCAAACACACAGAGCGCTTGCTGAATAGCAAAAAGCTGACATTTCTGTGTGCCGGCGTGCTTTTGTATAAATGCGCTTATGCCGTCACACGCTACGTCATCACGCAACGCCAATAGGATTGGATTCGATTTCATTCATAAATTCAGACGCGCTACGCTGAAGGGCGTTCCCCTAGTGTCGTAACCGACGCAGTTCGAGTTCCCTCGAAAGGGAACCAGATTTTATCTTAATGTGCAAGGTCACTCACTGTCCAGGGCCGCGATTGTTATTTGCAAAAGTTAATTTTAACAAACGGAACCAGATTAGCCGACCCCTACACGCTCAGTCAATGGACGATCTGACAGGATTAACGTTACCTCGGGTGAGTGGCCTGACTTCTACACCTGACAGAGAAACCGAGCGTAAAGACAAACTGAGGGCATATAAATCTTTAGATTCCTATAACCATGTGATGAATGGTCTTGACTTGTTGCAATGTTACATTGCGCGGTCCTGCCCAGCGCCAAGGCCAGAAGACGACAATGTAAAGAGTGACATTACAGTGCAATTTTAATGATTTAAATATTTTCTAGAAATAAAAATATTTTTTATGTATTAAAATTATATTAATTAACTATGTATTTGATTATTCTTTCTTACCAGGTTCTTCAAAAAGTCTCACAATCAATCACAGCAATGTATACAATCATAGATGATTCACAAATAATCACAATAATTTAGAAAACATTATGCGATAAAATTTCAAATTGGATCCTGTAGGTGATTCTTGCACCCAGAAACACAACAAAATGACATTTAATAAAAATAATAATAATTTAAGATCCTTATTATGTAGCCGAATCTGTGCTGGTTTGTATTGGCCGCCTCCAGTTTTCACTTTGTTTTGCCTCCAGCTAACGCCGTGACGTAATTGTGACGTCGGCGCAAAAGGGGTCTATTGGGCTTTTATTTAGCAGTGGGTGACCATTTTGTGTTTTTGTGGGGGGTTTTTGTAGTGTTTTTTTTTTTGTGTGTTCTGTTTATTTGTTTTGGGGGGTTATTTTTATTTATTTATTTATTTATTCTATTTTTTTTTCCTTCTTGTTAGTTGTACTTGACACTGTTTTGACTCCCGAATTGTAACCTCTTGATTTTGTTATGTTACTAAAAAAATAAATAAACAAATGTTTAAAAAAAAAAATCTTATTCTAAAGTTAATAATTTTATACATTTCGATTATTGAAATAATATGTAATTGCAATCAAGTATTTTCTTTTAGTGGCAACTTATGTGGCATTATTGCAAATTTATTTGGCATTAGTGCAAATTTATATAGCATTAATGCAATTACAAGATACTTCAAAAGACCTCAAACAACAACAAAAATAATTCTAAACTTTAACAAAATACTGATTTAATGTATTTTAAAATGTTTAAATATATGAGTCATTCTAGAATTGGGGGTACATTTCGAGTCTGCCAGATAAACCTTCTTTTATTTAAAAAAAAAAAAAAATTTTTTGAATCAGTTTTGAATAATAACAAATTATATTACACTATCACTAAAAATAATGCTTTATGTATATTTTGGGGGGGGAAATTATGCGAAATATTAACTAAATGACTCCCACTCCACCTATTATTGACTGTCTCTGCCTCCTGATTCATACATTCAACTTGAATTATCATGAAACCATTAAGTCTAATTTTCAAATATTTTTTGTGTTTACTCTATTAACCCTTTACCTGTCACCCCCCTTTTGATAATTGACATTAAAATGCACTATACAAACTTAAATGGTTGTAATTCAAGAATGCTTTGGAATATAGACCTAAGTTTGGTCTTGTTTTAAAGAAAACAATCAGCAGATTATTACTGAAGTGAAAGCACTTCAAAAAATTAAAGTATGAAAAAGTTATGGAAGTTATAATTTACAGTAAATCAAATATACTTTATTATTTTTTTTTATATATATAAAATAAATATTTTACAAAATATTTTTTACTATAAAATTACTATAAAATGAAAGCTATATATCTAACCAAGTTGTGTTCCAAATTTAAAGTTGATATCACAAAAATTGAAGTTCCCATGAAATTTTGTTTAGGCGTTATACCAAAAATAGCCACCGGGTGCCATTGAATTCCATTGAATTTAATTGTATGCATTCTGCCATAACAAATTAATAAATTTCTATCCAAATATCACTTCTGTCACTAAATATGGAACCTTGAGACTCAGACCTTTCTGACAATATGTGTTTTGTCAAGATTAGAAAAGGTTTTGATAATAAATTATGAAAGATGATGCCCAAAAGGGGAGGGGCCTAATAAAAAATACCGTTTCTATGGTAACGCAACATCCAATTTCAAAACGGTTTTCACAGGATAAATTCTGAGTTCGTAAGCTTTCAAATGATACCTAATTTATGATAACTACTAAAATATGTGATATAATAATAATAAAAAAATTATAAATATTAATAATATATATTATACTTTTTAGAGGACTTCTTACTTTACTTTTTAAAATATATAATTTTATCTTTTTTTATTGACAAATACTAGATTATGTCTTATTATGAACTTTTAGCACTAAAAACGTCTCGGTTACGTATGTAACCCTCGTTCCCTGAGTAGGGAACGGAGACGTTACGTCGGATGACGACGAATGGGGTTTCGCTTAGAAAGCCTATCAGCTTTGAGTATTACAAAACGAGCCTATGGCAAAGAAATGCCATGGGTCTGCGGATTTTGCATGACGTAACTCCGCCCCACCTCGTGGGTATAAAAGGAGGAAGTCCGCAACAGCAGTTTATGTTTCTTCGCTGAGGAGCCAAGACTGAGCTCAGGCGATCCCCGCGGTACAGCGGAAAGTGGCAGGCAGACGTAACGTCTCCGTTCCCTACTCAGGGAACGAGGGTTACATACGTAACCGAGACGTTCCCTTTCGTTGTCACTCCGAGTTACTTCGGATGACGACGAATGGGGTTACCAGTCTAATCACGCCACCTTCTCAGCTGTCTTCCAGTGCCCTGCGTAAATCGAGGTCCCTGACATAGAAGGACGAAGGACTCAATTTAACACAGGAATACCAAGGTACACTGGGAAGCATATCCCAAGCTAGGGGAAGTATGCAATTAATGCCAACCCAGAGGGGGGGGGACTTAGAGAATACACATATGACCCGAAGGAAACATATGGAGAACACTGGGGTGTCCAGCCGCAGGTGGAATATTTCAACCCCAGGGGTGGCAAGGTGGCTTGCCAAGGGAAAGACACATGCTCAGAGAGGCTTACAGTGGAAATACACATGTGGGGGTCGCTCAGGGGAGGGACCATGCACACGGGAGGCACCTAGCCGACGCACAGGCAAGAGACACTGGCGCCGACGTCAGGAGTGCTGGAGGAACTCAGGGCTTTCGGAAAGCTCACCTGAGGAGAATATCGCACGTATCCAGTCCGTGGAGTGGAATGGCGAGCAAGCGAAGACACCTGAGCGGGTCCGGTACTAGCTAGTTGAAGCGAGTACATGGAAGGACACTGGCTCCACTCGGAGATTATAGAATCTGGCGAATGTGTTAGGTGTCGCCCAGCCTGCAGCTCTGCAGATGTCTGTTAGCGAGGCGCCATGCGCTAGAGCCCAAGAGGATGCCACACTCCGGGTGGAGTGGGCCGTCACACCAAGGGGGCACGGTCGGCCTTGCTGCTGGTATGCCAAAGCAATGGCGTCCACATCCAGTGAGACAAACTTTGCTTGGAGAGAGCCTTTCCCTTCAGCTTCCCACCATAACAGACAAAGAGCTGGTCTGAGGTCCTGAAACACTGCGTCCTGTCTACATAGGCGCGAAGAGCGCGTACTGGACAGAGCAGTGCCAAGGCTGGGTCTGCCTCCTCCGGGGGCAGCGCTTGCAGGTTCACCACCTGGTCCCGTAAGGGAGTGGTAGGAACCTTGGGCACGTATCCGGCCCGAATTCCAGGCACGCTTCGTCGACGGAGAATGCGTGCAGGTCCCCTACCCTCTTGATGGAGGCCAGTGCAACCAGGAGCGCTGTCTTCATTGACAGGAACTTAAGCTCAACTGATTGCAGGGGCTCAAAGGGAGCACTCTTCAGGGCAGTTAGAACCACTGAGAGGTCCCAAGAGGGAACGAGAGGAGGACGAGGAGGATTTAGTCTCCTCGCTCCTCTCAGGAACCTGATGACCAGGTCGTGCTTCCCTACCGACTTACCTTCGACGGGGTCATGATGTGCGGCAATGGCGGCAACATAGACCTTAAGGGTGGAGGGAGACAGCCTTCGCTCCAACCCTTGCTGAAGGAAGGAAAGCACAACGCTGATCGAGCATCTCCGGGGGTCTTCTCGGTGAGAAGAGCACCAGTCGACGAAGAGGTTCCACTTCAACGCATAGACGTGTCTCGTGGACGACGCTCTAGCGGAAGTGATGGTAGCCGCCACCGCTGGTGGAAGGGTACTCAAACCTACCTCGAGCCGTCCAGGAGCCACACGTGGAGGCTCCAGAGATCGGGGCGAGGGTGCCACAGGGTGCCCGGTCCCTGAGAAAGAAGGTCCTTCCTCAGAGGAATGGGCCAGGGAGGTGCTGTCGCGAGGAGTGCAAGTTCGGAGAACCAGGTCCGGCCGGGCCAATACGGCGCGACCAAAATGACCTGCTCCTCGTCCTCCCTGACCTTGCGCAAGGTCTGCGCAAGAAGGCTCACTGGGGGAAACGCATATTTGCGGCCCGGCGGCCAGCTGTGCGCCAGTGCATCCGTGCCGAGCGTGCCCTCGGTCAGGGAAAAATACAGGGCGCAATGGGTCGAGTCGTGAGAGGCAAACAGATCTATCTGTGCGTCCCCGAACTGGTCCCAAATCAGCTGAACCGACTGGGGATGGAGTCGCCATTCTCCAGGGAGGGCTGAAGCCGTGAGAGCTCGTCGGCTGCACAGTTCAGGGCTCCGGGAATGAAAATGGCTCGAAGCGACCTCAGATGCTTCTGACTCCATAGGAGGAGGTGGCGGGCGAGTTGTGACATATGGCGGGAGCGTAGACCACCTTGATGGTTGATGTACGCTACAGTAGCGGTATTGTCTGAGCGGACTAGTACGTGTTGACCCCTGAGCAACGCCCGGAAGCGGTGCAGGGAAAGGCGTACTGCCAACAACTCGAGGCAATTGACATGCCATAGCCGCTGGGGTCCTGTCCAGGAGCCCGCAGCAGCATGTCCATTGCACATGGCGCCCCAGCCCGTGGTGGAGGCATCTGTGGAGACCACAACATGCCGGGAAGCTCGTTCCAGGGGGACACCCGCCCTGAGAAAACTGAGGTTCGACCACGGGGTGAGGAACTGACGGCAGGTCGGAGTAACAGGTACTCGGAGCGTGCCTTGTTGCCATGCCCACCTCGGGACTCGGTCGCGAAGCCAAAGCTGAAGCGGTCTCATATGAAGCAATCCGAGCGGCGTGACCCCGGCTGCAGATGCCATATGCCCCAGGAGCCGCTGAAAATGTTTCAGTGGAACCGCACTCTTGCTCTTGAGATGTCTCAGGCAAGTCAGCAGTGACTGCGCGCGCTCGCTCGTAAGCTGCGCGGACATGGCGACCGAGTCGATGTCCATACCGAGAAAAGAGATCCTCTGCACGGGGCAAAGTTTGCTCTTCTCCCAGTTGACCCGAAGGCCCAGACGAACTAGGTGCCGGAGCACTAGGTCCCTGTGTTCACAAACCTGATCTCGAGAGTGAGCTAGGATCAGCCAGTCGTCGATATAACTCAGGATGCGAACCCCGTGTTCCCGAAGGGGAACAAGGGCAGCCTCGACGACCTTCGTGAAGGTGCGAGGAGACAGGGCTAGCCCGAAAGGGAGAACCGCGTACTGGTATGCCTGCCCCTCGAAAGCAAACCGTAGGAACGGTCTGTGTCGAGGAAGAATGGAGACATGAAAGTAGGCGTCCTTCAGGTCGATCGCTGCAAACCAATCCTGGGGCCGCACGCATTCGAGAACGCGTTTGGCAGTGAGCCTCTTGAACGGCAGCCTGTGAAGGGAGCGGTTCAGCACGCGCAAGTCCAGGATTGGCCGTAACCCACCGGTTTTCTTGGGGACAATGAAGTAGGGGCTGTAGAACCCGGACCTCATATCGGCTGGAGGGACAGTCTCGATTGCACCCTTCGCCAGCAGGGTGGCAATCTCTGCTCTCATGACGGGGGCATTGCCACCGACCAAAGAGGAGCGGACTCCCCTGAAGCGGGGTGGAGACCGTGCGAACTGAATCGCAAGCCGAGCCTGACGGAGCACGTGATCCAGGCTCCCAGGAACTGAACCGGCGGGATCACGCGACAACAGGCGTCCCCCTGGAGGGGCAGCGAAGCGGAGTAACTGGCCCAGACGTGGACGGCATAGCGGCCCGGTGTGGGGGCACAGTTAGCAACCGCGCCCTGGCAGAGGGGGCCAGGGGAGGACCAGGCTGGTCGTCCCGCGGGGGCCTGCTCTGCCAGGGGTCTGGCGACAGAGGGGGACAGGGGCTGAAGAGCACCGCCGAAGAGGCCGCACCGCCGAAGAGGCCGACCTGGGATGTGGGAATGTCGGACAGACGGGTCCGCGCAACATCCAGCACATCAAACAGGTACGGCCACCGAATGGTGAGCATCACCCGACCCAGGGAGCGTACGACCACTTTCGTCGCTCGGAGAGCAAGGTTAGTGGCGGCGCGCAGCTCAGTGAAGAGCCCTGGGTCAGTCCCGCCCTCGTGCAGGTCCATGAGCATCTGGGTCAGGTAGACCAGCAGAATGACCATGGCACGCAGTGGGGCGGCCGCCAGTCCCGTGGCGCTATAGGATCTCGCCACAAGCGTAGACGAAAAACTACAGGCCACGGACGGGTGCTTAGGATTGCGCCGAGAAGAAGCACTCTGAGGACACATAGCATCGCAACAGAGCGTTCAGCCGGGGGAACCCCAGTGTACCCACGGGCAGCGGCCCCATCGAGGGGAGGAAAGGCGGATGGCCCCTGATCTCATCATGCACGTCCGGGAAGAACGGTATTGGGGTTTGCCGTGGACGAGGGTCGGCGGCCTCACCCAAAAACCAATCGTCCCGGGAAAGCATGGCCGTCATCTCCGGATCAGACTCGACGAGTCGTCACTTCCAGGAAAATCAAACCCACCTAGTGAATCTGCTACAAACATAATATCATCCTCTGTAGCTTCAAATGAAACACACGGGCCACCAGAGGGTAGACCCGTGGGAATCACCTGTTCACTAGCGGGCACCGTCATTGAAGAGGGGGGCTGGGGTCGCGGACACATAGTCGGCGCCTTGTTCCAGACCGAAACCCTCAGGTCACCCTGGCCACCAGCCGAAGATCGGGGGGTGGATGAGGGGACTCTCACTCATGTGAGTTCACCGAGTCTCGACCTTAATGACGCGATGATCATGTTTCCATGGAGAAAACATGAGTCATCCATGAGCGCTGCTCTAGCATGATCAAGCCCAAACATACTAGACAACGCTCGTGCCCATCAGAGTCCGATACCAAGCTGCCGCACCATTCATTTTTTTTTTTTTTTTTTTGAAATGCACGGGCGAGCCGTCTTTAAAAAGACGTGCCGCGTGCAAGCTCTTTTAGTGAGAGAAAACTCAAGTGTTGAAGCACCCGGGGAGACACGCACCGACTGGCAGACCACTGCAACAGATCAGCAGGAAGCACGCGCTCGCCGTAGATCGCCGTCACACCAACACTCGAGGTACTCGTTTGTAAAGCTGACAATTCAGAGATGGCTTGTGGAGAGAAGAATACACTTGGCTCCGAAGCGAAAACATAAACTGCTGTTGCGGACTTCCTCCTTTTATACCCACGAGGTGGGGCGGAGTTACGTCATGCAAAATCCGCAGACCCATGGCATTTCTTTGCCATAGGCTCGTTTTGTAATACTCGAAGCTGATAGGCTTTCTAAGCGAAACCCCATTCGTCGTCATCCGACGTAACTCGGAGTGACAACGAAAGGGAACCAAAGTTTCAATTATTAAAAGTGTGTGCGTCGACTTTTTGTGACAAAGGTCAGAAACTCCTGTAATGACGTTGATTTTTTGAGGCGCACTCTTGTCATAAATTCATATATTACTGTTCATTCATAATTTGTAAGAAAAAAACAGTGCTAAAATATCTATTTAGGAGTCTTAGACCTTTCCAACGATATATAGTTTGTCATGATTAAATTAGGATTTAATAGTAATATAGTGAAGTAAATTTAGGTTGCCCGTATACGGGTAGGTGACAGTTAAGGGGTTAAGCTATAAACAATTACATAGAATATATATTTTCTGTATTATTTGTAATTTAATTAATAAAAAAAATAGATTTTGTGTCTGTCCCTACGTTCTGGTCAACTCTTTTACCTCTGTAATGGGGGCGCGGCAAGATGGCGGCCATGGTGGATGTTATTTCTTAGCTGCGAAAGCCTTGGGGTGTTTTATTCCAAATATCCGTGAAGGGAGAAATTCATTTACACAATTTTATAGACTATGCTGCATGTAGTTTAAGTTGGATCACTATAGAGGATAGATTTTGAAATCATTTCCCCTCAATTCTTGGATATTGATTTCCTCTCACAAAATGAAGCCGAGCAATGTTAAGAGCTCTGATGGTGCCACTAAACGATCGGTGGAGACAAGGAAAAGTCAAGAAGGAGGGATAAGCAGTAAGATTGAGATGGCAGATCACTCGTCGTACTCCATCGTGAAAGATAGTCTGCGTGTACCACTGCCAGATACGCCAGAAAAACCTTGTTCCAAAAAAAAGAAAGACGAACCGTCGCTTCTTGAAATGCAAGACAATATTGTAAGTCTCTTATCCAGAAAAATTAATGAGAGTTCGGGGCACCTGGAGAATCTGATTCGGGAAAATACGCTCAGCATTGGAACCTTGAAAAAGTCAATTGACTTCGCGCTGAATGAAGTTAAAGACTTGAAAGATGAAATGAAAGTGGTGAAAGAATTTACTAAATCGCACAAGCAGAAAGTTGCTGAGCTTGAACGAAAAGTTAATGAAGCAGAAAGATATCGAAGAAGATGGAATCTGAGGCTCCACGGTGTTCCCGAGAAAACGGATGAAAATCTCAAGCATCAGGTGATTGAAATTTGCGGCTCGGTTGCTCCAGAGTTAAAGGAGAGATGCCAGGTTGATGTGGACATTGTTCATAGACTGGGTCGGAAAGAACAGGGAAGAAGCCCAAGAGCGACGATAATTCAGTTCACGAACAGGTCTACTCGGGATCTACTCTGGAAAAGAGCGAAGAACTGTGAATTCCTTCAAGCACAGCGTTTACGGTTTACAGAAGATTTGACGGCGCTGGATGTGGAGAGACGAAAGCTCCTGTGGCCCATGGTGAAAGATGCCAGAGAGAAAGGTCGTAAAGCTTATTTTGTGGGGAGCAGAGCCTTTGATGATGGCGTTGAAATTTTCCCCAAATACAGGTTTGGTTTTTGTTGGTCTCTGACCTAATATTTCAATTGAGGATTTGTGAATAAGAATGATCGAGAGGGAATGAGAAAAAAAAAATGCAAAATAATTTCTCAGGTAAAATTATAAACGAATAAGGAATGTGCACCTTTTTGAGTTACATATACCCAAGCTTCTAAGAATTTTTCTTTCTTTCTTCTGTAGTTGTGTTCATTAAAAGTTCATGTCTTTATCTTTTTGTTCTTTCAATGTGAGGGGTATTCGAGATTTAATTCCAAAGCCTGATAAAGACCTATTGTCACTAGATAATTGGCGACCTATTACATTAATAAATAATGATAGTAAAATTATTGCTTCCATATTTGCTGAAAGGCTAAAATTAGGATTAGAACGTATTATTGATGAGGGGCAGTCAGGTTTTATAAAAGGTAGACATATTTGTAATAATATTAGACTTGTATTAGATCTTATAGATTATAACGAAATTATTAATGAAAATAGTTTTATTTTGTTTGTCGATTTTTACAAGGCCTTTGATACAATTGAACATGACTTTATTTTTAAAACTCTTACATTTTTCGGTTTTGGGAACAAATTTCAAAAAGTAATTAGAACCCTATATAATAAGATTAATAGTTCTACCAGAAAGACTCGGGAGAATAAATACTGTAACAATAAATACATTTATTGATAGCCCAGCAAGCAATAAAGTTCTTTGGCGTAGGCCCCGTCCATAGCTCGCAATCCGAGGGTCCGGACTCTGCATTTCCTGCCTGAAGACGAAGGCAGGGGCGCAGCCGACCCCCGTGAGGTATAGGAAGGGGCCATCCTGGTGGTGGTGGGGAGGATGGAGGATGGAGGGGAAGGGACCATCCTGGTGGTGGTGGGGAGGATGGAGGTGCATGAAAGCGTTAGCATCTGCGAACTCAGACATGTGTAAGTACTGGTCTTTTATACCACAAGTCTTAGACACGATTGGATAGATGAGAAGGTAATAAGTGACGTATCAATTGAGTCTTCCTGGCAGAACTTAACGCTAGAGCTTCCATTTCTACCAGAAAGACTCGGGAGAATAAATACTGTAACAATAAATACATTTATTGATAGCCCAGCAAGCAATAAAGTTCTTTGGCGTAGGCCCCGTCCATAGCTCGCAATCCGAGGGTCCGGACTCTGCATTTCCTGCCTGAAGACGAAGGCAGGGGCACAGCCGACCCCCAAAAATAGGTGGAATAATAATCCACCGGGACGGAGCCCACCCCCAAAGAACGGTAGAGGAAGTAAACCCACCGGTCGTGAATCCTGGAGATCCTAAAATAGAAAAGAAATTAGAATTAGTGTGTTTTTTTTATTTATTTTTTTATTAGGCTATATATAGCCATCTTTGAAGAGTCACGTGGCCACGGGCTATCTTTTGATAGGACACATGGGCCACAGGCCATCTTTTGATAGAACACATGGGCCACAGGCCATCTTTTGATAAGACACATGGGCCACAGGCCATCTTTTGGTAGGACACATGGGCCACAGGCCATCTTTTGATAGGACACATGGGCCACAGGCCATCTTTTGATAGGACACATGGGCCACAGGCCATCTTTTGATAGGACACATGGCCACAGGCCATCTTTGATAGGGCACGTGGGCCACAGGCCATCTAGATGGGACACATGGCCGCGGGCCGTCTAGAACTATAGTGTGAAACGCCGTTAAAGCAGACACTTAGCCCGCAGGCCATCTTGGTTTAGTAGCTAAACCATGCTATCATAAAAAGTGCCAGCCGCTTTGGCAAAAACACCACCACCAGTAGATAAATAGGAATTTACCTAGATCATGACTGGAGAGCTTGCTGAGCTTCGAGAATAGATTTTGAATCTGGTCTTATGTAGGATTCAAATGCCGAGGAGGACCACCTGCCCAGGATTTTAATAGCAGCTGGAGAGATGCCACGCTTGGCTGCTGTAGTAGCGGCTCCAATCCTGAAGGAATGTCCAGTGAACTGAGAGGAGGATAAGCTGCAGCTTTTGAGAACAGAATTGAGGTAGGACCTGAACCGGTTTTGAGAGAGAGGTGCTCCGTTGGGTAGAATGAAGAGGGGAGAGATACCGGAATGTCTGGGACGGATTTTAAGGAATTTGGCCATAGAAGAGAAGGGGCAAAATTCGCTACTGGTTTTAGAGATCGTTAAAGTAAAGCCTGAACCTTTGGAGTCGTTCTTAGAATGTTTAAGAAAGAGTGTGAAAAAATTAGGGAAAAAAATAAATCTGAAAAGGAAAGACCGCGGGCTGGATCGAATGTATTGGTAGGTGAAGTAAATTCTCCTGGACGCATGAAACCGTAAAAAGCTGTTAGAAAAACTGCTTCTAGCAGAGTGTTAATATAAGTGGAAAACAGGCCGTTGCGAACTGAAACTATTAACCTATGGATTAAAGGTAACGTCAAAGGCAGCCTTTTGTCGGAGGGCGCAGTAGACGTTTTGGCTATGCCTTTGAGCATAAGGCGAATAGGAGTGGCGGTGAAAAGGCTGGGAGAATCGGGATTGAAATATTTGGCGTAGAATTGAACGCCTGCGAGGAGTTTACGAATAGAAGAGATTTTTAAATTACGTTTGTCGAAATTGAACGCGAGAAAGGAGCAAACGGTCGAAATCAAAATAGGAAAGAGAGGAAGTTGGAAGGTGAAACAAAACATTGAAAACGAATACCAGGCGGAAGCATAAGCTTTGAGAGTGGATGGAGCAACGCCTTTAGATTTGTAGAGTCTAGCTGAGCAGAGCAAGTCTTCTAATATAGCGTTGTGGCGAGCATGGGAGGGCATGGTGTTGGATCCTTGTTGGCTGCGGGGCAGAGCCGTCTGAAGGTCTGAAAACGAAAGCGAGAGAGAGCGTCAGCGACAACATTGAAGTGGCCAGGAATGTGAGCAGCTTTGATGATAAAGTTGTAAATGACAGATTGCCAGATTAGCCGACGCAAAAAAGGCATGATCATCGGGCAAGATGATCTGCCTTTATTAATGATAGCTACAGTAGCTTCATTATCACAAAACATAAGAATTCGTTTCCTAGACCACTCGGGACCCCAGATTACACTAGCTACAACTAGGGGATATAGTTCGTATAGCGCTGAAGAGAGAGGATTGGATGTTGATTTGGGGAAATCGTCCGGCCATCTCTCTGCGAACCAGTGCCCTTGAAAATATCCCCCGAACCCGACAGACGGAGCCGCATCGGTGAATAGATGTAAATCTGCGGACGATTCGAAAGCCTCGTTATAGAAAAAAGAAATGCCGTTCCAATCGTTTAGTAAGCGAGACCAAAATGTGATGTCAGATCGGCAGCCCTCGTCTAACTGGACCGGATTACTGAGTTCAGGCACGGAATGAGCCGCTGTTAGAAGACGCGATATGAAAGCCCTGCCTTGCGGGATGATGCTCATGGCGAAATTTAGATGGCCCAGCAGGGACAATAAATCGCGCTTCGAAACGACATGTAGAGAAGAAAATTTTTCCAAAAAGGATCTGATTCTTATGAGCTTTTCTGGGGGAAGAGAGGCTTGCATTTTAACCGTATCGAGGGAGATACCTAAAAATTCTAGGATAGTGGAGGGGCCCAGAGTTTTCTCTGAAGAGAGGGGAACACCGACGTCGCTGAAAACCTGCTTTAAGATATCAAGAATGGAAGAACGTGGAGAGGGGAAATCGATTAGCAAGAAATCATCGAGTAGATGCAAAACGAACGGAAGTTTACAGACGTTCAGCAGGATCCAACACAAAGCTTCCGAGAGACTGTTGAAGATATGAGGGCTGCTCCTACACCCGAAAGTAAGCCTTACTGCAAAATAGAACTTTGAATCCCATTTAACGCCGAAGAGTGGCCAGTCAGCAGGGTGTATGGGCATGATTTTAAAAGCGTCTGTTATGTCTGCTTTAGCCAGCCAAGCGCCATGACCAGCTAGCTTGATTAACTGTATTGCGTTGTCCACCGAAGCGTAGTGAAGGGAGAATGGTTCTAGCGGAATGCATTCGTTAACGCTTGGTATTATGCTGGAATGAGGGGAAGACATGTCGAAAATGAGACGTTTTTTGCCGGAGTATTTACGGGTAGCGACGCCAATAGAGTTAATCCTGAAAGGGAAAAAAGGAGGAGAGGTGTATGGGCCGATAACATAGCCTTTATTGACTTCTTTCTCGAGCAGAGTAAAGACGACGCCGGGCTCGTTCATAGCTGATTGCAAGTTTTTTGCTGAAAAAGATGCGGTGAGAGGTGAGAGTATCCCCACCCTAAACCCTTGGGACAAACTAGTGATGAGATAGTCAACAAATGATGGATCGGGGTGAGAAGAAAGGTAGCTAGAGAGGTTTTGGATGTTGATGGGTGTGGATGGATGTTTTCTCAGAATTTCCTCTGAAAAGGGGCTTTCTTTTTGGTTTGAGGTTTGTATCGCCGTGGGCAGACAGATCTTGGGTGCGGGTCCTTGCACAGGCTACAAATATGAGCAAAACGACAATTATTCAATGAACACACAGATTCGTTAAACAAATTGCAAATGGGATTGTCATAAAATGTTTCAGCAGGGCGACCTCTGCTGTAGGAGCTGCGTCTTACATTTACAGAACCACGGACAGCGTCCGAATCAAGGTTGGTAAAAGCTTTCGGGCAGAGAGCAGCTGAGTGTCCGTGAGCGCTGCAGATTGAACACGACAAACTTCTTTGACCGCCGAAGTGACGAACTAGCAGTTCAGTGTCAGTGATCGACCAGTCGAGTCTTGAATTGTAGAGTGAAATGCAAGACGCGGATTTAGCAGAAAATGATTTATGGTACTCGTAAAATAAAGTGCCTCCGTACCTTTGGTTAAAGTCTGCCATCATCGAAAGATAAAGGTCGAGCTCTTCCCTTCTATTTGGGAAAACTTGGCATAGGGTGTCCCTGTAAATGCTAAAGGCGATTACGAACTCTCCGAACGATAAATTGCGTTGCAAACGCGGGTCTGAAGTTTTAAGGAGCACTGCCACGTCACCACAGTCCACCATTTTTCTGTCGGCAGCTGGCGAAGGGAGAAGTAAGGAAGCCAAGTTGATATCCTTACCTTGGATAATATTTGACCTGAGATGTGGAGATACTGTAGCAGCAGCGGGAGGAACGAAACTCCTACCAAAAGCTTGAGCTGGTAAAGATGAGGAGAGATTAAAGCTGGGAGAAGCCGGTGGAGCTGAGACATTTTGAGATGACGACTGAATCCAGAGGAGAGGAGCGGGCAGAGAGGCCGATGTAGAAGGTATGTTTGTTGAGATGCTACCGGAAAATGAAGGCCGGGTTGTAATGGGATCTGGGCTGTGGTCAGGGATGCCAAAAGAATTTTCAAAAACCGACATCTTAGACTGTAGCCCTTTAACCGTTTGGGATAAATCGTGAACAGCAGAAAGAAGCAGCTGATTAGTATCGAGAGAGACAGCTGAATGCGGAGGAGATATCTCTTGTGCCGGTAGAGCTGGGCGTTTAGCTGAGCGAGATGTGGATTTTGCTGATCTTTTACCACTGGCTTTTTTCGGCTGGGCGGTGGTCGCAGCGGCATCTGGATGAGGAGTAGATGCAGGTGGATTGCCCAGAGCATTCTGGGCTAAGAGCAGAAGATCTTCTCTTGAAATTCCTTCGCTAACAGGGATGCCGGCGTCCTCGAGAGCGTTTAGGATGAGTTCGGAAGACCAACTCGCCCAAAAAGAGGTGCGGCATTGAATACGGGTACTGCGACGTGAAGCAGAAGGAGATGGCTGAACGAAATCCTCTGAATCGGAATAATCACAAATTGATTGCGTGTCCTGAGACATGGTTTGGTTCTACTACTGAGCTTAACAGCTGAATCTGCATGAAAGCGTCAGCATCTGCGAACTCAGACATGTGTAAGTACTGGTCTTTTATACCACAAGTCTTAGACACGATTGGATAGATGAGAAGGTAATAAGTGACGTATCAATTGAGTCTTCCTGGCAGAACTTAACGCTAGAGCTTCCATTTCTGTAAAATTGGCATATGGAACTTCTCATAGATTCGAAATTAAAAGGGGAATTCGACAGGGCTGTCCGATTAGTCCATTGCTTTTTTTGTTGGTTACACAAATTATGGCCATTCACATTAAGAAGGACAATTTTCGTGGTATCAAAATAGAAGATACAGAAATTAAATGCACACAATTAGCGGATGACACTACTCTTTTCTTAAGAGATTATACTGAAGTTGAAAAAGCAATAAAGTGTTTGCAGTTATTTTCATCTGTATCTGGTCTTTCCCTGAATATTAATAAATGTGAACTTATGGCTCTAGGTGCATGTGACTTTACCACAATATGCAATATTCCCGTAAAATAAGTTGTCAAATATTTAGGTATTAAGATATCAAAAAATCAGGAAGTTAGGAATGAGCTAAATTTTACTCCTATAATTCAATCATTTGAAAAGAAACTGAATTCTTGGCTGATGAGAGATATCTCTATAACTGGTCGTGTGTTATTGGTTAAAGCTGAAGGTTTATCCAGGTTGGTTTATAATGCTCAAGTGTTAGAGGTACCCCCCTCACTAATTAAAAGTATAGACACTAAACTCTTTAAATTTATTTGGAAGAACAAATCACATTATATTAAAAAAGAAAATATTTGTAGATTAAAAGTTAATGGAGGATTGAATGTTTTGGATTTTAAGACTTCTAATATGATATTTAAAATAAAATGGCTTCAAAATTATTTAAAAAATAAACAAAGTATATGGTATACGGTACCTAATTATATCTTTCAAAAAGTAGGTGGTATAGAATTTATACTAAAATGTGATTATGATGTTAACAAAATACCCGTTAAACTTGCAAGGTTCCACAAACAAGCTTTACTTTCATGGACTCTAATGTATAGTCATAATTTTTCCCCTCATAACTGTACCATTTGGAACAACAGATGTATAAGGATTAGAAACAAATCAATTTTTTTTGAAAATTGGTTTGTAAAGGGAATTATTTGGGTTAAACAGTTGATAAAAAATGATGGTGTCTTATACAATTATAATGAGTTTGTTCATATATATAATTTTTCAGTTGATCCTGTCCAATATTTTTTGGTTTTACATGCAATTCCCAAGGAAATTTTGAGATTATTGGAAGGTCATAATAATTGTTCTCTACAAACAACAGTAGAAGAATTTACTTCTTGTATTAAATTGCAGGGTAAGGATTTCACAAGTTCTGGATGTAATAATATTTTTTTGCGGTCCCTTCTTCAATCTAAATGTATACTTGCTGTTACTATTCACTGGAATTCTTTACTTAAGAAACATATTTAGTGGAGTAAAGTTTGGATGACACCTCACAAGTATTCCATTACAAACAAAGTAAAAGAGGTTTCATATAAAATTTTCCATCGAATTTACCCAGTTAAATCACTTGTGGTACAACGTTTTAAAGTGAACATTGAAGATATTTGTGCTTTTTGTAATACCACCCCTGAGACTATTAAGCATTTATTTTGGGAATGTCCCAAGACCCAAATGTTTTGGAAAGAACTTAGTAATTACTTGCAAAGTAAAGTTATGACTCCTGTTAACTTCGAAGAAATTGATGTAATGTTAAAATGTTTCTCATTTAAAGGTTGAAAAAAACATTTAGTTTATTTTTGATTTAATTGTTATTATATTCATAAGGTCAAATGGAATGGAAAAATACCAAATTTTGAACATTTTAAAATTGATGTTAAGATATATTTAGAAACTATTTCCAAAAGTGAAAACCTGAAAGCTATGAAAACTAAACAGCTGTTTGACAAGTACAAGCTTTTTTTGTAAAAAGTCTTTCAGTAGCCTGTTTATTATTATTTTTTATTTATTTATTTATTTTTCTTTTCATTTCTTCTCTACCCCTGACATGTATGGTTATATGTACTCTTGTGTGTAAACTGTTTTGTTATTATTAAAATTCAATAAAAATAAATAAATAAATAATAAAAAAAAAAACTCTGTTACAAAACAAAAAACAACCTCCAAAGCATTTGTAGAAAAAGCATGTGACTTGCACCAAGTGATGTCACTTCCTCTGGCGGGATACTCTGGAAAGTAGTGATGTTAGTCATTATTCTTCTCTCATTAATTTGTACAAAATGTTTAGGATACACCAATAGTAGTGAATCTCTCATTCACTTTTTAAAAAATGATAATATGGCGAAAACCCATAAAATTCTGTTTTTAGACATGCCATGTGGTATCTGGTTTGAGGTTAGCATTTTGAGCTAAAGCACAAAATGGTGGAAAATATCAACTCTGTTATCGTCAACTCTGTTATCATCAACCCAATTTATCTATAACAGAGTTGAAAGATTTTTCTGTTTGTACATTGGTGTTCAGTATTAATATTTTAAATCTTACAAGTTTAAGATCAGCAAATAATGAAAATTTTGAATTTAAAGTGCATTCTATGAAAATAAAAAAGGTTAACAGAAAAAAAATCATATTTTTTGTTTTCTTTCTCTACTTGAAATGTTCCCGCAATTGTGGAATGAGTCATATATATTCATAACAAAAGCTGTTATAAGAGCAGTAAGTCACATCCAGAAAAATGAATGGATCTCTATGGGGCCTCTGCTGGAATCATATGGTAATTATACTTTCAGGCTAAAAATATATTATCTACAAAAAACCATCTAACCAGCAGATACATACAGACGGTTGGTCTGGGAACGCCCCCGGGAACGCCCCGTCACGAGATGTGAATTTAGCCCATGGGGGAAAACATTGCCTTGGCGCTCATTGAAATACACTCGACAATCATGCCGAAGAGTTGCTGTGTCGTTTTCTGTACCGCCAATAAAACAACAAATTACGATTTGAAGTTCTACATCCTCCCTAACAAGCACACAGAACCGGAAAGGAGGACAAAATGTCTACAAACAGTAAGGTGTGAGGATGATCAAGGAAAGTTGTGGAATCCCAAGACTAAGCATGTGTATGTGTGCAGTCGGCATTTCATCACAGGTAGGCTACGTTAACATTGTGTTCATTAATAACGTTATCAAAACTGTGTAAGGTTGTTTCAGAAAGTGGCATGCATACATAATTACCCTTATCATTCTACCTAAGCAAAACTATATAGCCTAGTGTCGAACCTAAACTAGTCGCATGAAAACGCGTCTGCTAAGAAACACTTGGCACCGAGTAACTTAGGCCTAACTCTTTCATTCATTTGTTGAAATTGAATAGACTGCAGAGACTGAAGAATCGCTCTCGTAAAAAAACTTAAATGTAGACTGTCTCAACAACCGGAGAGTGAACACGAGATGGATACCGATCCGGTGCCGCTAGAGAGTCAGCAACCCATGGAAAATGAACTGCTGGTTGAATCTACCATGCCTCCATGTCACCATCATGGTGAGATAGAGCAGCTCCATGAGGAGATAATGCATTTAAGGAGAGAGCGGGATGAAGCCAGGCAGAAAAGACTTGATGTGGTGATGGAGCTGGAAAGGGTGAGATTTTCAGCAAACAATGTCAAGGGAAATGATGAGAAATTACAGCCCTGTCATGGACATTGTTTGAGACTCTTCATCAGTTCCTTGCCCAATTTGTGGTGCCACATCCTCGATGCAAGATGTCAACGCAGGATCAGCTATTCATCACATTAGTGAAATTACGACAAAATCCATCAACAGACCTGATGTGCTATATCTTAAATGTAGCACGCAGTACCTTCCTTGGTATATTCTCCCGTTGGCTGGATTTAATGTATGCTAAAGTCTTTTATTTGGTCGCCTGGCCAGACAGGGAGTGTATCAGGAATACAGTTGCTGCCGAGGTTCTTCTTCATTATCCCAGACTTACCAGTATAATAGACTGTTTTGAGATACGAATCGAACATTCCAAGCAGCTGAAAACCAGGTGAGCCCCCAACCCCCCCTCAGAAGTACATGTGGGTATAAATGTTTAATAGACTTTATAACGTGTAAGCAGGACAAACTACTGGACCGGACTGATTAATTACGTCATGTCATTTCTGTGTTATTTCCTTCCTGAAAGAGCAATTACATACTCAAGATATAAAAACTGGACCACTGTGAAATACTTCATCGCCTGTCACCCATCAGGAGCGATCACTTACCTCTCCAAAGGCTGGGGTGGCAGAGCCTCAGATGTACATATTGTGAGGTCTTCTGATTTTCTGTCTTCGAGGTACCATTACATTGGAGATCAAGTTGTCAAGTTGTTAACTTCAAATGTTATTTATGTCTTATGAAGGCCTACACTGTAGAGACACTTTCACGCTCAGCTCCCATACTTTGTTACTGAATATGTCCATATAAACAATGTTTTAATATACAGTTACTGTATTATTTCAGATTCTTGCAGAAAGAGGTTTCACATTAAAGAATGACTTTGCCATTTTGGGTGCAGAGCTGATTACACCATCTTTCACCCGTGGTCGAAAACAGTTGTCTGCAGAAAATGTAGTATATTTTCGTGTGGCATCCAACATCAGAATTCACATTGGTTAGTGTTATTGAGTCATAAGTTAGCTGTCCATTACATGAATACATAAGGAGTCAGTCATGAATTATTTTTGAGTTTTTTTATTACAAATCCAAAGTAACAGGTGATTAGACAATTGATATGTTCCCCACAGAGAGAGTGATTGGTGCCCTGAAGAACCGGTACCACATCCTGGATAGGCCAATTCCTATGCGCCTGGTGGAGAGCCTGATGGATGAGCGACAAAACAGAGAAGAGGCCATGATTGACAGAATTGTGCATGTCTGTGCAGCATTAGTGAACATGTCTGGCAGTGTTATGTACAGCGCTATTAAATCATAAAATAAGGATGCAACAAATGAACCATATTTTTATCGGCTACTCTACAATATCATTCTTGCATTCTAATTGTACCCTCTGTTGATTGTCTTATCCAGAAGTGTCTAATGGAACCCTGACGGGCCTCCTCCACCACCTCCTCCTCCTCCTCCTCCTCCTCTGCACCCTGACGGGCCTCCTCCACCGCCTCCTCCTCCTTCTCTGCACCCTGACGGACCCCCTTCTCTGCACCCTGACGGACCTCCTTCTCTGCACCCTGACGGACCTCCTTCTCTGCACCCTGATGGACCTCCTTCTCTGCACCCTGACGGACCTCCTTCTCTGCACCCTGACGGACCTCCTTCTCTGCACCCTGACGGACCTCCTTCTCTGCACCCTGACGGACCTCCTTCGCTGCACCCTGACGGACCTCCTTCGCTGCACCCTGACGGACCTCCTTCTCTGCACCCTGACGGACCTACTCCGCCACCTCCTTCTCTGAACACTGTTATTCTTCTATTTTCACCTCTATCTAATTGTCTGTGTTCAGCTTCCTTGACAGAAAAATGTACAGTATCTTAACATTAACACATGCTATAACTGCACTGTTAATTTAGAAAATATGACATTGTTGACATTGAAATCACAGTACATTATTGCAGTTATCCTAACATGATTTTAAATACATTGTTTTGATATTGTTTTGATATTGTAGCCAGGTTTACAATGTCATACAAAGTCACAGTGTGCTACGTCAGTTTTCAAAACATGAATAGAAATGAAATAAATTCATAAATAAGGTACTTCCAATTGTAATGACCTTATTTGCTTACAATCAGATTGCAAATGAAACTATTTACCTGTGCATCTTTCAGTTCCTGTAATTTTGGAAAGATGTGCTCTAACCAAAATCTTTCAATGATGCTGACAGCATTATTGATGAACTCCTCATCTCTTGTAAACCTGAATATCAGGGAAGTCTGAGGAGTCCAGGTAATGAAGTCCGCATATGCTCGCTGAGTGACGAATATCTGCATCTGGACCTACGAACATTGTACATGCAATGACAACTGTTTCTGTAACTGACCATAGTTGCTAACCTGTTAGCAACTTAGTTGGTTGGCAATGAGAAATTGCATTGCAACCAACAAAGTTGCTAACTTATTCAGCAACTATGGTTTTGGGAAACGCACCCCAGGGGGGTACCATTTACAATAGTAATGAAAAATATTACTTACCTGTGTAAAATATGCATGGTCCCTCTTCAAAGCTGTTCAAACTCTTGCCATCCATTAGAAGTTTGTTGCCCCCACCTGTAAGGGCACTTCACTTCGACCACACCCTCACCACAACAGTCACAGGACACATAGCCATCACAGGACACTCCCATGAATGACATGGCCTGGCAAATTCTGAAACCTGCCTTGGTTACGTTGAGGTTAAGGTGAGGTTGGGCAACAGGAGCACAGATGTATATTGTGGCTGATAGTGCATTAGCTGTGGTACCTTCCATCTCAAGAGCATGTTTGTATGTCGCCAGGCCATCTTCCTCATGGTGCCTCCCCCATTGGATCCATGGCTTTATAATTGCCTTTGCTGGCATATGCTGTTGATCAAGGAGCAGCTCGGCACAGTAGCCTTCAGGACACGGTGTGCAATGGACCCTGTGATGCGTCCCACTCGCTCTTGGTGCCATTGCACACACGATGCCTGGCTGATTGTGGCCCTCTCCACCTGTTCCACCTCTGCCTCGGTTACCTTGTGCTGGCTAAAACACCATGGCTTTTTTGATGGTGTAGAAAAATCCCGGAAGCTTTTCAGTGCCACCGCATCAGACCTTTCAGCCAGCATAGACAGGAACTGCTGCTGCTGTGAAGCAGAGGCTTTAGGGATGGCATGTTTTATTTTTCTCCTTTTCGTGGTTGTTGGTCGCTGGATATAAAAAGTGGTGTTTGCAACAAGTGCAGGCTCAATCTTTTTAACACACACCTAATTCCATTCACAGGCTTTACTCGTGCATGCTACTTTATTAATACCCAAGCGAACACACGCCTCCAATTTGAAAAGCACAGCAGCTACATGAGAGCATGATTCACCAAGACTGAAAACAGAAAAAGTAGAGAAATGGCTTTGTTGTAGTACAAATTACAGTATTAATACAAATAAGTGTCACGTATAAAGAATCAGTATAAGTATAATCAACCAAATACCCTGCCATACAGTCGCAGTGACCAGTCAGGATGGCCCCGTCCTGCTGTACTGCAATCCAGGTCTTATGTGGCTTGTCCGTTACCCTCCATGATGGCTTTACATCGCATCTCATGAGACATGAGAGTCCTGGCATTTGGTGGTGTAGAACCACCCCAACAAACCCGTTGGTAAAAACGGTGTGAGCATCCAGGGACTAGTAATTTTTGAGATTACTGTGTGAGTAGATCCCTGTGTGATATAGTAGTGGGTGTTAAACTCGTATTAGGCAGTGGGCCAGATTTGTCTACATCCCTTACAACTATAGTAATCCTATAAGATTTCTATATTAGTGTATAATACTTCTGAGATTTTCTGTAATATCACTGTAGTACTAGAATATGTCCCAAAATACTATAGTATTCCTATAGGATTACTATAATATTTTGTCCTAAAATACTACAAAATTCCTGTAGTTGTTTTTCATAAGGGATGTCTCATTCACATTAGCGTTATCAGCTGAAGGCTCGATTGATAGGCCAATCACTACGGTCTACACTCAATACAGACTGCAGTCTGTGAGTTAGAGATAACTGTCAGCACAGTCCCTCGGCAACTTCATACTACTGATCACCGTTTTACAAAAGGATTAATAGTTTGGAGTGAAGCATACGTACAATTGGTAAGTGACAAGGTTTTATGGAGTTATAGTGTGCAACATATATGAAAGTTGATTGAGTTATAGGCTAATGTTACCGCTACAGCTACCGCAATGTCTTACCTGGAGATTCAAGCAGATAGCAAAATATGTCTGGAAACGACACCTCCGGCCATTTTGTTGGGTCATTGATCTAGTTTTTAATTAAGTAAGGGCAATCATAATATATTGCAGTTAATTTTGCAATGTACCGTTCCCAGTCGGCAGGCGTCAATGACATGGAATACGTCATTTTTGTCATTCAAATACACACGACGTTCGCGGTGTTTTCCCCCACGCCGACCACGCCCCCAACTATGACTAGTTGCCAACTGTACGTATGGCAGAGTTATGCATCTAACACCTATATGTCACAGTGTCTGGTTGTGTTCCCTTGTTTATCACTAGAGGTCCTCGTTCTCACTGTGTCCTTCACATTTGACTTCAATTCCCAGCATTCTGTCTGTCACTGTCACTCATCAGTTCATTGCACTCAGCTGTTTCCCGTAATCATTGTTCCCAGCTGTTCTGTGTTAGTCTTGTTAGATATGTGTATATATTCCCTGTCTGTGTTAGTATGTGTACGGAGTCGTTGGTTTATGTCACCACACTTTCTAGTCTTTATCTGCCCGTTTCTTGTTTTTGTCTTGTGTTTTGGATTGCCTTATTGGATTTGACCCTGCCTGGATGACTACGAGTTTGGATTGCCCTTCAATTAAATGACTACTGCTCTTGGATTTTCTGCCTCCTGTGTGTGTTCCGTGACAGAACGACTCCGTCCTCAGAAATCCAGCAGTAATTTTCAGTTTTTTTTTTTTTTTTTTGGAAGATCTCGTCCCCAGTCACCATGTGGATTCCATGTAGCGAGCTTGCTCCCGCAGAGAGAGAGAATGGCATCTCGTTACTGGAATATTTTTCTAGATGCGCACAAAGGCATGAGGAGATCAGGGCAGTTGAGGCTTCACCACTGGTCTCATCGAGCGCTGGGACTCCGTCGATGGTTTTGTCCAGTTCAAAGGCGGCAGAAATCCGTCTGAAGGGACGGAGGAGGAGGAGAAGGAGACCTCTGTCTGCCCAGTCAGAGACTGTTCACGTCACGTCTGCCCAGTCAGAGACTGTTCACGTCACGTCTGCCCAGTCAGAGACTGTTCACGTCACGTCTGCCCAGTCAGAGACTGTTCACGTCACGTCTGCCCAGTCAGAGACTGTTCACGTCACGTCTGCCCAGTCAGAGACTGTTCACGTCACGTCTGCCCAGTCAGAGACTGTTCACGTCCCGTCTGCCCAGTCAGAGACTGTTCACGTCCCGTCTGCCCAGTCAGAGACTGTTCACGTCCCGTCTGCCCAGTCAGAGACTGTTCACGTCCCGTCTGCCCAGTCAGAGACTGTTCACGTCCCGTCTGCCCAGTCAGAGACTGTTCACGTCCCGTCTGCCCAGTCAGAGACCGTTCACGTCCCATCTGCCCAGTCAAAGACTGTTCACGTCCCGTCTGCCCAGTCAGAGACTGTTCACGTTCCGTCTGTCCAGTCAGAGACTGTTCACGTTCCATCTGCCTTCCTGGACCTGGACTATCTGGAGCGTCTGGCTCGGATCCTGCTGCTGTCTGCTACTCCAGAGCCGGAACTAGTGTCTCCTGTTCCAGAGCCGGAACCATTGTCTGCTGTTCCAGAGCCGGAGGCAGAGCCAGTGCCCGTTCCAGAGGCAGAGCCATTGCCTGTTCCAGAGCCGGAGGCAGAGCCATTGCCTGTTCCAGAACCGGAGGCAGAGCCAATGCCTGTTCCAGAGCCGGAGGCAGAGCCAGTACCCGTTCCAGAGCCAGAGCCAGTGCCATCTGCCTTCTTGGATCTGGACTATCTGGAGCGTCTGGCTCGGATCCTGGACATGCCCGTGTCTGCTGTTCCAGAGCTGGAGCCAGTGTCTGCTGTTCCAGAGCCGGAGGCAGAGCCAGTGCCCGTTCATGAACCGGAGGCAAAGCCATTGCCCGTTCCAGAGCCGGAGGCAGAGCCAAGGCCTGTTCCAGAGCCTATGCCTGTTCCAGAGCCGGAGGCAGAACCAGTGCCTGTTCCTGAGCCTGTGTCTGTTCCAGAGCCAGTGTCTGTGCCCGAGCCAGTGTTTGTTTCTGTGTTTGTGTCTGTTCTTGTGGTTGTTACAGTTCTGGTGTCTGTTCCTGAGCCGGTGTCTGTTCCTGAGCCGGTGTCTGTTCCTGAGCCGGTGTCTGTTCCTGAGCCGGTGTCTGTTCCTGAGCCGGTTTCTGTTCCTGTGCCGTGGCCGCCCGAGGGGTCCTCACCGCCCTGGCCGCCCGAGGGGTCCTCACCGCCCTGGCCGCCCGATGGGTCGTCTGCTTCGCCCTGGCCGCCCGATGGACTGTCTGCTTCGCCCTGGCCACCCGATGGACTGTCTGCTTCGCCCTGGCCGCCCGATGGACTGTCTGCTTTGCCCTGGCCACCCGATGGACTGTCTGCTTCGCCCTGGCCGCCCGATGGACTGTCTGCTTCGCCCTGGCCGCCCGATGGACTGTCTGCTTCGCCCTGGCCGCCCGATGGACTGTCTGCTTCGCCCTGGCCGCCCGATGGACTGTCTGCTTCGCCCTGGCCGCCCGATGGACTGTCTGCTTCGCCCTGGCCGCCCGATGGACTGTCTGTTTCACCATGGCTGCCGATTAAACCCTCACCCCTTGTTCCTGTCTCCCTTCACGGACCTGGCCCACCATCCCTCCCCTGATCCTCCACCGTTCCACCTCCCTCCTGAACTCTTGTGTCGTGTTTTAGTGTTGTCGTGGAGCGTCTGGTAGCCGCTCCGTAGAGGGGGGGGGTTATGTCACAGTGTCTGGTTGTGTTCCCTTGTTTATCACTAGAGGTCCTCGTTCTCACTGTGTCCTTCACATTTGACTTCAATTCCCAGCATTTTGTCTGTCACTGTCACTCATCAGTTCATTGCACTCAGCTGTTTCCCGTAATCATTGTTCCCAGCTGTTCTGTGTTAGTCTTGTTAGATATGTGTATATATTCCCTGTCTGTGTTAGTATGTGTACGGAGTCGTTGGTTTATGTCACCACACTTTCTAGTCTTTATCTGCCCGTTTCTTGTTTTTGTCTTGTGTTTTGGATTGCCTTATTGGATTTGAACCTGCCTGGATGACTACGAGTTTGGATTGCCCTTCAATTAAATGACTACTGCTCTTGGATTTTCTGCCTCCTGTGTGTGTTCCGTGACACTATATCAATATCCAGAAACAACTCCTATTTAAATTTGATCATCATTAATGTACAGGTCCTTCTCAAAAAATTAGCATATTGTGATAAAGTTCATTCTTTTCCATAATGTAATGATAAAAATTAAACTTTCATATATTTTAGATTCATTGCACACCAACTGAAATATTTCAGGTCTTTTATTGTTTTAATACTGATGATTTTGGCATATAGCTCATGAAAACCCAAAAGTCCTATCTCAAAAAATTAGCATATCATGAAAAGGTTCTCTAAACGAGCTATTAACCTAATCATCTGAATCAACTAATTAACTCTAAACACCTGCAAAAGATTCCTGAGGCTTTTAAAAACTCCCAGCCTGTTTCATTACTCAAAACCGCAATCATGGGTAAGACTGCCGACCTGACTGCTGTCCAGAAGGCCATCATTGACACCCTCAAGCAAGAGGGTAAGACACAGAAAGAAATTTCTGAACAAATAGGCTGTTCCCAGAGTGCTGTATCAAGGCACCTCAGTGGGAAGTCTGTGGGAAGGAAAAAGTGTGGCAAAAAACGCGGCACAACGAGAAGAGGTGACCGGACCCTGAGGAAGATTGTGGAGAAGGACCGATTCCAGACCTTGGGGGACCTGCGGAAGCAGTGGACTGAGTCTGGAGTAGAAACATCCAGAGCCACCGTGCACAGGCGTGTGCAGGAAATGGGCTACATGTGCCGCATTCCCCAGGTCAAGCCAATTTTGAACCAGAAACAGCGGCAGAAGCGCCTGACCTGAGCTACAGAGAAGCAGCACTGGACTGTTGCTCAGTGGTCCAAAGTACTTTTTTCGGATGAAAGCAAATTTTGCATGTCATTCGGAAATCAAGGTGCCAGAGTCTGGAGGAAGACTGGAGAGAAGGAAATGCCAAAATGCCTGAAGTCCAGTGTCAAGTACCCACAGTCAGTGATGGTCTGGGGTGCCATGTCAGCTGCTGGTGTTGGTCCACTGTGTTTTATCAAGGGCAGGGTCAATGCAGCTAGCTATCAGGAGATTTTGGAGCACTTCATACTTCCATCTGATTTCATTTTTCAGCACGACCTGGCACCTGCTCACAGTGCCAAAACCACTGGTAAATGGTTTACTGACCATGGTATTACTGTGCTCAATTGGCCTGCCAACTCTCCTGACCTGAACCCCATAGAGAATCTATGGGATATTGTGAAGAGAAAGTTGAGAGGTGGCTTTCCAAGGGAAAGACACATGCTCAGAGAGGCTTACAGTGGAAATACACATGTGGGAGTCGCTCAGGGGAGGGACCATGCACACGGGAGGCACCTAGCCAACGCGCAGGCAATAGACACTAGCGCCGAGGTCTGGAGTGCTGGAGGAACTCAGGGCTTTCGGGGAAGCTCACCTGAGGAGAATATTGCACGTATCCAGTCCGTGGAGTGGAATGGCGAGCAAGCGAAGACACCTGAGCGGGTCCGGTACTAGCTGGTTGAAGCGAGTACATGAGAGGACACTGGCTCCACTCAGAGATTGTAGAATCTGGCGAAAGTGTTAGGTGTCGCCCATTTAGTCTCCTCGCTCCCCTCAGGAACCTGACGATCAGGTCCCACTTTCCCACAGACTTACCTTCGATGAGGTCATGGTGTGCGGCAATAGCGGCCACATAGACTTTCAGGGTGGAGGGAGACAGCCTTCGCTCCAACCCTTCTTGAAGGAAGGAAAGAACGATTGATGGGGGTCTCGGGGGGTCTTCTCGGTGGGAAGAGCACCAGTTGACGAAGAGGTTCCACTTCAACGCGTGGACGACGCTCTAGCGGAAGTGATGGTAGTCACCACCGCTGGTGGTAGGGTACTCAAACCTGCCTCAAAGGTTGCCCCGTCCCTGAGAAAGGTGGTCCTTCCTCAGAGGAATTGGCCAATGAGGTGCTGTTGCGAGGAGTACAAGTTCGGAGAACCAGGTTCAGGTGGGCCAGTACGGCGCAACCAGAATGACCTGCTCCTCGTCCTCCCTGACCTTGCACAGGGTCTGCGCAAGAAGGCTCACCGCAGCCAGCTGTGCGCCAGTGCATCCGTGCCGAGCGTGCCCTCGGTCAGGGAATAATACAGGGCGCAATGGGTCGAGTCGTGAGAGGCAAACAGATCTATCTGTGCGTCCCCGAACTGGTCCCAAATCAGCTGAACTGACTGGGGATGGAGTCGCCATTCTCCCGGGAGGGGCTGAAGCCGTGAGAGCTCGTCAGCTGCACAGTTCAGGGCTCCGGGGATATAAATGGCACGAAGCGACCTCAGATGCTTCTGACTCCATATGAGGAGGTGGTGGGCGAGCTGCGACATACGGCGGGAGCGCAGACCACCTTGATGGTTGATGTACGCTACAGTGGCGGTATTGTCTGATCGGACTAATACGTGTTGACCCTTGAGCACGGCCAGGAAGCGGCGCAGAGCAAGACGTACAGCCAGCAACTCGAGGCAATTGACATGCCATAGGCGCTGGGGTCCTGTCCAGGAGCCCGCGGCAGCATGTGCCCCAGCCCGTGGTGGAGGCATCTGTCGTTACAACAACATGCCGGGAAGCTCGTTCCACGGGCACTCTGGCCCGTAGAAAACTGAGGTTCGACCACAGGGTGAAGGTCTGACGGCAGGTCGGAGTAACTGGTACTCGGAGCACGCCGTGTTGCCATGCCCACCTCGGGACTCGGTTGCGAAGCCAAAGCTGAAGCGGTCTCATATGAGCAATTAACTCTTGCGCTTGATAGTCTCAGGCAAGTCAGCAGTGGCTGAGTGGAAAAGGCGACCGAGTCGGTACCGAGAAAAGAGATCCTCTGCACGGGGCAAAGTTTACTCTTTTCCCAGTTGACCCGAAGGCCCAGACGAGCTAGGTGCCGGAGCACTGGGTCCCTGTGTTCGCAAACCTGGTCTCGAGAGTGAGCTAGGATAGCCAGTCGCCGAGATAGTTCAGGATGCAAACCCCGTGTTCCCATGGAGGAACAAGGGCTGCCTTGACAACCTTTGTGAAGACGCGAGGAGACAGGGCTACCCCGAATGGGAGAACAGCGTCCTGATATGCGCACCCCCTGATAGCAAACCGTAGGTACGGTCTGAGTCGAAGGAAAACGGAGACATAAAAGTAAGCGTCCTTCAGGTCGATCGCTGCAAACCAATCCTGTGGGCACACACATTCGAAAATGCGTTTGGCCAGGAGCATCTTGAACGGCAGCCTGTGAAGGGGGCGGTTCAGATGCGCAGGTCCAGGATTGGCCGTAACCCACTGGATTTCTCCGGGACAATGAGGTAGGGGCTGTAAAACCCGGACCTAATTTCGGCTGGAGGGACAGTCTCGATCGTACCCTTCGCCAGTAGGGTAGCAACCTCCGCTCTCATGATAGGGGGCATAGCCACCGATCATAGTGGAGCGGACTCCCCTGAAGCGGGGAGGAGACCGTGTGAACTGAATAGCATAGCCGAGCCCATGGTTCGCGTGACCCAGCGGAACAGATTGGGAAGCTCTAGCCAGATTCTCAAGAACTGTGCCAGCGGAGTCATGCGAACCACAGACGTCCCCTCGGTGGTGCAGCGAAGCGGAATGACCGGCCCGGATGTGGACGGCATAGCAGCCCGGTGTGGGGGGCACGGTCATAACCGCACCCTGACAGAGGAGGCAAGGGAAGGACCAGCGTTCCGCGGGGGCCTGCTCTGCCAGGGGTCTGGCAACAGAGGGGGATGAGAGCGGTACGGTCCGGGGACGGCACACACTGCCATCCGGCTCTGAGACAGAGGGGGATGAAGGGTGCACGGCTCGGGGGTGGCGCACCTTGTCGTCCGTGAACCCTGTGTGCTCAGAGACGGGAGAGTCAGTTCTTTCTGAGAATAAGGATTCTTCCACGGTCCTCTACCGGGGAAAGGAGTGGCCCTGCTACCAGCTCCTGGAAAGAACTGAGTCCCATCTCTGAGCAGCCCGTCTCAAGAGTGCCGCCTAACCCGGCGTATAGCGGGGGGCGGGGCTGGAGAGGGCTGTGGCCTCCCCTGCGGCTTCCATAATCAGCCCGGGTGAACGGGCGGGGTGGGAGCCGAGGGAGGCAGACTGAGGGATCTGAGCGGACGGCGGGGCCGTCGGGGCAGAATAAACCTCAGTCTGCTCATGGGCGGTTGAGAACTGTAGGGCAAAGCCCTCAACCGCACTGCCGAAGAGGCGGACCTGGGATATGGGGGTGTCGAGCAGACGGGTCTGCCCGACATCCTGCACATCAGACAGGTTCAGCCACAGAATGGTGGGCATCACCTGACCCAGAAAGCGTACGGCCACTTTCGTCGCTAGGAGAGCAAGGTCAGTGGCAGCGTGCAGCTCATTGAAGAGCCCTGGGTCAGTCCCGCCCTCGTGCATGTCCGTGAGCATCTGGGTCTGGTAGACCAGCAGAATGGCCATGGCATGCAGTGAGGTGGCTGCCTGTCCTGTGGCGCAATAGGATTTCGCCACAAGTGTAGACGAAAAACTACAGGCTTCGGACGGGTGCTTAGGATCGCGCCGAGAAGAAGCACTCTGAGGACACAGTAGCATCGTAACAGAACGTTCAACCGGGGGGACCCCAGTGTACCCATGGCCAGCGGCCCCATCGAGGGAAGGAAGGGCGGAGGAGATCAACGAGGGATCGCTGGAAGACCTTGGGGTCTTCGAGGATTTCGAGATCTCCTGATGCACATCCGGGAAGAAAGGTATTGGAGTGGACGCTGTGTCAGCGGCCACACCCAAAAACCAATCGTCCAGCAGCGAGTGCTCAGGACGGGGTGGAAGGTTCCACTCTAGTCCGATGCTCGCAGTGGCCCGGGAAAGCATGGCCTTCATCTCAGGATCTGACTCGACAAATGCCATATGCACACCCGAAAGTGGCAGCACTGTCGAATCTTCACTTCCTGAAGATTCTTGCCCGCCCTGTGATGCTGCGATAGACAACAGATCCGATTCTGGAACGTCAAAAGGAAACCCGCGGGGGGCCCGAAGATGGGCTCGCGGGCGTCCTGTGATTGCTCACAGGTTGCGTCAATGAAGAGGGGGGCATGGGGCACGGACGGATAGTCGGCGCCTTTGTTCCACACCATCACCCTCAGGTCACCCTGGCCACCAGCCGAAGTATCACCTCACGTGGAGAGTGTTAGATCGGGGTGTGGATGAGGGGACTCTCTCTCTAACGAGATCATTAAGTCTCGACCGTAATGACGCGATGGTCACGTTCCCGCGGGGAGAACATGAGTCATCCACAAACGCTGCTCTAGCGTGATCAAGCCCAAGCACGCAGAGCAGAGAATGTGCCCATCAAAATCGGAAATGAGTCGACCACAACCAGAAATGCACGGGCGAGCTGTCTTTAAAAAGACGTGCCGCGTGCGAGCTCTTTTGTGAGAGGAGAAAAAACTCTGCGATGTCGAAGCGAGCAAGGAGAAACACACTCACTGGGAGATCACTGCACAGATCAGCAGGCAATGTGAACTCGCTGGAGATCGCCGTCACAGAAACACCGGAGAGTGGCTCGTCTCGTAGAGCGAAGTCAGAAATGGCTGTGGAGTGAAGAGATACTCTTGGCTCCGAAGCGAAAACATATCTGCATGTTGCCGGCGTCCTCCTTTTATACCCACGAGGTAAGGCGGAGATACACTATGCAAATTCTGCAGACCCATGGCATTTCTTTGCCATTGGCTCGTTTTGTATACTCAAAGTCGATAAGCTTTCTAAGCGAAACCCCATTCGTCGTCATCCGACGTAACTCGGAGTGACAACGAAAGGGAACCCTGCTTTCCTTCAGAGTGAAAATATTGTTAATAATAATTGTAAAATTAATCATTTTTATTAACAACTTGATGGGCGTGATTCTAAAACCAAAGAGGTTTTCTCAATTTGATCAAATATTCTCCATTAGCGCAAATGCCCAAATGATGCCAAACACAGATATAACGACATTAAAGGTGTCGTTCACCTAAAAATGAAAATTCTGTCGGTAATTACTCTCATGTTGTTTCAACCCCGTAAGACTTTCGTTCATCTTCGGAACACAAATTAAGATATTTTTTATTAAATCTGAGAGCTGGATCAACGTCTGACATACAACACAGAAGCGCTGCGCTGTTACACTACGTGAACTCACTCGAGGCCCACAGAGAAGAAAACGAATAGTTGAATAAAGTCGTTATTTTGGGGTTTTTTTGCACACAGAAAGTATTCTCGTCGCTTGATAAATTTAAGATTGGGCCACTGTAATCACTTGGACTATTTTAACGATGTCTTTAATAACTTTTCTGGGCCGGTAAGTTTCAATCCCATAGAAGCCTATAGAGAGATCCAGCACTCAAATTTAATCAAAAATATCTTAATTCGTGTTCCGAAGATGAACGAAGGTCTTATGGGGTTGGAACAACATGAGGGCGAGTAATTACTGACAGAATTTTCATTTTTGGGTGAACTATCCCTTTAACGGATATTGACGGGGCTGTAGACGGTAGCAAAACTCGTTTACGTAAACATTAGAGTTGGTAAAAGGTAGTCCGTCAATTGATAACTCATTGGGTTTTATATGTAAAAGGGGCTGATATTATTATTATTAATGTGTTTGAAACTGCATAGCCTGAGAAAAACAAATTGTTCCCTCAGACCGCCTGTCCTTTTTTAATAATTCAAGATTTGATATACGTTTTCTTAATACTTTTAATTGTTATTGATATTTGTATTGGAGTTATAAGTTTTAAAAGTTATTTGAATAAAATAGTTTAAAAAGTACTTCAGGAAACCTCTCAGTCAGGATGTCCACAGATGGAGTTGTTGTGCTGTGCACGTGATTGCCGTTGATCAGAGCTTTTATACCGGCTTCCAGATTCTTTTGCGGGCCTTGCACGCGATGTGTGAAGTTGCAAAGTATATTTTTATAATTTTTTTATTAATTTATTATAATATTACAATATTCATTTAATATATATATATATATATATATATATATATATATATATATATATATATATATATATATATATATATAGCCTAAGTACCTTTTATGTATACCTGGTGCAATAAAAAAAATAAAAAAGAGTAGCCTAAATTTAATAAATTTAAATGATACAGCCTACAAGTGTCTTTTTTCTAACTGCCATAATCCATGTTAATTCTTTAAATGGTAAACTCGTGGTGGTGTCCCCCCCCCCCCCCCCTTTTCTTATTGTGGAAAATATTACTATACAAATTTTATTTGCTTCTTTGTCTCCCATAAACTAGGCTATTAATATTAAGTTCTCATACTACATATATGTAGGCCCACCCATGCATGACAGCAGTCAAGTAGGCTATTTTTGTCCTAATGTGACAAAGAAGTCAATTACCTAACATAAATTTTACTAAACAAGTATGAAGAAGTTAAGATTTTATAAGACGTCTCGTGCTCACCAAGGCTGCATTTATTTCATCAAACGATACAGTAAAAATTGTGAAACATTATTACAATTGATCAATGTTGAAAACCTGGAAAATGAAAGACCAATTTTCCATTCCTGGAAAACACATGGAAAATGGGAAAAAAGTTAAATGTCCTGGAAACGTTTGTGTTGTCCTGGAAAATAATTTCCCCTCCTTGTGGATGAACGCAAACGGGTTAAACATTTTACGCATGAATGTCTGTTTTCAGCTGCCTTCAACAGGTAATATTGGGCTGAATCGCTTGTTTGCTTTCATTTCTGCATGTAACCAGCACAGCGCCCCACGTGACACAAACCTGCCAATATGTACCCATTTTGCGTAGCAAGTACGCAATTTGACTTCTCTAAACTACGGACATGTGAGTTCTGTGGCAAATGTGCACGTGCGGTACTCCTGTCCGGGGCGCAACTACCCAGTGTTAGAGGGGTATGTAGCAACAATTTTGGTGCCCCCCAATATATATACACATATATATATATATATATATATATATATATATATTATTAACAATGTTAACAAATAATAAAAAGTTACAGAATAAACAGTTACAAACATACACATACATACATATATATATATATACATATATATATATATATATGTATGTGTATGTTTGTAACTGTTTATTCTGTAACTTTTTATTATTTGTTAACATTGTTAATAATAATAATATATATATATATATATATATATATATATATATATATATATATATATATATATATATATATATAGCACAGATCTTTAAAGAGAGAAGGAGATGTGACCCTAATTACAGCTTCCATGTCACCCAACAGATGTAACTATAGCCTGTATGTCTGACAGCACAGCTAACATGAACAGCTAACTTTAATGGTAAAACTAAATCTAGTTGTTTCCATGATAAATCAGCCTTATGGCATAAGTAATGTTTTCCAGCTTCTAATCATTTATTGTGCATGCTACCTTATATTTACCAGTTATTATTTTACTTTAATACAATTGAGATATGTCATGCACAGTGTTGGGTATAGTTACTTTGGAAAGTAGTTCATTAGGTTACAACGTTACCATCAATTAAAAGTAATCAGTTACGTTACAGCGTTATCTATTCATAAAAGTAACACGTTAGAGTACTCATGCGTTACCAAAAATTAAAAGCCGTTTGCAGCGCCTCACACATGATGCAGCTTAATTGACAGACACGGCCCCCTTTAAATGCACCTAGAAGTCGTGACTCCTGGCAATGGATAATGTCAGTCATCCGACTAAATTAACACTGCGGGATAACAATAACAGGAAAGACAGTCATCAATAGGCTATTCCACATAGCGATTTATTTTTTTATTATCACAAAACATATTAATCAAAATTCACACCTTCCCAGCCCGGGTAGCCTAGGCTATATGAGCACCATACAACAAGATAACTCCTGATTTTTTCTTTAACTCTAATGCAGTTAGAGTTTTTCTTTAACTCTAATGCAGTTAGAGTTTTTCTTTAACTCTAATGCAGTTAGAGTTTTTCTTTAACTCTAATGCAGTTAGAGTTTTTCTTTAACTCTAATGCAGTTAGAAATGAACAACCAGTCAACGATCTAACAGAAATTAACAGCTGTCTGTCAAACAAAAATGATTACAAACCGAATAAAATCATTCACTGCCACACAGGCAAATGACAAATCGCTTAATAGCCGAACTAAATATTAATGGTGTTTGGATGTGAGATGTTTTTTTAAATTTGAGGTAGAATTTTTGGCGGTCGACAGAAGCTTTTCACCAACGCAGAGTGTGCATTTTACCGTTATGTTCTTTTCCTTTTCGTTGACAAATTGAAAATAATGTGCGTACTTCCATACTGCAAACGCTGTCCTCTCTGCCATCTTGCCGGGAGTTCGAAAAAACACACACACACACACACACACACACACACACACACACACACACACACACAGGGGGGAGCAGGGCACAGACGTATCACAGCCATTGACTTTATGATTACAGCCATGGGCATAGGTTTGGTCTCAGCTTTGGTGGGGACATCTCCCCCCCCCCCTTCCCCCCCCCCCCCCGGGAATTATTTTGTTGTAAGATAAGTAACAGTGCTTTAATGGCGATTTCCTTAGTCATTTCAGACTGCTGGCAATACAGAATATCACAATACAGAAGTGAATCTACTTCATCTCATTATATTGTATCCTATATTGTATTCTATATCAAATTCTATTAATATATTTTATTCTTAAAAAAAAACAGTGCATTAGATTAAACTGGGAAGGGTCATAAAACTTGCATATGGTTATCCTAGGTTTACTGCTTCTATTGTTCTCAATTATAAGTCGCTTGGATAAAAAGTGTCTGCTAAATGAATAAATGTAAATCTGTAGTGGTTTGATGCTGTCTTTCCTGCAAACAAAATGGTTAATTAATTTTGTAGTCTATCCTATGGCTAGCAAGTTTAACCCTCCTACCAGATATTGTTAATTGGATATTATCAATCAAATAATGTTTCATTATATTTGAATAACCAACAGTGTTAACTTTTGCCTTTTTAACATTGCCAACATGTTTTTCCAGCACATGTGTCTAGCAAGTAGGCTACACTCACAAATACATTACATAAACAGAATGTAGAAACGAAAAATGTCTCAGATGATCCACTGTTTATGACTGCAAAATTCTAAGTTAAGGTAGGCTAATTAACATTCAGTGACTTGCTAACGTAGCATTCTATCATGATAGCGCGACTTCAATGAGTCTATCCGTGCTGCACACCCCTAATTAATGCTCCTAACATTGAAAGATTGCAGAAGCTAGGTTTAACTGTAACAATATCCTGGGTAACCAGGATCACCAGTTAATACTATTTTCCACAGTAGAATCTGCATTTGAAAGCCTGGTCAGTCACTACTAATGCTAGTTATTTGTGTGGCTAGTTATTTTTGCCTACTTACACTCTGCTTTATGAAAAAGCTTCGTATGTCCCCTTTCTTCTTCTTGGGTGACATAGCTGATCTACAAAGTACAAAAAGGGGCAAAAAAACGGAATATTAAAATGTTTTACTCTGGCCTTTGTATATGGCAGGCAGAGAGACAGCCCTGGTAACTTACCGTCGGCGTCGTCACGCGCGCGCGCACACACACACACACACACACACACACACACACACCACCCGCTCGCTGCCAGTGAGTGCAAGCACAAAAAGTAGTCCCGGCCCGCGCGTTTAGCCTGCCTGTCAGATACCCCGCCGCCAATCAAATTACGGCGTATCTTGTACTGTCGTCGTCCTGGCCGTTGGAATCGATCCAAATAGCAGCGCAAAGATCCAAATGCAGCGCAAATATCAAAATAGCAGTTCAAAGGAGCTTGCTAAATATTGGTGGGGACAAATTTGTCATCTCAAAATATTGATTGGGACTAGTACCTAGCGTCCCCCCCTAAACCTACGCCCTTGATTACAGCGCTTCGGCTCCGCTGATACATCCGCAGGTGGCACAGTAGACCTAGGCATACTACTGTCGGACAAAAAACAGGTTGCAGTCGGGATTTTCCTTTCCTTAAAATAATGGATTACTTTTTTTAAAAAATAACGAAGTTACTGATTACTTAACGCACAAAACTAAGGCGTTAAGTTACACATATCACGAAAAAGGTAATTAGAGTACTCTAACGCGTTACTTTATAACGCGTTACCCACAACACTGGTCATGCATGGGATTGGTACCATAGGGTTTAACCAAAATCTAAATGTAGATATCAGCAATATTATTTTGCATTAAGTTAGCAAACACTTGCTAGGCTGTTAACATTAATATTTGCAAGCCTCCAAGTTTGGTAGCAAATCTATGCATGATTCCATGGTAAACCAGAGATATTGCATTAGTTGTTTTCAAGATTCTTGTCATTTATTGTACATGCTACCTAGGGATGCACCGAAATGAAAATTCTTGGCCGAAGCCAAAGCCGAATAATAATGAAACGCTTGGCCGAAGGCCGAATACCGAACGTGGTTTTTCAAATTTTTTCTATTTATTTTGCCAATTTTTTCTCCATTGCATTTAATTAAATAGTAAAAATATGCTTTTTTACTATTTTGTCTTGCTTTTGCAAAAATACAATTTTATTTAACACTGATTTTTTTAACATTCCAGCAGATACTATTTAAACAAAGCACAATATAACTTAAAATAAATAAATTAGTAAAATAAAAAATATATTTTTATTTGGCCATCTTTGAAGCCCCCCTTCTTGAATAGCCTATGTTAGGCCTATAACTGACTGCTGAAAGAATATAACCAAAAAAGTGCATTGAAAAGTGCAAAAAAAAAAAATGTGGATGAACCCACTACAAATGAATAACTGTCCTAGACATAAGCCTACTTTTGCGGTTTACATACACTTTATCGTGGGCGTTGACAGGTTTGCATGGATTGCCTCAGATCATTTGGGTTTCAATATAGCGCGCGCTCTCCGTGGCGATTAGCAGATAAGGAGTTGCCATGAGAACGACTGACAACGACTGACATTTTCATACAGATTACATAAACAGAGAATATTTGTTTTCGTTTTGAATTAGATCATTTAAAAGTAAACAATTAAATGATTATAAAGATAGATTGCCTTTGCCTGTGTGACTAGTATTGGCTGAGTTTTGTTTAAGTTTAGAGATGTGCACCAGAAAAAAAGTTAACGGAGACAGAGGCAGAAAGCACACCCTGTTTATTTTCTTTATTTTACAAAAGCACAGTTTTGTTTCGATTGTAAGTGGACACAAGTAGACATTTAACAGTTTATTTTTTCATATTTCTTAAGTCTGCAAAGTGACCATAAATGACGGAGTATTTAAGTCTATTTTGCTGCTATGTGAAAAAAATCCAGCAAAACGCGGCGGCGCGTTTGTCAACTACAGAGGGTTAAAAGACGCAGTGCTGCAAGTAAGGGTACAACGTCTGGCACAGATGCATCAGATGAGCTTCTCTTTTGTTATCTGCTCAAAGGGCCAGGGGGCATGTTGGCTGCATTTATGAAGCGCGCGCCTCTCACTCTACGCTGGTTACTATTTGATCGCGTCATCAAAAACGTCATTGTTCGGTCAAATTTATTCGGTCTTTTTACTTATTCGGCCGAACACCGAAAGTGCTTTTTTTGCTATTTTCGGCCGAATAATTTCGGTTGCCGAGCAGCCGAACATTCGGTGCATCCCTAATGCTACCTTATATTTTTCAGTTTTCAGCTCAGCAACCTCGGTTTTGCATATTCTAAGCTAGCTAGCTCTGGCTGCTACATTCCCAGTGTTAGCAAAGGTTAGTCTGTTAACATATTTGCAAGGCTCCTCCAAGCACAGACGTCACACTTTAAATCCTACCTGTTGCCTTTCACCATCCACTTATTTAGCTGCTGTCGCATCCCTTGACATGCCATCTCATTTTCCCTCTTTCTTTTTCTATTTTTAACCCCCGACAGCTTTTTTGCTTTATTCATCTCTTTCGAGTTTCAGCGATAACTCACTACTGTGCTGCTCACTCAGCGCTCACGGCGCCCCCGGCCGCTCGCGATATTACCCTTCTATGTCAAAATAAATTCTATGATGGAATCTTATGAGGGCGCCGGCGCCTACTCTAGCCTGTTAGTCCTCTAAAATGTATATAACTTTTTTATATTTAACTTATATAACTTTTATATAAATTTATATAACTTATAAAATTAGTTCCCTTTCGTTGTCACTCCAGGTTACGTCGGATGACGACGAATGGGGTTTCGCTTAGAAAGCCTATCAGCTTTGAGTATTACAAAACGAGCCAATGGCAAAGAAATGCCATGGGTATGCGGAATTTGCATGGCGTAACTCTGCCCCACCTCGTGGGTATAAAAGGAGGACGCCGGCAACATGCAGATATGTTTTCGCTTCGGAGCCAAGTTTATTCTTCTCTCCACAAGCCATCTCTGAATTGTCAGCTTTACAAACGAGTACCTCGAGTGTTGGTGTGATGGCGATCTCCGGCGAGCGCGTGCTTCCTGCTTATCTCTGCAGTGGTTTGTCAGACAGTGCGTGTCTCCCCGTGTGCCTCAACACTTGAGTTTTCTCTCACAAAAAGAGCTTGCACGCGGAACGTCTTTTTAAAGACGGCTCGCCCGTGCATTTAAAAAAAAAAATGAATGGTGCGGCAGCTTGGTATCGGACTCTGATGGGCACGAGCGTTGTCTAGTATGTTTGGGCTTGATCATGCTAGAGCAGCGCTCGTGGATGACTCATGTTTTCTCCGTGGGAACATGACCATCGCGTCATTAAGGTCGAGACTCGGTGAACTCACATGAGTGAGAGTCCCCTCATCCACCCCCGATCTTCGGCTGGTGGCCAGGGTGACCTGAGGGTTACGGTCTGGAACAAGGCGCCGACTATGTGTCCGCGACCCCAGCCCCCCTCTTCAATGACGGTGCCCGCTAGTGAACAGGTGATTCCCACGGGTCTACCCTCTGGTGGCCCGTGTGTTTCATTTGAAGCTACAGAGGATGATACTATGTTTGTAGCAGCTTCACAAGATGGGTTTGATTTTCCTGGAAGTGACGACTCGTCACAGCTGCCACCTTCTGGTGCATACGGCTGTGCCTGAGTCTGATCCGGAGATGACGGCCATGCTTTCCCGGGACGATTGGTTTTTGGGTAAGGCCGCCGACCCTCGTCCACGGCAAACCCCAATACCTTTCTTCCCGGACGTGCATGATGAGATCTCGAAGTCCTAGAAGACCCCCTTGTCTTCTCGGGACCGCTCGCTGATCTCATCCGCCTTTCCTCCCCTCAATGGGGCCGGTGCCCATGGGTACACTGGGGTCCCCCCGGCTGAACGCTCTGTTGCGATGCTATGTGTCCTCAGAATGCTTCTTCTCGGCGCAATCCTAAGCACCCGTCCGTGGCCTGTAGTTTTTCGTCTACGCTTGTGGCGAGATCCTATAGCACCACGGGACTGGCAGCCTCCTCACTGCATGCCATGGTCATTCTGCTGGTCTACCTGACCCAGATGCTCATGGACCTGCACCAGGGCGGGACTGACCCAGGGCTCTTCACTGAGCTGCGCGCCGCCACTGACCTTGCTCTCCGAGCGACGAAAGTGGCCGTAAGCTCCCTGGGTCAGGTGACGCTCACTATTCTGTGGCTGAATCTGTCTGATGTGCTGGATGTCGCGCGGACCCGTCTGTCCGACATTCCCATATCCCAGGTCGGCCTTTTCGGCGGTGCGGTTGAGGGCTTGCCCAACAGCTCTCAGCCGCCCATGAGCAGACTGACGTTGATTCTGTCCCGACGGCCCCGCCGTCCGCTCAGATCCCTCGGTCTGCCCACCGCCGAAGGCGCCCTCCCGCGGCTCCCACCCCGCCCGTTCACCCGGGCCGGCTCTGCCAGGGCGCGGTTGCTAACTGTGCCCCCACACCGCTATGCTGTCCACGTCTGGGCCAGTTACTCCGCTTCGCTGCCCCTCCAGGGGGACGCCTGTGGTTCGCATGACCCCGCTGGTTCAGTTCCTGGGAGCCTGGTTATAGCTCCCCGTCTGTCCCGCTGGATCGCGCGGACCATCAGGCTCGGCTATGCGATTTACTTCGCACGGTCTCCTCCCCGCTTCTGGGGAGTCCGCTCCACTTTGGTCTGTGGCTAGGCCCCCATCATGAGAGCAGAGATTGCCACCCTGCTGGCGAAGGGTGCAATCGAGACTGTCCCTCCAGCCGAGATGAGGTCCAGCTTCTACAGCCCCTACTTCATCGTCCCCAAGAAAACCGGTGGGTTACGGCCAGTCCTGGACTTGCGCGTGCTGAACCGCTCCCTTCACAGGATGCCGTTCAAGATGCTCATTTCCAAACGCGTTTTCGAATGCGTACGGCCCCAGGATTGGGTTGCAGCGATAGTCCTGAAGGACTGATCCGGCACCTAGCTCGTCTGGGCCTTCGGGTCAACTGGGAGAAGAGTAAACTTTGCCCCGTGCAGATGATCTCTTTTCTCGGTATGGACATCGACTCGGTCGTCATGTAAAAGGCGCAGCTTACGAGCACGCGCGTGCAGTCACTGCTGACTTGCCTGAGACAATTCGAGAGCAAGAGTGCGGTTCCTCTGACACTTTTCAGAGGCTCCTGGGGCATATGGCATTTGCAGCCGCGGCGACGCCTGCGTAACGTCTCCGTTCCCTACTCAGGGAACGAGGGTTACATACGTAACCATAGACGTTTTTTTTAACCATCGCTTTGGCGCCCCCATGATGCGGCGCCCCTATGCGCTGCATATGGCGCATACCCACTTTTTGCTCCACTGCTCCTGTCTCACAACACGATGCAGCAGCGTGGTGAAGCTGTTTCAGCTAATCATTGTAGAAAAGCGGAGAATAACGAGTCTACCAAACCTACAACGTAACATTCCCGTCCCTCTCCTCCTGCCCTCTGCCTCAGCACCGCTCTACTCAATGGCACTGCTCTGCCTCACTCTCTGTACCCCGTTCCCCATTCGCTGCAGTTGGGCTTAAAAAGGTAAACTGTGTGTGTGTGTGTGTGTGTGTGTGTGTGTGTGTGTGTGTGTGTGTGTGTGTGTGTGTGTGTGTGTGTGTGCGTGTGTGCGTGCGTGTGTGTGTGTGTGTGTGAGTGGACCTGCCAGCTTTTGGTAAATGTGAACCGTAACGCGTAAGGTTACTTTCACTGTGGAAACATTCGAGCCAAAGTCTAAGTGAAAAAAAGAAAAATAAAGTTTTGGGAGGTGTTTTTTCTTAGCAAATCTATCAATCATGTTCAGCAGCAGACCTGCTGAACAAGTGTGTTTGTGTGTTTTGAAGACTGTCGACGCCATGTGGAGGGCAAAAAACATTTAAAGATTGTGGCCAGTACAGTACAAAATGTCTATCTTTTCTTTATTAAAAGTATTGTAATCAAAAATATAGGTTTTATTGTTTTTTTTATAACCAATTTCTAGCCAGTGAATGGGGAAATTACTGCGTGCAAAGTAATGGAGTTGCAAAAGTCTGCAAAAAAAAGCTGCACAACACAAGTGGTACTCAAAATAAGGAAGTTGGCAGGTCTGGTGACGCTACCAACCAATCAAATTGCATATTTCCTTAGAACAGTTCTGCTTCCCAGTGTTTTCATCTGTCTTTGTTGCTAGATTTATCGATTTTTCAGACCCAAGTAAGGATTTATTTATCCAAAGAAGGGCCAAAGCTAGCGATTTTCTGTTAAAGAGTGTTGCTGTATCGCAGTATATCGAGTGAGAGGTTTTTCTCCCTGAAAAGGAGCAGTGGAGAGCTGTGGGCGTGTCGCCGTCACTCATACCTTTGCGTGAAATAGTTAATAATAGTTAATATTTTCTAACGTTGGTGACAGATTGCGAATACAGCTTGACTGTGAGAGTTTGGACTTTTAAACTTATATCAGCAAGTAAAATAGCAGTGTGAACTAAAGTAGAGAATAACTTCTGTTTTAGTGGTGTGGCATTGCAAGTAGAGGAAAAGCAGGTGGCATTGTGAAAGACAACAATCTTTGCACAACTATAATACAGATATAACGGTATAGGTACATTATCACATCTGTTTCAAAAATATATCGCCCAGTCTTAGTTGTGATAACTTAATTCGCACTGTAGCAGCTGAAAAAGTCTTAAAAAATGTCCTGGAAAATCATTTCAAGAAAAAAGTGGGAACCCTAAATATCTGTATTTTTAAATCTTACCACACATTGTTTCCACAAAAATGTTAAGCAGCACAACTCAAATGCTTCTTGAGCAGCAAATAAGCATATTAAAATGATTTCTGAAGGATCATGTTTCTGAAGACTGGAGTAATGATGCTGAATTTTTTTTTTTAATATTATAAAAGTTATTTAAAATTGTTTTTAATTATTTTAAAATATATTAAAATAGAACATTTATATTCATTTGTTAGATTTCCCAATATTACTGTTTTATTTATTTATTTTGGATTAAATAAATGCAGCTTTGGTGAGCATAAGATACTTCTTTCAAAAACATAAAAATAATTTTTTGAAACTTTTTACAGGTACTCTATTAGATACTAGGCTATATAATGTATGCATTTTTTATATAATTTATATGAACAAATTACAAAATGGAGAATAGAATAGAATGAGTGAAATAAATGTAAAGTATGTAATAATGTATAGCAATCTTATGTTTATAATCTTATAATTTTTAATAACAACCAATACAATAAAATTTATTTTAATATTAATACATTATATTTAATATTAATACATAATAGTAATAATTATTATTATTATTTCTTTCACTCGCACTACAGCTGCTTACCACTTAGAACAACAACACTGTATACAAAGTATAGCCTATGTTTTAAAAAATATCAATAAAGTCAGGGCCAGTGTGTGAGTCAGAAGAGGCTATTTTATTTATTTAATGATGGTGGCTGATATCAGAGCCAAAGGAAAACCGAAGTTACAACTCTGTCTCCTTAATAGATTGAATGAATGGAGATACTGGCCCATGAAGAATATAGTGGTCCCCATTACCTTCTGCAGTGTGGGCCAGAATTAGCAATGGTAGACCGTCACTTGAGTGCAGATGGGGATATTAAAGTAGTCACTAAGTGTTGATACAACGAGAAACTGTACATTGAAAATTATGGATGTTCTTTAAAGTGTTTAACACTTTTTTATAACAACTATTTAAATGACTATATCTCAAAAATTCTTAAAAAAAAAGTACATAATTAGAGAGTGAAAACTATTTTCTTTTTTTTTATTGCATAAAACTGTGCTAAAAACTAAAAATGTGTTGTACCAGTCGAATCCAGAATGACAGCTCCTTAGGTTAGAATTAATCACGTGATGACGCCATCTACTATATTACTTATAATATCATTTTTCTTTTTTTCTTTTGCAGTTTCAGAAATATAATATAATGTACACATAAAACTAAGCTTTAAGAAAAAACAAAATACCACAAAGTCTTTTCTTCATTGCTAAGCAGGTTTAATTAAGGATAGTCTGGTCTATTGTTTCCAAAATTACTCCATGAACAAAGAGAAAGACAGAAAGCGTATTCATTCCATTAATTAAACTAACAGAAAAATGTACCATAAATGGTACATTTTACTCATACCCATCCAATAATCTAGAAGAATTTAGTTTTGTATTTGAATAACACTTCCTATATAACAATTAAACAATACACAAATAGAGTGGCTATTAAAGAGATTTTTTTTTTTCCGTGCATCAATGTCTGGGTTAGATTTAGTAGTTTTCCAAAAAGTCCCTTTTCACCTAGCAGTTGGTGTTCAATGGTGATATGTTTATTTAAAATATCTCGGCTTTAAATGTAGATGTTTAAAGACAAGGAAGTGCTTTCAAATTCATATTTAGAAATCTCATATTTAGATTAGAAGTCTCATATTTAGATCATTCACACAAAGTATTTTGATATGAAGGATCTTTCATTCATCATGGTTATTGAGCTTTCTTAAAGACCCATGGTGATCGCAGAAGAGTGATGGAAATCCAAAGATCTGCGCTTTCTGCGTCTATATCCAGGGTCGCATGACTGAAAATGACAGACAAGAAAATACATTTATCATTAAATACATGCCTTCTACAATGCAAAGGCTGTTGAATGTGTTTTCTTTTAGACAGATCTTTCATAAAAGGTTCATAATTTACTTGAAGGCTACTGTTTAAACATCGTATACTTTTTAAAATATTGCTGATTACTTACAAAGCACTAAATGGTTTAGCTCCTCAGTACTTGAGCGAGCTCTTAACGCATTATAGTCCTTCACGTCTATTGCGATCTCAAAATTCTGGCCAGTTGATAATACCTAGAATATCAAAATCGACTGCTGGCGGTAGATCCTTTTCCTATTTAGCACCAAAACTTTGGAACAATCTTCCTAACATTGTCCGGGAAGCAGACACAGTCTGTCAGTTCAAATCTAGACTAAAAACACATCTCTTTGACCTAGCGGCCCCTAAGTTAATAACTAATGATCGTTGCAATGGGAGTGAATCAAAACTAACTTTAGTTAGACAATAACTTTATTCTAGAGCTGCTGTAAACCCAAAACAATCTCTGTTACTTTAATATCCTATTATCACTGTAAAGCTGCTTTGAAACAATCTATATTGTTAAAAGCGCTATATAAATGAAGGTGACTTGACTTGACTTGACTACTGTAAAAATAATACAGTGGATGGACTATTCAAAAATACTGTCCAAACATACCAGTGCACATCTGCCATTCTGTAAAAGGCAGAGATGAACCTGACAGTGCAGGAAGATGCGGTTAGAGATTCCTGAGAAGGTGAACATCCTGAAGGAGAAATAGCTTGTCGTATTAAAACCATTCTGAAGAACCTCCACTGTGCCATCTTCAGGGTTGGGGCATCTAGGAAGGGAGTAAAGAAGACAGTAAAAAAAAATATATTGCATGGCAATATTTGAACGTAGGCTCCAAGTATTTGGTCATAACCAAATATATGGTACAGACATTTTGGATAACATTTTACTTCAATGGTCCACTTTTGACATTCTACTATTAAGTAACTTTGCGATTGCATGTTAACTAACTCTCATTAGAGTATTAGTAGATTGTCTCCTTAATATCTGCAAACACTTTTTTTTAATGGTCCCACAACAGTCATTCTATTGACTGTAAGTAACTTTGAAAATGCATGTCAACTTATTCTACTAACCTAAAAGTCTACTACAGTTTACTAATACTCAAATGAAAGTCAGTTGACATGTACTGTAGTTGCAAAATTACTTTATAATTAGTAGAATGTTTAAATGTACCTTTGAAATAAAGTGTTACCCAATTTGGTAGTATTAACTTTCTGAGATTACAACAAATTTAGTAATTTAACCAAGTCACTCACTCTCTAGTAATTAGACTCCAGCGAATATGATAGTCAATATCATTAACAGGTGTGGCCCAGCAGTTGTCTAGAACCGTTGCGATTTGATGGCTATCCACTCCTTCCACCTCAACAGCCACATACATCTGCTGGTTCACCTGTATTTCCACCTCCCCATCAAATGGGCTTGTAAACTGTGCATCATGGTAGGGAATCATGCGGATCTGGTATGTGCCCTGGCCAGCAGGAAGCTCCTGACTGATCACACTGTAGGCAATTTTTAAAAAATATTAGCAACCATGACTTACTTAAGTAAATGGTAATGGTGATAGCTCATGGCTCACATTGATAGCTGATGACTCTGACTAGACTCAAACCACCAACCGTTCGTTTACTAGCCCTGAGCCTTAGGCACTGACACAACACAAGATAATGTTAACTACAGACTTAATAAGGCTGCAACCTGTTTTATAACCACTGTAACATTGATCAAAATGCTTAACCCACGTTGAATCAGGTGGAAATTCTCTGGAAAGACCTAAATGAGGTCAGGGTTGATTTTATTGATTTGAGTAGGTATAAAGCAGCCTCTTTCATGTTCTAGACAGACAAGTTAAATATTGGAAATTGAATGAAGTCAATCCAAACAGTTAAAAACATGAAGATTTCCTAAATTGCAATACTGATTTGCCTCATTCACTGTAATAAAAATAAAAAAAACTATTCATTTTCATAATACTACACACTTATACACAGAAGGTATGGAGTACCCTTACCCGACTTCTGCTTGGATACCCATGGGCATAGATAGGGTCTGGATCAGAGGATACATACAAGAAAATGTAATGTTGAGCCATCTCTCTCTTGTAATGATGCTCTGGCCAGTGCTTAAGTTAGACTGAATGGAGTTTTGGTAGATGAAGTGACTACTGTTGCTCTGTGAGGATATGGACAAATGTCAAGCTCAAGGACAACTTACTGATCATTTAAACATATCTACAGCTCTAGTGATGAAACAGAAATGGAAAGATCATTACCGTCAGAACGGTACCACATATGTGGCCTTCATTGTCAAATTGAAACACAAGTCTTCCATTCTCAAGGGTTCCTTGGCAGCTTGGTTCATTCAAGTGCAGGGTCTCAGGAGTAAAACCAGATTCAAAGAGCTGGCAGCGGGACAGAGATATGGACCCAGTGCTGCTAGCACAAGACTCCACAGCATCTGAGCAGATAAAGCATTCAACATGGATATTTATTAAGATTTATTTTTGTTGGTGTTTTTGCCTGTATTTATATAGGACAGTAAGTAGAGCAGACAGGAAGAAAATAATAATAATAATACCGTATTTTTCCGAATATAAGACGACCTGAAGTCGGAGGGCAAGCGCTAATCCATTACGCCGCATCAAGGATATTAACAGACAAGTGTGTCAGTAGGTAAAAAAAGAAATGATGGGCCTCGATGGTGGGTAAGCTCAGCTTTTTGGTTATATCCAGTGCCTTCAGCTGGATGATGGCTCTGGTTTTGGGCAGCCCCTAATTTCTTTTTTTTTTGGCTATGTACTGACACACTTGCCTGTCAGTTTCTTCAAAGCATCCACTTTTACCGCGATAAGCTTTTCTTTGACTGTTAGCATTTTAAAGACTGTCGTTTAGGGCTCTCCAACATTGCCTGTATGAAGCTAGTTATTTTAGTTGATAAAGTTTTAAATATGGATATTTGTCTCCCAAAAACGCATTGTTTCCCTCCAGAAGGCATTTATTAACCCCCCGGAGCTGTATGTAGTACCTTTATAAAGGATCGGTGAACTTTTTTGGTCTTCAAAATCTATTCCTCCATTCACTGCCATTGTAAAGCTTGGAAGAGCCAGGACATTTTTAAATTTAACTCTGATTGTATTCGTCTGAAAGAAGAAAATTATATACAGAGAATGGCTTGAGGGTGAGTAAATCATGGGATAACTTACATTTTTGAGTGAATTATCCAACTTGCCAATTTAGGAGAAACTCTTAAAAATAATGGGCATGTCAGTCCTAATTTTAGGACTCCTCAATTTTTGCTTTAAGGGTATTTCACCAAGCATTTTAGCGCTAAACGTTAGACGTAGTCAAGAGGACTCCTAAGTCACTAATTCCCCTTTTCCACCAAGGCAGTTTGAGTGCTGGTTCAGAGCCAGAGCCTAGTTTCAAATCAGTTTGTTGTCTTTCGACACCCAAAGCACCAGCTCTGAATCAGGAAAAAGTGGTTCGTAAGTAGCACCAAAACATTGCTGGTCTAGAAGTAAGAACCGCTTGCGTCAGGGGCTTGAGGCGGGGTTATTGTGACCAACAAGACGAATAGAAACTTGTGACCGCCATTTTTTAAATAGCAGCTGATAGCAGCTCGATTGTAATCTCCATCTATGCAAATTACGGCGAGCTGCACGAATGCGTTGGATTCGCAGTGTTTGGTTGCCGATGTAGGTTCGCAAAGCCATGAGCATCAATGGTAACGCAACGACCGCCATTGTTGATGGAAGGCTTGTTTGAGATGCATCAGAGCTGCGCGGAATGCGGGAGCTGCGGGAGTGTTTGGAGAGCATACGACTCCTTGTGCTTTTGGATCGCTCTCGCAGTGCTAGAAGCCGATGCATCTCAAAAAAGCCTGCTGTGTTTGTGTTTGGCGCTGCCGCGCTAGCGTTGCTGGGCAACATGAGATGTATACAGTGACGTAAGACATGGATCTGTGGTGGCTCTCTGGCCTGTGGAAAGGCAAACCGGATCTTAGAAGGCTCATCAATCGAACCAACCCGAACCGGCAATAGCTCTGCTATGAACTAGCACCCGGTTCAAGCTGGTGGAAAAGGGGTATAAGACAAAATCACCAGCAATCCGCCTCAGCAATCTGCCCAAAGAGACTGTACACCATTGAGGCAATAGCAACAGAGCCTTGGGTGCTGAACCTTTTCTTCATAAATCCAATAAATATTTTGTTTCTAGATTTTAATCTACGATAAAACAGCAAAAATAAATCTTTAAAAATATATAATACGTGTATTTGGCATGCTGTCCAAGGGGATCGAAGGCTCCGAGCTTGGAATTTAACTTAAACCCAGAGTTCTCCCCCGTATCCCCAGCCAAGAGTTAGAAATGGGGTAGCGGAGGGATGAAAGAAAACTAACTCTTAACTAAGAACTTTTACTGCCATTAAGGAGAACTCCTAGTGGTAAGATAAAATGTTTCATGAATACGTCCCCAGATTATCCCAAAACAATGCTTCACGGACTTAAAATCAAACATCTTTCAAAAGCATAATTCTATATAATGTCCACAACATATATATGTTACTATTATACTTAGTTATAAAAATTGCATGAATTATGTGTGATCTATTAAATGGTTTACTGAAAAGTATTACTTGTTCCCTATCCGTATGATTGTCTGTTCATAATTCAGAAAGATGGCTTGATTGAAATCTGTGTAACATGTATCGTATTCTTATGATAGAAATTATGTCTAAACTGTACTCTCTGTTGAGAGCGGGAAGTTAAAAGACCATCAGATAACATGTAATTCCTGTTAGAAGAGGAGAAACAGCCACCTATGAGCTAAAGACAAGGTCTAATTGGTCAGAGCCCCTCCAGGGGGCTGGACAGATAACTCAGGTTTAATATCTTAAGACACAAACATAACTTCAGACAGAGTCAGATCAAGATCAGATGAAAATGGGTTAAAGGCCCACTGAAGTGGCTTGGAACGCGCAATATGATGCGCTGAGGTAATTTCCACTGAAACAGGAAGCTAAGGCAGGACATATTAAATGGCTCCTCCCCATTTTCAACTATCCAATAGTGTTTAGTTTACCTTACAGACTGCAAATCGTACTTGACAGCACCATGGAAGTTAATCCAAGCACTGATGATACGTTGGATTCAATAGTAGAGGTGTAAATAAATTGTAGCCATTTGATTCTTAACCAACGTACAGTTGGGTTTAATTAGTCATTTAATGAGATCTACTAATATACATTGTTAGTGCTGAGAATTGGTATGTGGTAATGGTCTAGTGGTAAAACTTTGGCCAAGCGTGTCAGAGGTTCTGGGTTCTAATCCGCACTTATATCAGGGTTTTTTTCTCATCAAAACCAATATGTTCCCTTTCGTTGTCACTCCGAGTTACGTCGGATGACGACGAATGGGGTTTCGCTTAGAAAGCCTATCAACTTCGAGTATTACAAAACGAGCAAATGGCAAAGAAATGCCATGGGTCTGCGGAATTTGCATGACGTAACTCCGCCCCACCTCGTGGGTATAAAAGGAGGAAGTCCGCAACAGCAGTTTATGTTTTCGCTTCGGAGCCAAGTGTATTCTTCTCTCCACAAGCCAACTCTGAATTATCAGCTTCACGAACGAGTGCCTTGAGTGTTGGTGTGACGGCGATCTCCGGCGAGTGCGTGCTTCCTGCTTATCTCTGCAGTGGTTCATCAGAGAGTGCGTGCTTCCCCGGGCGCTTCAACACTTGAGTTTTCTCTCTAAAAGAGCGCACGCGGCACGTCTTTTTAAAGACGGCTCGCCCGTGCATTTAAAAAAAAACAAAAAAAAAACGAATGGTTGCGGCAGCTTGGTATCGGACTCTGATGGGCACGAGCGTTGTCTAGTATGTTTGGGCTTGATCATACTAGAGCAGCGCTCGTGGATGACTCATGTTCTCTCTGTGGGAACATGATCATCGCGTCATATAGGTCGAGACTCGGTGAACTCGCAAGAGTGAGAGTCCCCTCATCCACCCCCCGATCTTCGGCTGGTGGCCAGGGTGACCTGAGGGTGTTGGTCTGGAGCAACGCGCCGACTCCGTGTCCGTGACCCCAGCCTCCCCTCAACGGCGGTGCCCACTAGTGAATAGGTGATTCCCACGAGTCTACCCTCTGGTGGCCCGTGTGTTTCATTTAAAGCTACAGAGGATGATACTATGTTTGTAGCAGCTTCACAAGGTGGGTTTGATTCTCTGCGAAGTGACGACTCGTCACAGCTGCCACCCTCTGGTGTGCATACGGCTGTGCCTGAGTCTGATCCAGAGATGACGGCCATGCTTTCCTGGGACGATTGGTTTTTGGGTAAGGCCGCCGACCCTCGTCCACGGCAAACCCCAATACCTTCCCTCCCGGACGTGCATGATGAGATCTCGAAGTCCCAGAAGACCCCCTGGTTTTCTCGGGACCGCTCGCTGATCTCATCCGCCTTTCCCCCCTCGATGGGGCCGCTGTCACGGGTACACTGGGGTTCCCCCGGCTGAACGCTCTGTTGCGATGCTATGTGTCCTCAGAGTGCTTCTTCTCGGCGCAATCCTAAGCACCCGCCTGTGGTCTATAGTTTTCGTCTACATTTGTGGCGAGATCCTATAGCACCACGGGACTGGCAGCCGCCTCTCTGCAGGCCATGGCCATTCTGCTGGTCCTCGACCCAGATGCTCATGGACTTGCACGAGGGCGGGACTGACCCAGGGCTCTTCACTGAATCGCGCGCCGCCACTGACCTTGCTCTCCGAGCGACGAAAGTGGCCGTACGCTCCCTGGGTCAGGTGATGCCTACCATTCTGTGGCTGAACCTGTCTGATGTGCTGAATGTCGCGCGGCCCCGTCTGTCCGACGTTCCCATATCCCAGGTCGGCCTCTTCGGCGGTGCGGTTGAGAACTTCGCCCAACAGCTCTCAACCGCCCATGTGCAGACTGACGTGATTCTGTCCCGATGGCCCGCCGTCCGCTCAGATCCCTCGGTCTGCCCACTGCCGAAGGCGCCCCCCCCCGCGGCTCTTACCCCGCCCGTTTAAAGAGACGGGCCGGCTCTGGAAGCTGCGGGTGGACGCCACAGCCCTCTCCAGCCCCGCCCCCCGCTACGTGCCGGGTTAAGCGGCGCTCCTGAGACGGGCTCCACAGAGATGGGACTCAGTTCTTCCAGGAGTTGGTAGCAGGACCACTCCTTTCCCCGGTGGAGGGCCGGGGAAAAATTCGTATTCTCCTAAGAACTGACTCTCCCGTCTCTGGGAAGACAGAGTTCTCGGACGACACAGAGCGCCGCCCACAAGCCGTGCTCTCCTCGTCCCCCTCTGTCCCAGAGGTGCTTGACACGGCGTGCCATCCACGGACCGCTTCGCCCCTGTCCCCCTCTGTCGCCAGACCCCTGGCAGAGCAGGCCCCCGCGGGACGACCAGCATGGTCCTCCCCTGGCCCCCTCTGCCAGGGCGCGGGTGCTAAGCGTGCCCCCACACCGGGCCGCTATGCCGTCCACGTCTGGGCCAGTTACTCCGCTTCGCTGCCCCCCCGGGGGGACGCCTGTGGCCCGCGTGACCCCGCTGGTTCAGTACCTGGGAGCCAGGCTAGAGCTCCCCGTCTGTCCCGCTGGGTCACGCGCGCCATCAGGCTCGGCTATGCGATTCAGTTCGCACGGTCTCCTCCCCGCTTCCGGGGAGTCCGCTCCATTGTGGTCGGTGGCAATGCCCCCATCATGAGAGCTGAGATTCTCACCCTGCTGGCGAAGGGTGCGATCGAGACTGTCCCTCCAGCCGAGATGAGGTCCGGCTTCTACAGCCCCTACTTCATTGTCCCCAAGAAAACCGGTGGGTTACGGCCAATCCTGGACTTGCGCGTGCTGAACCGCTCCCTTCACAGGCTGCCGTTCAAGATGCTCTCCGCCTAACGCGTTCTCGAATGCGTGCGGCCCCAGGATTGGTTTGCAGCGATCGACCTGAAGGACGCCTACTTTCATGTCTCCATTCTTCCTCGACACAGACCATTCCTACGGTTTACTTTCGAGGGGCAGGCATACCAGTACGCGGTTCTCCCTTTCGGGCTAGCCCTGTCTCCTCGCACCTTCACGAAGGTCGTCGAGGCTGCCCTTGTTCCCCTTCGGGAACACGGGGTTCGCATCCTGAGTTATATCGATGACTGGCTGATCCTAGCTCACTCTCGAGATCAGGTTTGCGAACACAGGGACCTAGTGCTCCGGCACCTAGCTCGTCTGGGCCTTCGGGTCAACTGGGGAAGAGCAAACTTTGCCCCGTGCAGAGGATCTCTTTTCTCGGTATGGACATCGACTCGGTCGCCATGTCCGCGCAGCTTACGAGCGAGACTTGCCTGAGACATCTCAGGAGCAAGAATGCGGTTCCACTGAAACATTTTCAGAGGCTCCTGGGGCATATGGCATCTGCAGCCGCGGTCACGCCGCTCTGGTTGCTTCATATGAGACCGCTTCAGCTTTGGCTTCGCGACCGAGTCCCGAGGTGGGCATGGCATCAAGGCACGCTCCGGGTACCAGTTACTCTGACCTGCCGTCAGTTCCTCACCCCGTGGTCGAACCTCAGTTTTCTCAGGGCGGGTGTCCCCCTGGAACGAGCTTCCCGGCATGTTGTGGTCTCCACGGATGCCTCCACCACAGGCTGGGGCGCCATGTGCAATGGACATGCTGCTGCGGGCTCCTGGACAGGACCCCAGCGGCTATGGCATGTCAATTGCCTCGAGTTGTTGGCAGTACGCCTTGCCCTGCACCGCTTCCGGGCGTTGCTCAGGGGTCAACACGTACTAGTCCGCTCAGACAATACCGCTACTGTAGCGTACATCAACCATCAAGGTGGTCTACGCTCCCGCCGTATGTCACAACTCGCCCGCCACCTCCTTCTATGGAGTCAGAAGCATCTGAGGTCGCTTCGAGCCATTTTCATTCCCGGAGCCCTGAACTGTGCAGCCGACGAGCTCACGGCTTCAGCCCCTCCCTGGAGAATGGCGACTCCATCCCCAGTCGGTTCAGCTGATTTGGGACCAGTTCGGGGACGCACAGATAGATCTGTTTGCCTCTCACGACTCGACCCATTGCGCCCTGTATTTTTCCCTGACCGAGGGCACGCTCGGCACGGATGCACTGGCGCACAGCTGGCCGCCGGGCCGCAAATATGTGTTTCCCCCAGTGAGCCTTCTTGCGCAGACCTTGCGCAAGGTCAGGGAGGACGAGGAGCAGGTCATTTTGGTCGCGCCGTATTGGCCCGGCCGGACCTGGTTCCCCGAACTTGCACTCCTCGCGTCAGCACCTCCCTGGCCCATTCCTCTGAGGAAGGACCTTCTTTCTCAGGGACGGGGCACCCTGTGGCACCCTCGCCCCGATCTCTGGAGCCTCCACGTGTGGCTCCTGGACGGCTCGAGGTAGGTTTGAGTACCCTTCCACCAGCGGTGGCGGCTACCATCACTTCCGCTAGAGCGTTCACTTCCGCATCACTTCCGCTTCTCACCGAGAAGACCCCCGGAGATGCTCGATCAGCGTTGTCCTTTCCTTCCTTCAGCAAGGGTTAGAGCGAAGGCTGTCTCCCTCCACCCTTAAGGTCTATGTTGCCGCCATTGCCGCACACCATGACCTAGTCGAAGGTAAGTCGGTAGGGAAGCACGACCTGGTCATCAGGTTCCTGAGAGGAGCGAGGAGACTAAATCCTCCTCGTCCTCCTCTCGTTCCCTCTTGGAACCTCTCAGTGGTTCTAACTGCCCTGAAGTGTGCTCCCTTTGAGCCCCTGCAATCAGTTGAGCTTAAGTTCCTGTCAATGAAGACAGCGCTCCTGGTTGCACTGGCCTCCATCAAGAGGGTAGGGGACCTGCACGCATTCTCCGTCGACGAAGCGTGCCTGGAATTCGGACCGGCTTTCTCTCACGTGATCCTGAGACCCCGGCCCGGATATGTGCCCAAGGTTCCTACCACTCCCTTTCGGGACCAGGTGGTGAACCTGCAAGCGCTGCCCCCGGAAGAGGCAGACCCAGCCTTGGCACTGCTCTGTCCAGTACGCGCTCTTCGCGCCTATGTAGACAGGACGCAGTGTTTCAGGACCTCAGACCAGCTCTTTGTCTGTTATGGTGGGAAGCTGAAGGGAAAGGCTCTCTCCAAGCAAAGGTTGTCTCACTGGATAGTGGACGCCATTGCCTTGGCTTACCAGCAGCAAGGTCGACCGTGCCCCCTTGGTGTGACGGCCCACTCCACCCGGAGTGTGGCATCCTCTTGGGCTCTAGCGCATGGCGCCTCGCTAACAGACATCCGCAGAGCTGCAGGCTGGGCGACACCTAACACATTCGCCAGATTCTATAATCTCCGAGTGGAGCCAGTGTCCTCTCATGTACTCGCTTCAATTAGCTAGTACCGGACCCGCTCAGGTGTCTTCGCTTGCTCGCCACTCCACTCCACGGACTGGATACGTGCGATATTCTCCTCAGGTGAGCTTCCCCGAAAGCCCTGAGTTCCTCCAGCACTCCTGACGTCGGCGCCAGTGTCTCTTGGCTGCGCGTCGGCTAGGTGCCTCCCGTGTGGATGGTCCCTCCCCTGAGCGACCCCCACATGTGTATTTCCACTGTAAGCCTCTCTGAGCATGTGTCTTTCCCTTGGCAAGCCACCTTGCCACCCCTGGGGTTGAAATATTCCACCTGCGGCTGGACACCCCAGTGTTCTCCATATGTTTCCTTCGGGTCATATGTGTATTTCTAAGTCCCCCCCCCCCTCTGGGTTGGCATTAATTGCATACTTCCCCTAGCTTGGGATATGCTTCCCAGTGTACCTTGGTATTCCTGTGTTAAATTGAGTCCTTCGTCCTTCTATGTCAGGGACCTCGATTTACGCAGGGCACTGGAAGACAGCCGAGAAGGTGGCGTGATTAGACTGGTAACCCCATTCGTCGTCATCCGACGTAACTCGGAGTGACAACGAAAGGGAACGTCTCGGTTACGTATGTAACCCTCGTTCCCTGAGTAGGGAACGGAGACGTTACGTCTGCCTGCCACTTTCCGCTGTACCGCGGGGATCGCCTGAGCTCAGTCTTGGCTCCTCAGCGAAGAAACATAAACTGCTGTTGCGGACTTCCTCCTTTTATACCCACGAGGTGGGGCGGAGTTACGTCATGCAAATTCCGCAGACCCATGGCATTTCTTTGCCATTTGCTCGTTTTGTAATACTCGAAGTTGATAGGCTTTCTAAGCGAAACCCCATTCGTCGTCATCCGACGTAACGTCTCCGTTCCCTACTCAGGGAACGAGGGTTACATACGTAACCGAGACGTTTCTCAGTGGTTGTATATCAAGCAGTGACACATTTGTGTGCATTTTGTTTTGTGATTTCACCGGAACGAATAGAGTCTCCACAACGGCGTTAAGCGATAGATTGAAGCGCGTGTACTAAAAAAACACCACATTTCAGCGCTAAAACGCCTCTTACTTACCAAACGAACTAAATGAATGCCCTGCTAGTTAACTGGGGATGTTTTATTTATTTGTATTAGATACATCTGTGCCACTCAAGTGGTCGGGACAATATCGACCCTGGCAAAAACCCATATTGCTCCGTGACGTGTCAACTCCGGTTGCTTTGGCCAGGTGCAGACCCAAATATCTCTCTATGGCTCTGACCAGGTGGTATTTATAGCATAGGGGGCGGGACACTTTAGATTCAGAGCATTTGACTGGACAGAAGATGTGATGAAAAGCTGAAGACCGCGGTGATATCATAAAAATCCGTGGTCCATTTTAGCCGAAGTGAAAGAAAGTTTTGAATGCTTATATCTCCTAAATGCAAATTTTGTCATTGTTTTGGAACATACCAGCTTATTCATAACCTTAACGGCTAACATATTCATACTAAAAGTTAAAAAACTTAATATTTTAATTTCAGGGGGCCTTTAACAACGAATGGCTTCATTCAAGCCATCTAACTACTCTCGTCTCATTTTTCGTCCTTTAAATTCACCAAGTTTAATCCACAAATCAGCCTGGATGCAGTAGTAATAAAAAAAAATAGCACACAGCAATAAGGGGGTTATACTCTAAAATATAAAGAGTGTAAAATAGAGACATCCACTTAGACACACAAATGAACTGGTGTGGCTGTAACAATAAGGCAGACACAGATGGATTAAGCTCTGATAAAGCATTCCTGTTCATTTTTTGTTTAATTTCTATTGAATTCTAATGTTATTAATAAAATGCTTGCTCTGTGTACAGGTTTGACTATAATAATAATGCAAGAAGGATTTTAGTTAAATGCATGAATGCACAACAACTGTGAGAGAACTCACCAAAGTTTTCATTATTTGGACTTTGTCCATCCAAGCAAGCACAGCCATTGACACCACCTCTCTCCTGACAAACCTCATTTTCAGTGCAAGTATCACAAACTAAAAAAGAAAATAAGAAGAACATTGCACAAAACAACATGAAAGCAATCATTCATTTGGATCTTGACCTACCTAAATGTGTTGAATTATATCTGTATATATATGCATTTACATTTATTCATTTAGCTGAATAAATATATATATATTTATACATATACATATATATCAGAATATTTGAAGACTATAACCATTATTTACACATTAAAACAATGAGTTGAAACAGAGAAAAAATAATACCCATTACCATCGTGACTACCATCTACAAGGAAAACCCAACGACCGTTATCATTGACATTGCTGTTGGATGACAATTCAGCAGCACTCAATGATGAAATGGCAAACGAGTGTGAAGAGTCCACTGTGTCAAAGCCAGCCTGAATAAAATATGATATGTAAACTGGATAAAATTGGAGACTAAATTTAATTTAAAATAATTTTTAATAATAACAAAACTTACTAGCCAAATTTGTCCTGTTTCTGCAATATCACCATAGTTGATCAGGATGAAAGAGCGTTCACCATTGGAGGCTAAAACCACTTGGAAAGTGACCGACTTCAAAGATCAAACAAAAAACAAACATTGCGCAATTGAGAACATCCATAACTATAGACACACATAGTGTATTCATCAAAAATCAGAGATGAGGCCTTACCCCTTCACCACTGAAGTACGGGACACTGTCCCAGGTAGCCACAAAGGCTGATGAAGCGGTAAAAGGCACATTAGGGAAATATTGGTGAACAGCTTCAGTGACTTGTGCCAGTACAGCACTGCTTGTATCTTCTCTATAGGAGATTGTTCCACCATTTACATTGCGAAGGTCAGTCCACAGAGGAGCAATGATGTCTATTCCAGCGTTCAGATAAGGGACGAAGGCAGATAGTGGTTGAGTAAACGTCAAGTGACCATTGTTGTTCACCTAAAATGCAGATCAAATTGCTGTAGAATTATCTGCTACCAGTCAAAAGTATCATTCAATTTACAAAGACATTTAAAAACATCCAGTTGTACACTTAAACAAGAGAAAACTCTCTTGGCTAAAGAGAATTTGAGAAAAAATATTGATGCATAATTAATTGATGATGTAATAAATGGAAAAACATCTTCAACCAAGAAAGAACAAGTCCAATGCTTACATAGATCTGATTGTATACGCGTCCAAAGTATTTGAAAGGCTGCTGCAAGTAAATGGCTTCAGAGCTTCCATCGTCCGAAATGGGGTTTACTACGTCTCCATCCCCAAACGGCAGGAAATTAGCAGGCACTAGGAAGAGAATAAGCACCCGTGAATTATTCCGTACTTCTAAAGGAATTGAAACTCAAAAATGGTACTGGTTAACATTTTTGAGGATCATGTTGCAGACAAACTTCCAGACAAACTCGCAGACAGACCGGGAACACTTCCCATATATCCTGATGTACTCATTACATCATAAGAAGATTGGCGTCTACGCTAATATTAGTCTCTCTGTTTATTCCGAGGTTTACTGCAGTCCGCTGGATCCAGGCCGTATCCAGATCTGATGAAGGACCTGCGCCTGGACACGACGACAACGCAGTCCTGAAGTGTCAACTAGTCTCTCCCTTGTGAAGGCCTCCTTCCCTTTCCTTTACCTCTGTGCAGATAAAACGTTGTCAAAGTGGTTCTGGTTCACGTGGCTACCCGAAGGCGATACATAGTTCTGTATTATGCATTTTTACGGCCAGACAAGTAGTTTGTTGAGGTCAATTTGTAGGGAGAGAGCGAGAGACTACACGCCTGCGCACATATATGATCAAATGCGCATATCTATAGACTAAACATGTAATACACATGTGCACGCCGTCAGGGTTTTCGCAGGTTTGCATTTTTTAAGTTTGCGCAGAGATAACCTTTTTTTTTTTTCCAAGGCTTGCACCTTGGAACCTATCTCAAGGTTTGCGTTCTCGAGCCTCCAGGCACTGTTTTGTGCGGCTGAGCGGGCCGGAACGTGTTAAGGGCTTTCTGTTATAACGGTGTCGTGTTAGCGGCCCCTAAGTTAATAACTAATGATCTTTGCAACAGAAGTGAATCAATCAAAACTAACTTTAGCTGGACAATAACTTTATTCTAGAGCTGCTGTAAAGCCAAACAATCTCTGTTACTTTAATTTCCTGTTATGACTGTAAAGCTGCTTTGAAACAATCTATATTGTTGAAAGCGCTATATAAATCAAGGTGACTTGACTTGACAAAAAAGGGAACTGTTTGGCTTACAGTTTGGCGATCCATCAACACGGAAAGACCAGCGACCATCCACATTGATATTACTGCTGGACGAGAGTTCTGGGGCACTGGCTGCTGGAATTGTGAAAGAATTGACAGAGTCCACTGTGTCATAACCAGCCTGTAAAAGTAAAAAAGAGTATTTAGAACTGCAATCAAATCCTATTCCAAATAAACCATCTCTTGCTTATCAGTATGGTATGAATTTGACCATAAGCAATTTCTAGTCATTCATTTCTGCTATTTGTAAAAAAGTGCTAGGATCTTCACTCCACTTACCAGCCAAATTTGTCCTGTTTCTGCAATATCACCATAGTTGATCAGGATGAAAGAGCGTTCACCATTGGAGGCTAAAACCACTTGGAAAGTGACCGACTTCAAAGATCAAACAAAAAACAAACATTGCACAATTGAGAACATCCATAACTATAGACACACATAGTGTATTCATCAAAAATCAGAGATGAGGTCTTACCCCTTCACCACTGAAGTACGGGACACTGTCCCAGGTAGCCACAAAGGCTGATGAAGCGGTAAAAGGCACATTAGGGAAATATTGGTGAACAGCTTCAGTGACTTGTGCCAGTACAGCACTGCTTGTATCTTCTCTATAGGAGATCGTTCCACCATTTACATTGCGAAGGTCAGTCCACAGAGGAGCAATGATGTCTATTCCAGCGTTCAGATAAGGGACGAAGGCAGATAGTGGTTGAGTAAACGTCAAGTGACCATTGTTGTTCACCTAAAATGCAGATCAAATTGCTGTAGAATTATCTGCTACCAGTCAAAAGTATCATTCAGTTTACAAAGACATTTAAAAACATCCAGTTGTACACTTAAACAAGAGAAAACTCTCTTGGCTAAAGAGAATTTGAGAAAAAATATTGATGCATAATTAATTGATGATGTAATAAATGGAAAAACATCTTCAACCGAGAAAGAACAAGTCCAATGCTTACATAGATCTGATTGTATACGCGTCCAAAGTATTTGAAAGGCTGCTGCAAGTAAATGGCTTCAGAGCTTCCATCGTCCGAAATGGGGTTTACTACGTCTCCATCCCCAAACGGCAGGAAATTAGCAGGCACTAGGAAGAGAATAAGCACCCGTGAATTATTCCGTACTTCTAAAGGAATTGAAACTCAAAAATGGTACTGGTTAACATTTTTGAGGATCATGTTGCAGACAAACTTCCAGACAAACTCGCAGACAGACCGGGAACACTTCCCATATATCCTGATGTACTCATTACATCATAAGAAGATTGGCGTCTACGCTAATATTAGTCTCTCTGTTTATTCCGAGGTTTACCGCAGTCCGCCGGATCCAGGCCGTATCCAGATCTGATGAAGGACCTGAGCCTGGACACGACGACAACGCAGTCCTGAAGTGTCAACTAGTCTCTCCCCTGTGAAGGCCTCCTTCCCTTTCCTTTACCTCTGTGCAGATAAAACGTTGTCAAAGTGGTTCTGGTTCACGTGGCTACGCGAAGGCGATACATAGTTCTGTATTATTCATTTTTACGGCCAGACAAGTAGTTTGTTGAGGTCATTTTGTAGGGAGAGAGCGAGAGACTACACGCCTGCGCACATATATGATCAAATGTGCATATCTATAGACTAAACATGTAATACACATGTGCACGCCGTCAGGGTTTTCGCAGGTTTGCATTTTTGAAGTTTGCGCAGAGATAACCTTTTTTTTTTTCCAAGGCTTGCACCTTGGAACCTATCTCAAGGTTTGCCTTCTCGAGCCGCCAGGCACTGTTTTGTGCGGGTGAGCGGGCCGGAACGTGTTAAGGGTTTTCTGTTATAACGGTGTCGTGTTAGCGGCCCCTAAGTTAATAACTAATGATCTTTGCAACAGAAGTGAATCAATCAAAACTAACTTTAGCTGGACAATAACTTTATTCTAGAGCTGCTGTAAAGCCAAACAATCTCTGTTACTTTAATTTCCTGTTATCACTGTAAAGCTGCTTTGAAACAATCTATATTGTTGAAAGCGCTATAAAAATCAAGGTGACTTGACAAAAAAGGGAACTGTTTGGCTTACAGTTTGGCGATCCATCAACACGGAAAGACCAGCGACCATCCACATTGATATTACTGCTGGACGAGAGTTCTGGGGCACTGGCTGCTGGAATTGTGAAAGAATTGACAGAGTCCACTGTGTCATAACCAGCCTGTAAAAGTAAAAAAGAGTATTTAGAACTGCAATCAAATCCTATTCCAAATAAACCATCTCTTGCTTATCAGTATGGTATGAATTTGACCATAAGCAATTTCTAGTCATTCATTTCTGCTATTTGTAAAAAAGTGCTAGGATCTTCACTCCACTTACCAGCCAAATTTGTCCTGTTTCTGCAATATCACCATAGTTGATCAGGATGAAAGAGCGTTCACCATTGGAGGCTAAAACCACTTGGAAAGTGACCGACTTCAAAGATCAAACAAAAAACAAACATTGCACAATTGAGAACATCCATAACTATAGACACACATAGTGTATTCATCAAAAATCAGAGATGAGGTCTTACCCCTTCACCACTGAAGTACGGGACACTGTCCCAGGTAGCCACAAAGGCTGATGAAGCGGTAAAAGGCACATTAGGGAAATATTGGTGAACAGCTTCAGTGACTTGTGCCAGTACAGCACTGCTTGTATCTTCTCTATAGGAGATCGTTCCACCATTTACATTGCGAAGGTCAGTCCACAGAGGAGCAATGATGTCTATTCCAGCGTTCAGATAAGGGACGAAGGCAGATAGTGGTTGAGTAAACGTCAAGTGACCATTGTTGTTCACCTAAAATGCAGATCAAATTGCTGTAGAATTATCTGCTACCAGTCAAAAGTATCATTCAGTTTACAAAGACATTTAAAAACATCCAGTTGTACACTTAAACAAGAGAAAACTCTCTTGGCTAAAGAGAATTTGAGAAAAAATATTGATGCATAATTAATTGATGATGTAATAAATGGAAAAACATCTTCAACCGAGAAAGAACAAGTCCAATGCTTACATAGATCTGATTGTATACGCGTCCAAAGTATTTGAAAGGCTGCTGCAAGTAAATGGCTTCAGAGCTTCCATCGTCCGAAATGGGGTTTACTACGTCTCCATCCCCAAACGGCAGGAAATTAGCAGGCACTAGGAAGAGAATAAGCACCCGTGAATTATTCCGTACTTCTAAAGGAATTTAAACTCAAAAATGGTACTGGTTAACATTTTTGAGGATCATGTTGCAGACAAACTTCCAGACAAACTCGCAGACAGACCGGGAACACTTCCCATATATCCTGATGTACTCATTACATCATAAGAAGATTGGCGTCTACGCTAATATTAGTCTCTCTGTTTATTCCAAGGTTTACCGCAGTCCGCCGGATCCAGGCCGTATCCAGATCTGATGAAGGACCTGAGCCTGGACACGACGACAACGCAGTCCTGAAGTGTCAACTAGTCTCTCCCCTGTGAAGGCCTCCTTCCCTTTCCTTTACCTCTGTGCAGATAAAACGTTGTCAAAGTGGTTCTGGTTCACGTGGCTACCCGAAGGCGATACATAGTTCTGTATTATGCATTTTTACGGCCAGACAAGTAGTTTGTTGAGGTCAATTTGTAGGGAGAGAGCGAGAGACTACACGCCTGCGCACATATATGATCAAATGCGCATATCTATAGACTAAACATGTAATACACATGTGCACGCCGTCAGGGTTTTCGCAGGTTTGCATTTTTTAAGTTTGCGCAGAGATAACCTTTTTTTTTTTTCCAAGGCTTGCACCTTGGAACCTATCTCAAGGTTTGCGTTCTCGAGCCTCCAGGCACTGTTTTGTGCGGCTGAGCGGGCCGGAACGTGTTAAGGGTTTTCTGTTATAACGGTGTCGTGTTAGCGGCCCCTAAGTTAATAACTAATGATCTTTGCAACAGAAGTGAATCAATCAAAACTAACTTTAGCTGGACAATAACTTTATTCTAGAGCTGCTGTAAAGCCAAACAATCTCTGTTACTTTAATTTCCTGTTATGACTGTAAAGCTGCTTTGAAACAATCTATATTGTTGAAAGCGCTATATAAATCAAGGTGACTTGACTTGACAAAAAAGGGAACTGTTTGGCTTACAGTTTGGCGATCCATCAACACGGAAAGACCAGCGACCATCCACATTGATATTACTGCTGGACGAGAGTTCTGGGGCACTGGCTGCTGGAATTGTGAAAGAATTGACAGAGTCCACTGTGTCATAACCAGCCTGTAAAAGTAAAAAAGAGTATTTAGAACTGCAATCAAATCCTATTCCAAATAAACCATCTCTTGCTTATCAGTATGGTATGAATTTGACCATAAGCAATTTCTAGTCATTCATTTCTGCTATTTGTAAAAAAGTGCTAGGATCTTCACTCCACTTACCAGCCAAATTTGTCCTGTTTCTGCAATATCACCATAGTTGATCAGGATGAAAGAGCGTTCACCATTGGAGGCTAAAACCACTTGGAAAGTGACCGACTTCAAAGATCAAACAAAAAACAAACATTGCACAATTGAGAACATCCATAACTATAGACACACATAGTGTATTCATCAAAAATCAGAGATGAGGTCTTACCCCTTCACCACTGAAGTACGGGACACTGTCCCAGGTAGCCACAAAGGCTGATGAAGCGGTAAAAGGCACATTAGGGAAATATTGGTGAACAGCTTCAGTGACTTGTGCCAGTACAGCACTGCTTGTATCTTCTCTATAGGAGATCGTTCCACCATTTACATTGCGAAGGTCAGTCCACAGAGGAGCAATGATGTCTATTCCAGCGTTCAGATAAGGGACGAAGGCAGATAGTGGTTGAGTAAACGTCAAGTGACCATTGTTGTTCACCTAAAATGCAGATCAAATTGCTGTAGAATTATCTGCTACCAGTCAAAAGTATAATTCAGTTTACAAAGACATTTAAAAACATCCAGTTGTACACTTAAACAAGAGAAAACTCTCTTGGCTAAAGAGAATTTGAGAAAAAATATTGATGCATAATTAATTGATGATGTAATAAATGGAAAAACATCTTCAACCGAGAAAGAACAAGTCCAATGCTTACATAGATCTGATTGTATACGCGTCCAAAGTATTTGAAAGGCTGCTGCAAGTAAATGGCTTCAGAGCTTCCATCGTCCGAAATGGGGTTTACTACGTCTCCATCCCCAAACGGCAGGAAATTAGCAGGCACTAGGAAGAGAATAAGCACCCGTGAATTATTCCGTACTTCTAAAGGAATTTAAACTCAAAAATGGTACTGGTTAACATTTTTGAGGATCATGTTGCAGACAAACTTCCAGACAAACTCGCAGACAGACCGGGAACACTTCCCATATATCCTGATGTACTCATTACATCATAAGAAGATTGGCGTCTACGCTAATATTAGTCTCTCTGTTTATTCCGAGGTTTACCGCAGTCCGCCGGATCCAGGCCGTATCCAGATCTGATGAAGGACCTGAGCCTGGACATGACGACAACGCAGTCCTGAAGTGTCAACTAGTCTCTCCCCTGTGAAGGCCTCCTTCCCTTTCCTTTACCTCTGTGCAGATAAAACGTTGTCAAAGTGGTTCTGGTTCACGTGGCTACCCGAAGGCGATACATAGTTCTGTATTATGCATTTTTACGGCCAGACAAGTAGTTTGTTGAGGTCAATTTGTAGGGAGAGAGCGAGAGACTACACGCCTGCGCACATATATGATCAAATGCGCATATCTATAGACTAAACATGTAATACACATGTGCACGCCGTCAGGGTTTTCGCAGGTTTGCATTTTTTAAGTTTGCGCAGAGATAACCTTTTTTTTTTTTCCAAGGCTTGCACCTTGGAACCTATCTCAAGGTTTGCGTTCTCGAGCCTCCAGGCACTGTTTTGTGCGGCTGAGCGGGCCGGAACGTGTTAAGGGTTTTCTGTTATAACGGTGTCGTGTTAGCGGCCCCTAAGTTAATAACTAATGATCTTTGCAACAGAAGTGAATCAATCAAAACTAACTTTAGCTGGACAATAACTTTATTCTAGAGCTGCTGTAAAGCCAAACAATCTCTGTTACTTTAATTTCCTGTTATGACTGTAAAGCTGCTTTGAAACAATCTATATTGTTGAAAGCGCTATATAAATCAAGGTGACTTGACTTGACAAAAAAGGGAACTGTTTGGCTTACAGTTTGGCGATCCATCAACACGGAAAGACCAGCGACCATCCACATTGATATTACTGCTGGACGAGAGTTCTGGGGCACTGGCTGCTGGAATTGTGAAAGAATTGACAGAGTCCACTGTGTCATAACCAGCCTGTAAAAGTAAAAAAGAGTATTTAGAACTGCAATCAAATCCTATTCCAAATAAACCATCTCTTGCTTATCAGTATGGTATGAATTTGACCATAAGCAATTTCTAGTCATTCATTTCTGCTATTTGTAAAAAAGTGCTAGGATCTTCACTCCACTTACCAGCCAAATTTGTCCTGTTTCTGCAATATCACCATAGTTGATCAGGATGAAAGAGCGTTCACCATTGGAGGCTAAAACCACTTGGAAAGTGACCGACTTCAAAGATCAAACAAAAAACAAACATTGCACAATTGAGAACATCCATAACTATAGACACACATAGTGTATTCATCAAAAATCAGAGATGAGGTCTTACCCCTTCACCACTGAAGTACGGGACACTGTCCCAGGTAGCCACAAAGGCTGATGAAGCGGTAAAAGGCACATTAGGGAAATATTGGTGAACAGCTTCAGTGACTTGTGCCAGTACAGCACTGCTTGTATCTTCTCTATAGGAGATCGTTCCACCATTTACATTGCGAAGGTCAGTCCACAGAGGAGCAATGATGTCTATTCCAGCGTTCAGATAAGGGACGAAGGCAGATAGTGGTTGAGTAAACGTCAAGTGACCATTGTTGTTCACCTAAAATGCAGATCAAATTGCTGTAGAATTATCTGCTACCAGTCAAAAGTATCATTCAGTTTACAAAGACATTTAAAAACATCCAGTTGTACACTTAAACAAGAGAAAACTCTCTTGGCTAAAGAGAATTTGAGAAAAAATATTGATGCATAATTAATTGATGATGTAATAAATGGAAAAACATCTTCAACCGAGAAAGAACAAGTCCAATGCTTACATAGATCTGATTGTATACGCGTCCAAAGTATTTGAAAGGCTGCTGCAAGTAAATGGCTTCAGAGCTTCCATCGTCCGAAATGGGGTTTACTACGTCTCCATCCCCAAACGGCAGGAAATTAGCAGGCACTAGGAAGAGAATAAGCACCCGTGAATTATTCCGTACTTCTAAAGGAATTTAAACTCAAAAATGGTACTGGTTAAAATTTTTGAGGATCATGTTGCAGACAAACTTCCACACAAACTCGCAGACAGACCGGGAACACTTCCCATATATCCTGATGTACTCATTACATCATAAGAAGATTGGCGTCTACGCTAATATTAGTCTCTCTGTTTATTCCGAGGTTTACCGCAGTCCGCCGGATCCAGGCCGTATCCAGATCTGATGAAGGACCTGAGCCTGGACACGACGACAACGCAGTCCTGAAGTGTCAACTAGTCTCTCCCCTGTGAAGGCCTCCTTCCCTTTCCTTTACCTCTGTGCAGATAAAACGTTGTCAAAGTGGTTCTGGTTCACGTGGCTACGCGAAGGCGATACATAGTTCTGTATTATGCATTTTTACGGCCAGACAAGTAGTTTGTTGAGGTCAATTTGTAGGGAGAGAGCGAGAGACTACACGCCTGCGCACATATATGATCAAATGCGCATATCTATAGACTAAACATGTAATACACATGTGCACGCCGTCAGGGTTTTCGCAGGTTTGCATTTTTGAAGTTTGCGCAGAGATAACCTTTTTTTTTTTTCCAAGGCTTGCACTTTGGAACCTATCTCAAGGTTTGCCTTCTCGAGCCGCCAGGCACTGTTTTGTGCGGGTGAGCGGGCCGGAACGTGTTAAGGGTTTTCTGTTATAACGGTGTCGTGTTAGCGGCCCCTAAGTTAATAACTAATGATCTTTGCAACAGAAGTGAATCAATCAAAACTAACTTTAGCTGGACAATAACTTTATTCTAGAGCTGCTGTAAAGCCAAACAATCTCTGTTACTTTAATTTCCTGTTATCACTGTAAAGCTGCTTTGAAACAATCTATATTGTTGAAAGCGCTATAAAAATCAAGGTGACTTGACAAAAAAGGGAACTGTTTGGCTTACAGTTTGGCGATCCATCAACACGGAAAGACCAGCGACCATCCACATTGATATTACTGCTGGACGAGAGTTCTGGGGCACTGGCTGCTGGAATTGTGAAAGAATTGACAGAGTCCACTGTGTCATAACCAGCCTGTAAAAGTAAAAAAGAGTATTTAGAACTGCAATCAAATCCTATTCCAAATAAACCATCTCTTGCTTATCAGTATGGTATGAATTTGACCATAAGCAATTTCTAGTCATTCATTTCTGCTATTTGTAAAAAAGTGCTAGGATCTTCACTCCACTTACCAGCCAAATTTGTCCTGTTTCTGCAATATCACCATAGTTGATCAGGATGAAAGAGCGTTCACCATTGGAGGCTAAAACCACTTGGAAAGTGACCGACTTCAAAGATCAAACAAAAAACAAACATTGCACAATTGAGAACATCCATAACTATAGACACACATAGTGTATTCATCAAAAATCAGAGATGAGGTCTTACCCCTTCACCACTGAAGTACGGGACACTGTCCCAGGTAGCCACAAAGGCTGATGAAGCGGTAAAAGGCACATTAGGGAAATATTGGTGAACAGCTTCAGTGACTTGTGCCAGTACAGCACTGCTTGTATCTTCTCTATAGGAGATCGTTCCACCATTTACATTGCGAAGGTCAGTCCACAGAGGAGCAATGATGTCTATTCCAGCGTTCAGATAAGGGACGAAGGCAGATAGTGGTTGAGTAAACGTCAAGTGACCATTGTTGTTCACCTAAAATGCAGATCAAATTGCTGTAGAATTATCTGCTACCAGTCAAAAGTATCATTCAGTTTACAAAGACATTTAAAAACATCCAGTTGTACACTTAAACAAGAGAAAACTCTCTTGGCTAAAGAGAATTTGAGAAAAAATATTGATGCATAATTAATTGATGATGTAATAAATGGAAAAACATCTTCAACCGAGAAAGAACAAGTCCAATGCTTACATAGATCTGATTGTATACGCGTCCAAAGTATTTGAAAGGCTGCTGCAAGTAAATGGCTTCAGAGCTTCCATCGTCCGAAATGGGGTTTACTACGTCTCCATCCCCAAACGGCAGGAAATTAGCAGGCACTAGGAAGAGAATAAGCACCCGTGAATTATTCCGTACTTCTAAAGGAATTTAAACTCAAAAATGGTACTGGTTGACATTTTTGAGGATCATGTTGCAGACAAACTTCCAGACAAACTCGCAGACAGACCGGGAACACTTCCCATATATCCTGATGTACTCATTACATCATAAGAAGATTGGCGTCTACGCTAATATTAGTCTCTCTGTTTATTCCGAGGTTTACCGCAGTCCGCCGGATCCAGGCCGTATCCAGATCTGATGAAGGACCTGAGCCTGGACACGACGACAACGCAGTCCTGAAGTGTCAACTAGTCTCTCCCCTGTGAAGGCCTCCTTCCCTTTCCTTTACCTCTGTGCAGATAAAACGTTGTCAAAGTGGTTCTGGTTCACGTGGCTACGCGAAGGCGATACATAGTTCTGTATTATGCATTTTTACGGCCAGACAAGTAGTTTGTTGAGGTCAATTTGTAGGGAGAGAGCGAGAGACTACACGCCTGCGCACATATATGATCAAATGCGCATATCTATAGACTAAACATGTAATACACATGTGCACGCCGTCAGGGTTTTCGCAGGTTTGCATTTTTGAAGTTTGCGCAGAGATAACCTTTTTTTTTTTTCCAAGGCTTGCACCTTGGAACCTATCTCAAGGTTTGCCTTCTCGAGCCGCCAGGCACTGTTTTGTGCGGGTGAGCGGGCCGGAACGTGTTAAGGGTTTTCTGTTATAACGGTGTCGTGTTAGCGGCCCCTAGTTAATAACTAATGATCTTTGCAACAGAAGTGAATCAATCAAAACTAACTTTAGCTGGACAATAACTTTATTCTAGAGCTGCTGTAAAGCCAAACAATCTCTGTTACTTTAATTTCCTGTTATCACTGTAAAGCTGCTTTGAAACAATCTATATTGTTGAAAGCGCTATAAAAATCAAGGTGACTTGACAAAAAAGGGAACTGTTTGGCTTACAGTTTGGCGATCCATCAACACGGAAAGACCAGCGACCATCCACATTGATATTACTGCTGGACGAGAGTTCTGGGGCACTGGCTGCTGGAATTGTGAAAGAATTGACAGAGTCCACTGTGTCATAACCAGCCTGTAAAAGTAAAAAAGAGTATTTAGAACTGCAATCAAATCCTATTCCAAATAAACCATCTCTTGCTTATCAGTATGGTATGAATTTGACCATAAGCAATTTCTAGTCATTCATTTCTGCTATTTGTAAAAAAGTGCTAGGATCTTCACTCCACTTACCAGCCAAATTTGTCCTGTTTCTGCAATATCACCATAGTTGATCAGGATGAAAGAACGTTCACCATTGGAGGCTAAAACCACTTGGAAAGTGACCGACTTCAAAGATCAAACAAAAAACAAACATTGCACAATTGAGAACATCCATAACTATAGACACACATAGTGTATTCATCAAAAATCAGAGATGAGGTCTTACCCCTTCACCACTGAAGTACGGGACACTGTCCCAGGTAGCCACAAAGGCTGATGAAGCGGTAAAAGGCACATTAGGGAAATATTGGTGAACAGCTTCAGTGACTTGTGCCAGTACAGCACTGCTTGTATCTTCTCTATAGGAGATCGTTCCACCATTTACATTGCGAAGGTCAGTCCACAGAGGAGCAATGATGTCTATTCCAGCGTTCAGATAAGGGACGAAGGCAGATAGTGGTTGAGTAAACGTCAAGTGACCATTGTTGTTCACCTAAAATGCAGATCAAATTGCTGTAGAATTATCTGCTACCAGTCAAAAGTATCATTCAGTTTACAAAGACATTTAAAAACATCCAGTTGTACACTTAAACAAGAGAAAACTCTCTTGGCTAAAGAGAATTTGAGAAAAAATATTGATGCATAATTAATTGATGATGTAATAAATGGAAAAACATCTTCAACCGAGAAAGAAAAAGTCCAATGCTTACATAGATCTGATTGTATACGCGTCCAAAGTATTTGAAAGGCTGCTGCAAGTAAATGGCTTCAGAGCTTCCATCGTCCGAAATGGGGTTTACTACGTCTCCATCCCCAAACGGCAGGAAATTAGCAGGCACTAGGAAGAGAATAAGCACCCGTGAATTATTCCGTACTTCTAAAGGAATTTAAACTCAAAAATGGTACTGGTTAAAATTTTTGAGGATCATGTTGCAGACAAACTTCCACACAAACTCGCAGACAGACCGGGAACACTTCCCATATATCCTGATGTACTCATTACATCATAAGAAGATTGGCGTCTACGCTAATATTAGTCTCTCTGTTTATTCCGAGGTTTACCGCAGTCCGCCGGATCCAGGCCGTATCCAGATCTGATGAAGGACCTGAGCCTGGACACGACGACAACGCAGTCCTGAAGTGTCAACTAGTCTCTCCCCTGTGAAGGCCTCCTTCCCTTTCCTTTACCTCTGTGCAGATAAAACGTTGTCAAAGTGGTTCTGGTTCACGTGGCTACGCGAAGGTGATACATAGTTCTGTATTATGCATTTTTACGGCCAGACAAGTAGTTTGTTGAGGTCAATTTGTAGGGAGAGAGCGAGAGACTACACGCCTGCGCACATATATGATCAAATGCGCATATCTATAGACTAAACATGTAATACACATGTGCACGCCGTCAGGGTTTTCGCAGGTTTGCATTTTTGAAGTTTGCGCAGAGATAACCTTTTTTTTTTTCCAAGGCTTGCACTTTGGAACCTATCTCAAGGTTTGCCTTCTCGAGCCGCCAGGCACTGTTTTGTGCGGGTGAGCGGGCCGGAACGTGTTAAGGGTTTTCTGTTATAACGGTGTCGTGTTAGCGGCCCCTAAGTTAATAACTAATGATCTTTGCAACAGAAGTGAATCAATCAAAACTAACTTTAGCTGGACAATAACTTTATTCTAGAGCTGCTGTAAAGCCAAACAATCTCTGTTACTTTAATTTCCTGTTATCACTGTAAAGCTGCTTTGAAACAATCTATATTGTTGAAAGCGCTATAAAAATCAAGGTGACTTGACAAAAAAGGGAACTGTTTGGCTTACAGTTTGGCGATCCATCAACACGGAAAGACCAGCGACCATCCACATTGATATTACTGCTGGACGAGAGTTCTGGGGCACTGGCTGCTGGAATTGTGAAAGAATTGACAGAGTCCACTGTGTCATAACCAGCCTGTAAAAGTAAAAAAGAGTATTTAGAACTGCAATCAAATCCTATTCCAAATAAACCATCTCTTGCTTATCAGTATGGTATGAATTTGACCATAAGCAATTTCTAGTCATTCATTTCTGCTATTTGTAAAAAAGTGCTAGGATCTTCACTCCACTTACCAGCCAAATTTGTCCTGTTTCTGCAATATCACCATAGTTGATCAGGATGAAAGAGCGTTCACCATTGGAGGCTAAAACCACTTGGAAAGTGACCGACTTCAAAGATCAAACAAAAAACAAACATTGCACAATTGAGAACATCCATAACTATAGACACACATAGTGTATTCATCAAAAATCAGAGATGAGGTCTTACCCCTTCACCACTGAAGTACGGGACACTGTCCCAGGTAGCCACAAAGGCTGATGAAGCGGTAAAAGGCACATTAGGGAAATATTGGTGAACAGCTTCAGTGACTTGTGCCAGTACAGCACTGCTTGTATCTTCTCTATAGGAGATCGTTCCACCATTTACATTGCGAAGGTCAGTCCACAGAGGAGCAATGATGTCTATTCCAGCGTTCAGATAAGGGACGAAGGCAGATAGTGGTTGAGTAAACGTCAAGTGACCATTGTTGTTCACCTAAAATGCAGATCAAATTGCTGTAGAATTATCTGCTACCAGTCAAAAGTATCATTCAGTTTACAAAGACATTTAAAAACATCCAGTTGTACACTTAAACAAGAGAAAACTCTCTTGGCTAAAGAGAATTTGAGAAAAAATATTGATGCATAATTAATTGATGATGTAATAAATGGAAAAACATCTTCAACCGAGAAAGAACAAGTCCAATGCTTACATAGATCTGATTGTATACGCGTCCAAAGTATTTGAAAGGCTGCTGCAAGTAAATGGCTTCAGAGCTTCCATCGTCCGAAATGGGGTTTACTACGTCTCCATCCCCAAACGGCAGGAAATTAGCAGGCACTAGGAAGAGAATAAGCACCCGTGAATTATTCCGTACTTCTAAAGGAATTTAAACTCAAAAATGGTACTGGTTAACATTTTTGAGGATCATGTTGCAGACAAACTTCCAGACAAACTCGCAGACAGACCGGGAACACTTCCCATATATCCTGATGTACTCATTACATCATAAGAAGATTGGCGTCTACGCTAATATTAGTCTCTCTGTTTATTCCGAGGTTTACCGCAGTCCGCCGGATCCAGGCCGTATCCAGATCTGATGAAGGACCTGAGCCTGGACACGACGACAACGCAGTCCTGAAGTGTCAACTAGTCTCTCCCCTGTGAAGGCCTCCTTCCCTTTCCTTTACCTCTGTGCAGATAAAACGTTGTCAAAGTGGTTCTGGTTCACGTGGCTACGCGAAGGCGATACATAGTTCTGTATTATGCATTTTTACGGCCAGACAAGTAGTTTGTTGAGGTCAATTTGTAGGGAGAGAGCGAGAGACTACACGCCTGCGCACATATATGATCAAATGCGCATATCTATAGACTAAACATGTAATACACATGTGCACGCCGTCAGGGTTTTCGCAGGTTTGCATTTTTGAAGTTTGCGCAGAGATAACCTTTTTTTTTTTTCCAAGGCTTGCACCTTGGAACCTATCTCAAGGTTTGCCTTCTCGAGCCGCCAGGCACTGTTTTGTGCGGGTGAGCGGGCCGGAACGTGTTAAGGGTTTTCTGTTATAACGGTGTCGTGTTAGCGGCCCCTAGTTAATAACTAATGATCTTTGCAACAGAAGTGAATCAATCAAAACTAACTTTAGCTGGACAATAACTTTATTCTAGAGCTGCTGTAAAGCCAAACAATCTCTGTTACTTTAATTTCCTGTTATCACTGTAAAGCTGCTTTGAAACAATCTATATTGTTGAAAGCGCTATAAAAATCAAGGTGACTTGACAAAAAAGGGAACTGTTTGGCTTACAGTTTGGCGATCCATCAACACGGAAAGACCAGCGACCATCCACATTGATATTACTGCTGGACGAGAGTTCTGGGGCACTGGCTGCTGGAATTGTGAAAGAATTGACAGAGTCCACTGTGTCATAACCAGCCTGTAAAAGTAAAAAAGAGTATTTAGAACTGCAATCAAATCCTATTCCAAATAAACCACCTCTTGCCTCATACTCAGTATGGTATGAATTTGACCATAAGCAATTTCTAGTCATTCATTTCTGCTATTTGTAAAAAAGTGCTAGGATCTTCACTCCACTTACCAGCCAAATTTGTCCTGTTTCTGCAATATCACCATAGTTGATCAGGATGAAAGAGCGTTCACCACTGGAGGCTAAAACCACTTGGAAAGTGACCGACTTCAAAGATCAAACAAAAAACAAACATTGCACAATTGAGAACATCCATAACTATAGACACACATAGTGTATTCATCAAAAATCAGAGATGAGGTCTTACCCCTTCACCACTGAAGTACGGGACACTGTCCCAGGTAGCCACAAAGGCTGATGAAGCGGTAAAAGGCACATTAGGGAAATATTGGTGAACAGCTTCAGTGACTTGTGCCAGTACAGCACTGCTTGTATCTTCTCTATAGGAGATCGTTCCACCATTTACATTGCGAAGGTCAGTCCACAGAGGAGCAATGATGTCTATTCCAGCGTTCAGATAAGGGACGAAGGCAGATAGTGGTTGAGTAAACGTCAAGTGACCATTGTTGTTCACCTAAAATGCAGATCAAATTGCTGTAGAATTATCTGCTACCAGTCAAAAGTATCATTCAGTTTACAAAGACATTTAAAAACATCCAGTTGTACACTTAAACAAGAGAAAACTCTCTTGGCTAAAGAGAATTTGAGAAAAAATATTGATGCATAATTAACTGATGATGTAATAAATGGAAAAACATCTTCAACCGAGAAAGAACAAGTCCAATGCTTACATAGATCTGATTGTATACGCGTCCAAAGTATTTGAAAGGCTGCTGCAAGTAAATGGCTTCAGAGCTTCCATCGTCCGAAATGGGGTTTACTACGTCTCCATCCCCAAACGGCAGGAAATTAGCAGGCACTAGGAAGAGAATAAGCACCCGTGAATTATTCCGTACTTCTAAAGGAATTTAAACTCAAAAATGGTACTGGTTAACATTTTTGAGGATCATGTTGCAGACAAACTTCCAGACAAACTCGCAGACAGACCGGGAACACTTCCCATATATCCTGATGTACTCATTACATCATAAGAAGATTGGCGTCTACGCTAATATTAGTCTCTCTGTTTATTCCGAGGTTTACCGCAGTCCGCCGTATCCAGGCCGTATCCAGATCTGATGAAGGACCTGAGCCTGGACACGACGACAACGCAGTCCTGAAGTGTCAACTAGTCTCTCCCCTGTGAAGGCCTCCTTCCCTTTCCTTTACCTCTGTGCAGATAAAACGTTGTCAAAGTGGTTCTGGTTCACGTGGCTACGCGAAGGCGATACATAGTTCTGTATTATGCATTTTTACGGCCAGACAAGTAGTTTGTTGAGGTCAATTTGTAGGGAGAGAGCGAGAGACTACACGCCTGCGCACATATATGATCAAATGCGCATATCTATAGACTAAACATGTAATACACATGTGCACGCCGTCAGGGTTTTCGCAGGTTTGCATTTTTGAAGTTTGCGCAGAGATAATCTTTTTTTTTTTTCCAAGGCTTGCACCTTGGAACCTATCTCAAGGTTTGCGTTCTCGAGCCGCCAGGCACTGTTTTGTGCGGCTGAGCGGGCCGGAACGTGTTAAGGGTTTTCTGTTATAACGGTGTCGTGTTAGCGGCCCCTAAGTTAATAACTAATGATCTTTGCAACAGAAGTGAATCAATCAAAACTAACTTTAGCTGGACAATAACTTTATTCTAGAGCTGCTGTAAAGCCAAACAATCTCTGTTACTTTAATTTCCTGTTATGACTGTAAAGCTGCTTTGAAACAATCTATATTGTTGAAAGTGCTATATAAATCAAGGTGACTTGACTTGACAAAAAAGGGAACTGTTTGGCTTACAGTTTGGCGATCCATCAACACGGAAAGACCAGCGACCATCCACATTGATATTACTGCTGGACGAGAGTTCTGGGGCACTGGCTGCTGGAATTGTGAAAGAATTGACAGAGTCCACTGTGTCATAACCAGCCTGTAAAAGTAAAAAAGAGTATTTAGAACTGCAATCAAATCCTATTCCAAATAAACCACCTCTTGCCTCATACTCAGTATGGTATGAATTTGACCATAAGCAATTTCTAGTCATTCATTTCTGCTATTTGTAAAAAAGTGCTAGGATCTTCACTCCACTTACCAGCCAAATTTGTCCTGTTTCTGCAATATCACCATAGTTGATCAGGATGAAAGAGCGTTCACCACTGGAGGCTAAAACCACTTGGAAAGTGACCGACTTCAAAGATCAAACAAAAAACAAACATTGCACAATTGAGAACATCCATAACTATAGACACACATAGTGTATTCATCAAAAATCAGAGATGAGGTCTTACCCCTTCACCACTGAAGTACGGGACACTGTCCCAGGTAGCCACAAAGGCTGATGAAGCGGTAAAAGGCACATTAGGGAAATATTGGTGAACAGCTTCAGTGACTTGTGCCAGTACAGCACTGCTTGTATCTTCTCTATAGGAGATCGTTCCACCATTTACATTGCGAAGGTCAGTCCACAGAGGAGCAATGATGTCTATTCCAGCGTTCAGATAAGGGACGAAGGCAGATAGTGGTTGAGTAAACGTCAAGTGACCATTGTTGTTCACCTAAAATGCAGATCAAATTGCTGTAGAATTATCTGCTATCAGTCAAAAGTATCATTCAGTTTACAAAGACATTTAAAAACATCCAGTTGTACACTTAAACAAGAGAAAACGTCTCGGTTACGTATGTAACCCTCGTTCCCTGAGTACAGGGAACGGAGACGTGTCGTCGGGGGAGTTCCCTGACGAATTGGGATCACGCTAGGGAGCCAATTGTCTTCGTGAGAATTAAAAACGAGCCAATAGACATTGGCATGCAAGATTTGCATTCCGCGACCCGCCCGCCAGCGCGGGTATAAAAGGCGGAAGTAAACATTGCGCAATGCTTTTCGCTGAGGAGCCGAACAGTGTCCAGTCCTCCGCGAAGGTACAGCAACATGGCGAAGGGACGACACGTCTCCGTTCCCTGTACTCAGGGAACGAGGGTTACATACGTAACCGAGACGTTCCCTTTCGTCCTGGGAACTCCGACGTGTCGTCGGGGGAGTTCCCTGACGAATTGGGATCCCTAATAAAGCGCCATGGTGCTGGCCCCTTCCAGCGCCCGGCTAAGCTACCCTGCAGCAGTTTCTTGAAATAAGTTGCGGGAGCTAGCACGGGAATCACACTGCTGTTCCGCAAGACCCGCACAGTGGATATTGGATAACACTGGGAAAGCGTTAGCCCAAGAGAGGGGGAACGCTGCGGAAGCCCCAGCCTGACTGAGGAAGGCCAGGAATACACATATGTACTATCCCGAAGGAATAGTGAAACATATGGCAGTCCCTGAGGTAGTCTCAATCCAAGGGAAGTGGGAGCGTACTCAACAGGGACGACGAACGAGTCCGTCAAGGGGAATACACGGCTGAGCTGCACGTGGCATCATGGGTCACAATAGAAACCACTGGAGCACCCAGTCTACTAGCAACTCCTACTAGAGGTAGCAGACCTGGTGCCGGGCGGTCCGCCACGCCCAGCACCGGAAGGGAGAAGGAGGAACTCACGAGGCTCACCGACGTAGGGCGCCATACGGAGCAAGAACGCACGTATCCGCTACGAGGCGGAGTGGCGTAGCAAGCCGACACAACCTATTCCCTCGACCCACTGGCCGAAGCCAGAACTCGGGAGGAAACAGGTTCCACACGAAGGCTATAGAACCTAGCGAACGTGTTCGGTGTCGCCCAGCCCGCAGCTCTACAGATGTCTGTCAGCGAGGCACCTTGAGCCAAAGCCCAGGAAGCGGCAACACCTCTAGTAGAGTGAGCACGCAACCTGGGAGGACAGGGCTCACCCAGAGATTCATATGCTCGGGTGATAGCATCCACTAGCCATTGGGCTAACCTCTGCTTGGAGACGGCCTTCCCCTTCTGCTGGCCTCCGTAACAGACAAAGAGCTGATCTGAGGTTCTGAAGCTTTGCGTTCTGTCAATATAAACCCGCAGAGCGCGGACGGGACAGAGAAAAGCTAGGGCTGGGTCTGCCTCCTCCTGGGGCAGCGCTTGCAGGTTCACTACCTGGTCCACGAAGGGAGTGGTAGGAACCTTGGGCACATATCCGAGCCGGGGTTTCAATACAACGTGAGAAAGGCCCGGCCCGAACTCTAGGCACGATTCGTCGACCGAAAAAGCCTGCAGATCCCCGACCCTCTTGAAAGAGGCCAAAGCTAACAAGAGTCTTGATGGACAGGAAATTGAGCTCTACGGTCAGCAAAGGCTCAAAGGGGGGGCCCTGAAGAGCTCTAAGTACTAGAGCTAGGTCCCAAGAGGGTACAGAGTGCAACACCCGAGGTCTTAACCTCCTAGCACCCTTAAGGAATCTGATGACCAGGTCGTGCTTCCCCAAGGACTTACCTTCTATTGCATCGTGATGCGCGGCTATTGAGGCGACATACACTTTGAGGGTGGAGGGGGACAGCCTCCGCTCCAACCCATCTTGCAGGAAGGAAAGCACGACTCCGATCGGGCAAGTTCGGGGGTCCTCCTGACGGGAGGAACACCAATCGACGAACAGGTTCCACTTCAACGCATAGAGGCGCCTCGTAGAGGGGGCTCTAGCGGAAGTGATGGTGTCTACCACTGCCTGTGGTAGACCACCTAGAACCTCCGCGTCCCGTCCAGGGACCAGACATGGAGTTTCCAGAGGTCTGGACGCGGGTGCCATAGAGTGCCCCGTCTCTGAGAAAGAAGGTCCTTCCTCAGAGGAATCGGCCAAGGAGGGGCTGTCGCGAGGAGCATGAGTTCCGTGAACCAAGTCCTGGTGGGCCAATACGGCGCCACTAGAAGGACCTGCTCCTCGTCCTCCCTGACCTTGCACAGTGTCTGTGCAAGAAGGCTCACTGGGGGAAACGTATACTTGCGTAGGTCCCGGGGCTAGCTGTGAGCCAGGGCGTCCGTGCCGAGGGTACCCTCGGTCAGGGAAAAAAACCACTGGCAATGGGTCGTGTCTGGAGACGCAAACAGATCTACCGGTGCGGCTCCAAAGACACTCCAAATCAGCTGGACCGCCTGGGGATGGAGTCGCCATTCTCCTGGCAGGGGAGGCAACCGTGAGAGCTCGTCTGCCACGCGGTTGAGCTCCCCTGGAATGTGAACGGCACGAAGCGACCTCAGATGCTTCTGACTCCATAGGAGGAGGTGGGAGGCGAGTCGCGACATGCGACGGGAGCGTAGACCACCTTGATGGTTGATGTACGCAACGGTCGCAGTGCTGTCCGTACGGACCAGTACGTGCCTGTGTCTGAGAAACCCCTTGAGGCGACGCAGGGCTAGACGTACTGCTTGCAACTCTAGGCAGTTGATGTGCCAATGCAGTTGAGGCCCCGTCCACAGACCTGAAACTGCATGCCCTTTGTACGTGGCCCCCCACCCGGTGGCAGAGGCATCTGTGAAAACCACAGCATGCCTGGAAACCTGGACTAGGGGCACTCCGGCCCGTAGAAACGCAGGATCCGACCACGGGGAGAAGGTTTGGCGACAGTGCGGGGTCACTTTGACCCGGAACGTGCCGCTGTGCCACGCCCACCTCGGGACTCGATCGTGAAGCCAGCGCTGAAGCGGTCTCATATGTAACAGGCCGAGCGGCGTTACTGCGGCTGCGGCTGCCATATGCCCCAGGAGCCTCTGAAATTGTTTCAGTGGAACCGCTGTCCTGCCTCGAAAAGACCTGAGGCAGGTGAGCACTGACTGGACGCGTTCCTCCGTGAGGCAAGCAGTCTGAGCGACCGAGTCCAGCTCCATACCGAGATAAGAGATCCTCTGCACGGGGCAGAGTTTGCTCTTGTCCCAGTTGACCTGAAGACCCAACCGGCTGAGGTGCCGAAGCACCATGTCCCTGTGATCGCACAACACCTCTCGCGAGTGCGCTAGAATGAGCCAGTCGTCGAGATAGTTGAGAATGCAAACGCCTTGTTCTCTCATGGGAACAATGGCCGCCTCCGCGACTTTCGTGAAGACACGAGGCGACAGGGCCAGCCCGAAGGGTAGGACCTTGTACTGATACGCTCGCCCCTCGAAAGCAAACCGAAGAAACGGTCTGTGTCGAGGGAGAATCGAGATGTGAAAGTATGCGTCCTTCAGGTCGATCGCTGCAAACCAATCCTGGGGACGGATGCATTCGAAAATGCGCTTCTGCGTAAGCATTTTGAACGGGAGTTTGTGCAGGGCCCGATTCAAAACACGCAGGTCCAGGATTGGCCGTAACCCACCGCCTTTCTTGGGTACAATGAAGTAGGGGCTGTAAAACTCAGACCTCATCTCGGCAGGAGGGACCGGCTCGATCGCGTCCTTCGCCAGCAGGACATCGATCTCTTTCCTCAAGACAGGGGCGTCCACCGGCCGCACACGGGTGAAGTGGAGGCCCCTGAACTTGGGAGGCCGGCGTGCAAACTGAATTGCATAGCCGAACCGGATGGTGCGGATGAGCCACCGGGACGGACCCGGAAGCGTTAGCCAAGCTTCCAGATACCGTCCCAATGAGCCCACCCGAACCACCGGCGTACCCGCGGAGGGGCAGCGAGGTGGAAGACAGGGACCCGGTTCTGGTGGCGTCGTAGCGACCAAGAGCGGGGTCTGGGTGCGTCTGACACCAACCTGCTTCCGCCGGGGGGCAGACGGCAGAGAAGGCTCGTGGGCGTTCTGCTGCGGGCTGCCCGGTGGCGAGGGGAGGGGGAGAGACGAGGAACGTGGCCCTGACTCCACGTGCGCTGGTCTCTGCGCCTCCGGGCCCAGCCGCAGACCGGAGCGACGCAGCTGAGGCTGCGTCACTGCTATCCGCAAGCTGGGAAGAGGGGGACGGGGGGTGACCGCTCGGGGGCGGCACAAGCTGCCGTCCTGACCCTCTTGGATGGGGGAGACTGTGTGCCCAACAGTCTCGGCCGTGGATGACCTGGAGGAGGAGGGAGAAACTGCTCTTTTTTTGAAAATGTGGGTACCGCTGACCGAGTGGCCAGCGGCGGAACAGAAACACAACTGAAAGAAAGATTTTCCGCCCGGCCCTCCCCCGGGGGAAGGAGGCGTGCAGGGGCACCCTCCCAAAGTGCAGTCTCCGGAACCACCACCAGGTCGCCCGTCTCAGGGACGTTTCCCGCCCTTCTTCTTACTGGAAGGAGCAGGAGGCGTTTGAGCGGGTTTGGCCGCCCTCTTACGACCCGACCTCCGTCCTCCAGGGTTAGACTGCTGCCCTGAAGGAGGAGCGGCCGCCGGAGGGCGACCTCGGCGACGAGCAGCCGGAGGCTCTACGGCCACAGAGGACGGACCAGCAGCAGCCCGCCTCCTGTGCAGGACGTGCCGTATCGCCTCCGACTGCTTCTGGGCGGTGGAGAACTCTTGGGCGAAGCTCTCCACCGCGTCGCCGAAGAGGCCCCCTTGGGATATGGGGAAGTTGAGAAGTTTGTTCTTCTCCGCTTCCCGCATATCCGCAAGGGTGAGCCACAGATGGCGCTCCTAGACCACCAAGGTGGACATCGCTCGACCCAGGGAACGTGCGGTGACTTTCGTCGCCCGGAGGGCGAGGTCCGTCGCCGCACGCAGCTCCTGCAGCAGATCTGGGTCGAGACCACCCCCCTGCATGTCATGGAGTGCCTTGGCCTGGTGGACCTGCAGCAGCGCCATGGCATGCAGGGCGGAAGCGGCGTCTCCACACGCCATGTAGGCATCCCTGGTCAGACCAGAGGAAAACCTACAGGCGCGGGAGGGGAGTGAAGGGGCACCCCGCCAGGAGGAAGCGGTCTTAGGACACAACTGCATCGCTACCGACCGCTCCACTGGGGGGATTCCCTCGTACCCGTGCGCCGCTCCGCCGTCAAGGGTGGTGAGGAAGGAGGAGCGAGGTTGTCTACGTCTGGTCGCAAGGGGGGCCAGCCAAGACTTCCTCAGCTCCTCATGCACTTCAGGGAAGAATGGTACTGGAGCAGGCCGCGGGGCAACAGCACGGCCCGCTCCGAGACACCAATCATCCAGCCGCGAAGGTTCGGGGGTCGGTGGAGGGTTCCAGACGAGCCCGACATTCGCGGCTGCCCTTTCGAGCATAGCAGCCATTTCCGGATCCGGCTCAGCCGCAGCCACCACACCCGAAGGGGGTAGACCCGCTGAGTCGTCACCGGAAGACGACCGCTCCTCCTCCGATGCCGCGATCGACATCTGATCCTCAGGCGGTGCCCCAAAGGAGACAAACGGGACCGCACGAGGCGGTGCCGGAAGCTCCACCGGGACACCTGATGGCAACGAGCTACTAGAGGCGTGAGAAGCCCGTGAGGATCTTTCACCTGACGGGACGTTCTGCACGGTAACCCTCATCCGCTCACCAACAGGAATCACCGAAGTAGCCGTCTGCCGAACTGAACCGGCAGACGCACTAGATCGGGGATTCTCTGAAGGGACTCCCCCATGTTTCAGGGATCTCAGTCTCGAACGCAGCATCGCCAGAGTCATGTTCCCGCAATGAGAACATAACTCGTTCACAAACGCTGCCTCAGCGTGCCCTACGCCCAAACACGAGAGGCAGTGTTTGTGACCATCTTCCTGAGGGAGAAGTCGACCGCATCCAGAAACGCACGGGTGAAACGACATCCTGAAAAGGACGCGAAACACCCGTGGTGCTCTTTTAGAAAGGAAAAAAAGTACTCTTTTTTACGTGCCGAGGCACAAAGGGACCACCGCGGCAGACACGACGGGGAAACTGCAAGCCCGCGTGCTGCACTCAATACCGGTACCAGCCGTAAAAACGGCTCTTTTTTTTATAGAGAGAGAGACGGCCAGTCGCGGGAAGCAATGGTCACTTGAAGCGCCGTAACACCAGCAGCAAAGAGACTTCACCTTCCAAAGAGGACTCGTTTTCTTTATAGATTCCTCGGAAAACACAGCAGCTCAAGAGAGACACTGGATGGCTCCGAAGCAAAAAGCATTGCGCAATGTTTACTTCCGCCTTTTATACCCGCGCTGGCGGGCGGGTCGCGGAATGCAAATCTTGCATGCCAATGTCTATTGGCTCGTTTTTAATTCTCACGAAGACAATTGGCTCCCTAGCGTGATCCCAATTCGTCAGGGAACTCCCCCGACGACACGTCGGAGTTCCCAGGACGAAAGGGAACTCTCTTGGCTAAAGAGAATTTGAGAAAAAATATTGATGCATAATTAATTGATGATGTAATAAATGGAAAAACATCTTCAACCGAGAAAGAACAAGTCCAATGCTTACATAGATCTGATTGTATACGCGTCCAAAGTATTTGAAAGGCTGCTGCAAGTAAATGGCTTCAGAGCTTCCATCATCCGAAATGGGGTTTACTACGTCTCCATCCCCAAACGGCAGGAAATTAGCAGGCACTAGGAAGAGAATAAGCACCCGTGAATTATTCCGTACTTCTAAAGGAATTTAAACTCAAAAATGGTACTGGTTAACATTTTTGAGGATCATGTTGCAGACAAACTTCCAGACAAACTCGCAGACAGACCGGGAACACTTCCCATATATCCTGATGTACTCATTACATCATAAGAAGATTGGCGTCTACGCTAATATTAGTCTCTCTGTTTATTCCGAGGTTTACCGCAGTCCGCCGGATCCAGGCCGTATCCAGATCTGATGAAGGACCTGAGCCTGGACACGACGACAACGCAGTCCTGAAGTGTCAACTAGTCTCTCCCCTGTGAAGGCCTCCTTCCCTTTCCTTTACCTCTGTGCAGATAAAACGTTGTCAAAGTGGTTCTGGTTCACGTGGCTACGCGAAGGCGATACATAGTTCTGTATTATGCATTTTTACGGCCAGACAAGTAGTTTGTTGAGGTCAATTTGTAGGGAGAGAGCGAGAGACTACACGCCTGCGCACATATATGATCAAATGCGCATATCTATAGACTAAACATGTAATACACATGTGCACGCCGTCAGGGTTTTCGCAGGTTTGCATTTTTGAAGTTTGCGCAGAGATAACCTTTTTTTTTTTTCCAAGGCTTGCACCTTGGAACCTATCTCAAGGTTTGCGTTCTCGAGCCGCCAGGCACTGTTTTGTGCGGCTGAGCGGGCCGGAACGTGTTAAGGGTTTTCTGTTATAACGGTGTCGTGTTAGCGGCCCCTAAGTTAATAACTAATGATCTTTGCAACAGAAGTGAATCAATCAAAACTAACTTTAGCTGGACAATAACTTTATTCTAGAGCTGCTGTAAAGCCAAACAATCTCTGTTACTTTAATTTCCTGTTATGACTGTAAAGCTGCTTTGAAACAATCTATATTGTTGAAAGCGCTATATAAATCAAGGTGACTTGACTTGACAAAAAAGGGAACTGTTTGGCTTACAGTTTGGCGATCCATCAACACGGAAAGACCAGCGACCATCCACATTGATATTACTGCTGGACGAGAGTTCTGGGGCACTGGCTGCTGGAATTGTGAAAGAATTGACAGAGTCCACTGTGTCATAACCAGCCTGTAAAAGTAAAAAAGAGTATTTAGAACTGCAATCAAATCCTATTCCAAATAAACCATCTCTTGCTTATCAGTATGGCATGAATTTGACCATAAGCAATTTCTAGTCATTCATTTCTGGTATTTGTAAAAAAGTGCTAGGATCTTCACTCCACTTACCAGCCAAATTTGTCCTGTTTCTGCAATATCACCATAGTTGATCAGGATGAAAGAGCGTTCACCACTGGAGGCTAAAACCACTTGGAAAGTGACCGACTTCAAAGATCAAACAAAAAACAAACATTGCACAATTGAGAACATCCATAACTATAGACACACATAGTGTATTCATCAAAAATCAGAGATGAGGTCTTACCCCTTCACCACTGAAGTACGGGACACTGTCCCAGGTAGCCACAAAGGCTGATGAAGCGGTAAAAGGCACATTAGGGAAATATTGGTGAACAGCTTCAGTGACTTGTGCCAGTACAGCACTGCTTGTATCTTCTCTATAGGAGATCGTTCCACCATTTACATTGCGAAGGTCAGTCCACAGAGGAGCAATGATGTCTATTCCAGCGTTCAGATAAGGGACGAAGGCAGATAGTGGTTGAGTAAACGTCAAGTGACCATTGTTGTTCACCTAAAATGCAGATCAAATTGCTGTAGAATTATCTGCTACCAGTCAAAAGTATCATTCAGTTTACAAAGACATTTAAAAACATCCAGTTGTACACTTAAACAAGAGAAAACTCTCTTGGCTAAAGAGAATTTGAGAAAAAATATTGATGCATAATTAATTGATGATGTAATAAATGGAAAAACATCTTCAACCGAGAAAGAACAAGTCCAATGCTTACATAGATCTGATTGTATACGCGTCCAAAGTATTTGAAAGGCTGCTGCAAGTAAATGGCTTCAGAGCTTCCATCGTCCGAAATGGGGTTTACTACGTCTCCATCCCCAAACGGCAGGAAATTAGCAGGCACTAGGAAGAGAATAAGCACCCGTGAATTATTCCGTACTTCTAAAGGAATTTAAACTCAAAAATGGTACTGGTTAACATTTTTGAGGATCATGTTGCAGACAAACTTCCAGACAAACTCGCAGACAGACCGGGAACACTTCCCATATATCCTGATGTACTCATTACATCATAAGAAGATTGGCGTCTACGCTAATATTAGTCTCTCTGTTTATTCCGAGGTTTACCGCAGTCCGCCGGATCCAGGCCGTATCCAGATCTGATGAAGGACCTGAGCCTGGACACGACGACAACGCAGTCCTGAAGTGTCAACTAGTCTCTCCCCTGTGAAGGCCTCCTTCCCTTTCCTTTACCTCTGTGCAGATAAAACGTTGTCAAAGTGGTTCTGGTTCACGTGGCTACGCGAAGGCGATACATAGTTCTGTATTATGCATTTTTATGGCCAGACAAGTAGTTTGTTGAGGTCAATTTGTAGGGAGAGAGCGAGAGACTACACGCCTGCGCACATATATGATCAAATGCGCATATCTATAGACTAAACATGTAATACACATGTGCACGCCGTCAGGGTTTTCACAGGTTTGCATTTTTGAAGTTTGCGCAGAGATAACCTTTTTTTTTTTCCAAGGCTTGCACCTTGGAACCTATCTCAAGGTTTGCGTTCTCGAGCCGCCAGGCACTGTTTTGTGCGGGTGAGCGGGCCGGAACGTGTTAAGGGTTTTCTGTTATAACGGCGTCGTGTTAGCGGCCCCTAAGTTAATAACTAATGATCTTTGCAACAGAAGTGAATCAATCAAAACTAACTTTAGCTGGACAATAACTTTATTCTAGAGCTGCTGTAAAGCCAAACAATCTCTGTTACTTTAATTTCCTGTTATCACTGTAAAGCTGCTTTGAAACAATCTATATTGTTGAAAGCGCTATATAAATCAAGGTGACTTGACTTGACAAAAAAGGGAACTGTTTGGCTTACAGTTTGGCGATCCATCAACACGGAAAGACCAGCGACCATCCACATTGATATTACTGCTGGACGAGAGTTCTGGGGCACTGGCTGCTGGAATTGTGAAAGAATTGACAGAGTCCACTGTGTCATAACCAGCCTGTAAAAGTAAAAAAGAGTATTTAGAACTGCAATCAAATCCTATTCCAAATAAACCATCTCTTGCTTATCAGTATGGTATGAATTTGACCATAAGCAATTTCTAGTCATTCATTTCTGCTATTTGTAAAAAAGTGCTAGGATCTTCACTCCACTTACCAGCCAAATTTGTCCTGTTTCTGCAATATCACCATAGTTGATCAGGATGAAAGAGCGTTCACCATTGGAGGCTAAAACCACTTGGAAAGTGACCGACTTCAAAGATCAAACAAAAAACAAACATTGCACAATTGAGAACATCCATAACTATAGACACACATAGTGTATTCATCAAAAATCAGAGATGAGGTCTTACCCCTTCACCACTAAAGTACGGGACACTGTCCCAGGTAGCCACAAAGGCTGATGAAGCGGTAAAAGGCACATTAGGGAAATATTGGTGAACAGCTTCAGTGACTTGTGCCAGTACAGCACTGCTTGTATCTTCTCTATAGGAGATTGTTCCACCATTTACATTGCGAAGGTCAGTCCACAGAGGAGCAATGATGTCTATTCCAGCGTTCAGATAAGGGACGAAGGCAGATAGTGGTTGAGTAAACGTCAAGTGACCATTGTTGTTCACCTAAAATGCAGATCAAATTGCTGTAGAATTATCTGCTACCAGTCAAAAGTATCATTCAGTTTACAAAGACATTTAAAAACATCCAGTTGTACACTTAAACAAGAGAAAACTCTCTTGGCTAAAGAGAATTTGAGAAAAAATATTGATGCATAATTAATTGATGATGTAATAAATGGAAAAACATCTTCAACCAAGAAAGAACAAGTCCAATGCTTACATAGATCTGATTGTATATGCGTCCAAAGTATTTGAAAGGCTGCTGCAAGTAAATGCCTTCAGAGCTTCCATCGTCCGAAATGGGGTTTACTACGTCTCCATCCCCAAACGGCAGGAAATTAGCAGGCACTAGGAAGAGAATAAGCACCCGTGAATTATTCCGTACTTCTAAAGGAATTTAAACTCAAAAATGGTACTGGTTAACATTTTTGAGGATCATGTTGCAGACAAACTTCCAGACAAATTAGCAAGCACTAAGAAAAGTATATGCGTCAATGTATTGTTTGATTCTTTTACAGGAACATAAGCTCGCAAATGGTACTCCTCTTTTTTAACAAAAGAGTGCAGATGGAAGAAAACAAAACTAGAGGTAAATCACATTGTGGAAAGTTAGTAAAGTGCAGGGGTCAGCAACCTATGGCACCACTGGCACGCTGAGAGTTAATTGCTGGCATTTGAGCAAAAGTGAGAGAAATGTATGTATTTCATTCAAATAAAGTACCGACATACAGATCTACATTTTGAGGTGATTATTCCTCATAGAAACACAGGTTGTTATATTAAGGTAGGAGTTATACTATTAAAGTGTGCAAATTAAACTCTGCAAGTCAATAAAAGCACACAGCTCTGACAAACCATAAAGCGTGACCACTGCGCATCACGCACACACAAGTTACTGACTAACAGCTTACAGCTTGTCATAGTCAATGCTATAGATTTATGAGATATTCAGTATATAGTCCTTATTAAACATTCCACACAATGAATGTGATGCATCTTGGTAACACCAATCATGTGTACCTACCTGGTCACTTCATGTGTTTTCTCTGATCGGATAGCTATCCAATCATGAAAAGACCGAAAGAGAGGACTTTGTTCCAGATGAAACTGGACATAATGCATCTGGTTGTTGAAGCCACAAATGTACATTTTACTCCTCCTAAAATAATAAAAACTAAACATCCGAGAGTGTTTTATAACGGCTTCCGGTCCCCAGAAATGACAGCACTACTGCAGCAAGCATCAAATACCGACGCACAAACTGCTGCAAATGAAATATAGTTTGGCGTCTCATCCTGAAGCACACATTAAACGTAATAAATTATCGTACCAATGCTGATGCCTCTCTCTCTCCAATTGCGGTCTTTGATCTTGATCTTGCTTTATTTGACGTGAACGCCATTAAATTTGCATTAAGCGCAGGAATTGAAGATTAGATTTATACTCGTTTTGCAGAGACACAGTTACATTGCTCATTGTAAATGAAACAGTTTTAACAAAATGGATCATTCCACCATTTACATTGTAAAGGTCAGTCCACAGAGGAGCAATGATGTCTATTCCAGCATTCAGATAAGGGTAGTAGGCAGATACTGTAGTGGTTGAGCAAACGTCAAGTGACCATTGTTGTTCACCTAAAATGCAGATCAAATTGCTGTAGAATTATCTGCTACCAGTCAAAAGTATCATTCAGTTTACAAAAACGTTAAAAAAACATCCAGTTGTACACTTAAACAAGAGAAAACTCTCTTGACTAAAGAGAATCTGAGAAAAATATTGATGCATAATTAATTGATGATGTACTAAATTGAAAAACATCTTCAACCAAGAAAAAGTCCAATGCTTACATAGATCTGATATTTGACGTGAACGCCATTAAATATGCATAAAGTGCAGGAATTGAAGATTAGATTTATACTCGTTTTGCGGAGACACAGTTACATTGCTCATTGTAAATGAAACAGTTTTAACAAAATGGATAGCTATCTGATCATTTAAAACACATGAATGACCAAGGTGTAAACAGGCCCATTGGAAATCTGTCATTCAAAGTCTAATTTAAAACTGAAAACAAACAAACTAAAGGGTTTTGTGTGGGATTATTTTTGTGCCTTTAATATTGAACGTAACTTTTCAAGAAATGAATGAAAATATCAATGGACACTGAATAAAATGTCTTTAACCAGTTTAATCAAAGACTAAACGTCCCTGAGACAGGCCACCCACGGATGGGGTACGAGCTCTTCAGATGTGGTTACCGTTACAGAGTCCAGCGGTACCCGAATTGTCAAAAGAGCAAAATGATAAACAGATGGCTGGAACAGGTGTTCAGTCCGAAGGTGGGAGGGAAGGGTTGGGGTGTGGAATCTTCCCGTCAGGAAGTGTTCATCGAGTATACTTGAAGCGACTTGCTCTCTGCCGACCAGTCAAGACTGAGTCTATGGGTGTGGCGTGGGTCATGGACTCAACCAGCTCCTCCTATGCGGGGCCAAACGGAGGAGGCAGACTCACTGACAATGTCTGCCTCAATTGCTGTGACATCTAGTTTTTCAGAGCCAGATGCCAATAACATGCCCTCGGCCATTTCGGAAGAGGCCGCAGAACGGGCTTCCAGTACTGGCGTGACAGCAGTGAAGCTAGTGGGTGAAGCCCGAGAAAGGCATGTCGTCTCAAACTCCTCTGCTAGCTCCATCTGCGACCACCACGAAAAGTGCCGGGCAGGGGTGGAGCTTCTTCACTGTGAAGCGATCACAGTTCACTCCTACTGTTTGCCATAATATTTTTTTGATTTCGAAAGACAGACATCTTTCACACAAAATTGAGAAAGTGACTTCATAAGTCAAAAAAGCTGATTATGTTTAATGCAGGTGCCCTTTTATAGACATGCTGGTGTGTAAGTGACGTCATGTGACTGCCCTAGTCATTGTTATTGCCAACATTTCACACATGCTTCAGACGTCTGAAGTCCCATAGTGTCACCAATTGACACAGTGTTGTGATTCTGCCTCTAATAAACTAAATTCAGTCACTTTATATCAGGTGTCCTTAACTGCTATGTACTAAAATAAAAATTAAGTTGTGGTGTCTGTTAGGAGTTAAGTAATGAGGCACACGAGAGATGATTAGCAAACTTCATCCATCTTGTTTGCTCATCACTTCCTTTCTCACACACACAACACAACACTTCAAAGTAGTAGTCAGCAATACAAGTCTACCCACGAACACATCATAAGTACAATGTACATATTGTGTTCATATAGTATTGCAAAACTAGGTAGTACTTTAGGGTTAGTATCTTGTTATTACCTATTTATTGTCATTACTATAACAAGTATGTGGTATGTACATGGGGAACAGGACTGTAAAATAATGGGTAGCACTTTATTTTACAGCCCTGTTCCCCATGTACATACTATTTATCTGTTATAGTAAGTAATAACTAGGTACTAACCTTGAACCTACCCCTAAATCTAACCTTAACCCATTACCTTATATTACCCAGTACTTTCTTAGGTAAGTACACTGTAAGTGCACGTATAATGTATAAATGGTCAATAAAAATATAAATGGTCAATAAAAAAAGAGAGAACTGCAATTATGAGTGGGGTGGACAAAGTTGTGGCCATCATTGCTCTGCCCCTTTGACACATCGTCTCTTTTATTCCTCTCTTGCATGGCTAGAAAATTAATAGGTCACTGTCAACCCTAAGTTCTCAAGGAAATTCTTATCTAGAGACATGATCTCTCATATCTCTTTTCAATGTTAACTCTATACAGTAGGTGGACAACCAGAATGCCTATTACCGCCGCGGCAACTGCGGCAAATCCACCGCGCGTTCATTTAATTGGATTTATTTTTCTCATAACAGCTAAAATAACTTAATAGGCTACTCCGTGATTTTTTGGTCATACAGATAAGAGTAGAGTAGCCTACATCGTTCAAAACTGTAAACTTTTATTATTAGGCTAACGACAAAAGTTTATCTGTGTCTCTGTCTCGGAACTGCGCGCCACAAATATGAACCGAAAGCAGGTTGCCTCAGCTCAGTCACGATAAGAAATCAGCTATGTCTAAAGCCTTTAAATGTCTAAATATTTAAGCTCATAATTATTCTATACATGTTATTTAGTTTAGCAGCAGTAGGCTACCACGAAGCACTGTGGTTTGAGATTTATTTGAATAATAATAATAATAATAATAAACTTAATTCACAAATTGCATGCACCTAGACTGAAGGATCCAACGATCCATGTAGAATTTAATATTGAGTTGAACATTCTGTTCATGACAACAAATGAGAATTCATGAGAACATGCGTTTGAAGATTATATTTAGTTTTGCTTGGAAAAAGCTGGCCCAAACCAGTTTTATTTCTTAAATTATTGAAATAATTAAATATTTAGTAATAAACTTTTATGACAGAAATATCACTACATGTAGCTTAAATCATTTAATTCCTTCATTATCAACACTATAATAGCCTAATGCTAATGTCTAGAATAGCGATTTAAGCGTGAATTGCGCTTAAAACTTTGTTTTAAGTCAATCTCAAACTCAGATTGGCTGTGGGGGGTTTGGAGGGACAGTTCAGTGCGTGAAGGACAATAGGTGTTAATGTTCCTCTTTCATATGCCCAGATAGCACACTTCTATTTGATGTGATATTTACATCTGGAAGACGTATTTTTAAGAGTGTTTGCTCATCTGCAATACGTCTATAGGACGTTTCCTGTCAGATGTCAAATAGACGTTTAGAAGATGTCAGTTTAACATGCATTCTAAATCATTACATCTTGAAGACATCTTCTAAACGTCTATTTGACATCTGACAGGAAACGTCCTATAGACGTATTGCAGATGAGCAAACACTCTTAAAAATACGTCTTCCAGATGTAAATATCACATCAAATAAAAGTGTGCTATCTGGGTGGAGAGTGTCGGATAGCCAGCCTGATGAGCAAAGGCAAAATTATTTTAAGGATAAAACTCGATGTGTCCAAATGTAGGCCCTATTTCTTATTAAATTATAAATATTGTAGTTTATTTATTGTAGCATATTTAAAGTTTGTTCACACAAAATTTAAATTGAAGTGTTAGTTGTTTCAACTGGTTTTGTAGAGTTTTAGAATGTTTGAGCAGTGTGTATGATTGTCAACAATCTGGCATTATCTAAAGATGAACTGTTGACGACGCGTTAATGCCAATAAACGAATGGTAGTGACCAGCAGATACAGAGCTCTTTAATTTGCGATCAACCTCGTTTTATTGTAAGGTGAATTCAACAAGGCATGCTGTGTCTTTGAAGCAACAAAGGCTAAATAATTGGTTACTGTATTTCGCTATTATTAGCTGTATGATGTGTTTTTACCCTGAAATGTTTAATTTCGAGAGAGACCCGGCGTGCGCAGTGAGGGAGACTAAATAAACTTGCTAAAAAGAGATCCAGCGCGAGAGAGAGGCAAAGAAAAACACATGTTTTTAATTTATGTTGCTTTGGACTATTTTCTTTTTGTACTGTTTTAATTGTTTAATTTAGCTTCAACTTCTTTGGCAATACAAATTTAAAATGTCGCAAGAATAAGATTCTGTGTTTCTTATTTTGCATCGCAAAGGAAATAAACTCTAAACTCGATGCAGCTGTTTTAAATTAAAAAAAAAAACTGTCCCGACACTTTATTTAAACCTTGAAATGTTCGATGGGGTTCCAAACTTAAGTAATTTTAGTGGGTTTTTTTTACACAATAATTTAGCAGACTAAAGACAAGCTTCTTCATTTTCATTTTCATTTTTGAGGCATCGGCTGACAATCTTCCTTTATCAGTTTTGTTGTCTGTGCAGCGGCTCTACAGAAATGTAGCAAATTTATGTTGTAATTTGCCATTGCTAATTAAACAAAACGCTTGACTTTAAAAATAAACAGTCAATAAACAGTTAAGCATCAAGAACATTACATTAAATATTAACGTTGTCAACCAACAGCAAGTATGCTACAATGAGATTCGATCTCTTGTCGCTCCGAGAGGCACATGTCGTTGCGTTGACCACAGAGCTACCGTCTGAACGCTGTTTAGTCATCGTTTTATGCTCTTGGGAAGCCTCATTGATGTAGCCTAATATGCTGTTATTGCAATGTTTTTAAGTTTTCATTATTTATTCAATTTAATTTCAGTATTGTGAATATTAATTATTTTAACTACGTTTCACTTGAATTCATCTACTACCAGCTTTCAATCACTCTGAATGAGCCACGGCGCGGCAGGAGATTACGCAATAGAGAGAATAAACGGACACTATTCAAAGTCTTTGATTGTAGCGCCTCTTAGCGGTAAAAGGCAGCAAATACACCCCAAATTTTACCGCCGCGGCAGAACGGCGGCGGTAAAAGTATTATTCTGGTTGTCCACCTATTGTATATGCGTCCCGATTCTCATACTTATGCACCACTCTATGATGTTTTGTAGTATAAATAGTGCGAGTACAGTGTTCACAGTAAAAATTCCAAATAGAACAACTACACTTTATATGCTAGGATGATGCACTTAATTAACCGAAAAAATTAAGTGTGGAATATTGGACACTTCATGCACTCAACTGTTGCAGCTTTAATTATGTAGTGGAGGGGGAAGGGCTACAGGACTCCGATGCTGAATGACAAAATAACCTTATAGCATTCATACACTGCACAGATGAGTACATAGTGTATAAGTGAATAGTGTATAGTGCAGAGGTCTTCAACCCTGCTCATGGGGACCCACTGCCCTGCAGAGTTTGGCATCAATCCTAATCAAACACAACTGAAACAGCTAATCAAGCTCTTCATGATCGCTTGAAAATGCACATGCATAAGTGCTGAAGCAAGCTGGAAATAAACTTTGCTGGACAGTGGGACCCAAGGAGCAGGGTTGAAGACCTCTGGTATAATGTAAATATGTTCCACCCAATAGAAATGTTTGCTTATAAAAGTCATATAATAATTCTCTTCAATAAGCCAAACAATTAGACCTTATTCATGGGTGTAAAAAAAAAACCCAGTGTGGTTTGTCAAGTCAAGTCAAGTCAAATATATTTATATAGCGCTTTTCACAATACAGATTGTATCAAAGCTGCTTCACAGTATCAATCAAAACAACTTAATGTTTGTTTATTACTGGAAAAAAGACATCCAAGTTTGGTAGAGCTGATCAATGGTATGATTGGTTAATTAATTTGAATATCCCAAATTAATTATATTGAATATTTGGTTTGTATGGAGGAAGAAGAAGAAGAAGTGATAATTTACTTTACAAGTACAACTAATTATTATATTGTCATTACCTTGTGCCGTAGTCGTTTCACCTGCAGGAGAACAGACAATTTTGTTTCAGAACATTCTTATTAAAGGTGCATAAAGATTTTTTTTAAGAATTAATTTTTAAAATAAAACTTCTTAAGAACAAATGTAATTTTCCAAATTACATTATAAAGAGAACGTTTAATTTTATGAATAATATTAGCCTATACATATTTTTAAACAATCTCTTCATCATTAATTTTTTATTGATTTCATTATTCACCTGTGAGAATTTAATTTTAAAATTGAGAATCTTTTTTTTTTTTTTTTTTTTTTTTTACATGCTATTTATAACATATATAAAATTAATATTTCCGACTTACTGGCGAGAAGAAGCAGGAGTGTTACAACACATAATGTGATGGGTTTCCCCATCCTTTTTGCTGTAGGTCACAAAGTGTTCTTTAAAGTAAAAAAAAAGAAAGAAAGATAAATTAATAATTTTAAACACTGCTAACAACTGTGACACCAATAGCAATATCTTTTGAGGCAACTTGTAAGACATCATTAATATTGATTAAGCAAAAGGTATATGCTCTGATTTGTTATGAAGAAATGAATCTTACCAAAAAGTCCTTTAAAAACCTGATGTTTCTAAATTCCCTCCTGCAGTTTTTTTAGAACAAATGATATCCAGAGTTATTGTCAGTATTTATACTGTACTGCATGGGGGAAGGGGGAGAGGGTTCACATAACTTTCACATACTATCATATGGAATGATTTCAATAGAAGGAAATTTGTTGCTGTTATTTCAACTACTTTGGCATTTAAGAGATGACAGGAACCTGTCCTACTTGCCCTTCTGCATCCTTTTACCTTTGGCACACAGTACTTCAATCTAGTTGATGCATAATTCATAACTTAACATACAAACCAAAAACTTTAAAATACTTTTTTTGTGCAAAAACTCTACATCCCTGCTGAAACTAAATACTTATATTTTTAGTCATGTGTATTTTTAAGTTGAGAAATCATTGCAGGAAAGTTGATCCCGAGAAGCAGAGTTCTATCTATCATATTACTAAGAGTCTATACAGTATTTTGTGTCTGTCTTAATGAGGAAAATGTAAAATCATGTTCTTTAACTAATAAAATCAATTCAAATGTGAAATGTTATTTGCTCTTGTAACTCTATTCACCCTATAATGATATGTCTCTTAAAGTCACCACAATTGATTTAACCCAAAACAACTACTTTTAATAACTTTTAAAGAAGGACTTGATTAAAACACTATTGGTGATCAGGCATTAAGCAGTTAAGTACAATTCAATGTTACATTTTACTTTCACACGTGTGTGTTTTTGGTTAGCTGCTTCGACTTTTAATTATGTACAATATTTTATCACAATATTTACTTAAGTATAGTTTCAGTATTTTGTTACACCAACAACCCCCCCCCCCCACACCCCCTTCACTTCACCCCCCCGACATCTAATATTGCATATTTATAGGATATATTTATCTTCTCTTAAGGTATATTTACATAATCATGTATGTAAAGCCTAAGGCTGAAATAGTCTCTAGATAATTTAAGCTGGTTTTGTGAGCTCAAAGAATGTTCTTTGCTTAAGGGAATTAGGTGACCTTTTTAAGTTATGTGGGTATTGTACAGATATATTTATGCCAGCCTTCTGAATCAGTTTACAACACTGTACAAAGAGTATATAGTCAGATTTCATTTCAGATAAGTAATTTCAGAAATGAGACCTTGTTTGTTAAACCGAGGTCCTGACTCTCTGTGGTCATTAAAAATCCCATGGCACTTCACGTAAAGAGAAGGGGTGTAGCCCCGGTGTCCTGGCCACATTCCCTCCAATGGCCCTTGCCAATCATGGCCTCCTAATAATCCCCATCCATTGAATTGGCTCTATCACTCTCTCTCCTCTCTCCATCTATAGATGGTGTGTGGTGAACGCTTTGGGTGCACAGTAGTACATATGAAAAGCGCTATATAAATGCCTCATTCATTCATTAATTCATTCAATATGCGATTTTATAAAGTTTATTATCTTTTTCATGTACATAAATGGACCATGGTGAACATATTTAGACAGGTTTTTATGGTGTTTTGTTTTTAGGCAGTCAATATAGTATAATATAACTTTAAAAAGTCCAGTACAATTGTTACTGCCGCTCGTCAATGGCAGCTGTCATTGGGACGCAGCTATAAAGTTAGCAACAATTTGTTAATATTGTGACAATAAACTAGTGGTGGAATGTAACAAAATACTGTACTTTATATGAAAATATTGTACTTTATATGAAAAACGTCTCGGGTTACGTATGTAACCCTTGTTCCCTAAGAAAGGGAACGAGACACTGCGTCGGTGACGACACTAGGGGAACGCCCTTCAGCGTAGCGCGTCTGAATTTATGAATGAAACCGAATCCAATCCTATTGGCGTTGCGTGATGACGTAGCGTGTGACGGCATAAGCGGATGTATACAAAAGCACGCCGGCACACAGAAATGTCAGCTTTTGCTATGAAGCAAGTGCTCCAGACGGGGTGAGGTGTGGCGAACCGACGCAGTGTCTCGTTCCCTTTCTCAGGGAACAAGGTCTACATACGTAACCCGAGACGTTCCCTTTTGAGGGAACTCGAACTGCGTCGGTGACGACACTAGGGGAACGAGATACCCACAATACCACAACGAACCCCGCTCATCCTAGTGTGAAGCTGTCTTCAGGCACAACTTAGGACGAAAGCACTCGTGCACCGGGTGTAGAGGGAAGGTCTAGACTGTAAAACCTCATGAATGTGTGCGGAGTTGCCCAGCCAGCCGCCTCACATATGTCATGGATAGAAACTCCTGAAAGGAGGGCTCTAGAGGCGCCATGCCTCTGGTGGAGTGAGCCCTCATGGCCATAGGTGAAGGCAAATTGCGCACCTGATAGGCCAGGGAAATAGTCTGAACGATCCAGTTGCTGATGGTCTGCTTAGAGGCGGGAAGCCCCTTCTTGGGCGACCCAAAACACACCAGCAACTGGTCCAACTTCCGCCATGAGGAGGACTTCTGGATGTAATACCGAAGTGCTCTGACAGGGCAGAGCAGATGAAGTCTCTCCTCATCCGCCGTCACATGAGGTGGAGGATGAAATGCCTGCAGAACCATAGGCGGTGCCACATTAGATAACACCTTGGGCAAATAGCCGGGCCTGGGATGTAAGATGGCCTTAATGTTTCCTGGAGCAAACTCCAAGCACCCATTTGAAATAGAGAGCGCCTGGAGATCTCCTACCCTCCTCAGAGAAGTAATGGCCAACAAAAAGACCACCTTAAACGAAAGGTTCTTGGCCTCGGCCGACTCCAATGGTTCGAAAGGGGCCTCGGCCAGCCCTTTGAGAACCACTGCCAGGTCCCAAGAGGGAACCCTGGTGCGAGTCGCAGGTCTCATCCTCCAGGTTCCACGGAGGAAGCGTACGACCAGGTGATGCCTCCCCAGAGGACCATCACTCAGAGGAGCGTGGAAAGCCGCAATGGCAGCCACATAAACCTTGAGTGTGGACGGGGTAAGCCCGGCAGAAAAGCGGTTTTGGAGAAACTCCAGTACTGAAGCCACTGGGCAGTTAACTGGGTCCAAATCACGCTCTCTGCACCAAATGGAAAATACATTCCACTTAAGGCCGTATAACTTCCTCGTGGAGGGAGCTCTGGAAGTTAGTATGGTTTCGACCACTCCAGCTGACAGGCCGGCTTCTAGGCACTGTACCCCCTCAGGGGCCAGACCCACAGTTTCCACAGCTCGGGGTCGAGGGTGGAGAACTAACCCTTCCGCCTGGAATAGCAAGTCCCTCCTCAGAGGGATCTGCCATGGCGGGCCTGCCAGGAGTGAAAGGATGTCCGAGAACCATACTCGGGCCGGCCACAATGGGGCTACTAAGAGTAGACTGACCCCGTCTCGACGGACCCTTTCCAGAACTGCTGGGAGCAGAGCGATCGGGGGAAAAGCGTACAGACGTAGCCTCGGCCACGTCCGCACGATGGCATCCAACCCCAGCGGGGCTGGATGCGTGAGGGAGAACCACAGTGGACAGTGTGTCGTCTCTCGAGACGCAAAAAGGTCCACGTCCACTGGGCCGAACCTCTTGCATATCAACTCCACCGTCTCGGGGTGGAGTCTCCATTCCCCGGGCCTGATTCTGGTCCCCCGGGACATACATCGCCCTGAGAGACGATAGTCTCCGCTGGGACCACAGGAGGATCTGATGCGCCAGTCTGCACAGAGGGCGCGACCTCAGACCCCCCTGGCGGTTCAAATAAGACACCACCGACATGTTGTTGGTTCTCACGAGGACATGGCCACCATGGAGGTCTGGCAGGAAGCTCCTCAGAGCCCGGAACACTGCCAACATTTCTAGGCAATATGTGCCAAGAGGAATGATGGTCCTGCCAGAGACCTCTCGTAAAGCGGCAGTCCATGACCGCGCCCCAGACCGTGAGGGAGGCGTCTGTCGAAATAGATACTAGGTGACATAACGCCCCCTCAGGGCTGGTGTCAAGTGTCTTGTGAGAGCCCTTCACGAAACCCTGAAGTGGAAGACCGGCAGGGAATAATCGAAAACGACTCTCGGTGTGCGGACGCCAGCGCTGCCTGGCCGCAAGCTCGTGGGGCAGACAGAGTAGCGTGCATTCGCTGGAAACTGATGTGTCCCGAACCGCAACTAGCGGAGAGATGCTGACACCAGTTTCCTGAGGGCCCGGTGAGAGAGGGGATCTTGATCGCTCTCTTTCGGGGGGGGACAGCCCTCCAAGGTCTCACACAAGTTAGGACCTTTCTCCCGCTTTGGGTGAGAGCGCCGCCTAGAGTCCCAAGCTCAGCTTTTTTTTTTTTTTTTTTTGAGGGGGACCTCTAGAAGCGATACTCTCCTTCAGATGGTAGGCTGAATTAAAATATCTAGCCAAGTTCTAAGTCAGATACAATTTTTAATTACTTTAACTCCTCGGAATTAAATGCAGCCATAACACTGGAATACTGTTTTATATTTAATTATACAATCTCGTAACCTACACGCTGCCTCGGCAAACGCGAGATTCGAGCTGTTATAATTTGGCTTTCATCCCTGGAGAAGAAAGTCAACAGGCGCGAGACTGAAACACCTGACAGCGCACGGCTGTACGCGTCAAGATATTTCTCAATAAACACAGCCAGCACCCTCAGGAGCTGACTGTGAATGCCTCGCACCTAAACAGTATTATTTATCAGATCGCGTGTGTCTCTTTTATTGCAGACCCGTAACGCGTTGCCTTAACAAACGCGAGATTCGAGTAGTACACAATATATTTGGCTTTCATCTCTCGAGAAGAAAGTCAACAGGCGCGAGGCTGAGATACCCGAAACGCACGTGTGCGGCGAGTTATTTCTCAATGAACACAGCCAGCACCCTCAGGAGCTGACTGTTCATGCCTCGTACTCACACAGCAAACTGCAAAGTAGACTCGTAACCTACATGCTGCCTCGGCAAACACGAGATCTGAGCTACTAGATTCTGTATTGCAACTGCAAGGCAACCTTAAACCTACGCGCTGCCTCGGCAAACGCGAGATTCCAGCCACAGAATCTTATTGCAAAATACACTCGTAATCTAAGCGCTGCCTCGGCAAACGCGAGATCCGAGCTACTAGATTCTGTATTGCAACTGCAAGGCAAACCTTAAACCTACGCGCTGCCTCGACAAACGCGAGATTCCAGCCACAGAATCTTATTGCAAAATACACTCGTAATCTAAGCGCTGCCTCGGCAAACGCGAGATCCGAGCTACTAGATTCTGTATTGCAACTGCAAGGCAAACCTTAAACCTACGCGCTGCCTCGGCAAACGCGAGATCCCAGCCACAGAATTATTGCAAAATACTTTAACAGGACATACAACACCAAATAGGAAAGACTTGTTCACACATACACAGAGGGCTTGCTGAATAGCAAAAAGCTGACATTTCTGTGTGCCGGCATGCTTTTGTATACATCCGCTTATGCCGTCACACGCTACGTCATCACGCAACGCCAATAGGATTGGATTCGGTTTCATTCATAAATTCAGATGCACTACGCTGAAGGGCGTTCCCCTAGTGTCGTCACCGACGCAGTTCGAGTTCCCTCAAAAGGGAACTGACTTTTTACAGATGGCTATGTAGCCGCAAGCAGATGGCCAGTTCTGCCAGTTGATTAAATTACTAATGGACAAAGCAGTGTCCGGTTTTACCACATGTGACCAAAAGGCATATGACCAAAAGGCCGCTTTGGCTCAAGATCACGCGGATAACTCCCCAGGGTTTCCCTTCGATAACAAGACGATAACAAGACGAACATTGTCACTTCCACATTGTCCATTCAAAAACGCACACACAATCGCCCGCAGGGGATGAGCAAAAAAGTTCACCGCCCGCCAACCACGGGATGAACTTATACACAAACGTCCTTTGTGTGCAACTTAGGATAGAAATATCCCTAATGTATAACACAGAATTGTATCTAACCTTCCTGTATGCATGCATATCTAATTAGTTTTGTCTTATTCTATAGATTAAATTTGAGACTGTTCTGTAACTTTGAATCTTAAGTGTATTTCTAAAGAAAGAATACCTAACAGGATCAAATTCTGTGCCTCTCCCTCTTGCTAGGTCATAAAACTTTATGACCCCCAAAAGGAATTCCAAGGGAACCATAGCTCCCACATGAATTCTGATAAAGAAAGAGGAATAGACTCTGCAATCTTATATTTTCTATAAGTATAACCACTTAAGAAATGTATAAACATGAATTTGATCTTTCCTAGGTCATGGTAGCCGGTATTATGACTTTATAGTCGTGTGAGTGAACATTAAATGTGTGTAATTCTGCATATGAATGTAACTTTATGTTTCTTCTACTCTTTCCGGCCATTCTTGGTACCTGTTTGACCGTCTTGTTTTGACCAAACCAGTCATACATAGGATATTACAGTAAAATGTATTGTTCTGTGTGTACAATCTTACTGGTTAGAAATGACCAAAATTTCATACCGTCACAAATCATCCTGACAGGACAAAGCAAAACTTTCCCGCTCGAGATACTCTAAGATGATTGGTTCACGTACGCGAAGCAGGCGTGAACCCCTCCTCTCCATAAGAGACTGACACAGAAGTTTCTGAGAGAGCTTTTTCCCTGTGAGAGGTTTCCGTGCCATGGCTCCTTAGGGAGCTTTACACAGTGTTTCTCCTTTTTCTTTAATCTTTCTTTATTTTCGTCTTCGGACTTTCCTACGTTCACTTTCAGCGAAATGAACGTAATCGGCAACTTCGACTTTAAAGAGACTCTTTGAGCCAACCAGCAACTGCACCTCAAAGGACATTCAAACTAACGCGCTCCCTCGCTCTGAAAGACCACGCGAACGCGTGACACGAGGACAGAGACACACACACACACGCTTTGGTTCTCAGCCACACGAAGAATCATGCAAGTATCGTAATTCCTATCGATCTAAATGATTTAAGATCTGTTTACCCCATTCAGGGGATTTGATCTTTGTGATTCCTTGTTGTCTCTCTAAGGGTTATGATGTCTGTGATTTTTGCCATGCTGCGATCACCCCGGTGATCTCTCTCATCCTGACCGTTAGTTTCACTTTCTCTCTCTCTCTCTCTCTCTCTCTCTCTCTCGCTCTCTCTCTCTCTATATATATATATATATATATGTATATATATATATATATCGTTTTCTCTCCCTCTCTCATCCTATTTTAATTCGTGTTTGTAATGTTTTTCGTTTGTTTGTTTCGAGTGTATACACATATATTCCGTGTGAAATGTAGAATTCTGTATCCGTAGTTTCATTTTATTAAAACCATTATATTCTTGATTGCTAATTGTCCAATCTTGCTCATTTGTACAAAGTCAATGAAGTGTTTGATCCTAGCTACAAAGCTTTACAATTCGTTACAATTTCAGTAACCTAAATTTTATAATAACAAGAAGGTGAATTTTCATGGCCAGAAAATAGTTTTTTGGAATTATAAGGAAGGGATAACCTTGTTGAGAAGTTGATAAGTTAATCTTACGGCCGTTTGCTGGACAAACAGATTGTTCGATAACTAAATTAATTCCATTAAAGGTTATCTCATATAATCGATCTGGAAAGGGACCATTGATATATGAATGAAGAATTATAATTCGTTGTGATTGATCATTCATATATACAATCGATCTATTTTCAACTTCGATAATTTAACTGTAATATGCAGTATATTAATCATATTCATGATTAATTATTAAAATTCCCTATATATAATTTGAGCTAATTCAATGTAAGACTCATTGTCGCTACATGTTTGGCGGAGAACGCGACGCATTTCAAACTTTGTTTTTTTGAGCAAATTCAGTTTCAATCTATGAGTATATTGTGTATTAATTTTTTTTTTATGCGCGCTCCAGTGAAAGTCGTGCAACGCAACCCACTGAAGAACTGGTCGGCACGAAGCCAATCTCAGTTAAGCAAATTGACCCTGTGAAATATGTTTAACATGTGAACACTGTTAATTGCTAAATTAAACTGCAGTTCATAATATTATACCTGTCCCTGTAAAGACGAAGCAAAGTCTTTACAGCTGGTACATGTTAATATTATGTAAACGCCTGATTAAGACGAGAATCTCTTTATCAGAGCAAGACGTAAATCTGATCGAGAGCGAGTTTCCTCTGTTCAGTGGTAAAAGGCCTTACTTACATAATGTCGTTATTGAATTCGTGGTTAACCCAGGGATTTTCAACAAAAACGGTAAACTTCTGGTCAAATTTGGTTTAGCTACCCAATTAAAGATCTGATACATTTAAATGTAAATCTAATACATAAAAATGTTTGTGTGAGTAACAACAGACGAAAATTCCTGTTGTTTCACATCCGCATGTTTTCACAGCGAAGAAATCCTGTTTCACGCTCTTGTGCACTATAGCACCGAAAAGATCCACAGAGATCTGTTTGTTCATTTGTGATTTATTGCAGGAAATGAGCGCACGACGCGAGCTGAAAGCTCTTAATTTGAATCACAGTAAAGTCGGTTGTAATTCCGCTTGCTAAACACCAGAGGGCGCTCCTTTAGGTATTTAGAAGTCTCAAATTACGCCCCGCCTTCTGACATCAGCGTGCATGAGCACAATTACGCCATCTCGTGGCCGTGTAAGATAATGCTCTCTTTACTGCTGAATTCATTTCCCTGTGAATTAGCCTGTCTAAATTCTCAATAATTATTTGCATTTATAGCTTTGCTTGTGCGAATTTTATTTTGTGGTAGACAAAATTTTTCTGCTTTTGACTGGTACATTTACTTTGAGTTTGGATCAAAACAAGATTTGAATTAAAACTTAAACTAAATCCCAGCACAGCCAGAGAGAGCCCACTTAGAATTCCCCCACATAGTGGCCGCTGCCTTCTACGTCCGCTCACTCAACTCTCCTTGTCTCTCTTTTCAATTCTGTTTTGGATTGTTTTATTTCTACTTTTTCTCTTGTTATTATTTTATAATCATTGATGACACTTCACTGTTATCGTAATTATTATAAAATTTTATCCTGATTTCTCAATCTCCTTTCACGCTTATTTTAATTTGGTTTTAAACCAGTGTAAATTTACGTCGTGTTTGCCTGTCAGCCACTGATATCCATGTTGAGGAAACAGCGCCACCCTGTGGCCTTCCTCACTAAGTCGGCATCACGCTTTTCCTCCTTTCACTCTGTTTTGAATTGTGCATCTATCTCATCTTCCCCTTTTGATTATTTTATAGTTATTAATGATGCCTTACCTTATTAGCTATTATAGGATATAATTCTGATTTCCCTTTTTAATTCTTTCCTGCTTGTTCAAATTTTAAATTTAAACAAGTTTTGAATTTTGAATTTGAATCAAGTGTTCTGTTCCCCAGGCAAAGCACGGAGAAGGAGTACGCCCCCTTGTGGTGAAAACCCACTACTGCGGCCTGCTTCTTCTACCGTGTTCCAATCCTGTCTCTTCATATTTAGATTTTTATTATTTTTCCTCTCTTTTGGGTGAGGTTATTTCGATAATTACCAACATTATCATAATTCCCTTTTTTTATTATTATTTAGTAAAACCTTCGACTGTTATTGCTACATAAATAATCACTCAATTTGGTTTAAACAAACAAGCCTTAATTCACTTTATGCTTCCCTTGTTCATCCTTTTGTGTATCTATTGTAGTAACTCCCTTGGTGATTTGAAATCATCTCTGGTGGTGTTCCGGCCAGCAGGGTTGTCCGACCAGCGTTACCAATACTGGCTGTGCTGAATCTCGGTTTCTCTTATCTCTGTCCGTCGTTGCGGCCCGCAGTGCTGACATCAGCAATTTGGCACTCCAAAGGTAGTCAACCAGTCCAGCCGACACAAAGGGCAATTTCTGGGACCAGTACCTAAACCGGGGCCTAAAAAGAGGCCACTCCTCCGGGAGGGTTCTGGGGAACAGCCCAATTTTGTAGTGTTGTCTGGCGGTTGACATCTTGGCGTTGCCGAGTTGTGTTTAAAGTCAAAAAGACTGTTTGGGAGGGCGCAACGCGACACAGAGTAACGGAGGGCCGAGGACACCACGGTTGAGTGTTTGGGAAGCGCCAGGGAGGTTGACCATGCCACTGGTTCTCACCGGAGTGGACTCAATTCACCGCAGGTAAACTGAATTTAATTTAAAAAAAAAAACCCTCCCACTTACTATAAGCCACAAAATACTAGATATCTCCCGGATATTTCAAGTGTTTGGCCCATCTCTTCTCCAAGCCACCTCTTCTTAGGTTGCTATCCTGACAACCCCACTCACCCGTAGGCCCTATCTTAAACCCTATCAGCGGTAGTAGGCTTAGGCCTCCTTAGTCTCCCTAACACTTCCAGTGTTAGTATTTATTCCAGTTCTTTACAGACCTATTGTTTTACTTCATTCTGATCTTTTCTATCTTGTGTTCTGTTGTGATTTGTTTCTTTCATTTCACTTAGAGACAGTAACCTGTGAGAGCCACCAAGGAAGCTAAATAATAGAATAGAGCGACAATTACGCAACCGGTGTCATCACGTGACCCGCTAGGGTACTGCCTGTCAAAACTCTAGTTCGGGTCCTTCGTCGACCCAAATCAATTGGCTCCGCTAACTGTTTACATCAGTTAGCCCCAAAATTCTAATAAACGGCATAGCCCGTATGAATATAGCTCGTTAACCTTAGAACGAACTTGCACTGGTCTCTTTGTTTGTGTGTTGTGTTCCTCTCGCCCACAGTGAGCCAGCATGGTCCGGTCCTACAGTCGTGGTCGAGAGCCATGACGACCTCCTTCCTGCCTAAGGACGCCGACGTGGACAAGCTGATGGCCCACGATCCGACCCAGAGCTACAACTACAAAGACTGGGCCAGAATCGTCGGAGGCATCGCACACAACCCCGTCACCCAGGCACAGCTCAGCGAAAGGAGCAGCATCAGCCTGGAGCAGGAAGCCACAACGCTAAAGCTTCAAGCGGAGGAACCAGACCCACGCGCAGAGCCATCTAGGTCAACTACTCCGCGAGATCCACGGCCAGCGCGGGACAGAGGATGCAACAGACCCAGCGCTACAGAAAGAAGCGGAAAGACTTCAAAAGGCCCTGTGTGATCTTCGTCTCGACACTGACCAAAGAAAGCAAGCGGAGAGAAACGGCAGAGAGAAACTCAACGAGAAACTCCGACAAGGTGAAGCTCTCCTTGCAAGAGCAGAGACTGAACTAAAAGAAAGAGACGCTAAAGCCAAGGCATGCAAAACCACTTGCACGCAGCCCGAGCTGAAATCCACGAGCTTACTCAGCAGAGACACGATCTCAAAAACGAACTTGACATTGTTCACGAAGAGTTGAAACACTCTTATAGACTGCAGAATGACCGGGAAGGGGAAACGCACACCACAAAGTTTCCCCTAACCAGCCGGTCCGTACCTTTCAGCCACAAACTCAGAGCTGAAAGGGGGGGTTAAAAGCCCATTGCTCAAAATGTCACCAGCCAGCTTCCAGAGAACCCCTGCCGCTAACCATGGCATGGCCCCCAAAGAACTCGTCAAGCTTGCCAGAAACATCCCTACGTTCACTCCGAACCCTGCAAGACATTGACTTTCATTCACAAACTGTAGCCAATGTAACTACTTGTGACAGATTTCACCTGCTAAGGATTACGTCTAGCTGTGACATGCGCAGCTTCCTATATCGTCAACCAGAGACTGTCAAAACTGACTACCAGCAGCTGCGACAATCTTTGATTAAAGAATTCTCTGATCCAGAATCAGACCAAGGGGTCCTCATCGCCATGGACCTCAAGCAGACAAGACTTGAAACCCCACAGACCTACTACGGCCGATTCCGACAAGCCTACTTCGGAGCACGGAGAGAGCCAGGTATGGAAGAGGATTTCAAACTTCAGAACTCTGTTTCTCCAAAACCTGCATCCCACAGTGAGTCATCACATGGGCATCCTGGCCTGTGCACGGACCATGTCTGCCCAACAGCTACGAGACTTGGCTCACAAAGCTCATGTCAAGCAAAAGACTGTGTCCAGAAAGACTGTGAAAAACAACACCATCTTCCCTGTCTCCGAACACTATTCAGAGCTGACTCTAGAGGGCGCCTCACAACACCACAGACCTTTGTACAGAGAATCAAGACAGTTCCAAGCCAGCAGAGGGCAGCACAACCGCAATGGTGCTCGTCCGAAGCACCAGAGCGGACGCTCTGAAAGATTCTGGGACCGGCAACACCCATCCAACAACCCAAGGGGTGGAGCCACCTGGGAAGCCAGCCGGCGACCCAGAAATAGCCGATCCCCATTGTCCAGAGCATCAAACCCAGACAGCCCGGAGCGGTACCCCTCTCAACATGCCACTGGTAAGCACAAGTCTGAGCACACATCAGATAAAAACAGTGCAACCACGTCAGAGACGGCAGAGATCCTGAAGGTGCTGAAAGAGCTTCTGCACATGAGATCTCACAAGAGAAACAAGGGGGACGAGCCAGACGTCCTATGTCTAAGCGTAAGACTTGAAACAGGCACCCAGAACACTGCTCGTCAGCCAAAGACCACAGAGCTAACTGTCACATCACAAGGTGTCAGCATCACCCAAGCTCCACAGCTGACAGCTGCACAGCCTGAGCAGGACAGCACAGCGTCCCACAACTGGGACCAAAGTCCCAAAAGACCAAGAAATGCTGTTTTGGCTACCTGCCTCCGCAGCGACCCACAGCCCCGACGCCAAGACTTCTGGGAAACCTGATCAAAAAGGGGGTGGGCCGAAAAACTCTACCTAACAACCACTGTGGACAATGATTTGAGCCTTGACACCCCGCTAGACACCGGCTCAGATATCACGTTAATGTCAGCCCAACTATTTGAAAGACTCAGTGCTAAAACTAAGAGCCAAGATCGAACTTTTAAATCTCAAACATGTGAGCTGAATGTGCAATCCCACAGCCAGGACGACATCCGGCTCAAACAGGTAGCTCCCATCCACCTGACAATTGGTTCTATGAATCTGATCCACCCAGTGTACATCTCAAAAATGAACACTTACCCACTTCTAATTGGCAAAGACCTGCTAGATCGCTTTGAACCTTTACTGGACTTCAAATAACTGTAAGTTTGGGCTCAAGTGCGGGAACCCCTCCCCCTCCAGTCACACAGGCCACCCGAGCCAGACTGTTGGGTCACAGAGGTCACGAGAATTCCCGCAGAGCCAGACTGTCAGGTCACAGAGTTCACGGGAACTCTCACAGCCAGCCACGGGGGCACAGTTCCAGCACCAGACCAAGATTCAAGTTCACCACTCTGCACATTTCAGCTCACCAAAGACTCTGACTCCTTCTGCCCCAAGGTCACAACTGACCTGCAGTTGAATGACGTAACCACCACTGACATTGTACTTGCACTATGGGCAGACAACTCAGCCATCAGTGTCTCACTATTCAATGCTCTCATTGAAGACACACCGGACCTTCCTTCTGCCAGCAAGCACACCCATTTTCCTTTTAAACACGTGCCCATCAACCATGATGACGGCCAAAGGTGTCTGTGCTTTGAACCTGAACTGGAACCACCGACTGTCTGACCCATTACTTCCTGGTCCTTCTGGACCCGCCCCATGATGTCTACATCGGAGCAGACATCCTGACTCACCACAAGGCTCAGGTGGACATCATTAATGGTAGTGTGGGCCCCATTGACTTTACAGCCCCCTGTTGTTCCACCCACACTGAGAACCTCCTGTCAGGTCAGACCGTTCCTGAGGTTTGCACCCTAATCAACGAACAGGAAACTGTGATACCATTTTACACCAAAGGGGTCGCCGACCGGCTCAACATGCGTTGTGGTCGAACCCTAAACCACACGCTGGGCTTCTTTCAGCCCTCACCTGAATGTGTTGAACTTGGACTCACGCTGCAAGCCACACCCCTTACTGAAGTGTCATCTTGTGTAGTCTACATCCTTTTCAACAACGGCATGGCAAGGGACATCACAATTCCCAAAGCCTACCGAGTGGGATGGCTATTGAGCCACGACTTCCATGACTTTTGAACTCACACTACCAATCATTGGGCCCATCCCATATTCAATGATGCCCGAAGGGAACACAGACCACACAGTGTTCACAGCACCCTTCAAACTCATCTCCATTACTTCGGTCATGCCAATGGACAAAGACCAGGTATGCAGAACAGCACTGACAGAGGACCAACACCTTGCAACATACAAAGTCTCCAGACAGCCTGCTTGCGAGACTGACGACACTGCTGCACCTCTGCCTGCCAACACGACAGACGACACCCCAACAGAGGAGCCGTACCCAGGATTTGAGTCTCAAGTTCAGCAAATTCTAAAAGACGCTGACGCAATTAAAAATGATGCAGATCTACAAAGTCCTTTACAAGTTCAAAGCATCCTTTGCCAAAGACTCTTTAGATTTTGGTCTCACCGAACTCCACACTGTGCGCATCCCAACGCACCCTAATGCTCCTCCCACTTTTGTCTGGCAGTACAAGATCCCCATCGCTTCACAAGAACCGGTGTGAGAGATCATCGAATCCAGGCTTGGAAAAGGTGTCATCAGTCCATGTAACAGCACCCATTCTGCCCCCATCTGGCCCGTCCTCAAACCAAACGGCAAGTGGCATCCCACCATTGACTACAGGAAACTGCATCAACAGGTGCCACTGTCCCGATGGCCCTTGACCCAGCTGGAGCAAGAAACACCCAGAATCAGAGGAGACACAATCTTCTCTACACTTGATGTGGCCTCTGGATTCGGGACCATACCTGTGCATCCAGAAGATCAGCACAAGCTAGCCTTCACGTTCGGCAACAGACAATTCACTTGCACCAGGTGCCGTTCGGCTATGCCAACTCACCTGCTGAGTTTAACACCTCCCTGAACAAAGCATGCCCAGATGCCAGAATGAGAGGTAACCTTATCTACGTTGATGATGTTCTCATGAAAAGCACAACAGGGGCTGACCACCAGAAAGAGATAGACTATGTTTTGAACCAATTATCCACTGCCGGCGCCAAGAACGCACTCCACAAAGGACAGTGGTGTCGAACCAAAGTCAACTATGCAGGTCTACTCATCGGATCACGGGGCATCGAACCGCACTCCAGCCATATTCAAGCTGTTCAAAACATCAAGCCACCAACCAACATCTCAGAGCTGCGAAGCTTTCTAAGGGTGTGCAATTACTCACGGCAGTTCAGCAAAAGCTACTCAGACATTGCGAAACCTCTAACTGCCCTTCTAAAAAAGAGACTGCCCATTTGTATGGACAGAAGTTCAAGAAAATGCCATGAATGAGCTAAACGACACCTAGGCACAGCTCCATGTCTGGCTTACCCTAACCCACAAAAAGAGTTCTATCCAGAAGCTGGGTTCTCCAACTACTGTCTCAGTGCTGGCCTGTACCAGAGGTATGATCAAGACAAAAGAGTCGTTACATATGCCAGCAAGACACTTCTCCCACCAGAGACTACATTCTCAGACTGTGAAAAATCTCTGCTATGCACTGTATGGGCTGTAACGTTCCTCAACAGCCAGCGCATCCGAGATGGCGTGGTCACCAATTCACGCATAGCCACATGGTTAATGGCCCTCCAGGCGCGCAATGTTGAGGCACGTCATGCTCAAAATCACAAGTCTGCGCTAGGCAACGGCCTGGCAGCCTGCCAAAACTGCTCTGATAACACACCAGCTGCAACGGTGGATGTAGAAGAACCCCAACAACAACAACTGACCTGTCACAGGTACTTTAAAGAGAATGCGTGTCAAGGTATGCCCACAGCCTACATCGATGGATGTTCCTACCACCATGAGGGCACCCCTCAATCAGGTGCGGGCATGCTGTGGGTAAATGACCTGCCATGCCCACCACAACACTTCAAGTTGGGCCCACAGTCATCACAATATGCTGAGGTAGCAGCCATTCTCATAACGCTGCAAATCGCGTTGACACCTAACATCAAAGAACTCCTTATGTGCACAGACTCTAACTAAGCCAGGCTCAGTTTCACATGCCACCTTCCAGGCTGGAAACAAAATGGCTGTAAGACCTCAAACCACATGCCTGTCACACACCAACACCGGTTCCAGGCATGTGATGACATCACAAGAACAAACAACATGATTGTCTACTGGAAAAAGGTGAAAGGACACTCAAGGCAACCGGGCCTTGACAAAGACTTGAATGACCAAACACATACCCTCGCCAAGCCTGGCGCACCAAACGACTAGCTGTGGTCACTTCAAACCCGCCCACCCACCCTGAAGTTTGAAGTGATTACACACAGCATAAGAACTTTACAAACTAAACTGTCCACCTCAGAGCAGTTTACGCTAGCTCCGCTGTTTACAAAGACAAACATAACGAACATGCGGGCTTCTGACACAATAAAGACTTTGCTTCACCACCTCTCAGACCCCTCCAACCAACCCTTGAATGCCGTCTACACTCACTGACAACCAGTTACTCAGAACACTGCATGACACCAAGCACATTCTGCGTGCACAGAGCTACATTCTATGTGTGCACCGTCTGACACCACAACGCACAGACGTGTAATGCAACGGCGCAAAGGGGGGATAAGGCCAATGTACGTCCATGACACATCATGCGCTGCAAACCACAGCACCAGAGCCACTGACAATACACTGAAGCAAGCGACATGCCAGCAGCAAGATGTGGCAAAACATGGGCCAAGGCAAGCTAAACCTAGTTGCCACCCATGAAATAAAAAAGACTGCCCTGTCCAACCAAAGACAACACTTGCTGGCTTTTTCCTCCCCTTTCTTTCTCTCCCTGTTGTCGGTACCAGGTTGCTGCTGTGGTTCACTATGCCGTGCTGTCAGCCATCGAGAGGACAGCTGCCACCGAGAGAACAACTGAGACTCCTGATCACCAACTGCAGGACCTACACCCATTAAGCGCATGTTTGACTCATCCAGCCACAAGGCCTACAGAGCACACTACCCCAGCACCGTAGCCCAATACGGCTGGGCAAGTGCCCGATGGACAGAGGACTCCCTCTCTCACGCCAAGGCCAAGGTCGAACACGTGTCCAACCAACTTGGGAAAGTGACTGTTACACAATCAGGACTCCTAAGCACCAACTAACACTCCAAACGGTTCCTGGGAGCGTTGCTCGGAGCCGTAGCTGCCGCCAGAACTCTGTTCGACACTGGTATGCCAAGTGTCCACACAGCAAACATAGCCACTGCGAAACGGCATGTGGTTGAAATCCAGACTGAACTTTCACAGCTAAAAGAGCAACTCACCACGCAGAGTGCATCTTTCCAAACCATCAGCAAGACATTGAGAAGAACATGGTCATTCTCAACATTCACAGCGTCCTGCTGAATCAGACCATGAACTGCATGGAACCGCTGTTTACTGTCTTCCAGAATGACTTTGCCCAAACTCAGCTGGTTACAGCCCTGATAACAGACATGCTGTGGGAGGTTAACTCCTCAAATGACAGCCCAGCCACGGGTAGAATCCCACCGTACTTGAAACCCTTAAGCCTTGTTCTAACTATGCTGGTTTCCGCCATTACCAGGCCAACTGATCCCCTTACAAATACACCTGGCCTACTCTCTGGGTAACGCCATCCCACTCTACGTCGATCACGAGCAGAGGGGAGTGGATGTGCTCTTGAACCAATCCATCAGCGAGTCAAACCAAGTCTACAGACTTAAAGACATTGCCAATGTCAGGTTTTTGAAAAGCAACACCCAGGACAGCGACACACAGCTGCACCTGGCCCCAAACCTGCACATGTACACCTCACCAAAGACATTCACTATCTCTGCCCTAGCAAACCCTTCCTCAGAGACAACACTGAAGGAACCTGCGGGTTGCAACCCCTGGTCAGCGATACACGCTGCCCTGCCCAAGCTAAGCCTCGAGCAAAAGTCACAGAGATGCAAGCAGAGATTGTAGGTGACAGGTGGCTCGTTAACACACCTGTGCGTACAGCTACTCTCACTTACGACCAGCATGACACAACCAGCCATGTCAACATGCTCAACCAGAGTATGTGGATTCAAGCTCCGAAAGGTGCCATATTCCACCTGAATGATCTGGCATTGTACCATCTTCCGAGCAAAGCATACCAGACAGCACTGGAACTCCCGTCCTTCAAGAACTACAACTTCACCTTAGATCCAGCACTGGAACTCTGGATCGAGGAAAGGGGGTCCCAATTAATTTACATTGCTCCGGTCAACACAGCCATCCAAGCACTGTCTCGACTGCCGTTCTGAACAATCTGCGGTCCTAGCCTGGATCTCAGCCGACATTGTGCTGTGCATCTCTACAGGTAATCAGCCACACTCTGACACTATGCGTGGCATTCATTCTGTACAGAAGACTCAACCAGATGCGACACAGCCGAGCTCACGAAAGCCGTGCCTGAAGGTCTCAGACAGAATCCCCGGAAAGGGGGTGCCAAGTCAGAGACTATGCCGAACCTCATCGAGCGGAATCCTCAACTTTATGATCCACCTGCTGTCCTACCATCCTGGTCCACCTGCTACATAACCATCATGATTCACCTGTCATCTGCCCATCGTGACGATTGTCGTCCGATGATGTCCACACAGGGACTTCATCCGACGAAAAGGGGGAACTGTAGCTGCAAGCAGATGGCCAGTTCTGCCAGTTGATTAAATTACTAATGGACAAAGCAGTGTCCGGTTTTACCACATGTGACCAAAAGGCATATGACCAAAAGGCCGCTTTGGCTCAAGATCACGCGGAGAACTCCCCAGGGTTTCCCTTCGATAACAAGACGATAACAAGACGAACATTGTCACTTCCACATTGTCCATTCAAAAACGCACATACAATCGCCCGCAGGGGATGAGCAAAAAAGTTCACCACCCGCCAACCACGGGATGAACTTATACACAAACGTCCTTTGTGTGCAACTTAGGATAGAAATATCCTTAATGTATAACACAGAATTGTATCTAACCTTCCTGTATGCATGCATATCTAATTAGTTTTGTCTTATTCTATAGATTAAATTTGAGACTGTTCTGTAACTTTGAATCTTAAGTGTATTTCTAAAGAAAGAATACCTAACAGGATCAAATTCTGTGCCTCTCCCTCTTGCTAGGTCATAAAACTTTATGACCCCCAAAAGGAATTCCAAGGGAACCATAGCTCCCACGTGAATTCTGATAAAGAAAGAGGAATAGACTCTGCAATCTTATATTTTCTATAAGTATAACCACTTAAGAAATGTATAAACATGAATTTGATCTTTCCTAGGTCATGGTAGCCGGTATTATGACTTTATAGTCGTGTGAGTGAACATTAAATGTGTGTAATTCTGCATATGAATGTAACTTTATGTTTCTTCTACTCTTTCCGGCCATTCTTGGTACCTGTTTGACCGTCTTGTTTTGACCAAACCAGTCATACATAGGATATTACAGTAAAATGTATTGTTCTGTGTGTACAATCTTACTGGTTAGAAATGACCAAAATTTCATACCGTCACAAATCTTCCTGACAGGACAAAGAAAAACTTTCCCGCTCGAGATACTCTAAGATGATTGGTTCACGTACGTGAAGCAGGCGTGAACCCCTCCTCTCCATAAGAGACTGACACAGAAGTTTCTGAGAGAGCTTTTTCCCTGTGAGAGGTTTCCGTGCCATGGCTCCTTTGGGAGCTTTACGCAGTGTTTCTCCTTTTTCTTTAATCTTTCTATATTTTCGTCTTCGGACTTTCCTACGTTCACTTTCAGCGAAATGAACGTAATCGGCAACTTCGACTTTAAAGAGACTCTTTGAGCCAACCAGCAACTGCACCTCAAAGGACATTCAAACTAACGCACTCCCTCGCTCTGAAAGACCACGTGAACGCGTGACACGAGGACAGAGACACACACACACACGCTTTGGTTCTCAGCCACACGAAGAATCATGCAAGTATCGTAATTCCTATCGATCTAAATGCTTTAAGATCTGTTTACCCCATTCAGGGGATTTGATCTTTGTGATTCCTTGTTGTCTCTCTAAGGGTTATGATGTCTGTGATTTTTGCCATGCTGCGATCACCCCGGTGATCTCTCTCATCCTGACCGTTAGTTTCACTTTCTCTCTCTCTCTCTCTCTCTCTCTCTCTATATATATATATATATATATATCGTTTTATCTCCCTCTCACATCCTATTTTAATTCGTGTTTGTAATGTTTTTCGTTTGTTTGTTTCGAGTGTATACACATATATTCCGTGTGAAATGTAGAATTCTGTATCCGTAGTTTCATTTTATTAAAACCATTATATTCTTGATTGCTAATTGTCCAATCTTGCTCATTTGTACAAAGTCAATGAAGTGTTTGATCCTAGCTACAAAGCTTTACAATTCGTTACAATTTCAGTAACCTAAATTTTATAATAACAAGAAGGTGAATTTTCATGGCCAGAGAATAGCTTTTTGGAATTATAAGGAAGGGATAACCTTGTTGAGAAGTTGATAAGTTAATCTTACGGCCATTTGCTGGACAAACAGATTGTTCGATAACTAAATTAATTCCATTAAAGGTTATCTCATATAATCGATCTGGAAAGGGACCATTGATATATGAATGAAGAATTATAATTCGTTGTGATTGATCATTCATATATACAATCGATCTATTTTCAACTTCGATAATTTAACTGTAATATGCAGTATATTAATCATATTCATGATTAATTATTAAAATTCCCTATATATAATTTGAGCTAATTCAATGTAAGACTCATTGTCGCTACAGCTATTACATTTTGATTTAGATATTAGATCATGTTTTAAAAAATAAGAACACCATATAGAAATAGAAACACTAAAAATATGCTCTCATAAATCAGGGATAGGCAACGTCAGTCCTGGATGGTCCCTGGACCACACCCCCACCCCCAGCAGAGAAGTTTATCCGATGCTGAAGAGGTGGTAGGTAAAATGTGCTCCGGAGAAATTATTGTTTTTGTAACTAAATATTTGTTAATTTCAAAAATATTATTAAGATTAAAGTTTGTGGATGTTATATAACAATATGTAAACTGATGTTGATTGTATGTGATGAACTTTGTGATGTTTAGACGCAATTTGCTCAACATGTGCGTTGCATGGGTGACGCCATCTTTTCGAATCTCTAACAGGTGAATTTCTCATTTCTGTTTGCTCTTTTAGATGCATGTATATGTGTAAATGCCTACTGTCGCCAGAAGATATGTTTCTCCTTGTTGTGTTACAGTAAACAACGCATGAAACGCAGTTCTCCGTGTCCGCCTGTGATTTGAGTGCTGTCGGATGAGAAGCGTTACCCTGGCAGAGGTCTTGCCAGGGTCTCTATTGTGGAGCCCATCCCAATCCAGCAGCACCACCATCTCATCATCAGCTCAGCTCAATAAAAGTCTACAGAAAATCTTTTTTTCCAATCTGTTTTATCTACCGGTACTCTTAATTTAAAATTTTTATTTTGTTTTAAACATTACTTATCTTGTAAAAAGTACTGCAAGTAAAAAGTATAGAAAATTGTATTTAGTTTAATTTACAAATTATAACTTGCATAACAAAACAGAACAATTCCACTTTTTTTGTTTCATTTACAAATTATAACTTACATTACAAAGTATATAATGTATAGAACCATTTTGTTTCATTTACAAATTTTAATTTACATAACCAAAATTGTATCTCTCTCTGGCTGGTGCTGGCGCTGCTCCTCCTCATCTTGGTCATCCACTGCTGAACTTGGCCCTGGCGTGTCCTCAGGGATGGAGGCAATTAGGACAGGGGGGTTGTTGGAATGCCTCTGTCCCAACACCTCATCCATGAGAACAAACCACAGTCAGGTTTCCCCACTTACACCCTCACTTGTACCAGGACACTTGCAATCCTAAGTCAGAACAAATAAAGCATGCCTGTTAACAACAATAACAACAAAATAAATGGCTACACTTTATTTCGATAGCCACTTTAGACATTCCACTTACTATAAGTAACTTTTCAACTACATGTCAGTAGACTGGTAGGTTATGGTTAGGTGTTAGGGTTTGGGTTAGGAGAACAAGTTGACTAGTAGTTGCTAAGTTACTTATAGTCAGTAGAATATCTGTTGGAGGACCATCAAAATAAAGTGTTAGCAGATATTAAGCAGACTAATACTCTACTAACACTCTAATGACAGTTAGTTGACATGTAGCTGCAAAGTTACTTATAGTTAGTAGAATGTCTAAAGTGGACTATCGAAATAAAGTGTTACCAAATAAATTTCAGCAAAGATGTGTCTATTAATTTGCTTACATTTTTTTAATTTTTAAAAAGTTTTTTTTATTTATTGGCCTGCAAGGGAATGACCTTCCCTAGCGTGCCCATTTTGTCCAGAATTGTCCTAAACCAAGAGAAAAGGAAACGCTTATGAAAAAAATTAAGACAGAGGTGCAATCTTAAGAAGATTAGAAAATATGACACAGCAGTATGTATACAATATACTCCAAAAATCATATTTCTAGATACTCAAATTTGGTTAAAATATTTGTAGACATAGCTTGCATGACAGCACTACAAAACACAACAAAGTGAAAGACTAATGTCTTATCTACTGGTTGCCTTATTGTTGTGGGCTTTGTATAGGGTGACAGACAATTGTTATAATACACAAGAGAGACTATTTGAAATATTACAAATGGGATAACACTTTATAATAACTGCACGCTATTAATCATTAGTTAAGCATGAGTAAACAGTTAATTCATCATTTATAAAGCATTAATAGACATTAATAAGCAGTTTATAAATACAGATATAAATGCTTTTTTCTTGATTTTTAAGCATATCTATAATGTGTTTAATAATTGTTTTTTCATACTTTGTTAATGATTAATTAGTAATTTCTAAATGAAGTATAGCATTATTTACAAACCAGTTATTTAAGAGTTGTCAGTGGTTCATAAGATCACTTAGAAAGTGTGAGTAAATGGAGTAAATTCAGGTAGTTATAAAGGATTTAGTAGTGGTCAGTTAACTAAAATAGTTAACTGACCACTATACTAAATGCTTTATAACTACCCAAATTACAGTGAATTACACTGAATTACAGTATAAATACATGTTAATAAAGCATTTATTAACACACTAAGTAACTATTACTATATGTCTGAATAATAAGATGTATAAATGTACATTTAAATAGTTTATTAATCATTTACTTACACTTTCTAAGTAATCTTATGAACCACTGACAACTCTTAAATAACTGGTTTATAAATAATGTAATACTTCATTTAGAAATTATAAATTGATCATTAATAAAGTATGAAAATACAATTATTAAACACATTATAGATATGCTTTTAAATCAAGAATAAAGCATTTATAGCTGTATTTATAAACGGCTTATTAATGTCTATTAATGCTTTATAAATGATGAATTAACTGTTTACTAATGCTTAACTAATGATTAATAGTGTGCAGTTATTATAAAGTGTTACCAAGAATGAAAATAACAACTCAAATGAAATATAATGCGTTTTTTATTATAATAATAACTTTATAATATTTTAATGATATAAGTAAAAATATAATATGTAGCCTAATATAGTGGACATATTTAACAAAACACTTTTTCTCTGTGTGAGGAAATGGATGTGTGGCGTGAGAGCGTGTGAAAAGTGTCAATTTGAGTGAGTCTCACGCTCAATGCGTGAGATTTGGCAGCCCTGCTGAAAGCATACCTTACTCTTCACCTGCTTTAACCGGTTCTACAGCATATGAAAACTACCTGACTAAAACAGTTTTCAGATGACAGCTTAATACTGAAGAAATTATTTCCATATTAAAAAAAGAAAAAGTATTTCTTTAAATCAGTACTGCTCAAATTGGCGCTTAACTGAGAACAGAGAAATTTCAGACACAAGCCTATTCGCTGGCCTAAACAATTTGTGCTAAAGAATGAATATTAACGTGTGTGCCATCAGCACTAGCAACATGTGGCAACATACCTTCTACAAAAATCCTTAGCCCCTCCAAAAACGGGGGAATAATAGACAATGAGAGCCTTCTGTAAAGCCTCACATTATTGTGGGTGTGAGTCAGTGATTGATTGATTGATTGATTGATTGAGTGTGTGTTCATTTCTGAATGTGAATCGCTTCAAAAATGGGGCATTAACTGTCATACACAACCTTATTACCAGAAATCTATATTTAGCCTGAGAAGCAGTTCTTGGAAACCACATGTGCCCTTTTTGGCTTACAAATCAGTCATGCAGTCTCTAACCATGAAAACAAAATGCCCTTGAAAAGATTAAGTGCTGGATTTCTCTCTTTGTTTGAGTCCAAGCTGTTAGAAAACAGCACAAAATGTAACATTTTATTTACAAACTGAAAAACTTTTAAAGTAAACTAAACATTTTATGCATATACCTTTTAAACACATTTGCCTGCTTATCAACTTGTTTTATATTATATGTATATTTATTTAAACCTGGGAATATCTGTGTTAACCAGCTTCCTCAAAATAAACCTTGGAATAGTGTTGTCAAAGATACCAGATTTTAAAAATGTGTCGATACCAGCATGTCCCCCTAGCATTTTGAGCGCTGTTGAGCGGATTCTTAAGAAGAGGATCTATGACCTCTGGAAGCATTTCTTTCAATAGCTTAGTCGGTATAGGGTCTAACATACATGTTGTCGATTTAGATGATTTAACGAGTTTATAAAATTCACCCTCTCCTATAGCAATGAATGAATTGAATTTTTCGTCAGGGAGACTACAATGCACTGTCTGATGCGATACTGTAGTAGACGGTTGCAAAGTTATAATTTTCTCCCTGATATTATCGCAAATAAGTGAAGTTTAATTTCATCAAACCCCCCCCCCCCCTTTTTTTCAGATTTCACCATTTTAAAATGCCGTTTAAAATGTCGGGCAAAGTCCCACTTTCACTGCTGCTATTGTTCATCGACTGTGATAACTCGTGGAAATTTGAAGCACATTGCCAGCCCTCCTTCAACACCAAGCCTGTCACAGTCTTCCTCCTGCTCTGTCCAGCAGCCTCATCCTCAGCCTCCCTCCTTTGTCCAGCAGTCGCAGCCTCTCAAAATGCTCAGTAAAGAGGACTGTAACTTGCAGCCAATGTGATTTGACCTTGCTTGCCAAAAATCTACGAACTCACATTAGAAGGCATCACACTGAAAAAGAAAAGAAAATTACTCCTGAGAGGCACTTTCAATCTCAGTGCATTGATGGAAAAATTGGCACATTTGCCGTTGAAAAGGCTTTTCACGGTCAAGCAACACCCATACATGTAATAAAAAATACTTGGGGCCCAAACTATCGCTCAGCACGTGAACTTGACCAGTGTATTTTAAATTCAGAGTTTGCCCATAACACTGGGATACTGCCTTTTGAGTGTTGCCATGTCAAATCTGTAAGACTGAAAAAACTGGAATAACTGTAAGAGAGGGCTACTCTCTGAGAAAACAAAGTAAATGAGTGGTTTAGCAGAAGTGGTTTGGTGAGGAAAGGAAAGCCCAGCTGTTAAAGTTGCAGCAAGAGGCAAATACTGCAGAGACACCTTTGTCTTTTCATGTCACTGTTGGAGGTCCATCAACAAACCATTTCATTTCTGTATTTGAACCAACAGTACCATATTACACCAGGACGGGAAGAGTCATGGTGGCTTATGATAAAAAAATAATAACTGGCATTATCCTTGTGCCCGACGTCGCCAATCATGCATTCACAAGGCTACAGCAAAGTGGCATCTTTTCCAGATGATGCCACAACTCTTCAAGAGGGTCAAGAGTTCAGAGGAGGTTTTCAACACTGCTCATACATGTAATGATAATGGCAGCTGTCAAGATGTTTCATATCCCCCCAATTCTCCTACTGTTAAAAGAATAATGAAATATATGCTGGAGAATAAGAAAATTCCAGTGGATATTCTACAGACCATTCAGCAAAAGTCAAAACATGGAAAGGCTTTTATTACTTTCCCAAAATATCTTGTGCCTGAGGAAGTTTAATGCAGGAATTATGCAAGGGAGTTTTGAGTGAGCCAATGATGATAACTTGCCGGGCGAAGATTGTTACATTCAATGGAGTGATTCAGGGTATGACATTTGTTTAATTCATATTGCTTTGATAATTATTTTTAATGTTGTTACTTTGATAGATATTTATTTGTCAGTAAATAATCTTTGTTTTTTCAGGTATATCTACTTACTACAAGCTGTGCCATAAATGCAACCTCACATACAGATACCAAGAATGGAGTGACGGTTTGCACAACTTCAACGATAATGTAACCCTGTCGTTACATTTGTGTGTGGTTTTGCGAAATTCTCTACAGGTACAATATTAGAAAATAATACCTGCTATTTTACTTGTGACTAGCAGGACTCTTTAACTATTTTTTTATACACTTAGTATCATTATTGCTAATGATTTGGATAAGACATACATTTGATACTGGCTTGGGCTTTAAATGACTAGAACCTCTTTTATAAGTTGGGGGCTCAATGTTTTATTTTATTTTAAATTCAGTCTCCACCTGTGACCTATGATGGTCATGTTGACATAGAGGAATTCTGGTATGCAGTGGCAGTGGACATGATAAGCAGAGGATTTTACCCAAGTAAGTTTTGTTTCTTATTTGTCTCTCACATAGGGCTGCATTATATTGTGATGGATATTATGATATGGCTTAGTGTAATTAATTAATTAAATTATTTAAATGATTAACAAATTAACAGTGCAATATTTGCAACAATTTTCCAAATTTCCAAAACCCCCAAATATCCAAAAATTCTCACATGAGGATGCATTTACCAGTCTCTCCAGGATTTCGCGGGCCTTTTTTGTGATTGTTGCGGCCTAAAATGCCTGATGTTCCGGCCACTTTTCTAAAAAGTTGCGATGTTTTTGGCATTTGTTTTTATAGGTTAAAACGGCAAAGGTAGATAGATTTTGACTTAAAGGGATACTTCACCTCTGTAAAGATGAATGTGTATTTAAAATGGGTCATTTATGTAGTAGAAATGTGAAATAATTTTTTAATTTGCCATTCCCAAGCCACGCCCTACCGGTAAGTGAGCGCAGTTAAACAACAAGGCTATCTACTAGTGAGTCTGTGACAAGTCTGCCCGGGATTTCGAGATCGCCAAAAATGTCCGGGATTCGGCTTTTGGGTTCTACAGTCGCCATTCATTATGTTTACTGTGGCGAGCAGGACCAGACTGAGGGCCGCGGGAGAAAGACCCCAGATAGCACACTTCTATTTGATGTGATATTTACATCTGGAAGACGTATTTTTAAGAGTGTTTGCTCATCTGCAATACGTCTATAGGACGTTTCTTGTCAGATGTCAAATAGACGTTTAGAAGATGTCAGTTTAACATGCATTCTAAATCATTACATCTTGAAGACATCTTCTAAACGTCCATTTTACATCTGACAGGAAATGTCCTACAGACGTATTGCAGATGAGCAAACACTCTTAAAAATACGTCTTCCAGATGTAAATATCACATCAAATAGAAGTGTGCTATCTGGGACGCGAGTGATTACTGATGAGCGACACCTGTGAGATGCACCGGTCTCGTATCTCTCACGGAGGAGCGGGAATTTTCTTTTATTGTTATATATCTTTTTTTGTGCATGTTATAGGTTTACAACGTGAAAAAGCCCAAAGTCCACCCCAAAGGGATTTACCATGTCCCAGAGAAAACACTGTTCACCATCTGCTCTATTGTAGTCCAGCCTTTACTTCAGAGACAAATGTGCTCACTTTGTAACACACGTTATAATGCCCGCCTAGCTGCAAAACATAATGTTGCATGTAACTTTGAAATGTGTTTTACTTTTACCTATTTTGTAAAAAAGAGTGCGTCGCCCGTTGTGTGAGGAGAGTGAGTCGCCCGCTGTGTGAGGAGAGTGAGCCGCTGCGTGAGGAAAGTGGACGACGCTTTGCAGGAGACCGCAATGATAGGTCAAAGTTGCAGAAAAGTTGCGGTGATTGGTCAAAATTGCAAGTCGCACTGAATTCACGGGGATTTGTTGAAGTTGCGTTAATTGTTGTGATCGCAACATCGCGAAATCCTGGAGGGACTGATTTACTGGAGAAGCAAAATGACTTGTCTTCTCTTTGAAATAAGTTAATTTTTCTTATCCCACTGGCAAATATTTAGCTTGTTTTAAGCATAAACACACCTAATTTTGGAATTAGTTTTAAAAAAACAAGACTTGGTGTTTTGCTTTTCTACCAAATGCGTCTGAATGTAAGATATTTTTTTTAAATATTTTAACTGGAAAACAAGATAAAAAATACTATGTAGCCTACTATATATACATAAAAACTAAATATTGCAATTTCGTTTCTCTTACGAGAGGTTCTCTCATACTGCGTAATATCTTACGCTAGGGGAAAAACTCTTTTCCACGAGATATTGAAGCCAAAAAATTATATTATTCATTTTGAATTAATGTAAAATGCGTTGCAGCAGCATGCAGACATAGGCAAGACAGCTCACGTGCCTATTGGCTGCCCTGCGGCAACTGCAGCACCCTATCGAGAGAGGCCCCATGTGACGTCAGATCCAATGGGAGAGCTTCGCGTCCACTACGTCGCGTCCCGCCGAAACGGGCGAAACGTTCCGAGCCGCAGTCAGCAACGGGGACTGCCATGTCATCTGCGTTTCCTGCCTGGGTGAGGATCATGCAGCTCTCGCGCTCGCTGACAGCGGCTGCCATCATTGTGAGCTATTGCCCATGGCGACTCTAAGGACTCGCCTGGCATTCTTCTCTGAGCCTGCACCTCTGCCCGCTGTAGTGCCGTGCCGCAAAAAGCGGCGTACTCAGCGGGTCCCCGAGCCTTCTCCAGCCCGCGAAAGCTCACCGGTTCGCCCGCCAGCTTCGCCAGCTTCTCTCGAGTCTTTCACCGACGGACAACGGCCGCCGTCTGCCGCCGCTTCCGCCATTGACATCGATGAAGCAGCTGTATCTGTGGAGGAGGCCAGCTGCTCTATCCTGGCATCGGACAGTGAGGATTGGGCGAGCTCTGTGGACCTCCCCCCTCTGCCCGCGCATCGTCAGGAAAGCGGGCTGGCATCGAGTCAGAACTGATGCGTCTGCTCTCACAGGCCGTGGCGAGCCTCGGCCTCGAGTGGGAGGCGCCCGCGCAGCACGCGCACAACAGGCTGGATGGATGTTTCCTGTTCTCCGCCAGAGTGCGCACCTCTGTCTTTTCAGCATTCTCCGTGGTGGACGGTGCTAAAGACAGAGGGTACCTCTCTCTTCCTCCAGTGGAAGCAGCTGTAGCAGCCCATCTTTGCCCGCCCTCTGCTGGACGGCGAGCTAAGACAGCGTTACCTTCTAAAGCTTGCCGTGTCACTTCCGCTATGCACAGCCGCGCTTACAGTGCCGATACAGCTGGGCAAGCTGTATCGGCACTGCACTCCATGGCCGTTCTGCAGATCTTCCAAGCCGACCTTCTCCGAAAAATGGATGAGGAAGGACCGGAAGCTACCAGCGTGCCGGATTTCAGGAGCGCTACGGACCTGGCTCATCGCGCCGCAGAATCTGCTGCACAGGCCATGGGGCGGACTATGGCTTCTCTCACCGTTGCTGAGAGGCACCTTTGGCTGACGTTATCGGAGATGCCGGACTCGGAGCGCTCTGTGTTCCTCGACGCGCCCTTCTCCCCAGCTGGCCTCTTCGGATCTGCCGTCAAAGATCTCGCAGACAGATCCGCTAAAGCCCAAAAGATGTCACAGGCTATGAAGCACTTCCTTCCGAAGCGCTCTAGCTCCGCAGCAGGTCGCTCAAAACAGCCGTCTGCTCGAAGCTCTCAGCCACAGCCTCCACCCGCCGACGCTCCACAGCGCCGCCAGGCCCGGGAACGGAGACCACGCTCTTGCTCTACTGGCCACCGCCCCCCTCCGCACGGTCCCCGGCCAAGGATTGAAATAAAACCTTAGGCCTCAAAGTCTTCCTAGCCCTTCTAGGAAAATGACGGTGTTTAAGTCTCGCTGCGGCCGGACTCCCACCGAAACTTTTCGCTCGTCCAGTTCCAAAAAAATGTGACTTTTCCAGTGTATTTTGCAGTAAACAAGCCGGTACCACGACCCGCTTGCCTGCACACAAACGCTGTTTCTACGGCGACCCAGATAAATCACAGAATGAGTGTAATATCTGGTATTCCGGCCAGGGCCGATGGTGTTATGAGTGTAATAAAAATGCCCACGAATCAGTGTTCATTCCTACACGCAAGCACAGCCCGCCACAGTATAGGGCTTGCACGAAACCAACACACATTCAATCAGCTCAGGCAGACGATGTTTTAAGTGCAGTAAATGTGCCCGCTGTCCCGCGCCCACATTCACTCACAGACATGTTAAACCCCACAGGGTTTCCCCCGCTCACTTTCTCTTCACAAACTGCCATAGAGAAATCGAGCGCGGCCAGGCTGCCCGCTGTGATCAGCGCGCCCCCCGCCTCAGATGCTGCAAGCACATTGTTTACGTTACAGTACACCGGGTCTCTCCGGTCGCCACTATGTTGCGGCCAGAGCCAAGATCTCATTCTACCCCTAGCTATTCATGCAAATGCGTGGGCAAAGCTCCCCGGGGTATCAGAATGAGTGCTGAACACTATAAGGAGAGGCTATTCACTGCAGTTCGCTCAACGCTGGGTCGAAACTAGGGTAAAAAACGAGGTAGCTCATCTACTTCGAGCCGAGATTGTAACTATTGAGCGAAACTATTGAGCAAAGGGGCCATAGAGCCTTTATCTCAAGCTCAGAGCGAAGGGGGTCTATACAGCAGATATTTTCTGGTACCGAAAAAAGACGGGGGTCTCAGACCCATTCTAGATCTGAGACAGCTGAACAAAGTGCTTGTGAAACGCCAGTTCAGAATGCTCACGACCAGGGAAATCCTCGCGCAGATTTGCCAAGGGGACTGGTTTCTGTCAATAGATCTGAAGGACGCATATTTCTAAATACAAATAGCGTCACGTCACAGGCGATTCTTGAGATTCGCCTTCGAGGGCCAGGCATATCAATACACAGTCCTGCCGTTCGGCCTGTCCCTGGCACCCCGTACATTTACGATGTGCATGGACGCGGCTCTCGCGCCCTTGAAACTTCGGGGCATGCGAATATTGAACTACTTGGACGATTGGCTGATTCTAGCTCGATCACACTCAGGGCTCATAGAACACAGGACCATATTACTCGAACACTTCGAGAATCTAGGTCTCACAGTCAATTGGGCAAAAAGTTCGCTGTCTCCCAGTCAGAGAATATCTTTACTGGGCACAGAACTGGACTCGCTGTCTATGACAGCGCGCCTGTCGCCGGAGCGCAGACTGAACATTCAGCGCGTCACGAAATCCTTCCGCTGCGGCACTATAGTCCCGCTCAAAAGGTTTCAGAAAATGCTGGGTCTCATGGCCTCAGCATCTTCAGTACTCCAGTTGGGTCTGCTTCGCATGCGCCCGCTGCAGTTGTGGCTAAGAGTGCGAGTACCGCCTCGGGCGTGGGCCTCTGGTCTGCTTCGCCTCAAGGTCGATCAGAAATGCGTCTCAGCTCTGAAACCGTGTAGAGCAATCGACTGGTATCAGTCAGGTGTAAACCTGGGAACTCCCTCGAGTGTGAAGGTGGTGTCCACGGACGCCTCCACCTCGGGATGGGGAGCGCTGCTCGAGGGTAGACCGTTCTTTGGCCAGTGGTCAGAACGAGAGAAGCTCCAACACATAAACTGTCTGGAAATGATGGCAGTGGACAACGTGCTGAGGCGTTTTTGTCTCCAGATAAAAGGTCACCACATCTTGGTCCGTTCGGACAACATGTCAGTGGTGGCCTATATAAATCGCCAGGGTGGCATCAGGTCCCGAAACCTTTACAGGCTGACGGAACGCCTCCTGATCTGGGCTCAGCACAATCTGCTCTCACTAAGAGCAGCACATGTGCCTGGTCACCTGAATTTAGGACCAGACAGACTGTCCAGAAGCAATGTTCCAGTAGGAGAATGGTCTCAGCACCCGCAGACGGTCCTACTGCTGTGGAAGACATTCGGCAGAGCACAGGTAGACCTGTTTGCGTCCCAAGAAAACGCTCATTGTCTGAAGTTTTTCTCCAAGACCAGGGATGCGCTGGCCCACGTCTGGCCCCGCTGCCCACTCTATGCTTTTCCCCCCGTCTCGCTCCTGCCTCAGGTATTGGATCGAATCAGGGAAAACGGATGCTCAGTGCTGCTTGTGGCTCCGCTCTGGAAAAACCAGGCTTGGTTTCCAGTTCTGATGCAGCTGACCAGCACTGCCCCATGGCCAATACCGATGAGGAAAGACCTCCTCTCTCAGGCCAAGGACTCGATTTGGCATCCTCGCCCGGAGCTGTGGTCCCTACATGCATGGGCCATCAACGGGTATCCGCTAACCTCCCGGAGGGAGTGTTAATCACGATCACGCAGGGTAGAGCCCTGTTCACTAGACGACTTTACTCCTCAAAATGGTCTGTGTTTTCTGGTTGGTGCAAAGCTCAAGGCTGAGAGGCTGAATCCTCCCAGACCCCCTTCAGTTCCTATGTGGGACCTTTCTACGGTTTTGGAAGCCATGAGAGGTGCCCCGTTCGAGCCAATCCATTTGTCAGACGTGAAACATTTGTCGTTCAAGACAGTGTTTCTTATGGCTCTCGCTTCAGGGCAGCGCAAAGGGGATTTACAAGCGCTCTCAGTAAGCGCGACGTGGCACGGGTACGTGCCTAAATTCCTCAACACACCATTCAGGGCTCAGGTTATTTCCCTGTCTGCCCTGCCGGTTTATAATGAGGAAGAGGATGCGGGCTTCCTTTGCCCTGTCAGGGCATTAAGAGCTTATGTGTCCCGCTCATCCGTAGGGGTGTGACGGTTATTATATAACCGTGAGACCGACGGTTATAGTTAAACACCGTCATTAGAACTCTATAACCGCCAAAACCGTGTTATTAAAATATTTTTTAATAAAAAAGACTCCGGGGGGAAATTGTATCAGCTGACGAGGGAAACGGAGGCGGAGTTAGTGGTGCATCGGAGGCTGCTACTGCTGGACATGATTCGGGAGAGGTCTCTGCACCACCCCCTCAAGCAGAGAAATCTTGGAGATCTCCTTAATAAACGGAGGTCTGAAATCTCTGCCCCTTTACTGATCAGACGCGGAGTTAACCCGCTATCTCTAGGGCTGTGCTCAGAATATCGATACAATGTCATGAACTCCTGACGATGAGCGTATCGATACAGTCGTGCTTTTGAATGTAGCCAATTCAGAGCTTGAATTTCGGCGCTGGATTGCGGATATTACTCATAATTTTAATCATTCCCGCAGGTCTCCCACTTATAATCCGGGAAATTCCCGCAAACATTGATTCATGCTAAAGCATGTAGGTTGTATTAGTAAACACACAGATTATAAAATCAAATCAGTCATTTTAAAACTTTCTGCAAAACGCAATTTCACAAACAGCGCGAGTGTTCAGCGGTGCTGAGTCTTCTCTCTCTCGTCTCTCAGCTGGGTTGCAGAAGGCAAGCGTCAAGCACTGCAGGTGGTGATACTACACTCTCGCGTTTAGGAGTCGGGACATGATGGAATATTCACTTGCACAATAGGGCCAGCATTGCATCGTAACTAACGTTTAGCATTTGCACGTCTTTTTAAGTCTTACCAGTTTAAACATTCAAGCAATTTTAAACTATTCAGTACTCGCGTGCTCTCAGAGATGTTTTTCTCTGCATGCTTAAATAGAGTACAGCTGCATCACAAACAGCTTGTGAGCAACAAAAGTTTTTTTTCGTGGATTATATCCCCCCCCCCCCCCGGACGACAACGGCGGTTATGTTACATGTTACGAACCGTCACATTTGAGTCACGTCATAACCGTCATCACCAATTCTGAAACCGGCATACCCCTACTCATCCGTTTTCAGAAAGACTGAGCAGCTCTTTGTTTCGTTCAGCGGACATGCTAAGGGGCTAACAGCTTCGAAACAGAGCCTATTCAGGTGGATAATTGATGCCATAGCGCTGGCCTACACTTCTAAAGGCTTGCAGTGTCCTTTGGGTGTCAGAGCGCACTCCACAAGAGGCATGGCCTCATCGTGGGCGTGGTCTAGCGGGATTACCTTGCGGGATATATGTATGGCGGCTGGCTGGGCCTCGCTGTCTACATTTATAAGGTTTTATAACCTAGAGGTCCCCGCCTTACAGGCTAAACTACTGTCGGTCTAAAAATCAGTACTGTCTGCCCCGTTGCTTCAGCTCAGAATACTGGAACCGCTTAAGCATCGCTCGCTGATCGATAAAATTACCCCATGGCCATTAAATAAGTCCCATACTGTTACCCAGTTCAGGCCGAATATTTTTCACCCTGACTGTGTGGAACACTGTTGACGTAGTTAGCTCGTGAGGATGCTACTTGTAGGGAATGACGCTTCTAGCCTCTCTTCTCAGACTCTCTGTGAGTCCCTGGTGATTATACACTATATGAGCCCCGGACACCTGCCCTTGGGACTTTGGTGTTGGATCCCAGTACGCACAACGTTTTTTATTGTGTAAGATATTACGTAAGCGTAAGATACGTACTCAGTTACTAACGTAACCTCGGTTCTCTCTAGAAGAGGGAATGAGTACTGCTTATCTTTGCCATGCCTGCAACACGCTGGTTCGCTTCGGCGATGAAAACCAGATTATATCAGCCATCGAGGTATATTTATAGGCCCAGGCCACGCCCATTTCGGCGGGACGCGACGTAGTCGTGGATCTGACGTCACATGGGGCCTCTCTCGATAGGCTGCTGCAGTTGCCGCAGGGCAGCCAATAGGCACGCGAGCCGTCTTGCCTATGTCTGCATGCTGCTACATTAATTCAAAATTAAGGATAATGATAATAATTTTTGGCTTCAATATCTCGTGGAAAAGAGTTTTTCCCCTAGCGTAAGATATTACGCAGTACTCGTTCCCTCTTCTAGAGAGAACCGAGGTTACGTTAGTAACCGAATACGTTTTTCCCAAAATCATGCATTGCTAGTCTAATTTTGTATGGTTAGGGTGTTGCAATAAATAGCTGTATTTTTCTCCTCAAGGTGGCAAAGAAAACCCCTTTACAGTTTCACCTAGTTACCACAACTGGTCTCCATGGATAGGTCCAACAACAAGGGGATCGACCATGGTATTAAACACAGAGAGTGCGAAGGTTAAATCCTCAAATGATGGGAGTGACATTGATGTCCCTTTTACTGAGGAAAGACTTGGTGATGAGCTGCTCCACCTCAAGGTAAATAGTTGTTTAAATTGTTCAGAAGGGTTTTGGTTTACCACATTAAGCTATTATTACACTGTTGGCTGCATAGCACAGTGGTATGTGATATGATATGTTATGATTAGTGGTGAGTGATATATTCTCTTCATAAATATTGTGATTTTATAGTAATCTATTTTTGCTGAACCTACTCACAAATTTGCATATTTGATCAGATTGTCGATTTGAAAAAGCTGTGTCGACAGTGTGGGGTCGATGATGTTGGATCCAAAATGGATCTCATTCACAGACTTCGTAATAAAATGTCAAACAGAGTGACTTACAACAGGGTGTTTGAACAGGTGTGTGGTGCTTCTGGTGAGTGATGTTTTTTTTTTTACTCAATGAAGTTAACAATACAGTAATATAAAATAAACACTAATGAAATATAATATGACAAACTGCCTAAAACAGCAATTACTCGTACCTATATCATTTCATATGTGGTGTTGGAATAGTTTCACTGATCTTTCAGAAAATGTAGTTCCCTTTCGTTGTCACTCCGAGTTACGTCGGATGACGACGAATGGGGTTTCGCTTAGAAAGCCTATCAACTTCGAGTATTACAAAACGAGCAAATGGCAAAGAAATGCCATGGGTCTGCGGAATTTGCATGACGTAACTCCGCCCCACCTCGTGGGTATAAAAGGAGGAAGTCCGCAACAGCAGTTTATGTTTTCGCTTCGGAGCCAAGTGTATTCTTCTCTCCACAAGCCAACTCTGAATTATCAGCTTCACGAACGAGTGCCTCGAGTGTTGGTGTGACGGCGATCTCCGGCGAGTGCGTGCTTCCTGCTTATCTCTGCAGTGGTTCATCAGAGAGTGCGTGCTTCCCCGGGCGCTTCAACACTTGAGTTCTCTCTCTAAAAGAGCGCACGCGGCACGTCTTTTTAAAGACGGCTCGCCCGTGCATTTAAAAAAAAAAAAAAAAAAACGAATGGTTGCGGCAGCTTGGTATCGGACTCTGATGGGCAAGAGCGTTGTCTGGTATGTTTGGGCTTGATCATACTAGAGCAGCGCTCGTGGATGACTCATGTTCTCTCTGTGGGAACATGATCATTGCGTCATATAGGTCGAGACTCGGTGAACTCGCAAGACTGAGAGTCCCCTCATCCACCCCCCGATCTTCGGCTGGTGGCCAGGGTGACCTGAGGGTGTGGTCTGGAACAAGGCGCCGACTCCGTGTCCGTGACCCCAGCCTCCCCTCAACGGCGGTGCCCGCTAGTGAATAGGTGATTCCCACGAGTCTACCCTCTGGTGGCCCGTGTGTTTCATTTAAAGCTACAGAGGATGATACTATGTTTGTAGCAGCTTCACAAGGTGGGTTTGATTCTCTGCGAAGTGACGACTCGTCACAGCTGCCACCCTCTGGTGTGCATACGGCTGTGCCTGAGTCTGATCCAGAGATGACGGCCATGCTTTCCTGGGACGATTGGTTTTTGGGTAAGGCCGCCGACCCTCGTCCACGGCAAACCCCAATACCTTCCCTCCCGGACGTGCATGATGAGATCTCGAAGTCCCAGAAGACCCCCTGGTTTTCTCGGGACCGCTCGCTGATCTCATCCGCCTTTCCCCCCTCGATGGGGCCGCTGTCACGGGTACACTGGGGTTCCCCCGGCTGAACGCTCTGTTGCGATGCTATGTGTCCTCAGAGTGCTTCTTCTCGGCGCAATCCTAAGCACCCGCCCGTGGTCTATAGTTTTCGTCTACATTTGTGGCGAGATCCTATAGCACCACGGGACTGGCAGCCGCCTCTCTGCAGGCCATGGCCATTCTGCTGGTCCTCGACCCAGATGCTCATGGACTTGCACGAGGGCGGGACTGACCCAGGGCTCTTCACTGAGTCGCGCGCCGCCACTGACCTTGCTCTCCGAGCGACGAAAGTGGCCGTACGCTCCCTGGGTCAGGTGATGCCTACCATTCTGTGGCTGAACCTGTCTGATGTGCTGAATGTCGCGCGGCCCCGTCTGTCCGACGTTCCCATATCCCAGGTCGGCCTCTTCGGCGGTGCGGTTGAGAACTTCGCCCAACAGCTCTCAACCGCCCATGTGCAGACTGAAGTGATTCTGTCCCGATGGCCCGCCGTCCGCTCAGATCCCTCGGTCTGCCCACTGCCGAAGGCGCCCCCCCCCCCCGCGGCTCCCACCCCGCCCGTTTAAAGAGACGGGCCGGCTCTGGAAGCCGCGGGCGGACGCCACAGCCCTCTCCAGCCCCGCCCCCCGCTACGTGCCGGGTTAAGCGGCGTTCCTGAGACGGGCTCCACAGAGATGGGACTCAGTTCTTCCAGGAGTTGGTAGCAGGACCACTCCTTTCCCCGGTGGAGGGCCGGGGAAAAATCCTTATTCTCCTAAGAACTGACTCTCCCGTCTCTGGGATAACAGAGTTCTCGGACGACACAGAGCGCCGCCCACAAGCCGTGTTCTCCTCGTCCCCCTCTGTCCCAGAGGTGCTTGACAAGGCGTGCCGTCCACGGACCGCGTCGCCCCTGTCCCCCTCTGTCGCCAGACCCCTGGCAGAACTGTGCCCCCACACCGGGCCGCTATGCCGTCCACGTCTGGGCCAGTTACTCCGCTTTGCTGCCCCTCCGGGGGGACGCCTGTCGTCCGCTTGATCCCGCTGGTTCAGTTCCTGGGAGCCTGGTTAGAGCTTCCCCGTCTGTCCCGCTGGATCGCGCGCACCATCAGGCTCGGCTATGCGATTCAGTTCGCACGGTCTCCTCCCCGCTTCAGGGGAGTCCGCTCCACTTTGGTCGGTGGCAATGCCCCTATCATGAGAGCAGAGATTGCCACCCTGCTGGCGAAGGGTGCAATCGAGACTGTCCCTCCAGCCGAGATGAGGTCCGGGTTCTACAGCCCCTACTTCATTGTCCCCAAGAAAACCGGTGGGTGACGGCCAATCCTGGACTTGCGCGTGCTGAACCGCTCCCTTCACAGGCTGCCGTTCAAGATGCTCTCCGCCATACGCGTTCTCGAATGCGTGCGGCCCCAGGATTGGTTTGCAGCGATCGACCTGAAGGACGCCTACTTTCATGTCTCCATTCTTCCTCGACACAGACCGTTCCTACGGTTTGCTTTCGAGGGGCAGGCATACCAGTACGCGGTTCTCCCTTTCGGGCTAGCCCTGTCTCCTCGCACCTTCACGAAGGTCGTCGAGGCTGCCCTTGTCCCCCTTCGGGAACACGGGGTTCGCATCCTGAGTGATATCGACGACTGGCTGATCCTAGCTCACTCTCGAGATCAGGTTTGCGAACACAGGGACCTAGTGCTCCGGCACCTAGCTCGTCTGGGCCTTCGGGTCAACTGGGAGAAGAGCAAACTTTGCCCCGTGCAGAGGATCTCTTTTCTCGGTATGGACATCGACTCGGTCGCCATGTCCGCGCAGCTTACGAGCGAGCGCGCGCAGTCACTGCTGACTTGCCTGAGACATCTCAGGAGCAAGAATGCGGTTCCACTGAAACATTTTCAGAGGCTCCTGGGGCATATGGCATCTGCAGCCGCGGTCACACCGCTCGGATTGCTTCATATGAGACCGCTTCAGCTTTGGCTTCGCGACCGAGTCCCGAGGTGGGCATGGCATCAAGGCATGCTCCGGGTACCAGTTACTCCGACCTGCCGTCAGTTCCTCACCCCGTGGTCGAACCTCAGTTTTCTCAGGGCGGGTGTCCCCCTGGAACGAGCTTCCCGGCATGTTGTGGTCTCCACGGATGCCTCCACCACGGGCTGGGGCGCCATGTGCAATGGACATGCTGCTGCGGGCTCCTGGACAGGACCCCAGCGGCTATGGCATGTAAATTGCCTCGAGTTGTTGGCAGTACGCCTTGCCCTGCACCGCTTCCGGGCATTGCTCAGGGGTCAACACGTACTAGTCCGCTCAGACAATACCGCTACTGTAGCGTACATCAACCATCAAAGTGGTCTACGCTCCCGCCGTATGTCACAACTCGCCCGCCACCTCCTTCTATGGAGTCAGAAGCATCTGAGGTCGCTTCGAGCCATTTTCATTCCCGGAGCCCTGAACTGTGCAGCCGACGAGCTCTCACGGCTTCAGCCCCTCCCGGGAGAATGGCGACTCCATCCCCAGTCGGTTCAGCTGATTTGGGACCAGTTCGGGGACGCACAGATAGATCTGTTTGCCTCTCACGACTCGACCCATTGCGCCCTGTATTTTTCCCTGACCGAGGGCACGCGGATGCACTGGCGCACAGCTGGCCGCCGGGCCGCAAATATGCGTTTCCCCCAGTGAGCCTTCTTGCGCAGACCTTGCGCAAGGTCAGGGAGGACGAGCAGCAGGTCATTTTGGTCGCGCCGTATTGGCCCGGCCGGACCTGGTTCCCCGAACTTGCACTCCTCGCGACAGCACCTCCCGGCCCATTCCTCTGAGGAAGGACCTTCTTTCTCAGGGACGGGGCACCCTGTGGCACCCTCGCCCCGATATCTGGAGCCTCCACGTGTGGCTCCTGGATGGCTCGAGGTAGGTTTGAGTACCCTTCCACCAGCGGTGGCGGCTACCATCACTTCCGCTAGAGCGTCGTCCACGAGACACGTCTACGCGTTGAAGTGGAACCTCTTCGTCGACTGGTGCTCTTCTCACCGAGAAGACCCCCGGAGATGCTCGATCAGCGTTGTGCTTTCCTTCCTTCAGCAAGGGTTTGAGCGAAGGCTGTCTCCCTCCACCCTTAAGGTCTATGTTGCCGCCATTGCCGCACACCATGACCTAGTCGAAGGTAAGTCGGTAGGGAAGCACGACCTGGTCATCAGGTTCCTGAGAGGAGCGAGGAGACTAAATCCTCCTCGTCCTCCTCTCGTTCCCTCTTGGGACCTCTCAGTGGTTCTAACTGCCCTGAAGAGTGCTCCCTTTGAGCCCCTGCAATCAGTTGAGCTTAAGTTCCTGTCAATGAAGACAGCGCTCCTGGTTGCACTGGCCTCCATCAAGAGGGTAGGGGACCTGCACGCATTCTCCGTCGACGAAGCGTGCCTGGAATTCGGACCGGCTTTCTCTCACGTGATCCTGAGACCCCGGCCCGGATATGTGCCCAAGGTTCCTACCACTCCCTTTCGGGACCAGGTGGTGAACCTGCAAGCGCTGCCCCCGGAGGAGGCAGACCCAGCCTTGGCACTGCTCTGTCCAGTACGCGCTCTTCGCGCCTATGTAGACAGGACGCAGTGTTTCAGGACCTCAGACCAGCTCTTTGTCTGTTATGGTGGGAAGCTGAAGGGAAAGGCTCTCTCCAAGCAAAGGTTGTCTCACTGGATAGTGGACGCCATTGCCTTGGCTTACCAGCAGCAAGGTCGACCGTGCCCCCTTGGTGTGACGGCCCACTCCACCCGGAGTGTGGCATCCTCTTGGGCTCTAGCGCATGGCGCCTCGCTAACAGACATCCGCAGAGCTGCAGGCTGGGCGACACCTAACACATTCGCCAGATTCTATAATCTCCGAGTGGAGCCAGTGTCCTCTCATGTACTCGCTGCAATTAGCTAGTACCGGACCCGCTCAGGTGTCTTCGCTTGCTCGCCATTCCAGTCTACGGACTGGATACGTGCGATATTCTCCTCAGGTGAGCTTCCCCGAAAGCCCTGAGTTCCTCCAGCACTCCTGACGTCGGCGCCAGTGTCTCTTGCCTGCGCGTCGGCTAGGTGCCTCCCGTGTGCATGGTCCCTCCCCTGAGCGACCCCCACATGTGTATTTCCACTGTAAGCCTCTCTGAGCATGTGTCTTTCCCTTGGCAAGCCACCTTGCCACCCTTGGGGTTGAAATATTCCACCTGCGGCTGGACACCCCAGTGTTCTCCATATGTTTCCTTCGGGTCATATGTGTATTCTAAGCCCCCCCCCTCTGGGTTGGCATTAATTGCATACTTCCCATAGCTTGGGATATGCTTCCCAGTGTACCTTGGTATTCCTGTGTTAAATGGAGTCCTTCGTCCAGTCTATGACAGGGACCTCGATTTACGCAGGGCACTGGAAGACAGCTGAGAAGGTGGCGTGATTAGACTGGTAACCCCATTCGTCGTCATCCGACGTAACTCGGAGTGACAACGAAAGGGAACGTCTCGGTTACGTATGTAACCCTCGTTCCCTGAGTAGGGAACGGAGACGTTACGTCTGCCTGCCACTTTCCGCTGTACCGCGGGAATCGCCTGAGCTCAGTCTTGGCTCCTCAGCGAAGAAACATAAACTGCTGTTGCGGACTTCCTCCTTTTATACCCACGAGGTGGGGCGGAGTTACGTCATGCAAATTCCGCAGACCCATGGCATTTCTTTGCCATTTGCTCGTTTTGTAATACTCGAAGTTGATAGGCTTTCTAAGCGAAACCCCATTCGTCGTCATCCGACGTAACGTCTCCGTTCCCTACTCAGGGAACGAGGGTTACATACGTAACCGAGACGTTTTCATTCAAATGTTTTGTATGCTTTTAGGTGGAATGGGTGTGATAATGTGTCCTTGTGGTGTTGTGTACTCTATTAAATTTAACTTGAGAGCAGAGAGTCCCCGTGACTTTGCAGACCTACTCTTGTCTTGGAAACACTTTCCCAATATCTTAATTTATGATTACCCTAGAGGATTAGTAGCACACACAAATAATCGAAAACCACTTCACCTACCTTTCCATCGCTTTGAGGGTAGAGTACAAGACCTCTCCTCTGAAAACATACAAAAAGCAAAAGAAGGAAAGCTAAAAGTTCATCTTCCCTGGCTGGCTCACAGGAAAAAACCTATGGATCCTGACTGCCACACCTTGACAGGGTCCTCAGAGCACTATTGCCTGTGTGACGTTTTCCATCAAATCAATAGTAAAGACAAGAGAGATGTGCTGTGCACTATTGGTCTTGTACCAGAGCTGGCTGGAAAGATCAATAGTCAGTGTGCAGAGCAGCTGTTCTCACGCGGAACAGGAAGAAGTTGGAACAATTCAAGAAATTGTTCAGTGGCAATCCTAATTTGCAATTAGACTCCAATGGAAAGGTCATACTTGGTAATGTATAGATATTCTATTAATGTTCTGCATGTGAGTAGGTCATTCCATTCTATTAATTGTACTAACTATATCTTTATAACACATGCATAGGAGCAGAACCAAATGTGGGACCAAAGACAACCCAAACTTTGAATACAACTCTGAATGAGAAAGAAATGCATACAGGTTGAGGTTGTTCTTTAACTCATTGAAGTTTGTGATTTGCTAACATTAAGTGATTCTTTTTATTTTTAATTATGAACAGCTGTCCAATCGTAGTGTGACCCTAAACTTGGTCCAAATCCTGTGGTAACAAGCCTGAACATTGTTAAATCAAGCAAAACATTTTGGGGGACCATGCCAAATGAGGGGCAACAGCAGTTGGTAAGTGAATTTTTGTGATTTTATCTTTACAAAATACTGTTCATCAGCCTGAGCATTTATGTATTTCTACCTGAATGTTAGCTAAACAATGCTTTGGATGTCAGAAAGTGAAAAGACGAGCTATTGACAACTGTATACAACAACGCTAAACGGATCAGACCTGTGCTGCCTGGGACTGGAAATAAAAAGAATAAAAGAGAAGTTGAGGGAACGGTACACAATTCAAAGACATATTTAATATAGCAAATAATGGTGAATGTTATATTGAGTTTCTATATTTTATTTAAACACAGGTTCTCAACTTTTGCCTGAAAGTGGAAGAGACCATAGCAAAATCACAGGTGAAATAGTCAAAATAATATTTTGTGCTCAATTTAATTAAGCTGCTTAAAGGAATAGTTTCCCAAAAATAAAAATTGTCATCATTTAGTCACCCTCAAGTTGTTCCAAACCAGTATGAGTTTCTTTCTTCTGCTGAACACAAAAGATGATGATGACTGGTAAACAAACAGTCGCTGGTCCCCATTGTCTTCCATTGTAACTATAAAAAAAATAAAAAAATGGAAGTATGTACAGGTACAATCATACACCAAAACTTAAATGTATTTGTGAACTATACCTTTAAGCAGCCCCTTAGCTGAAATATACATACTTTTGTAGATGTGCTTACAGCTGTCAACAATGTTAATTCTCTCAAATATTGTTGCATTTAAAATTCTCAATTTTGCCTAAGGGCGTTTTCACACCTGAAAGTCCGAACCAAAGTTCACGTTTTGATACATTTTATACTTTCAGAAAGTTTTAGTTTGGTTTCACACTGCAATTATGCGAGCGCACTAAAGAACTTTACGTGACATATTTGCGTCCTGTCGTCATCATCTATGTGGGCTGCATCTCGACATTGATTGGTTTGTAAATGGACGTGCGTCTGACGTCAGCGTGTTGTCAATTCGGCGGGTAACTTTGACAACATGAATGAACATACGCATAGCCAGAGACTATTTATATCGGCATAGCCTATCGTTGCAACTGTATTGTTATTTTTTCGTCGTGCGAACATTTTATCGTCGCCGGCAGGAAAGGAGGAGTAGACTGCAAGCAATCATCTGATTATTATTATTATGTCATCAGACCATACTTCAATTAAAAACCTTGTCTCCTCCTCTCCCCATGAGATACCACGGCTCATTTTTCCTGCCACCTTCTGTTTTTTCGGCTATGCGGGAACCACCAGAACTTCCTGTAAAAGGTCTGAAAGTCCGAACCATACAGAAATGCTTTCACACTAGAAACGAACCAAACCTTTGTTCAGTTTGATCCGGACCGAGACTACCTCTTTTCGTCGGACCAAATTTCATCTGTTTGGTCCGGACCGTGGTCCGGGGTAGGTTTCACACCTGTCATTTTGATTCGGACCAAACTGAAAAGTCCGAAAGTCCGGACCAAACAAGGTAGGTGTGAAAGGGTCCTTAGGTTAAATTAAAGTATGTTCAATTTCCATACAGAATGTGAATGTTTTTTCGGCTAATTCATATCAAATTGAAACATGGCCAAACTGGACACTTGAAGATTAACTTCTACACCTGCCTGTATGTATTATAGTCAGTTCTGTTTAATGTGAAACCCAGTCACAGTTTCTAAATTTTGGTGATGACCGATATTATTTGTTTTCAAGCTGGATGAAAACATCGACTGGTTTATCTTCCCAACATGGATACCAGGACATTGGATGGCTTGTGTAAGTCATTCTGAATCTGTAGTGTTTACCTGGGATAACTTATGTCTGCATAATTTTAAGATACTTTTGGATATATAAACTGCAATTGTCTTTCGGTGTATATGTTGTGACATATCAACAGATTATGAAGCCTGAAGAGCATGACATTTTTATCCTTGATTCTCTGCACGGCAAAACATTCAATAAGGAAGAATACATCTACGGGTTTTTTAGTGCACTGTTCGGAGTTCAGAGATTGTCGTCGTTCTTAACCACATTTTGATAAGATTGTGGTCGTTCCTAACCACATTTTAATAAAATTGTGGCCATTAACACAGGTGGGTTTTTATGTGACTTGTTCATCTGACTTAGGATCTAATTATTTTTACAGATAACTTTTTTTGTAAAGTGTCAATGAAAATTAATATATAATACTCATGGCAAGCTCTGATTCTGCCAGTTCTCTTGTATTGTTTTGTTTGATGCAGTGCAGACAAAACAGTAACTGTTTTGTCTTTATCATCACAGAAACACTGCAAAAATCATGTCTCCTGGGCCTTGGCATGAATACTGTGTCAACGATATTACGGTACCAATATTCATTTGAATAAATGACTGTAAAAGCACTGGAAATTGTTTTACTTTTTCAAGGTGGTTTGACTCTGTGCATGGCAACATCAACAGGGCCTTCCACGACAACATCAAAGCAACAGCTGTGGTGTCTTTGTCCTGATGGTAAGTTTATAAAGCTGATGAGTTGCTTACTAGATGTTTATCCAGTATATGTATCTGAGCAAATGTATTTGTAATGTTAACCATTTCAGTATTCACTGAGCTTTGTGACAGCAGGGGCCTTTGATTTTACAGAGGGAAGTAAAATATGCAATGGAAAACCCTTATGTTATTAAAAGTAAATTAACCTTATCTTAGCCTGACATGCCTTGCATCAGGAGGTGGTGGTGTATGCTGCTTTTGGAGAATTTCCCCTTGAGGTTTGTTTGTTTTCTTCCTTTTTTTAATCCACATTTTTGAACTTAGACTCTAATTTTTGCTGTGCTGTCACATTATGCGTACTGCACATTGAAGCTTCAATTACCAAATGCTTAGCTTTTCTTCTTTTGAGTCTGAGAGAACCTTTTATTTACATAGTTTAAGAGAATTGCATTCAGGGTTCGTACAATCATGTAAAACCTGGAAAAGTCATGGAATGTTAAAATAGCAATTTCCAAGCCTGTAAAAGTTTTGGAAAACTAAATAATTCTATAAAATTTTGGAAGAATCATGGAAATTTGTTTCAAAATATTTATAGAATAGAATATATGTTTAAGTGATAATATTGATTAAACAACTCTCACTACTTAACATTCATTCGATCCATTGTACTGCGGTATTCCGTTAGATTTCCTTTTTGCTGCGTTGAGCACCACACGGGCTGCCAGCTGCTCCGTGTGTGTGTATCCACGTTTGCAGTGTGTGTGTGTGTGTTCACTACTCACGACTCTGCTCTTAACGTGTGTGCACTAACTTGGATGGATTAAATGCAGAAAACAAAATTCCAAGTATGGGTCACCATACTTGGCCATCACGTGTCACTTTCACTTTTTCTATTTTATTGTCTGCTCCCTTTATAATATAATAAACTCAACTGTTTTTTTGGGGTGAATTCAAATAGGGACATTATCTTGTTAATAATTGATGGTTATCCAATAAGAGTAATGGTAAATAGAAGGCAAAGCTGTTATAAAATCTTCTTAGTTACCAAATTTGGTATTCCAAAAGTTTGTCTCTGAGAGTGGTACTGTCACTTTGTAAAGTTACCGTTAGTGTTACTGGACACTTGTATTCACTTATTGTTGCCTCCCATTGATGTATGTCAATCCGTTGATAGGGTCAGACACAGTATTTTATCTAACCGGCTTACTAGTGTGTCAGTGTTCATTTTGTATTAAACCACATAGCTTGTCATTTAATTAGTTAAGATATACTGTGATTTTTGACATTTGAACATGAAAATTTGCCTAAAAGTCAAGGAAAAGTAATTTAAATTTATTGGTAGAAATGTGTACAAACCCTGTGCATTTCACATACCTTTCCTGTACTACTTTTCATTACAGGTCTGATGAAGAAATACAGGCAAGAAAAAGGCAAATGAGGCATACTAAAAATTATGGAAGCTTATGTGTAGCAATATTCAATTTGAAATGTAATATGCAAAATGATAATGCAATATGTAAAATGACAATGCAATATGTAAAATGGCAATGCATTTCTGCATTTAATTTTACATTTTCCCATTACATTTGTGCAACGTTTGGTGCAAAATGAAAATGATAAATCAATTATATAATTTACATTTGCCATTTCATACATATGTTTTAATATGTAAATTGAATACATATTTTAACGCTTTATAAGTTGCAAAATGAAAATGTATTAAAGACATTATTAGATCTGTTTAAAATGTTCAAGCAAAAACTGTAGCAAAATGATCATTTAAATGTTATTTTTCTTAATTGCATTTACACTCACAGTTAAGACACTTGCGATTGCATTTTCATTAAATGTCCCGCAATGAATGCCCCGCCCCCTCCCGCTCGCTCTTGTCAATTACTGCATCAAGGCGGGGCTCGGCAACATTTTGAGGTGTTGGAAGGAAACATGGCGGCGGCAGAGCTGATACGAGCGTAAATTTACTGGCAGATGAAGGAAAGCGTGAACAGAGAAATTGTAGTGTTTCCGAAGATTATTCGCGTCTGCAGGTGATAGAACCAGTGCGTTGTTGGACCGTCTGGAAGAATGTTCTGCCTTCTCACCCGTTTGATGTCAACATAATGCTGCGCTGTTGTTATCTGATGCAGGACTCTGTTAATGATTGTTTCGTTTTCTATTAAATATTCTCATTGTCTGATACACATATGCTTAACTATATTCTTATTACTATTAACTATAATTACCCAATAATGTTGGAGATCCTACAGGTTTTCTTTACAAATGCATTGGCCTAATACTCTAAGGCCGTGTGTCCACCAAAGCGTTTTTAGCCAGCTGAAAACGCTAGACGCTCTGCTGAAAACGCCTAGCTGTGGGCGCTTGAGAGCGGTTTGGCAGCGCTGCGTTTTTTCAGTTGAGACGCTTCGTTGCTATGATACAGAATATCTGCAGCACAGTTTACTTGTAACTGATTTCGCCGATAATTTGTTTCATACAACAAATTTAGTTTTTATCCATTTTGTTCGGTTAGCTCTGCTTGTTGACGTTGTTGTACAGAAAGAATGTTGTGACAGTTGGTCAGTGTGGTATTTGTCCCGCCCCTCCTCCACTGTGATTGGACGGCTGTGTAAAAAGTGATAGTGATGAGCGCAGCGTTTTACCCAAAGTTGAACATTTTTCAACTCTCGGCGACCAGTAAAAAACGCCGGGCGCTCAGTGCTTGAGTGTTAAATACACGCTCAGCGCCTCGTTACGCTCATGGCGTTTAAAAAACGCGGCGCTCCCATTGAAAACAATTTGAATTTTACGCCAGCTGCGTGAAAAAACGCTTTGGTGGACACACGGCCTAAGATCACAGAATATGACGGGTCAAATTACCAAAAAATTTGACCGCTCTTTATTTCTTCATAACTGACTTTAATGTTCAATAAAGTGACTCATGCGATGCATGACCATCTCCCATTTATATTTTATTAAGCATATTGATTAGATATATTGATAAATATACTAGCTACAGTGTCACGGAATCTGACGGGTCAAATTCATACCGAAAAATGTGTCCGCTCTTTATTTCACCATATCTGAAGTGACTCATTTGATGTTTAACCATCTCCCTTTTCTATTTTATAAAGCATATTGATCAGATATTTATGAATATAGGGTCATCACGGAATCTGACGGGTTTTGATGCCATCGTCTATTGGTCTTATATTTTAAAAACCGAAGCCGCACAAACAAAACTTTAACCGGCACAAACGAACGAGACTATTTTATTTGGAGGATGTGGGGGGCTGGGTGACCTCAGAATGACCTATAAATATTCTTTAAATATCTAAAAAATCGAAGCAGCACAAACAATAAAGCAAAGTAACAGCACAAATGAAGTAAAAACGATTGAGCCTATTTTGCCGACGTTTTGCATTGGGTGGGGGCAGGGCCAACTGCACGCAGTGATTGATTGACAAGAGCGGGAGGGGGCGGGGCAGAGGCGTGATCGGCTCGGAATGCATTTGCACATTGAATTTTGCTACATTCATTGCGGGACATTTAATGAAAATGCAATCGCAAGTGTCTTAACTGTGAGTGTAAATGCAATTAAGAAAAATAACATTTAAATGATCATTTTGCTACAGTTTTTGCTTGAACATTTTAAACAGATCTAATAATTTCTTTAATACATTTTAATTTTCATTTTGCAACTTATAAAGCGTTAAAATACGTATTCAATTTACATATTAAAACATATGTATGAAATGGCAAATGTAAATTATATAATTGAATTATCATTTTCATTTTGCACCAAACGTTGCACAAATGTAATGGAAAATGTAAATTTAAATACAGAAATGCACTGCCATTTTACATATTGCATTGTCATTTTACATATTGCATTATCATTTTGCATATTACATTTCAAATTGAATATTGCTACACATAAGCTTCCATAAAAAAGAATGTCTGAGCCATTTAATAAGACATTTTGACTTCTCTTACCATGTATATTTTGACATGTATTCTCTGCTATCCTTTTAGGCACAAAAGGCAAACAAGTGTGTTAAAGTTTAAATGTGTGCGGCATAAGGCCTCATGGGTATAAGGTTGGCTTTATTTAAGTAATCTTGCTTCTTGCATTTTCTTAAGCAGTATCATGGCTAACATGATCTTAGATGTGCATATGAAAGGGTTCTGTTTTGTGTGTTTTTGGCTACAGGTGACGTGAACTGGGGAAAGTAGATTTAGACGGTGGGCCGAGGGAACATTTTGTGTTTTCAGACGATCTGTGGTGATGGATAACCCATTTTTTTTATATGTAACCTCTTTGCTTTTCAACAAAGCAAATAAAAATTGTTGCCACTCACATACTTTGTCCATTACTATAATATTGGTAACTTTCTCCAGGTTATTTTCCTGGCGAATAGAGCAAGCAGCTACGTGTGGGGTCCGACATGCGTGGCGTATTTGTTGCCTTTCTATGGAGTGGACTGGATGACACTTCCGCCAGCTCCGGAGGCCATACTGGAACTTGTGCAATGCTTGTGTAAAAAAACAATTTGTGTTAAGGGCTGATGCACATGTAAACTGCATGAGCTGCCATGTACAAACCTCTGTCAGTGTGTAAACTGTGACAATAAGTCACTTGAAGATGACTAGGACACATGTGTGTATGTATGTACACATGTGGGGAGTGGTGTGTGTTGGCTACTCCTGCAGAAGTAAATCTGTATGACATGTTTATGTACATTATAACTCTGCTCTGTTTGATAGCCTATGTTCTTTGATAGTTATACTTATAATATTATTTCTATTACATGCAGTTGTAACTTGAGCTCTTAACTCTCTGTTTAGAATATTGTCTGCTTACTGACCCTTTAACGTTATGTCAGATGTAACTGATAATTAAATATGTCTTAAACATCAACAGGTTCATGTTTGCCTTGAGTTTTTGGCGAACGTTTGCAAAACAGTCTGAGGTAGTTATCCGCGAACATACAGTGGAGCTGTAGCCTATGTGAGTTGGACGAAATGTTAACGCTAGAATGGAGTGTTTACATCAAATCAAATATGTAATCACATGATGCTAGCTACAGCTAGTTAGCCAGCTGAAACTACCCCTTCGGCAAGCCGACCAATCTGAAAATGCGGTCGGTCCGCCAGCGTTTTTTGGGTGGCACGCCACCAGCGGTTTGCCTCGGTTGGTCCTCCGTCGGCACACCACCGGCATGCCGATTGTTGAGCATATAATATATATAAATATATAACTACCATAAATTTGTATTTGTAAATGTGAATGAAATGGAACCTTTTTTATTGATTTAAAATGGATGTGTGAAGCGCTCAAGTTACTGGAGTAAAAACTTTTTAAAAGGCTGAAGAGGCATCTTTTTCAGCAGCACTTGATTCTATTTTTTATTATATATATAAAAACAAGATTAAACTGAGAAGGGTCATAGCACTTGTATATTGTCCTGTTAGTTTAACTGCTTATTGTTCTCATTTGTAAGTCGCTTTGGATAAAAGCGTCTGCTAAATGAATAAATGTAAATATAAATGTAATGTAAAAGTATTTTTAAGGCAAACAGCTTGCATTGTTTTAACAAGATGTTTAACTAAATACAACTGAAATGTCAAGTTGCAGGAAATGTAACATTTAGCTCAACTTACACTAAATAAGCATTTGTTGCCACGACATATTCTTTGACTTTACTATGTTTTTTAAGGCAATCACTTTGCATGTGTGGCAGCCTGCGATCAGAAGTTCACTTACAATGCCAGTTACGGCACTAAACCGACTACGCCACCCCGGAAATTGGCAGTGAAATTCGTAGTGGCTCAGTCAGGTATCAGACAAGGATAATCGCTTCACAGATTTTATTCCTCAATACATATAAAATACAAAACTGGTGTCTTTTAATATACAAACATTAAAAAGAATGCATCACTCATGGACCATGTTACACAGACACACACACACACACACACTTTACCACTTCAGAATTGGGGGATTCATCTTGCCTGTCCAATAAACACAGCAACTACTCGTGCTCTCACCAAACACCAAATCACCCGCTGTGAACACTGCAGACCGATAGCTGAACCACCACCACACACAGGACTCTGGCTAATACTGGAACCCCAATTCTGAATGGAAAAGAAACCAATATGAGATACCAACAAACACAGAAATACACATTCCACGTAATGGTCTGTCAATTAAACACTTATCACATGCTGCTAGAAAGAATCAGTCTGTCACAATCGTTCAATGGCTGACTCTGGTTAACTCTGTCAGCCCAGCGCGGTCCTATAAAAATGTAATCTCAGACTACAATACAACAAAATACTCAAAACACATTTACAAACAACATCCACAGTGACATAATATTCATAATAAAACACAATAGTAATGACAAAAACCAGTAGCTTCTCGCCACTGTACTCAAGTCTTAATATCAATTCTATTAACGACTAAATTTGGATGCGTCACCAAAAACTGGGAACGCACTATAGACCCGGTCGTCAAGGAGACCCTCGTTCGCTGGAATGAGATCGTCAAACGTTTAGAATAAATATACAGTACAGATCGGCAACAAATGCGTCGTTATAATCATGAAGGAGACCCTCGTTCGCTGGAATGAGAATGTCAAACAATTAGAATAAATACACAGTACGGATCGGCGACAAATGCGTCGTTATGGTCGTCAAGGAGACCCTCGTTCGCTGGAATGAGATCGTCAAGTGATTAGAGTAAAGGTACAGATCGACAGTGGATGCCTCGTTCCAATAAAAGGCAGAAGAATGGTCGAAGACAGCTTGCAGAGGAGAATACAACTCAGTTCAGAAGCGCTCCAGTTCGCATGACTTCCGGATGCAGGTAATCCTAATTCACAGGACCATCAAATGGGTTGCATAAATCCTAACAGCGCCCACAAAGCCTGCTGCAACACCTCCTGGCCCCCGTCTCACTGCATATGGTAACTCGCACCGCCCAGTGCACTTGATGGCGTGCCAATTATGGCCTCACATTGACATATATTGGTTCGACGTGTCTAAAGTACTCCCCAGCCACACACTGTAAATCACATGAGTCTCAAATTACCCTTCCACACAAAACGTTTATGAGGCTGCCACCAGTAGCTCTTACCTCCTGGACATAAACACGGCGCACCAGAAATGACGTCACTCCCAGGACCCAGAAAGATGCGCTTAATGATGTCAACCTCATCTCCTTTTATATCCCTTGAACGTGCCGTATCCACCCCCAATCACTATAATGATTGATCGCATCACCAAAATATACCCCCCCCCCCTATCGTCGTCCCGACGATAAACCACTAGCCCATGGATCTCAGCTCCAGGGACTAAAAAAATAAAGTGCTGTTAGGCAAATTCATAGCCCCTCTCTCTCCCCATTACTCTCTGGCATAATGACCCATTTTCTAACAATGCCTTTCTCTAGGGACGTACACCACTCTCTCAGTGGTCGGGAAGCTAATAAAGAGAACACTGAAGGCTGGGACATTACTACTTGTAGGGCCTACGGCTGAAGCTTGACGCAGGTGTGCATTATCTGCCTCCAACCGGGATACCAGCTCCAACAATTGTTGCAAGTCCTATGCCATGACGGCTACACCTCGAGAAACACAAGAAAGAGACGCTTGTTACAAGTCCTCTGCCATGACGGCTACACAATGAGAACGACAAGAGAGAGACACACTTGTTACAGGTCCTCTGCCATGACGGCTACACAACGAGAACCACAAGAGAGAGACACACTTGTTACAGGTCCTCTGCCATGATGGCTACACAACGAGAAACTTAATACAAGTCCACTGCCATGACGGCTACACAACAACACACACACAAGAAAGAGACACTTGTTACCAGTCCTCTGCCATGACGGCTACACAACGAGAACCACAAGAGAGAGACACATGCTAAAGGTCCTCTGCCATGACGGCTACAGCATGAGAACCACAAGAGAGAGACACACTTGTTACAGGTCCTCTGCCATGACGGCTACACAACGAGAAACTTGATACAAGTCCTCTGCCATGACGGCTACACAACAACACAAAAGAAAGAGACACTTGTTACCAGTCCTCTGCCATAACAGCTACATAACGAGAACCACAAGAGAGAGACACTTGTTACAGGTCCTCTGCCATAACGGCTACACAACGAGAACCACAAGAGAGAGACACTTGTTACAGGTCCTCTGCCATGACGGCTACACCCTGAGAACCACAAGAGAGAGACACACTTGTTACAGGTCCTCTGCCATGACGGCTACACAACGAGAACCACAGCGTGGTCAGAGCAGTGCGAGGAAGCTTTCCAAGCTTTGAAACACTACAGCTCCAGTGTTGACTTATGCGGATTTTACCCGGCCCTTTATCTTAGAGGTCGATGCCAGTCACATGGGACTGGGAGCAGTACTCTCACAGGAATTTGATGGTAAAGTTAGACCCGTCGCTTACACGAGCCGAAGCCTCAGGCCATCTGAGCGTAACTCCGCTACTGGCACTAGTGTTGGGCGATATGCTCCATTTTCATATCATCCTATCGTCAGCCTGTGAGATCGGTGATACACGATATTATTGTGAGGGGGCGGGGCTTACTTATTTGATTATTAACTTGATTATTTACTCATTAATTTGCTTGTTTTATTACTTCATTTTATACGAGAATATTTTTCTATTTTGCTAGCAAAGGTGGAGTGTTTATTACTAGGCTAGATCAGGTTATTTCCCGGTACAGTGAGGTCAAAAAAGATCCTAATCATTTTTGTATCTGACTCGAGTATTTCAACATGTCAGCGGAAAATTTACGGACACACATGATCCTCTCATGCCGTTACAGATGCAGTATTTTGACTGTAGGCCTACTTCTGCACGAGATGAAAACACGTTTTAATAATTTCTAAGGTCAAGAAAGAGTAAGAGTTTGCGATATGTCCTCCCACCAGTGCTCTCTCTGTCTCGATGCACTTCACATATGCGCACTTCAATAAGCCCAAAGAACGCGGGTTCTTGTGTTTTAAATGCCGGGGGAAATTTGGGAGTCGGGAGTCGATTGGTTTATACTTAAATTTATGACTTGACTCCGATAAAGGAAAACAGGTTAATGCGTTTACATGACCACATGCATTGTCAGTTTATTCAGAATAATCGGGTTAAGAACGTGCATGTAGCTAAACGCACTCACTCTCTGAAAGTGAAAGTAGAAACGGACTGAGCTTTCGGCATCTGTCTCTGCATTAACGCCGCATTCTCTCAGAGACGACGATGGCAGGGGCGGATCTACGGGGGGGCAAGGGGGGGGCAGGTGCCCCCCCACTCTAGAGCCTTGCCCCCCCAGCTGCCCCCCTAACTTTGATGATCCAAAATCTGTACTTGTAAAAACAACCCGCTATTATGTCCACAAGCTACTCAAAACAGTGAACTAAACAATACATTTACCAAAAGTGAACAATTTAATTTTTTATTTTAAATGTATCGTCAGCCCCTCCCCCTGCCTCTCACTGATTCAAACGTACGGAGCGCGACAGCGCGTTCGCTCGCTCAGTCTGGCTCACTCACACAGCGAGTTTGCTCTGCTGCGGTGTCCCTGCAACCCGACTGGACTGGAGAGACTGAGCTGCTGCCCCACTCAGAGCCTCTGAACAGGTGAAGTGAGTTTCCCCAGGCGTAGTTTAAACACACGTTTAACTTGAACTTGAAGTTACATTTGTAATGAATGTATTCTGTATGGTAAATAGGATACATCATCATCAAAACAGCGAGTCTATTACGTTAGCCATTGTCAGCGGTCAAATCGCTCCCTCGTGATTTATAAGAGCACTCTTCCCTTTGATTAGCCTAATTTTGATTTTAGTAAAGACAATAACAGCTTAATAAAGAATATAAATTGTTTGTATTCATAACGTTTACTGATGGTCGCCGTTACGTCCACACAACAGCACACAATACAGTTAGGAGATCGATCAGTTGATTAGCTAAGCAGTCCTATAGTATAAATCATATAAATCCAATTCCTTCTCAGATATCACAGCAATGAAACCAGGTTACAACTGGGTTGGGAAATAACACAATATACAAGTAATCTAAACATAACAGGTGTGCATCATAGACTGTAAAAAATAGGTGTGCATGTGATAAATCTTTCTGATTTTATATTTGTGATAGGCTAATGTTACTTATTAATAGCTAACATGGCCCAACAGTGTAATGTAATACAAGGATAAACAGAGGTTTTCACATATTGACTTTTGCAGGTAAGAGTAGTTGAAGAAAGGAGCTAGAGCCATGAAAAGGAAGGCAAAAAGCGGGGATATTGCCAGCTTTTTTGCAAAAAAAATTCAAGGTAGGCCTACACAGGAGGAAGAGCGTGAGGGAAGTGAAGAAGGCAGTAAACTGGAGAGACGTGGGTCAGAGCAGGAGAAGACAGAAGAAGGAGACGTGGAAATAAGTGAAGGAGACGAGGAAATAAGTGAAGGAGACGAGGAAAAAGAAGAATCAGTGAGGGATGAAGAGGAAGCTCCAGATTCAGAGAGAGGAACAGAGGCAGGGAGTGATCAGGAGAAGGAAGATGACAGAGAGGAAGAGGGTAGAACTGCAATTCCCCCTGGACCACATGGTATGTTTTTTTTCTTCTTCGATATAAATTGCCGTGCAGTAGGAGGATAACATATAATGCCACTTCCCTTACGAAAAAGAAGTATACTTAAAGTTAATTTTATTAAGTATACTTAAGTAATGTTCAAGTGTATTTTTAAGTTTACTCTATGTAGTAAGTATACTAATATAAATGTGTACTTGTAGTAAACTTGTAAGTGTACTATTTCAATACTGCTTGAGAGTAAATTGGCCCACTTTTAGTATATAAAAGTAGGCTATACATTTAAGTGTACTATAAAGTGTAACAGTATACACAACTACTAGGTTTCTCATTTGTTATGCTGCAACTTTACAACAAATAAACTTAAGTTAACTAGTAGTTGTTTTAAAGAATAAAAAAGTAACTATTTTTATACAAGTAGTACATTTTTTAGGTAATGAAAGTATACACTGAAGTGTACTCTAAGCAAACTACTAGTTTAGTAGTTTATACTGCAAGTATACTTGTACGTTTTATTTAAGTGACCATAACATTATACTTATAGTTTACTATTTATATATTATTTTTGCACGTGCAGTATAGGCTACTACTATGTTCAAATGTAGATATAATTTTTATATACTTGAAAAATACCTTTAACTGTACTTTAACTAATTTTTAAAAACATTTGAACACTTAAGAGAAATTCTAAGTATATTTTTGAGAAGTAGATAAAGTCTTTCTGAGAAGTATAAAAGTATACTTTCTTATTTTTAGTTTAAAAGAAGTATACTAATAGAACACTTGAATAAACTTCTTTTTCGTAAGGGTCATATGCATCGGCTATGTCCATGTACTGTTCAATTGCATTAGATAATTATATTTGGCACTCTCCTCTGTATATATCAAAATGCAAAGGTGATGCAGCAGTGCAGCCTGATTTAAAGACATTCCCAAAAACACAACATGGAGCAGCAAAAAGAAGCTTCCACAGGGAGTGGTACACTTCTCGGCCATGGCTTGAGTATTCCATGTCTAAAGATGCAGCATACTGCTTTGCATGTAGACATTTTGCACATTTAAAAAGCAGTGTATTCACATCTGAAAATGGCTATTCTAACTGGAAGAAGGCCACTTCCAAAGACAGTGGGTTTAGTGTACATGCCAGATCAGACACACATGTGAATGCGATGATTGCATGGAGTGAGTTCAAAAGAATGGCCAAGAAAGATACAACTGTCTTGGGAATGATGGGAAATGAAAATCAGAAACAAGTAATCGAAAATCAAAAGTACATTAAAACTTTGGCTGAAACCTTGCTGTTGACAGCCACTCAGAATATTTCCCAACGTGGCCATGATGAATCGGAAAGCTCAAAAAACAGGGGAAATTTCCTTGAGATTTTAGATCTTGTGAGTAAACATGATGCCTTAGTGAAAAAACGGCTGTCACAGGGTCCCAGAAATGCTAAATACACAAGCAAAAGCACTCAAAATGAGATTTTGGAGTGTTTAGCAGAAATGGTGAGAGAGGAAATTATAAAAGAGGTTAAAGAAAGTGAGCACTTTTCTATTTTAGCAGATGAGACTAAAAACATTCAAAAAAAGGAGCAGCTCTCTCTGGTCGTAAGATATTATTATAATGGTGTGGTTCAGGAGAGTTTCGTTGAGTACCAGAAAGCAGAGCACTTAGATGCAGCCAGTTTGACAGAGAAACTTATTTCATGTCTGGAAAAGTATGGACTGGAATACAAAGAGACTCTGGTGGGCCAAGGCTATGATGGGGCTGCAGTCATGAGTGGCAGGTGCTCTGGGGTCCAAACAAGGGTCAAGGAAGTTGCCAAATATGCATTTTATGTTCACTGCAGGGCACACTGTTTGAATCTTGTCATTGTGGACAGTGTAAAAAATGTCCCAGAAGCTGCATGTTTTTTCACTTTGCTGGAAAGACTGTACACATTCATGTCAGGCTCATATGTTCACATTAAGTGGATGGATGTTCAAAAAGAAATGTTCAGTGGTGAGGCACCACGAGAACTTCCAAGGCTAAGTGACACTAGATGGGCCTGTCGCTATGCTGCATGTAGAAACCTTATGGACAGGCTGCCTGCAGTAATAAGAGTGCTGGATGAAATTTCAGATGAGGCCAATCCACAGAGAGCTGTAGACGCAAGAGGACTACGTTCTCAAATTGATTTTAATTTCATAGGGCTCCTTGCAGTCTTCAGAAAAGTGCTAGGTGAAACCAAGTTTTTATCTGAGATGCTCCAGTCAACTAATGTGGACCTTACCAAAGCAGTTGACCTTACTGAAACCATCAGACAGACATTGGAAGATTATCGCAAAGAGGAGAGCTTTAATGACCTGTGGAGTCTAGCAATTGACACATGCAATGGTTGCAACATTTCTACCATTGTCAAATCAAAAAGAACCAAACACACTTCTAGGAGACTACATGATACTCTTGTAACATCTACACTTGGACAGCAAACACATGTTGACAGCAAAGATGCCTTTAGAATAGGTATATTCATTCCCATTATAGACTCAATGATCAGTGAAGTGGACAGGCGCTTTTCAAACTCTAGCAGCAAGATAATGAGGGGTATACAAGCTTTAAACCCATCAAACAATGACTTCTTAAAGGAAGAATTGGTTTTGTTAGTGGCTGAGGAATATGGCTCTGACTTGCAAGACTTGAAAACTGAGATACACCAGGCAAAAAGACTTCTTGAAAGAAACAGAGCAAATGGCAAAGTAAACCCGTCCAGTTTGACTGAGTTCGTGACGTTCTTGGTGCCTTTTAAAGAGGTTTTCTTTGAGCTTTTTCGCCTGTGCAAGATCGCTATTGTTTTGCCAGTGAGTACTGAGGGTGTGAGCGAAGCTTTTCAGCTTTAAAGCTTGTAAAAACTCACCTGCGCTCAACCATGGCAGATGACCGTCTGAGAAATCTGGCTGTTCTCAGTATCGAGAAACAGCGTGCAAAAGCACTAGATTTAGATTTGTTTGTGAAACGTTTTGCTGCAAAGCACAACAACCGTCGCCTTAAGCTTTACTAAAAAAGATAGGTGATCATGGGTCATTTGTGGACTATAATTATACGTTTTTAATTATAATTATAACTTTAGTATTGCCCACTGTTCTTTACTTGTAGTCCACTGCATCTTGTACTTTTCTTTTTATATTTTAATTTTTCTTGTTATACTTTTAATTTTTAAAAGATGCATTTTTGTTGTGTTTGAACACTGCACTGGGCTTATTCATGTTGTGTTAAAAACCTTTGTAGTGTGTACGGTCATGATTAAACTATAACTACTGTGTTTTTGTGTTTGTTTTGCTAAAGCAATTCACACATGATTCCCATGTACCGTCTTTGCCACCCTGCCAAGACCTCATGCCACCCCTTTGCCCCCCCATGTAAAATTTTCTAGATCCGCCACTGGACGATGGATAGGCTATAACGGTATAGCGACTTAATTTAATCTTAATTTACTGGCTTAATATTTCTCTTGTGGACCTATATGATGACATTGAAAACATTAGAAGAATATTTCTTGTTAAACAAGTGTTTGAAGCTGCTTTTGATTTTCACAGATGGCAGAGTTGTGCTGTGTTCGTGAACTAAAAACTGGCCTATATAACTTTAGTGATATTATTATTATTATTATTATTATTAATATTCAGTAATTGTATTGTTTTTAGTGTTATTAGTGTCATTAAACTTTTTGTTAATGTATGTGCTATGGAATCAAAATACTGACAAACAACGATGCAGTTTTCGTCTTGGATCTGTATAAGATATGCGTGCGTCTGTTAAAACAAGCACTCTTGACAATTTGAGAATGGATCACCCTGCAATTCAATTTTGATGTGTGATGTAGGCCTAGTTTTTTATTCTGTTTTAAAAACATTTTCTTAGAGGAGTCCTCGTACGCGCGTGTCGGTGTTGTCGCAGGTGTTAGGCTATGTTGTGATGTCGTTATGAATTTAGGCAAGGCAAATTAATTGTAGTTCCTAATATTAATTTAATAACAATACTAGCTTTATAATAATAATACTAGCCTACTAATAATAATTGAATACGTTCATGGTAAAACGAGCAAATTATCGTATTGATATCGTCAAAGGCATCTGCCATCGGCAAAATCTCAGACTATCGTCGATACACGATACTATCGTCTATCGGCACAACCCTAGGTGGCACTCGACCTCCCTGAGGTTCGGGTTGAATCGCCAGTTGCGGTTGCAATTGAGGCGGAGGAACCAATAGAAGGAGACCTGGTTTATGTGGTATCAGGAGTTCCCACAGTAGAGCAGGGGGTTACTTTGAGTAGGTCTCCTTTGAGGCTGGTAGATGTTCCCGTTTCCGGTACAGTTGATTCAGCAGAGGTTGAGGTCAGTGATGGTGGCACGAGTCCTTTACCAGTACCTGGACCTACTGAAGGAGGTCCAGATCACCAGCTTGAGGTAACCCTGCGTAGAACAAGACGAATTGGGGCAGGACTAATTTCTAATGTGAATCACTTGCCGCAAGCGGTAGGAAGGGAGGCAAGATCTAGTAGTCCTCTTGCATCAGCATCCAACTCCATCGGAGCCGTATTTAGACCTTGGTGTTAGATTTGTCATCAGATGGTACACTTGAAAGGTTGGATCCTCGTCGGGACGACGACGACAAAAGGGGGGGTAGATTGTAGAGATGCGCGGATGGGCTATTATTTCATCCGCAACCGCATCATAAAACTAATCATCCATCCGCCATCCATCCGCACCAAAATTTTTGACCAATTTTCAAAACCGCACCCGCCCGCCATCCGCTGATTGGGCGATACAAGGCGCTGCTGATGACAGCCGCGAGACTAGAAAGCTCTCAGAATATCAGCAGAGAACTCCGTCTCCGATCGGCGCACAGGGACAAAAATACATAAAATAGCCTAAATTAAACGCACTTCGGCAAACCTGACCTTATATGATCAATACTGTACAATGTACAATATTGTATAATGTAATATATCTGTACAATATTTTCATTGTAGCCTAATAGAAAACGCATTTTGGCACATAATTTCAACATGCTGCAATTGTATGGGGCGCGCGTTTGTAAAGCGGCTCACGCTAAAAATAACAGCAACATTTTGTCACATTCAGCTTCAAACAATGTTTAAAAAACTGGTATGAATTTTTGACGGTCACTTTTTAGCACATTTACAACAATATTTGTCAACTTAGAAATATTTTAAATAGTTAAATCTAAATATTAAATGTTACACGTAAATGTTAAATCTAAATGTTAAATCTAAATCTAAATGTTAAATCTAAATGTTAAATCTAAATCTAAATGTTAAATCTAATGTTAAATCTAAATGTTAAATCTAAATGTTAAATCTAAATGTAAATGTTGAATCTAAATGTTAAATCTAAATGTAAATCAGATAACTCAGATAGTCAGATAACAATATTTAACAATGTATACATATATTTTTCATTTGATTGGTTCAACCACCCACCACCCGCCCGAATTTAATTAAAATATTTTTTTCGTCATGTCATCCGCCCGATCCGCGGTTTATCCGCGGAGTCCGCAGCTGTAACCGCCAACCGCGCATCTCTAGTAGATTGTAGCCGTTGTTAGTAATTGCCGTTGGCATAATGATAGGGCGGGTCTATTTCGCATGATTTAGTTGATAAAAGCAGCGCGGTAGCGTCTTTGGGATGTGCGTCCCATCGTCACGAGTGACGTTATCCATTTCCGGCGTGTCACGGAAGTGTTTGTCTGGTAAGGAGCTGCAGTCGTGGCTGTACTTCTATGTGTTGATATTGAGTAAAGTTTTATTTACTTATCTGGCTCCTTTCCCTATAGTGTGGACTGAGGACTCCGGTGACACAGTATAGCGACGTGCGTTGCAATAGGATGTTTTAGTGTCCTGAGCTGAATCACCGGTGTATCGCAAGTTCAAACCGGTAGGTTGTTTTTATTATTACTCGTGTTATTATGGGGTGGGTTAATTAATCTTTTCCTTATCTTTCCGTGATATGACAGAGTGCGAGACGTTGCAGTGGGCTTTCGGTTTTCTGCTCTCTTTCGCTAGTGCTGCTTTCTTTGTTGCTGTTCTCATTGTTGGGATTTGGGCGGATGAATCCTCGCATGACGACGCTTGAAGCGTGCTGAATCTCATTCAGCAGGGTGCTGCAGACCGTCAGATCGACTGCGCCTTGCCTGTGATCAGTGCTCGGGTGCTGTTGCGTGGCGTTTGCCGATATTACGTGTGAGTTCTGAAGCTGGACACTTTAACCCTCTGAGGTCGGCGCGATAGTCTCGCTTTTTTTCTTATCAGTGCAAAAGAGACTCAAATTACTCTGTTGATTTTGATCTTACGTGTTAGTGTTATACATCATTCGATCCTGTTAAGTTTATATTTTTTTAGTGTATACTCACAATATAAACAAAGTATTGTGCTTTTAGTCAAATAAAGAAAAATAAACATGATGCTAGTTTTGCCTTCTCTTTGTCAGTGAAGTCCATTCTTAAACGCGTCCGAAAATTAACTGTAATTCCGCGAATACTTGTTATACAGGCACGAGTGTTTTTCCATAATGAAACTTGAACTCTCTTATTTTAAATGAATTAATTCATATAAAAAAACAAATATTCTCAGTTTATGTCAGTGGTTCTCAACCTCTCCTGCAGGGACCCCCTGACAGGACATGTTTTTGTTTTAACCCTGAAAAGACACACCTGATTCAATTAATTAAAGGCTCAAAGGCTTAATGTGTAGCTGACTAATTGAATCAGGTGTGCCATTTCAGGGTTAAAACAAAAACATGTCCTGTCAGGGGGTCCCTGCAAGAGAGGTTGAGAAACACTGTATTATGTAATCTGTATGAAAAGAGAGAGATGTCAGTCTTTTTCTTTCCAGCTCATTATACCTCATTACGTGTTAATGTGCCACGCCCACGGAGAGCGCGCGGTATTCAAACGCAAATGATCTAAGGCAAGCCATTCAAACATGCCAACGCCCACCAGCTGGATTATAAAACACATCATGTTTAGGAAGTATCTTACTACCGCTGTGTACACAGCATATCCCTACGCTGTGAGGAATAACACTATCTAATAACCCTGGAAAATGTACCAGAAGTGCTGGCAGTTTCATGTTGAGGAGCAACGGATCCAGCTGATGTAGTAAGTCATTTATTCTTAAGTGCTTTGTTCTCATCGCGATATTGGATAGTGTCTGTAAACCGCAAAAAGACTGTTTAAATATGAATTGCGTGTCTGTGTGTAGGCTAAATGATGAATGAACGACACAGGCGCGTTGTTTACTTCAGTTATACAGCGCGTGTCTGTGCCGTTCATTCACTCGCACCTACATAAGTGAACGTTATTTTTACATGGACACATCCAAACTATATTGCTATAGCCTACTAAGATGAGTAAAAATAGACTGAAATATGTTGAAATAAAATGTCTGTATAAGCAACAAACTGCAAATTAACATGCTAATATAATATCATAAACACGATATGACTAAATATGAATGTTTAGACAAGATTTCGTGATTGGTTTTGGATAGATTATAAAGTTTTGACTGTAAAAAAAGACTACTGTCACATTAATAATAATAATAATAATAATACGTTTAATTTATATAGCGCCTTTCCCAAGCTCAAGGACGCTTCACAATGACAGTAAATAACAAACAGTTTACACATAAACGGACAATGGACATTTGCCCAGTCCAAGTAATGAGCGATTGCAGTTGCAAGTCGCATTACATTTGCAATACAAAAATAAAAACAGAGACAACAAACAAAATTATTGGAGCCCAAGTTAACATTGTGACTGTATTATGTCAAATTAACATTTTCATGACTGAAATACTGGTTAAACAAATGTGTTTTGAGTTTATACTTAAATTCATGCAACGTGGTTGTTGTCCTGAGAGCCAACGGAAGAGAGTTCCATAGCTTAGGGGCTATAACAGAGAAAGACCTGCCACCCATAGACGATAGACGAAATCTCCGCTCACATAGGAGATCACAGCCAGAAGATCGGAGAGTTCGACGGGGAATATACGGAGAAAGGAAGTCAGAGAGATAGGCTGAATAGGTAAGCTTTTGTTCGCCAAAAATAGGTAAGCTTTTGTTCGCCAATTTCTGCTCATATGTTAAATATACTATAGTATGGGATGTTTTGTCAAAAATAAAGTAGGTATATTGAATTATCAACTAAGATGTTATTATAGTGTTTGTTCCAATAGTCAAACCAATGAATCCGTACCTTTTTTAATACGTAAGTAGTTATTAACAGACTCCACCTGTCAAAACGATTGATTGACAGATGGGCGTGGCTATCCTTTGATATTGTCCCGCCCTTTCCGGTTCCTCCCCTTCCTGTACCGCCCCTTCCGGTTCCGCCCCTTCCTGTTACCTTTGACCTAGTTCCGCCCCTTCCTGTTACCATTGATCTAGTTTCCACCCCTTCCGGTTACACTTTCTGTCAAAATGATGGATGGTTACCTTTGACCTAGTTCCGCCCCTTGCGGTTAAACTTTCTGTCAAAATGATGGATGGTGACAGTTAGTTTGATCGTTTTAAGTTAGTTTGATCAAGAAAAAGGGGGGTATAGGATGTGTGACAGTTAGTTTGATCGTTTGAAGTTAGTTTGATCAAGAAAAAGGGGATATAGGATGTGTGACAGATAGTTTGAGATGTATTGGCTTTGATGGTGACAGTTAGTTGGTGTTTTGTCGCCTCATCCCCTACACATCCCTGAGCTTATCACGGGCAGCTGTGAAAGTGATAAGAAAAAATTGTGGAAGTTTATCTGTTCTGTAAAAGAATATAAAATAAAATCTTACTAAAACCTCACACAAAAAGTTTAAAATAAATGTAGAACTATTCACTGAACCAAGCATTTCAGTTTAAATAAAATGGAGCCACAAAAATATTCCAAACAGTTAAAAAAATGTATTAGCGAGTTGAAGAAAAACATACAGCTTATGTAAAACCTCACACAAAAAGTTTAAATAAAATGGACACACAAAAATATTCCAAACAGTTAAATGTTTTAGAGAGTTGAAGAAAAACATACAGCTTATGAATCAATTCAAATGTATGAATGATCTCACTCTGCCTCAAAAAACATAGGGAGCGCGCGTCTATGTGTGTGTGTGTGTGTGTGTGTGTGTGTGTGTGTGTGTGTGTGTGTGTGTGTCAAAGCAGGAATTCCCCTCCCTCCACATTGCTGAGGACGTTGGAAGTTTATCTCACACAGAAGTTGAAAAAGCATTATGTTCATTTAAATTAAATGGTTATAAAATTTACATTTAGTCATTCACAAATATTTGACACTGACTCAAGTTGAAAAACCATGCTGTTCAATTAAAAGTATATAAATTAAACAAAAATAAAATCATCTTACTGTTTCACCATGGCTGAAAAAAAAAGTGTTTCCCCTGAAGTCTTTTCTCTCTGTCACACCAGCGTGTGGCTGGCCTGGTATCTTTTTTTGTGACACGTTCCTGAGCCCATTGAGAAATATCTTACACAACAGTTGAAAAGCATTGTGTTCCTTTAAAAGTGTATAAATTAAAATATATCATATATAAAATAAATAGTTTACTAATTTAACTAAAGTTGAAAAGCATGTTGTTCATTTTAAATCTTACTAAATTACTGATGTTGAAAATCATGCCATTCATTAACAAATCTTACTAAATTACTGAAGTTGAAAAGCATTCTGTTCATTTAAAATAAATATTTTAAAAATTTACTGTACCAATTATGTTAGATTTAGATAAAAATAAAATCTCCATATTGACCATTTAAAGTTGAAAAGAACCCCAGAGTTTCCCTTTCAAGGGAACTCGAGCTGCGTTTGAGACGCGATGGGAACGCTCTGCGTGATTACGTCGTGAAGCACGTGTAAAATCAGTCCAATGGAAGCCCACTACGACATAGGTGACGTCATAGACCAGGAAACTATAAAGCAGCCCTGAAATCAGACCGCGACAGCTTCTGTACCTTCAGCAAGCGCTCTCTGTATATCTGTCCTTGTCTATTTATTGTTGTCTGTCAAGCCCAATATATCTATCATTATTATGGCGAGCAAGCAAGATTATAGACGGTGTGTTGTTCCCTGCCCTCGTTATATTACGGGTGGGGACACACATCAGCTTTGTGTTGCTTGTTTGGGAGTAGTGGAGCATGCCCAGTCAGTCCTCGAGGGGGCTGATTGTGAGCATTGTATGAGTCTATCTATGAAGACGTTCCGCTCTCGCCGATCGTTCTTTGAGGAGGACGGTTCGGTTCGCGCTCCCCGCGCGGGTCCCGCTGTTGCCTAGACACGGCGGCGACTCGCATTTTGGGGTTCGCAAACGGATCTGACAGCGTGGGTTGGGACGGGCCCCGCCCTATCTCAGCTTTCACCTGCAGATCCAGTGTGCTGCGATTTCCAGTTCAGAGGAATTGGTATCGTTAGTGTTTTGTTAAGAAAAAGTGAACAAAACAAATAAAAATATTAAGAAAAAGGCAGATCGTGGAATAAACCGGTTTCTATTTTATGTGTAACTTAATACCCAAACGTCTAACTAGAGTAATGTTATGGGTATTAAGTATCATGGTATGACAGTGCCTTGGATTATAGAGTCGCTTGCGAGCTTTCTCTCTCCCGAGTCGGCGTCATCATTTATAACCCCGACGTTACCCACCAGCCATCTTTAATAATAAATAAATTTTATTAGGCAGTACTGGTGGGTAAAGTATTTAAGGACATAGATGAATGTGAGGATGTCAGCATTGACTCTATTCGAGAATATATTCGAGAATATATATATATATATATGTTTATATGTATACGTTTTTCTGATATAAAAATAAAGAAAAAGAAAGAAAAAATGTCTGTTCTTCTGGACGCTCCGCTTTCAAGAAAACTAAACCTTTCAGCGGCGTTCCAGAGGTTTCTTCCTCACCAATCTATGTTCCTGAAACTGGCATAGAGTGCAAAGGAGAAGACCTGATGCCGAGGCTATCAGGCTTCTAAGGATGGTCCCCTCCGGGGTAGGGACGGTTTTGAGAAATCGTTTCTCCTCGGCGCCCTCTGGGGTGGGACTCTCTGAGGAGGGTCCCACCCCTCATCTATCCATCCTCATCACAGGAAGTTCCTGAGGTTCGCTTTAAAAACAGGGGCGAAGCATACCAGTATCGGGTTCTTCCATTTGGCCTAGGTTTATAACCCCGCACCTTTACAAAATGCGTGGATGCAGCTCTGGCTCCTTTGAGACTCCAGGGCATTCGCGTATTATATTATATCGACGATTGGTTGATCCTAGCTCAATTTCAGCATATGGCAGTTCGGCATCGAGATGTCGTTCTGTCTCATTTAAAGATGTTGGGGTTGCCACTCAACTCCAAGAAGAGTGTGATCCTCCCAGCTCAGAAGACCACTTTTCTAGGTGTAATATGGGTTTATCTAGGCCAGTCACTCACTGTGAAACAGTTTCAGACTGTGGGTCTCATGGCAGCTGTGTCCAACGTAATTACTTTTGGCCTTCTGTACATGAGACCCCTGCAGTGGTGGCTCAGGACCAAGGGGTTTTCTCCGAGGGGAAATCCGTTTTCGCATGATCAAGGTCACGCGGCTATGCCTACGTGCCTCGGTCATGTGGAAGAACCTTGGTTCCTCGCCCAGGCCCAGTGTTGGGGGTTTCTTGTTGACGCATAATGCTATCGACGGATGCTTCCCTCACAAGTCGGGAGTGATCATGAGTGGTGGCTCGGCGGAGGGTCTGGGCAACACACTGACGATCTCGTATATCAGAGCAGATATCCTGTTGAGGCAGGGGCTGAGGCCCGAGGAATGGAGACTTCACCCCGAGGTGGTGGAGCTCCTATGGGAGATCTTTGGTCAAGCTCAGGTCAATCTTTTCGCATCATACGATACAACCCATTGTCCGCTATGGTTTTCCCTCACATATCCAGCTCCTCTCAGACTGGACGCTATGGTGCAGGTGTGGCCGAGGCTGCACCTGTACACATTCCCCCTGATATCAATGCTCCCGGGAGTTCTGCTGGGGTGCGACTCTCTGAGGAGGGTCGCAGCGCTGCCAGTTCGGTTGTTCCCTGCCGGTTCGCCGCTTCAGGGCGCCGAGGTGTCAGCGTCCCCGTGCAATCCTCTGAGGAGGGTTGTAGAACAGTCAGTTCGGTTGTTCCCTGCCGGTTTCGCCGCTTCAGGGCACCGAAATGATTGTTCAATCAAATCCAGAGGCCAGTCTTGAGAGACTGGTTCCCTTATCGGAATTTCTGGCAGAGTGGAAACTTCTGCCAAATATTTCTCTATGGGTCCTGCACATAATAGAAAAGGGTTAAACGGAGTTGTGGAAACGGTGGGCTTGGCCTCTGAGGGGGCCCAGCTCATAGAATCCGGTCTCTCGACTGAGGTCGTTGAGACCGTCCTCCTTCCACGAGAAAACTATGTACATTGAAATGGAAACTGTTCTCTACATGGCGTGGAGAACGTTTTTTAAATCTTGTTAACTGCCCGGTTGGTACAGTTCTCGATTTCCTACAAGACCGTTTCTCTGCTGGATTATCTCCCTCCACCTTAAAGGTGTACGTAGCGACTATATCTGCTTATCACCCCTCTCGGGGCTTCTTCTCTTGGGAGAGATCCTCTTATTATTTGTTTTCTCCGTGGTACATTGAGGCTCAGGCCTGCACTGCAATCTAGAGCACCGGCTTGGGATTTGGCCATTGTACTTGAGGGTCTGGCCTTGGCTCCCTCCGAGCCCATCGAGGAGGTTTCAGAAAAATTCCTCACTCTAAAGACTATATTTCTCCTTGCTATTTCGTCTTTCAAGAGAATTGGTGATTTACATGCTCTGTCGGTTGCTCCTTCATGTCTGGAATTTGCACCGGGTATGGTGAAAGCATTCCTCTACCCTAGACCGGGTTATATTCCTAAGGTCCCACTAAATGTTGGGGGCCCAATAGTGCGGCAGGCCTTTTATCCTCCACCCTTTAATACCCCAGATCAGGAACAGCTTAACCTGTTATGTCCAGTCCGGGCTTTAGATGTCTACGTTCACAGAGCTGCTCTGTGGCGTAAATCTGAGCAATTATTTGTTTGTTTTGGGTCACTCAAGAGAGGATGCCCTGCATCTAAACAGGTGATGAGTAAATGGATAGACGAGGCTATTTCATTGGCTTATGAAGCGGCCGGACAGCCTTCACCTATGGCTGTGCGGGCCCATTCTACTCGGAGTATGGCGGCCTCTATGGCCTTAATTTCGGGAGTTTCCCTTCTTGACGTGTGTAATGCGGCAGGATGGTCCTCTCCGCATACATTTGTCAGGTTTTATGACCTTGACCTCTCCACTCCTGGGGCGAGGTTGCTTGCTTCTTAGTGTGCGCAGGACTTCACACAGAACGGGCATTTGTCACTATGGCGTAGTGGGTATGGGGTTCCCATCGCGTCTCAAACGCAGCTCGAGTTCCTTTGAAAGGGAACGTCTCAGGTTACGTATGTAACCCTGGTTCCCTGATAGGGAACGAGATGCTGCGTTTGCCTGCCATACTTCCTGCATGCCCTGATCGACTTGCTTCAGGTTTTTCAGAAGCTGTCGCGGTCTGATTTCAGGGCTGCTTTATAGTTTCCTGGTCTATGACGTCACCTATGTCGTAGTGGGCTTCCATTGGACTGATTTTACACGTGCTTCACGACGTAATCACGCAGAGCGTTCCCATCGCGTCTCAAACGCAGCGTCTCGTTCCCTATCAGGGAACCAGGGTTACATACGTAACCTGAGAAGATTTCTCTCTTTCTCTCTCTCTCTCACACCAGCGTTTGACAGTGAGAGTGTTCAGTGATCAGAATGAGACTTTGAATGTTTTGCTGAAATTATTTCATAGTGTATAAGCATTAAAAGTTTGAAATAGATCTTTTTAAAAATATGATTTTAATTAAATTCAATGAATTCATAAAAAACAAATATGCTATATCGATGGTCTCTGGGGAAATCTTGACTATATTTTTTTATTTATCAGGGTGCATGTAAAGAACTTTGAAATTTGCGGCTCTCACAAGTTATCTCACACATTGTGTGAAATGTTTAATAATTCCTCAAGTAGTATTTGTGAGAAAATCCCCACATAGGCCTATCTGTAGCGAGAGAGCAACAATGAAGACTTTTAGAATCTGTGATGCCTCAGGCCGAGCCCCATTGATAGCCTGCTTATAAGCTCCTTCCGATCACCAGCACATCTTCAGAGAAATACGTTACTTTACAATAATGTTAGCTTCAGGATATAGGGTGACAGAGCAGATGAGCCTCTGTGCATCATGTAATGTTAGTCTGCTAACGCCTTTCCAGAGCCAAAGTTTTGTTCATACTAAATTTATTTCAAAGCATAATCGTAAAAGTTTAAATATGATCTTTTAAAAATGAAAATATTGTTTAAATTAAATCTTTACAGTTTTAATACATTCATATCTTTTAGAAGATTACTGTAATGATTTTTGTTTAACAGTGACCTAAAGTATAATTGTTATTAATATAGCCATTTTGTACTGTAACAGCATATTCTACCCCGTACACCTAAACACGACCATCACAGAAAACTGTATTTTTACATTGTTTTTTACATACTGTTTTGCACTCTCACACACTAAGTTGGTTCCATAAAATCAAATAAAGTATATAACTCAATGTATAATGACAAAATGTATTCAAACAATTTAACCTTAGTTTTAGCTAAATTAATATATATAAAAATTATATATATAAATATAAAATATAAAAACTCCTTACATTTTCATAGAACTGAAGAAGTAGTAGAAACTAACCATAAAAAAACAAATAGTTTAAGATGTCATAAACAAAAATCCTTCATCCCAGATCCTTCAGGGATAAACTACAGGGTGAGATGAAGCTTCACACCCTCACAGAGACGATAGGAGCGACAGGCCAGATGAGCCTCTGGGGTCACAATGCCCCAGCATATGCAAAGTTAGTCTGCTTTCAACTGTTTTATTCATATTAAACTCATTTAAAACCATAATCTTAAAATTTTAAATGAGATCTTTTCAAATTAAAAGACCGTTTAAATCAAATCTGTAAAGTTTTATTAAAATCGTATCTTCTATTTATCTTCTACTTCTGTATGATATAAATGATTTTCATCAATTTAACCTAAGGTATTATTTTTACTAAACATCGTTTGTTCAAAAAAATTGTATAAATCAAGAACTGTGCTTTTGTCACGGTTCACCGTCACCTCATGCACTACAGTCCCCAGAATCCTCTTTGGCACACCTGCAATCACTCTCCCCTGAATAATCACCTGCACCTGTTCGCAATCAGCAAGCCTCAGCATAAAAACACTCACCACAGCCTCACTCACCGTCAAGCCTCCAACAGGAACAGACCATTTCCCGTTGTCCTGCTAAGCCTCTAAAGAAGTCCAGTTCCAGCCAAGTAAAGTATACACACCTGTAAATTACTAACCTCTGCATTCCTGTTCCACTGCCTCCAGACATCCTGTTCGAGTCCTTGCTTCCTGAAACCCCGTCTGGATTCCTGTCCCCTTAAATCCTGGATCTTCCTGAGTCCTGGTGTTCACGCTGAGTTATCTCTCCCACGACGACATCTGAAATAGAAAAGACACGGATGAAAGATCTGCAATCGCTTGACATAAAGTAACCTGAAGAGGATCTGCTCACCTGTACTCTGCCCCGCACGTAGTGATCCACCTCGTATCTGCACCTGCACTCTGAGAATACTCACCCTTGCACTTGTGTCACATTTAATAAAGCTGTGTTTGGATTCACTTATCTCTGTCTCCTTGCCTGTATCCTGACAGCTTTGGCGTCTTAGATCTTATTTCAAACAGTATTTTTGTCCATGCCACATGAAACATGTTGTCACAATGTTTTTGTTGTTTTAAAAGAAATCCCAGGACCCTACATTGCTCTTATTTAGATTAAGTTGTATAATTTAGAAAATCACCACACATGTTCAGAGACGCGATGTGCCTCTGTGGTCCATGACGCTGCATAAGTAAAGTTTGTCTTGAGCGACTATTTAATTTTACTCGTCTTAATTCAAAGCATGATCGTACTTTTTCTACGGTAGCTATGATCTATTGTACGTATAAGATCATTTTTACTTTTCTTGTATCTCCCCAAACTATCCTTATTCATTGTGGAAACACACAGGGTGAACCCCTTTACTGAGAGTATACTATCGGTTATCAACTCAATATATGTAGAATTTTAAAATGTTAGCCTTTGTTGATGCGACAGGCCACATGAACAGACTTTGGACAGAGCTGATGGTACTATAGCGGGAAGCATGCCCTTTGACCTCCTCGATTTTCTAGGCTTTTTGTCAAATACCCTACAACTTAGTCCTTAATGGTACGCTGTGTAGGAATTTCTCCCATCTAGCGGTGATATTGTATTTTGCATTCAAACGCATAGTGCTCTCTAGCGTCTCGCTTTTTCAAATGCGTGTTGCAACTACGGTAGCCGTTATGTGCCAAGAAGCTATGACAACACGTCTTCCAATAGCACTTCATCGAGTTTAACTATACATGTTCTACTATTATGCTGCCTATATAATGAATTACACAACCACGGAATGAAAAAGCTTGTAATTTAGACCGTAACATCGACTTACCTGTCGAGAAGAAAGCAGACAACTTCTCCTTCATTAGCTCTATCCACCTGGGAAAAGCTATCCCAATATTTACCCTCGTTTTGAATTCGCCGGACACGTCCCCCCTTTAAATGAATTTGTATGCTTTATCACGGCTACGAGGATTGCATTATGAAGTACTGTGCAGTGCAACCTTTCAAGCGCCTCTCACTGACCGCTTCAGATGGTTTCAGTCAGCCGGCTCTGAACGAAAAGGTTGGCTAGTTGAGCTAGGCTAGTGCTTTTTGTTCCTCTCTGCTATTATAGTTTTTCAAGATGGCGGAACGACATGGAGGCCTCCATGGACTTACCCGTACCATGTAAATAAAGATAAGAAATTCTTTGCTTACGAGGATAAGTCAGTTCGTTGGCAAAGGTAATTTTACACCAATGAGAAAATATTTATGAATAAAGACATTGATTTTAGCTAATAAAATACTTTATAAAAAACTACCATAAGTTTCATTTCAGATGTGTAAATTACAAAACTCAATTTTTTAACCGAGTGAATCTACGCATGAGAGATCTTCAGAAGTCATAACTTCAAACCAAAAGATTAAAAAGCAAAGATTAAGCTAAATGACACTAGGTTCCAGCGTACCCCCCCCCCCCCCAAAATCAAATACTGTTTTACACTTTTCAAAGTATAATCTAGGTTTAAATTTAGAATAAAAAAGTTAAAATCATGCAAATCTACATACGTGTTGTGTTCTGACACAAGGCCATTAGCTGATTCTTTTTTGTTTTATAAATTTACTTTACTTAATTCTACAAATATCAGCCTGATAAATATATACTTAATACACGATGAAACAAGATAATCATGCTACCAATTATGTCTGACACAATGTTTTTTAAGAAAAATAGTGTTTTAAAATGCAACTAAACCAGATGATTTTTCTTTTGACAAACCTACAGAAATGCATGTCGATTACTAAGTTTCAGGCATAGTGCAAACATGCAATGTTCTAGAAAGTGTAATCTTTGCGAGGTCTCACCCACAAACGCAAAACTTTGTGTTGGGTGATACGGGCATAGCTTTACTAAAGGAAAATATTATGGAAGTAATTTTCAAACCGTAATTATATTTATATTTTATTCATATTATGGTTTCATGTTGATTTAAAGTATTTGTTATTAATTAATACCTTTATTTTTTTACATCCGGCACAAATTAAAGAGATGTATGAACTAATGATGTTCTCTGACCCCAAATAATCAGATAATGGAATGTTCACAAGCTACAATTAAGATAAGATAAGATAAGACTTGTAAAGACTATGGCCTACCTTTAAAACATAATCTTTATACAGGAATCACTCGTGTCCAAAACATCCATGTAAGATTCAAAAGACCAAGTCACAAAGAAAAGAGGGGTGAAAAGCATCGTTTATAATAAATACAAAAAAGTTTGCAAATTATGGTTCCCTTTCGTTGTCACTCCGAGTTACGTTGGATGACGACAAATGGGGTTTCGCTTAGAAAGCCTATCAACTTCGAGTATTACAAAACGAGCCAATGGCAAAGAAATGCCATGGGTCTGCGGAATTTGCATGACGTAACTCCGCCCCACCTCGTGGGTATAAAAGGAGGAAGTCCGCAACAGCAGTTTATGTTTTCGCTTCGGAGCCAAGTATATTCTTCTCTCCACAAGCCATCTCTGAATTGTCAGCTTTACAAACGAGTACCTCGAGTGTTGGTGTGACGGCGATCTAGGGCGAGCGTGTGCTTCCTGCTGATCTGTTGCAGTGGTCTGCCAGTCGGTGCGTGTCTCCCCGGGTGCTTCAACACTTGAGTTTTCTCTCACTAAAAGAGCTCGCACGCAGCACGTCTTTTTAAAGACGGCTCGCCCGTGCATTTCAAAAAAAAAAAAAAAATGAATGGTGCGGCAGCTTGGTATCGGACTCTGATGGGCACGAGCGTTGTCTAGTATGTTTGGGCTTGATCATGCTAGAGCAGCGCTCGTGGATGACTCATGTTTTCTCCGTGGAAACATGACCATCGCGTCATTAAGGTCGAGACTCGGTGAACTCACATGAGTGAGAGTCCCCTCATCCACCCCCCATTCTTCGGCTGGTGGCCAGGGTGACCTGAGGGTTATGGTCTGGAACAAGGCGCCGACTATGTGTCCGCGACCCCAGCCCCCCTCTTCAATGACGGTGCCCGCTAGTGAACAGGTGATTCCCATGGGTCTACCCAAAAAAAAAAAAAAAAAAAAAAAATGGTGGCCCGTGTGTTTCATTTGAAGCTACAGAGGATGATATTATGTTTGTAGCAGCTTCACTAGGTGGGTTTGATTTTCCTGGAAGTGACGACTCGTCGAGTCTGATCCGGAGATGACGGCCATGCTTTCCCGGGACGATTGGTTTTTGGGTGAGGCCGCCGACCCTCGTCCACGGCAAACCCCAATACCGTTCTTCCCGGACGTGCATGATGAGATCAGGGACCATTCGCTGATCTCATCCGCCTTTCCTCCCCTCGATGGGGCCGCTGCCCGTGGGTACACTGGGGTTCCCCTGGCTGAACGCTCTGTTGCGATGCTATGTGTCCTCAGAGTGCTTCTTCTCGGCGCAATCCTAAGCACCCGTCCGTGGCCTGTAGTTTTTCGTCTACGCTTGTGGCGAGATCCTATAGCGCCACGGGACTGGCAGCCGCCTCACTGCAAGCCATGGTCATTCTGCTGGTCTACCTGACCCAGATGCTCATGGACCTGCACGAGGGCGGGACTGACCCAGGGCTCTTCACTGAGCGACGAAAGTGGCCGTACGCTCCCTGGGTCAGGTGATGCTCACCATTCGGTGGCCGTACCTGTTTGATGTTCTGGATGTCGTGCGGACCCATCTGTCCGACATTCCCATATCCCAGGTCGGCCTCTTCGGCGGTGCGGTTGAGGGCTGGCCCAACAGCTCTTAGCCGCCCATGAGCAGACTGACGTTGATTCTGTCCCGACGGCCCCGCCGTCCGCTCAGATCCCTCGGTCTGCCCACCGCCAAGGGCGCCCTCCCGCGGCTCCCACCCTGCCCGTTCACCCGGGCCGGCTCTGGGGGCCGCGGGCGGACGCCACAGCCCTCTCTAGCCCCGCCCCCTGCTACACACCGGGTTAAGCGGCGCTCCTGAGGGCTCCTCGGGGATGGAGCAGGCCGAGGTCGACTCTGTCCCGACGGCCCCGCCGTCCGCTCAGGTCCCTCGGTCCGCCCACCGCCGAGGGCGCCCCCCCGCGGCTCCCACCCTGCCCGTTCACCCGGGCTGGCTCTGGAGGCCGCGGCCGGACGCCACAGCCCTCTCCAGCCCCGCCCCCCGCTACACGCAGGGTTAGGTGGCGCTCTTGAGAGGGGCTCCCCAGAGTTGGGACTCAGTTCTTTCCAGGACTTGGTAGCAGGACCACTCCTTTCCCCGTGGAGGGCCGGGGAAGAATCCTTATTCGCAAAGAATTGACTCTCCCGTCTCTGAGCACACAGAGTTCTCGGACGGCAGAGAGCGCCGCCCTCTAGCCGTGCTCTCCTCGTCCCCCTCTGTCCCAGAGGTGGTTGACACGGCGTGCCGTCCACGGTCCGCTTCGCCCCTGTCCCCCTCTGTCGCCAGACCCCTGGCAGAGCAGGCCCCCGCGGGACGACCAGCCTGGTCCTCCCCTGGCCCCCTCTGCCAGGGCGCGGTTGCTAACTGTGCCCCCACTCCGGGCCGCTGTGCCGTCCACGTCTGGGCCAGTTACTCCGCTTCGCTTCCCCTCCGGGGGGACGCCTGTCGCCCGCATGATCCCGCTGGTTCAGTTCCTGGGAGCCTGGTTAGAGCTTCCCCGTCTGTCCCGCTGGATCGCGCGCACCATCAGGCTCGGCTATGCGATTCAGTTCGCACGGTCTCCTCCCCGCTTCAGGGGAGTCCGCTCCACTTTGGTCGGTGACAATGCCCCCATCATGAGAGCAGAGATTGCCACCCTGCTGGCGAAGGGTGCAATCGAGACTGTCCCTCCAGCCGAGATGAGGTCCGGCTTCTACAGCCCTTACTTCATTGTCCCCAAGAAAACCGGTGGGTTACGGCCAATCCTGGACTTGCGCGTGCTGAACCGCTGCCTTCACAGGCTGCCGTTCAAGATGCTCACCGCCAAACGTGTTTTCGAATGCGTGCGGCCCCGGGATTGGTTTGCAGCGATCGACCTTGAAGGACGCCTACTTCCATGTCTCCATTCTTCCTCGCCACAGACCGTTCCTACGGTTTGCTTTCGAGGGGCAGGCATACCAGTACGCGGTCCTCCCTCTCGGGCTGGCCCTGTCTCCTCGCATCTTCACGAAGGTCGTCGAGGCTGCCCTTGTTCCCCTTCGGGAGCACGGGGTCCGCATCCTGAGTTATATCGACGACTGGCTGATCCTAGCTCACTCTCGAGATCAGGTTTGCGAACACAGGGACTTAGTGCTCCGGCACCTAGCTCGTCTGGGCCTTCGGGTCAACTGGGAGAAGAGAAAACTTTGCCCCGTGCAGAGGATCTCTTTTCTCGGTATGGACATCGACTCGGTCGCCACGTCCGCGCAGCTTACGAGCGAGCCCGCGCAGTCACTGCTGACTTGCCTGAGACATCTCAGGAGCAAGAACACGTACAACACGTACTAGTCCATTCAGGCAATACCGCGACTGTTGCGTACATCAACCATCAAGGTGGTCTACGCTTCCGCCGTATGTCACAACTCGCCCGCCACCTCCTCCTATGGAGTCAGAAGCATCTGAGGTCGCTTCGAGCCATTTTCATTCCCGGAGCGCTGAACTGTGCAGCCGACGAGCTCTCACGGCTTCAGCCCCTCCCTGGAGAATGGCGACTCCATCCCCAGTCGGTTCAGCTGTTTTGGGACCAGTTCGGGGATGCACAGATAGATCTGTTTGCCTCTCACGACTCGACCCACTGCGCCCTGTATTTTTCCCTGACCGAGGGCACGCTCGGCACGGATGCACTGGCGCACAGCTGGCCGCCGGGCCGCAAATATGCGTTTCCCCCAGTGAGCCTTCTTGCGCAGACCTTGCGCAAGGTCAGGGAGGACGAGGAGCAGGTCATTCTGGTCGCGCCGTATTGGCCCAACCGGACCTGGTTCCCCGAACTCGTACTCCTCGCGACAGCACCTCCCTGGCCCATTCCTCTGAGGAAGGACCTGCTTTCTCAGGGACGGGGCACCCTGTGGCACCCTCGCCCCGATCTTTGGAGCCTCCACGTGTGGCTCCTGGACGGCTCGAGGTAGGTTTGAGTACCCTTCCACCTGCGGTGGCGGCTACCATCACTTCCGCTAGAGCGTCGTCCACTAGACACGTCTATGCGTTGAAGTGGAACCTCTTCGTCGACTGGTGCTCTTCTCACCGAGAAGACCCCCGGAGATGCTCGATCAGCATTGTGCTTTCCTTCCTTCAGCAAGGGTTGGAGCGAAGGCTGTCTCCCTCCACTCTTAAGGTCTATGTTGCCGCCATTGCCGCACATCATGACCCTGTCGAAGGTAAGTCGGTAGGGAAGCACGAACTGGTCATCAGGTTCCTGAGAGGAGCGAGGAGACTATATCCTCCTCGCCCTCCTCTCGTTCCCTCTTGGGACCTCTCAGTGGTTCTAACTGCCCTGAAGAGTGCTCCCTTTGAGCCTCTGCAATCAGTTGAGCTTAAGTTCCTGTCTATGAAGACAGCGCTCCTGGTTGCACTGGCCTCCATCAAGAGGGTAGGGGACCTGCACGCATTCTCCCTCGACGAAGCGTGCCTGGAATTCGGACCGGCTTTCTCTCACGTGATCCTGAGACCCCGGCCCGGATATGTGCCTAAGGTTCCTACCACTCCCTTTCGGGACCAGGTGGTGAACCTGCAAGCGCTGCCCCCGGCGGAGGCAGACCCAGCCTTGGCACTGCTCTGTCCAGTACGCGCTCTTCGCGCCTATGTAGACAGGACGCAGTGTTTCAGGACCTCAGACCAGCTCTTTGTCTGTTATGGTGGGAAGCTGAAGGGAAAGGCTCTCTCCAAGCAAAGGTTGTCTCACTGGATAGTGGACGCCATTGCCTTGGCATACCAGCTGCAAGGTCGACCGTGCCCCCTTGGTGTGACGGCCCACTCCACCCGGAGTGTGGCATCCTCTTGGGCTCTAGCGCATGGCGCCTCGCTAACAGACATCTGCAGAGCTGCAGGCTGGGCGACACCTAACACATTCGCCAGATTCTATAATCTCCAAGTGGAGCCAGTTTCCTCTCATGTACTCGCTTCAACTAGCTAGTACCGGACCTGCTCAGGTGTCTTCGCTTGCTCGCCATTCCACTCCACGGACTGGATACGTGCGATATTCTCCTCAGGTGAGCTTCCCCGAAAGCCCTGAGTTCCTCCAGCACTCCTGACGTCGGCGCCAGTGTCTCTTGCCTGCGCGTCGGCTAGGTGCCTCCCGTGTGCATGGTCCCTCCCCTGAGCGACCCCCACATGTGTATTTCCACTGTAAGCCTCTCTGAGCATGTGTCTTTCCCTCGGCACGCCACCTTGCCACCCCTGGGGTTGAAACATTCCACCTGCGGCTGGACACCCCAGTGTTCTCCATATGTTTCTTTCGGGCCATATGTGTACTCTCTAAGTCCCCCCCCCCCCCTCTGGGTTGGCAATAATTGCATATTTCCTCTAAAATCGTGGGATATGCTCCCCAGTGTACCTTGGTATTCCTGTGTTAAATAGGAGTCCTTCGTCCGTGCTAGTCTCACGACAGGGATCTCAGATTTACGCAGGGCACTGGAAGACAGCTGAGAAGGTGGCGTGATTAGACTGGTAACCCCATTCGTCGTCATCCGACGTAACTCGGAGTGACAACGAAAGGGAACGTCTACGGTTACGTATGTAACCCTCGTTCCCTGAGTAGGGAACGGAGACGTTACATCTTCTTGCTACTTTCCGCTGTACCGCGGGGATCGCCTGAGCTCAGTCTTGGCTCCTCAGCGAAGAAACATAAACTGCTGTTGCGGACTTCCTCCTTTTATACCCACGAGGTGGGGCGGAGTTACGTCATGCAAATTCCGCAGACCCATGGCATTTCTTTGCCATTGGCTCGTTTTGTAATACTCGAAGTTGATAGGCTTTCTAAGCGAAACCCCATTTGTCGTCATCCGACGTAACGTCTCCGTTCCCTACTCAGGGAACGAGGGTTACATATGTAACCGTAGACGTTTTATTACTACTCAGATAGCAGACGACACTGTTTCACATTTTGAATGTTAGACTGTACTGTATGTGTTTTAGGTAAAGACTTTTCTTTGAGAGCCGTCAACAGTGTTTATAGGAATAAATGACCATTAATAATTTAAGCGATAGTATTTCTGTTTGATAACTAAATTGATACTTTGTTGAGTGCAACTTTCCCTCTATCTACGATGTGAAATCACACAAAGTATTAATGCAAAAAGTAAGGGGGTGCTGTTTCACACTTAAACTATTACAAGTCAAGTCAAGTCATCCTCATTTATATAGCGCCTTTAACAACACAGATTGTTTCAAAGCAGCTGTACAGAGATAAACATATAATTTAAGGTAACAGAGATTAGTTTAGTTTAATAGTGGTTCTTGAATAATGTTTTTTCCAGCTAAAGTTAGTTTTGATTGATTCACTTCCGTCTAAATGATCATTTGTTATTAAATTAAGGGCCGCTAAGACGACACCGTTCTCTCTAAACAGACTTTAAACGTGAACCTGTGATAGACGCTGATGGCGTTCACATGCGCATTAAGAATTGATTCTATAGTTATGTACGTTTGAATATATGTGCGCAGGTTTGTAATTCCTTACAAACCATGCCTACACAAACTACTTGTCTATAAATTTTTATGCAGAATTTTATTTTATCTTATCACTTCGGGTAGGTACGCGATCCGAAAAATTCCACTAGGCTTTATCTGTAGAGTGGTATAGGGATCCTCCATAGGGAGAGGCTAGTTGGCACTTCAGCACTGCATTGTCATCAGGTCCAGGCGAAGGTCCTTCGTCAGATCTGGAAACGGCCTGGATCTGGCAGGCTGCGGCAAAACCTCGGGATAAACAAAGACACTAATATTAGCGTAGATGCCATTCTTCTTATGATGTAACGAGTACATCAGGATTTAAGGGAAGTGTTCCCAGTTCCGGCTGACGTAATCTAAGCAGCCTAGTATTGAATTATAAAAGTCTATAGAGTGTTATGTGAATGCTAGGTCAAAGAGATGTGTTTTTAGTCTAGCTGTGAACTGACAGACTGTCTGCTTCCCGGACAATGTTAGGAAGATTGTTCCAAAGTTTTGGTGCTAAACAGGAAAAGGATCTACCGCCAGCAGTCGATTTAGATATTCTAGGTATTATCAACTGGCCAGAATTTTGAGATTGCAATAGACGTGAAGGACTATAATGCGTTAAGAGCTCGCTCAAGTACGGCGGAGCTAAACCATTTAGTGCTTTGTAAGTAATCAGCAATATTTTACAAATTGATACGATGTTTAATAGGGAGCCAATGCAGTGTTGACAGAACCGGGCTAATATGGTCATACTTCCTGGTTCTGGTAAGAACTCTAGCGGCTGCGTTTTGAACTAGCTGTAGTTTGTTTATTAAGCGTGCAGGGCAACGACCTAGCAGAGCATTACAATAATCTACCCTTGATGTCATGAACGCATGAATTAATTGTTCCGCATTTGTCAATGAGAGCATATGGCGTAATTTAGATATATTTTTAAGATGGAAAAATGCGGTTTTACAGACACTAGACACGTGACTTTCAAATGAAAGATTGGTATCAAAGAGCACACCGAGGTTCCTAACCGACGACGAGGACTTAACAGAGCAGCCATCAAGTATTAGACGATATTCTAGGTTATTACGTGTGGAAGCTTTTTGTCCAATAATTAGAATCTCTGTTTTTTCAGAATTTAGTAGTAGGAAATTACTAGTCATCCAATTTTTCATTTCAACTATGCACTCGATAATTTTGTGAATTGGTGAGTTTCATTAGGTTTGGAAGAAATATAGAGCTGAGTATCATCAGCATAACAGTGAAAGCTAATTCCATGTTTCCTAATGATATCTCCTAAAGGTTGCATATACAGAGTAAAAAGCAGCGGTCCGAGAACTGAGCCTTGTGGTACGCCATACTGAACTTGTGATCGATAAGACATCTCTTCATTTACTGCTACAAACTGATAGCGGTCAGATAAATATGATTTAAACCATGCTAATGCAATTCCACTAATGCCAACATAGTTTTCTAGTCTATCTAAGAGAATGTTAAGGTCAATGGTGTCAAATGCAGCACTAAGATCAAGTAACACTAATAGAGAGATACAACCACGATCGGGTGATAAGAGCAAATCATTTGTGACTCTAATGAGAGCAGTCTCAGTGCTATGGTGCGGTCTAAATCCTGACTGGAAATCCTCGCAGATATAATTTCTTTCAAGAAAGGAACATAGCTGTGAGGATACTGCTTTTTCTAATATCTTTGATAGAAAAGGTAGATTTGAGATTGGCCTGTAACTGACTAATTCTGTAGGATCAAGTTGCGTTTTTTTAACAAGCGGTTTAATCATAGCCAGCTTAAAGGTTTTTGGTACGTATCCTAGAGACAAAGACGAATTATTGATGTTAAGAAGAGGATCTATGACTTCTGGAAGCATCTCTTTCAATAGTTTAGTCGGTATAGGGTCTAACATACATGTTGTCGGTTTAGATGATTTAACGAGTTTGCAAAATTCTTCCTCTCCTATAGCAACAAATTAATCAAATTTTTCCTCAGGGAGACTACACTGCACTGTCTGATGCGATACTGTAGTAGACGGTTGCATAGTTATAATTTTGTCCCTAATATTATCAATCTTATAAGTGAAGTAGTTCATGAAGTCATTACTGCTGTGTTTCTTGGAAACTTCTGGGCTTGAAGCTGTCTTTTTCGTTAGTGTAGCCACTTTTTCAAATAAATACCTAGGATTATGTTTATTTTCTTCTAATAGGGCTGAAAAATAAGCAGATCTAGCAGCTTTTAAAGCCTCTCTGTAAGCAATCGAGCTCTCCTTCCATGCAAACCGAAATACCTCTAGTTTTGTTTTCTTCCAGTTGCGCTCCATTTTTCTGGCTGCTCTCTTAAGGGCCCGGGTGTGCTCGTTGTACCACGGCGTTGGACTATTTTCTTTAATCTTCTTTAAGCGCAACGGAGCAACTGTGTCTAAAGTGCTGGAAAGGAGAGAGTTAAAAGTTTCTATTGCAATATCTAGTTCTGCTAAGCTATCTGGGATGCTGAGATGATGAAACTGATTAGGAAGATTATTGATAAAGCAATCTTTAGTGGCAGAAGTGATAGGTCTAACATATTTGTAACACGGAGTCGGCTTTGCAGCCTTGGCTAAATGTAATTTACATGAGACTAGATAATGATCTGAGATGTCGTCGCTCTGCTGCAGAATTTCAACAGCATCAACATCTATTCCATGTGATAATATTAGATCTAGAGTATGATTACGACAATGAGTAGGTCCTGACACGTGTTGTCTAACTCCAATAGAGTTAAGAATGTCTTTAAATGCCAATCCCAATGCATCTTTTTCATTATCTACATGTATATTAAAATCACCAACGATTAGAACTTTATCTGCAGTCAATACTAATTCTGATAGAAAGTCAGCAAATTCTTTGATAAAGTCTTTATGATGCCCTGGTGGCCTGTATACAGTTGCCAGCAGAATTCTCAAACTTGGTTTATCGTTTACATTATATATTTTTACATTAAGCACCAACACTTCAAAAGAAGTATATTTAAAACTAGATTTTTTAGTGGTTTTGAAAATATTACTATAAATTACAGCAACACCTCCCCCTTTGCCTTTCAGGCGAGGTTCATGTTTATAACAGTAATCATGGGGGGTGGACTCATTTAAAGTAATGTAATCGTTTGGTTTTAGCCAGGTTTCTGTCATACACAGCACATCTAGGTTATAATCTGAAATCATATCATTAACTATGAGCGCTTTTGAAGTAAGGGATCGAATATTCAGCAACCCAAGCTTTATCGTTTGCTCATCTGTATTATATCTATTTTTTATTTGTTGAATATCAATTACATTTTTAACCTTAGATCGGTTTGGACGTTTTTTGGATTTCCAAATTCGGGGAACAGACACAGTCTCTATATGATGATATCTAGGTGAAAGAGGCTCTATGTGATGGGATTTATCTGACCTTGGTGACGCGAGGCCGCTAGCAGACGGTCGGTTTAGCCAGTTTGTCTGCTTCCTGACCTGAGCCCCAGATTGTCATGTTTTGTCTCTAAGACTATGAGCCAATTTACTAGAGAGAAGAGCAGCACCATCCCAGGAGGGATGAATACCATCTCTTTTCAACAGGTCAGGTTTGCCCCAAAAACTTTTCCAATTGTCTATGAATTCTATATTATTTTGCGGACAGCACTTAGACAGCCAGCCATTGAGTGATGACAATCTGCTAACTATCTCATCACTCCTTCGAACAGGAAGGGGGCCAGAGCAGATTACAGTGCCTGACATCGTACTTGCGAGTTCAAACACCTCTTTAATATTAATTTTGGTGATCTCCGACTGGCGGAGTCGAACATCATTAGTGCCGACGTGAATAACAATCTTAGAGAATTTACGATTAGCATTAGCCAGCACTTTTAAATTTGCTTTGATGTCAGGCGCTCTGGCTCCCGGCAAACATGTGACTATGTTGGCTGGTGTCCCTATTTTCACGTTCCGTGTGATCGAATCACCAATTACCAGGGCAGAATCAACAAAATTCTCAGTGGGTGTTTCACTGAGCGGGGCAAATCGATTTGTTATGGCAATCGGAACGGAAGAGTGTTTTTTTGATCCGCGACTAGAGCGATCTAAATATTTCATCTCTTAAATATTCTCATCTAGTATTTATTCATTAAATTATTAATGTGCAAGAATCAAGACTTATAATATAATTTTATTATAAAATTGTGAAACTCCAAAGCTCCGACACGGTCGCAAAGAATGATGAGTTAAGTGGTACAATCTTTTATTTCAACAGTATTTTTCTTTACAAAATTATGATAGACGGGCATTACATATACATAAAGTAGACAATAATTCCATTTATTTGTGATCCAACCAGAACAAAAAGTCGCGGCACGCAATCATGTTTTGGTCTAGGGAATAGTTGACCAGACTTTCCACTATTTCATCAACATCTGTTTTTGCATTTTTTGACACCAGTGACACACAGAGATCTGTTACAAACGTACACACACAGAGTAGTTCGTCGACTTCGAATTCGTCCCTACTTTCAAGCATCACATCCAGAACTTTTCTGACGATTATGCTGATCGGTTCTTTTCTGTTAAAAAACATGGGCGTCGCATCAGTCCATGTCCCCACCAACCCTCTAATGTCATCCATTTCATTTTTGAGGTTTGTGACACGTTTGGTATCCTGCGCACAATCGTTTTCCATATCGCACGCAGCATAGATGATCCTGCGCATCAAGTCAACCATCTGGTCTCTAAAATGGTCTTTAAACATAGAGTCTACCGTATCTCTTAAACGACAGCCATTCCCCGTGGCACACTCACACGCCGGATAATACTTGTGTCCCGAACTCGATGGGCAGTCGTTCTCCGTCAGCTTTTGCGTCGCCATTTCAGAGGTTTCTAGATTTTCAAATAGGAAACTGTTTGATGGTGAAAGATTCTAATAGTTTCCGGAATCTCTTGAGCGAGTCCTTGCAGCACAATTGTCCAGGCCTTGTGCTTTAACGCTCGGAAGCTTGTGTTTTAGGGTCTGAAGCATGAGTCGAAGAAGCGTAGTTTGCGTCAGGCTCAGACAAACAGGAACTTCTGATCAATTCCTTCCACTTTTGATCAATGAGATGTTGTAGTACCCCTGCAGTCGCGTTTTTTACGATTTCGAATCTAACGTCGTTGAAGCATCCGTCCGTAGCGCCGAAACGGGGTTTAGCAGCGTTACCGGCACACACAGCGGTTAGGAAAAACGGCTTGTGTGCGATAACTGAGGCTGGGCTCTGTGTAGAGTTTATCAGCCCTGCGATTGTGGGCCCGCCCTCGCACCCCTGGTGTGTACGGTGGAGGTGGTCATCAGGACGCCATAAATAACCATGTCCTGCATGTCGTCCGAGAGAATTCAGCCGAAAATTATTTTACGATATTGTTCAGTTTATTTAAAAAATACTTTTCATTTAACACCGTTGTATTAGCTTTCTCATTCAAACACAATGCATTGCGTTAAACTGACTTAACTCAATATTGTCATGTTGAAAGAACATGTTTCAGTTAAGTAGACCAAAATAATTACTTAAGTAAATGGAGTTAAATCAACACAATACTTTCAAACATTTTACTTTATTCATTTGAGTCGAGATTACACAAATGAGTTGTTTTAAACATAAAGTGGCAGTAACAGTAAACAGATTAATGACATGGTCCTTTTTTATACCCTAATCAGGCAACGTATCTCAGGAGACGCAACTCATAAAATCCAAAATATATCAAATTTTTAAAAAATTATTTTGGATATGTTTTATTTAACCTCTTAACCTTCGCCAGTGCGTCGGCGCACTGAAGCGTTTTTTTTTATTTAGTTCAAATTTACTATCAGATTTAATGTTATACCTTGACTAACTATACATCATTAAAAAGATATAAGACTCAAGATTCAGTATTTGACCACTATTGTATTCTGAGAAACTTATAGTGACAGTTATGTCTTAATTTGTGTCAGGAGTTATGAAATGAAAAAATGAGTCGATACCTTTAATATTTTTTATGAGCGTCAGCTGGTCCATTCATAAAAAAACACTCCGTGCTGTCGTCATGACAGCGATTCACAAAACAACGTCCCTGAGGGCTTTAGCTCAAAAATGTGCAGACTTGGAGAAATATTGATATATTCTCATAGATTCACATCATATTTCTATAGACAGGAATAATATTTATTGAATTCATACCCAAATGCGTCGATGTAATCATTATGATCGCTTCTTACTGAGATGTGCTGTGTTTTCAATTCATACCAATAGCCTGAGGGCGCTATATGCACAATAATAGTCCATATATGGATCATGAAGAAGACCCATAGTCATGTGACATTCCAGGACGTCACCTCGATACAGAAAGTAGCTGACAGAGATCACTGTAACATGTAGATAAAGATGTTTTGAAGACAATAAACATGATTGCAATGATATTTGAGTTACCTGTGTTCTTTAAGCCATGCCAGGTATTTCATAATAATAGATTATATTTATAATGTAATGCTAATCGATATAGATTTCATCATCATGCAGAACACTATAAATAATAAATTTTCTGTCGGATTTTTTTTATCTGAAGCCAAATTAGATCACAGAAGATTATTTAAAACACTTGACTTGCATTATAAAGTAAGTTTGGAGCACAAACATGGTTTTAATCTCATACATGGTCGTGTATTGATGGTGTGCTAAGCTAACATGCTAGCTAGCCCAGGTGCACCTGCCACCAGCAGTTATTGTTTTATGATTTTTTTCTAAATAGGAATGCTTACTGAAATGTTTCAGTGCATTTGATACCAGTTTCAAATATTTAGTGAGAACTTTGATAAAAGAAATTAGGGTTTGAAACCCTATGAATAGCATGTGAATAGCCAGTCGTTAGTAGCTATAATGCAGACAAAAGAAATGCATATTTAGAGCCATAACCAGTCTGGAGGGGTGTAAATGTGTGCAGGGGAGACTGACACTGAATGGGGCTCGTTTGCACCACAAAACAATAGAGACAATAGACTGAATAGATGACTCAGAAGATGACTAAACATCAGTTTGCATTTTAGAGTCTAATCAAAATAAAGTAATTTGACATGATCTTGAAAAACATTTAACTAAATACAGAGTTTTAGACTTATCATTTTCAGATTTTAAATATAAAATGGTCACACATATGGCTTTAGCTACAGTGCATTTCTAGATTGCTCCAGGGCCAACTTCAATTTTATTTTCATGAAGATGTTCCATAAAAATAAATTTCTAATAACTTTACAAAACTTTGAAGCTATTTAAAAAAAAAATTCATTATGACAATAATTAATTCTACATTTACAATAAACTACCAGGTGTCAGCTTTCAAATGAGATCATACTTGTGCTTTTAGTGCAAAGGGTTCATGAACTGTATCTGTTTCAGTTTAGGTATGTCATTTCTGGGGATTTTTCAAAAGTAGGCTTGCAGCTTAACAGGTTAAGTCCAGATGATATAAAAATATGAATTGAAATTATTTTTTGCTTCTTTTAAAAGAGATCTTTTTAAGATAGCTACTAAAAATAAAATAAAAAATAAAATAAAATGTATCTTGATTCTTATAAATGAATAGATGAATGATCTTCCTGGATTGTTTTACTACATTTTAAAAATACTGGTCAGTTTATGAAAAATATTTTTCATTTAACACTAATATTAATTATTTAATCTGTGTTTTGGCTTAACTCAATATGTTCATGTTAATTAGACCAAAAACAATATTTGTTGCTTGTTCAATTTACTTATGTAAATGAAGTTAATCCACATACAACAAAACACGGTGATTTATCAGAAAATTACCATTGTTTGAAGAAAAACTTATATCAGCCGATGCTTAATAACTATTGAAGTTATTAAACACCCAGTGAATTCGGTAATGTTTTAATTTCACTCTAGACGATTTAATAAACGCTTCAGGGGAGAATTCTTTGGTAATTGTTAACTTAAAGTATGCACAAAAGAAATTCCATCCTATCTACTTTCTAAATGTGTGTTATGGATCTATGGCGAACAATTCATGCAATTGTTCAATTATTGACCAATCATTTTATAAAACCTAACCTGGAAATTGAATTAAGTTTTGTCTTTAGGAAGCAGTAAAAATTATGTCAACAAAGCTTGATGTGATGTTAAGTTATTTCTCATTTGATGGTAATAAAAAAAATACATTATATTTGATTATTATAATTGATTATTATAATCATAAGGTCGAGTAGAATAAAAAAACATTAAAATGTATTTAAAGATATATAAGCTTAAAAACTTTAAGAAATACAAACTTTGCCACTGTTTATTATGTGCCCAGTTTGGATTCTTCTCACTTGTACAATATACTTGGTTCTCAATACAAAAATTAAAACTCCATCACCAATCAATTATTAAAAAATACATAATGCCAAACAATACAACAGTTGTTACTGCAGTTTCTTCATGAGATATTCTTCATGCTTGAACAAAGCGTTGACCAGGTCCTTGGCAATGCTTTCACAATTCACACAGTCCAACAGTTCCCTCATCTTCATTACACAGTCCAGCAGTTCCCTCATCTTCATCCGGCGTGTTGGATTCGCTCGCACATTTGCAACTGATTCATTGTGCAAGTCAAGATCGTCAATGATTGGATCAATGTTCTTCATTTTTTCAACCAACTGACTGGTGTTTGCTTTCAGAAACCCTTGATGATCTGAGAATATAAAAATTGAAAAATTAAAACAGGAAAAGGAAAATTAAGGCAAAATGGGAAAGAATATAAAGATTGAATCTAACCTTGTATTGACCTGTTTCTCTTCTTTCCCAGTCGCACCTTTTGGACAGTATTTGGCTTTGATAAAATCTGTAGTAAAATAAATAAGTGCCGTAAAATAAAAGACTATAGTTATAATTCTGAATAATTCAGGAGCATGACACCAGATAAGATAAATTCATCATGGCTTATTCTACAAAACTTGATTCAATAGTACCAAAAATATTTCAAATTTGTACATGACACTTTTAGATCAGAATGTAACTTTCCTTAAAATTGGTCCCAAATAGTTAACTCCGACTGCTTAATTAAGATTAATTTTATACATTACATAGGCGAAAAACTGTTTTATTAGTTTCTCATGTATCACACTTATAATTTGCCGGTACATTTGATTCGGCAGAAGTCATGCTAATCTCGAAGGAGCTTGAACCAGTTATGATAGGCGAAAACACATGGCCACCATCAGATGCAGAGATTTTGCCTGTTTACATAAAATATCTGTCAGTTCATCTGTCAATTGTTCATTTATTTTATTATTGGAACCAGGAATTGAGTTAATTCGTGGCTTTGATAAAATCAGCAGTAAATAAAAGGCTATAGTAATGTAGTATAGTAAAATAATCCAGGAGCATGACAAATTTGTACATGACGCTGTTAGATCAGAATGTAAATTTCCAATTGGTCCCAAATAGTTAACTCGGACTGCTTAATTAAGATTAATTTAATACATTACATAGGCGAAACTGTTTTATTACACTTACAATTTGCCGGTACATTTGATTTGGCAGAAGTTGTTGATCTCAAAGGAGGAGCCAGTTAAACCAGTTATGATAGGCGAAAACACATGGCCACCATCATTCATTCATTCATTTTGGCTCCTGCAATGGGTGTGGGGGCGTCCCATCCCTGTGCGTTGAGCCGACCAGATGAACCAATTGTTTCCAGTGCTGACGGTCTTGTGCCAGCTGCTCAGCATCCTCCACAGCAACTCCATGTTGTTGGAGGTCGCCCGCAAGGACGTCAAGCCATCGGGTGCGGGGTCTGCCTCGTGGTCGTCTCCAGCCTGCGGCTCTTGGATCAAACTGGAGAATGGCTCTCGTCGGGTGGTCAGGAGGGAGACGAAGGACATGGCCAAGCCAGCGGGTGCGACGTTGCGCAGTCAGGCAAGATGCTCTGGGCTGGCACGTGCGGGCTCTAAGCACTTGATTGGAGACCCGCTGGGGCCACCTGATCTTCTCAATGGTCCTGAGGGCCCTGCTATCAAAGCCATCTAATCTTGTAGCCAGTGTCTTATTTAGGGGCCAAGTCTCCGACCCATAAAGCAGGATGGAAAGTACTGCTGAGTTGTAAATCCGGAGCTTCGTCTTGCGTGAGATGGTCTGGTGCCGCCAGAGTGGTTTCCAGAGAGACTGCAGAGCTGACGCAGCCAGGGCTCTTCTGCGGGTAACCTCTGGTTGTAGGTCACCGTTGTCTGTCACTAGGGATCCCAGATACACAAAGTTGTTGACAGGCTCTACAATATCATTGCCAAACCGCAGAGAAGTTGGGTGCAGTCCATCGCCGACATACATGAACTTGGTTTTATATTTTATCTCATGGCCACCATCAGATGAAGAGATTTTGCCTGTTTACATAAAATATCTGTCAGTTCATCTGTCAATTGTTCATTATACACCCAATAGAGTACCTGCCCCCTTTTTCACAGTCGCTGGTTACCGGAAGTGTTTTTACTTCCAGAAAACGCCTGTTGCACAAATCCAGACGAGACGAAAACCACGACGACACCGAACAGGAACTCGAACCAGGACAGGACTGCAGACGGGCACACGATAAACCACACGGAAGACACCAAACAAACGATCTGACAAAGAGGGGAGAGTGTGATGAGTTTATATATGTGAGTGAATTGGCAGCAGCTGGTGCAGGGAATGAGATCAGCTGGCGTGCTGATCAGAGTGGAACGAGCGGTAACGCCCTCTAACACACGCTCACACACACATAACAACAAATACACGAGACACGAAGAAAGCAGTGAATTTATGAATCGTGACACTTTGACTTAACTTTTATATATTTTGGTTATCACATGAATGTGCCATTCATATTTATAGCTTACATTTTAAACAATTTTATCATGCAAAGTACTAAAAGTTAAAATCAAAGACAAAGTAAAAGAAGAATTAAAAAGTAGCCTACCGAAATTTAAAAAGTAAGTAAGTGAAGAGGAATAAAATACAGATTAAATAATTAAATAGGCCTATGCACATATAACCATGTCTAACTAAAATAATCTAAATAAGATTTAAAACTGAATAATAACCAAAATATTTATTTTAAAGTCCTTTATGGAAATCCCGCAGCGGCCAACTACAGTAAACTGTGATTGGACGGGGGGAAATATATATATTTTTTTTTTTTCTGAAACATATATGATGCCAAAAACATTTAATATAGAACATATAACAATGTGTAAGAGCAACAAAGCATGCTAGAGGGTAAGCTAAGCAGCAATAGCACATTTAAAACACTAATGAATTATACCGTCTTTTCCTTATGTATAAACAATCTTTTTAAATAAAACACCGTAACATAAATGAATTATAGAGACAATACTCACTTTTAGACATGTCTTTTGCTGAGGTGGTAAGAGGAGAGAGGGTGCAAAAGTTTTTGGTCCAGAAATGATTTGTCTTGGCTATTTATACAGAAGAGGCTGGGCAAAATACTCTTGGAAAACGTCAGAGCTGTGTGTCCACAATGTTCTTTCAGTATGGAGTCCTCTCACAGCCGTAGCCATGAGGTCCACATTGACATTTTTTATCACCTCTTGTTTTTTTCTGGTTACACATGGCAATAAATTACTATAGCCGCTTAAGGACTAAGTTGTAGGGTCTTTAACAAAAAACCCTCCAAAATGGAGGAGGTCAAAGGACATGTTTCCTGCTATATAGTATCATCAGCTCTCCCAAAGGCTATTCATGTGGCCTGTCGCATCAACAAATGATAACATTTTAAAATTCTACATATATTTTGAGTAGATAACCGATAGTATACTCTCAGTAAAGGGGTTCACCCTGTGTGTTTCCACAATGAATAAGGATAGTTTGGGAGATACAAGAAAAGTAAAAATGATCTTATACGTACAATAGATCATAGCTACCGTAGAAAAAGTAAGATCATGCTTTGAATTAAGACGAGTAAAATTAAATATTCGTTCAAGACAAACTTTACTTATGCAGCGTCATGGACCACAGAGGCACATCGCGTCTCTGAACATGTGTGGTGATTTTCTAAATGATACAACTTAATCTAAATAAGAGCAATGTAGAGTCCTGGGATTTCTTTTAAAACAACAACAACATTGTGACAACATGTTTCATGTCGCATGGACAAAAATACTGTTTGAAATAAGATCTAAGACGCCAAAGCACAGTTCTTGATTTATACAATTTTTTTGAACAAACGATGTTTAGTAAAAATAATACCTTAGGCTAAATTTATGAAAATCATTTATATCATACAGAAGTAGAAGATAAATAGAAGATACGATTTTAATAAAACTTTACAGATTTGATTGAAACGGTCTTTTAATTTGAAAAGATCTCATTTAAAATTTTAAGATTATGCTTTTAAATGAGTTTAATATGAATAAAACAGTGGAAAGCAGACGAACGTTGCATATGCTGGGGCATTGTGACCCCAGAGGCTCATCTGGCCTGTCACTCCTCTCGTCTCTGTGAGGGTGTGAAGCTTCATCTCACCCTATAGTTTATCCCTGAAGGATCTGGGAGGGTTTTTGTTTATGACATCTTAAACTATTTGTTTTTTTATTGTTAGTTTCTACTACTTCTTCAGTTCTATGAAAATGTAAGGAGTTTTTATATTTTATATTTATATATATATAATTTTTATATATATTAATTTAGCTAAAACTAAGGTTAAATTGTTTGAATACATTTTGTCATTATACATTGAGTTATATACTTTATTTGATTTTATGGAACTAACTTGGTGTGTGAGAGTGCAAAACAGTATGTAAAAAACAATGTAAAAATGCATTTTTCTGTGATGGTCGTGTTTAGGTGTACGGGGTAGAATATGCTGTTACAGTACAAAAATCATTATGGCTATATTAATAACAAATATACTTTAGGTCACCGTTAAACAAAAATCATTACAGTAATCTTCTAAAAGATATGAATGTATTAAAACTGTAAAGATTTAATTTAAACAATCTTTTCATTTTTAAAAGATCATATTTAAACTTTTACGATTATGCTTTGAAATAAATTTAGTACGAACAAAACTTTGGCTCTGGAAAGGCGTTAGCAGACTAACATTACATGGTACACAGAGGCTCATCTGCTCTGTCACCCTATATCCTGAAGATAACATTATTGTAAAGTAACGTATTTCTCTGAAGATGTGCTGGTGATCGGAAGGAGCTTATAAGCAGGCTATCAATGGGGCTCGGCCTGAGGCATCACAGATTCTAAAAGTCTTCATTGTTGCTCTCTCACTACAGATAGGCCTATGTGGGGATTTTCTCACAGATACTACTTGAGGAATTATTAAACATTTCACACAATGTGTGAGATAACTTGTGAGAGCCGCAAATTTCAAAGTTCTTTACAAGCACCCTGATAAATAAAAAAATATAGTCAAGTTTTCCCCAGAGACCATCGATATAGCATATTTGTTTTTTATGAATTCATTGAATTTAATTAAAATCATATTTTTAAAAAGATCTATTTCAAACTTTTAATGCTTATACACTATGAAATAAATTTAGCAAAACATTCACAGTCTCATTCTGATCACTGAACACTCTGACTGTCAAACGCTGGTGTGAGAGAGAGAGAAAGAGAGAAATACTCTGGGGTTCTTTTCAACTTTAAATGGTCAATATGGACATCTATGTGATAGGAGCTACTTCAACCCTGGTGAAAATGTAAGATGATTTTATTTTTATCTAAATCTAACATAATTGATACAGTAAATTTGTAAAATATTTATTTTAAATGAACAGAATGCTTTTCAACTTCAGTAATTTAGTAAGATTTTTTAATGAACAGCATGATTTTCAACTTCAGTAATTTAGTAAGATTTTAAATGAACAACATGCTTTTCAACTTTAGTTAAATTAGTAAACTATTTATTTTATATATGATATATTTTAATTTATACACTTTTAAAGGAACAGAATGCTTTTCAACTGTTGTGTAAGATATTTCTCAATGGGCTCAGGAACGTGTCACAAAAACAGATACCAGGCCAGCCACACGCTGGTGTGACAGAGAGAAAAGACTTCAGGGGAAACACTTGTGGGTTTTTTTTTTTCAGCCATGGTGAAACAGTAAGATGATTTTATTTTTGTTTAATTTATATACTTTTAATTGAACAGCATGGTTTTTCAACTTGAGTCAGTGTAAAATATTTGTGAATGACTAAATGTAAATTTTATAACCATTTCATTTAAATGAACATAATGCTTTTTCAACTTCTGTGTGAGATAAACTTCCAACGTCCTCAGCAATGTGGAGGGAGGGGAATTTCTGCTTTGACACACACACACACACACATACATAGACGCGCGCTCCCTATGTTTTGAGTCAGTGTGAGATCATTCATACATTGCATTGTTTTTTTTCTTCAACTCTCTAAAACATTTAACTGTTTGGAATATTTTTGTGTGTCCATTTTATTTAAACTTTTTGTGTGAGGTTTTACATAAGCTGTATGTTTTTCTTCAACTCTCTAATACTTTTTTTAACTGTTTGGAATATTTTTGTGGTTGAAATGCTTGGTTCAGTGAATAGTTCTACATTTATTTTAAACTTGTTGTGTGAGGTTTTAGTAAGATTTTATTTTATATTTTTTTACAGAACAGATAAACTTCCACAATTTTTTCTTATCACTTTCACAGCTGCCCGTGATAAGCTCAGGGATATGTAGGGGATGCGGCGACAAAACACCAACTTCAAACGATCAAACTAACTGTCACACATCCTATATCCCCTTTTTCTTGATCAAACTAACTTCAAATGATCAAACTAACTGTCACCATCCATCATTTTGACAGAAAGTGTAACCGCAAGGGGCAGAACTAGGTTAAAGGTGACCATCCATCATTTTGACAGAAAGTGTAACCGGAAGGGGCAGAAACTAGGTCAAAGGTAACAGGAAGGGACAGAACTAGGTCAAAGGTAACAGGAAGGGGCGGAACCGGAAGGGGCGGGACAAGGGGTGGGACAGGAAGGGGAGGAACTGGAAGGGGCGGGACAAAATCAAAGGATAGCCACGCCCACCTGTCAATCAATCATTTTGACAGGTAGTGTCTGTTACTAACTACTTACGTATGATACAATTTATACTTTTTACAAAGAAAGAATACACTTGAAATATTGTTCAAATTGTAATTGTTGTTGTAATTGTAACCTATTTGTAATTGGTTACAATTTCTAATTGTAAAAAAAAAAATATATATATATATATATATATATATATATAATTTCTTTTGTCCGAGGTCGCATTCTTTGGTACCCAGTGACACAGTCACTTTTGGTAAAGTGACCCAGTGTGTGAAAGGCTCATTAATATGCAGCTCGCACATTATCCGGCCTTTGTCTTCTCAGGTGTGAACACGCCTCCACGCATATTGCCTTTCCAAACAAATGTGGTGTCTTATAAAATTTAAATCAATGTATTGTTTTGTGTAAATGATTAGGCAGGATGATTTACAGATCATTTTGAAGCAAAAAATCTAGGCAACAACACCCATTAGTCAAAAGTCTTGTGGACACATATTTAGTATGTGTTTTGTGGCCTTATTTCAGACACTTTAAGTTTTAGGTTTTTCAATAACCATGGATAAACAATATTCTCTCAAAAATACAAACATGTACATACATCTTGCTCACATATTATGGTAGCCCTGTTTGTGCTAAATAGAGTGTAATTACACCTTTGCAATTAATATGTTTATAAGCAACTGAAAAAAGCACAAATGTCAGGGCATGTCAAAACATCTCAAGGACCCCAAAAACACCTTAGACCTCAGAGGGTTAAACGTCTGCTGGAGAGGCCGCCTGGTGTGTCGCAGATTCGGCAACGTAACTCGCTCTCTCTTCCTCCACAAATCCACGAAACGGTTTGACCATTCACTAGCCAATGTCAAGATGGAAAGTTCTTTTCTGTTTTAATGTTTCCTTTTAATTGGTTTATTTCTTTATTTTGTTTCTTTATGATGTCTGTGAATGAGACCTGGTAAAATTTAAATGGTTGATGATTCATTCTTGTGAATCTATTTTCTTTATTATTTGTGCTAGCCGAGTTTCTGTGAATCTGTTTATTTAACATTCTGAGTTTTGTTGGCTCGGCTTTGAATGTGTATTTTCTTTTTTTTTGTATTTTCTTTTGTCAACACGTTTGTGTATTTATCTTTTTTTTATTATTATTTTCTCATGGGTTAGTTGAGTTTTTTTTTTATCTGGTTAATTGCTTACCCAGTAATTTAAATCAGTCATTAAGTAATTTCTCTTTGACCCAGTTTGTGAATTTATTCAGTTGTGAAATTATTATTTAATTTTTTTTGGTTAAGGTTTTGTGTATGTTTAGGATTGCATGTTCCTTTCTTTTGAGTACCAAGTTTTAGGAGAATACGTGTGTATGTTTAACTTGTACTTCCGCTCTCTCTCCAGGGGGTCGGGGACCCAGATCCGTGTGTGTGTGTGGACGAGCCTTCCTCTCTGTTTGGTGGCGGTCTCCTCTTCCGCGTGTGGTGGTTCACATTTGGGGTGCAGTGTGAGTGCACGTGTGGTTGCCGTGGTTTCTTGAGGATAGGCGAGTGGTTCCCAGCCCTGGAGCAGATGTACAGTGTAAAAGAGTCTGAAAGCACATAATAAAATAAAAAGAGTGAGATGGGCTTAAAAACAATAGCTAAAAAAGGTGTTCTACTATCATGCAGGTGGCATTTTGCATCTATGATTTAAATGAGTTTTAAGTTAATCATTAAATAATTTAACAAGATTTAAATTTATTTCCTCAATGTTTATTGTATAATTCTTTACATTTATAAACTATTTCATAAGTTATTAATAAATCGTTAATACAGCAAATGATATAAACTCAGCAAAAAAGAAACATCCCTATTTTCAGGATGCTAACTCATGGCTCCCAGTGTTAAGTTATGTTTCTTTTACTGCGCATGTGCGAGGAGCACCTTTTATGGGTGAGCGCGGATTTCTTTTGGAGTAGTTGAGTCTGGCGTCCTATGAGAGGGAGCACGGTTGTGTTGAATTGATGGAACAATAAAAATTTTATTGTCCGATAACAGTTGTAGTTATTGAGTTAACATTGGTAGCAGAGGATGGCTGCTGCTGGGAATTACAAAAATCCCCCACCGTTTGACGAGAAGACGGCTTATGAAAGTTGGAAAAATGAGATTGAAATTTGGAGACGTGTTACTGACCTGGAAAAAAAAAAACAAGCCTTGGCAGTTACTCTGTCACTAACGGGCAGAGCAAGGGACAGTGCTCTGGAGATTTCCGCTGAGGATTTGAATAATGACACTGAAATGCAAACGCTCATAGCGAAATTGGACTCTTTATTTCTAAAAGAAGAAAAAGATCGGCAGTACGAGGCGTACACGGAGTTTGACCGGATCACTAGAGAGAGCGGTGTTTCTATGGTGGAATACATCGTCGAGTTTGAAATCGATACAACAGGCTAGGTAAGTTCAAAATGGCAATACCAATCTATGATGTCTGAGGATCACAACCTGGGTGGACAACCCGGTCAACAAGCTGCTGGAAACTTGTAATTAGGGTCAAAACAATGCTACCTCAAATTCTGCTTTAACTCCCCGGAATCACTCAATGAATGAATAGGGAAAAAAATGTATCTACCAGATATCACCATGAAACTTTCCCAGTTGATTAACTAGATTAAGATGAGAAAAAAATGTATTACAAGTTTTCTGTAATTTAATGTTTAAATATGCAAAATAGGCATTCTCTAATTAAATATGCACTAATTTGCATATATTTTAAAAGACGAAATCTGAGTATTGGATAAAGCCAGGTTCAAAATTATTTTTCATTGTGTTCACATATTAGATGGGGAACAAATTACAGATTGATTTATGGGTATCTACTTTTGGTATCCTGTAAATCAGAATATACTGTCAATAGCCTTAAAAAATGGATTTTCACCATGTTTTTTTTTTTATAAAATGTCATATAAATCAGGCTAGGAATAATATATTTACAAATCCCTCTGCAAATGTCTTCATAATATAACTAGGTACAAGACTGGAAAGTTTGGTGTATATATGTGCTACTGAAGAGGAGTTCTTTTACGAGAGTACTCTTGTGTTGCCACTCTCGTGACCGGAAAAACCTATTTTCTCGAGAATACTGAAGCCAAAATTATCCTTATAATTTGTATTAATTTAATATGCATTTGCTGCAGCAAGCAGACCTAGGCGAAGGCAGCTCCCGTGGCTGGTCCCGTTGAGGAGGGATCTCCTCTCTCAGGCCGGGGGTTCGATTTGGCACCCACACCCCGAGCTGTGGGCTCTGCACGTTTGGGCCGTCAACGGGTACCCGTTGATCTTCCAGATGGGGTGTTAAACACGATTACGCAAGCTAGAGTACCCTCTATTAGACGGCTTTATGCTTCCAAGTGGTCAGTGTTCTCAGAATGGTGCTTAATCCATGACGTGGATCCACACGATTGTGGGGTACCTGAGGTTCTATCCTTCCTACAGGAGCTTTTGGATAAGGGTAGGTCCCCATCCACGCTCAAAGTGTACGTATCGGCCATTGCTGCGTTTGTGAGACATGCGCACGGCCAGTCACTGGGTAGGAACGACCTTATAGTTCGCTTTCTTAGGGGAGCCAGAAGGATGAACCCTCCTCGGCCCCCTTCGGTTCCCGCATGGGACCTTTCTCTGGTCCTAGAGGCTATGAAGGGTCACCCGTTTGAACCTCTACAGTCTGTGTATCTAATGTATCTCTCTTTTAAAACCGCCTTCCTGACAGCTATCGCCTCAGTCAAGTGGGTGGGTGACTTGCACACACTCTCTGTTAGCCCGACGTGCCTTGAGTTTGGGCCTAATGACTCCAAAGTTATTCTCAAACCAAGACATGGATATGTCCCCAAAGTGCCTTCCACTCACTTTCAGAGCGCAGGTCATTTCTCTGTCAGCCCTCTCTGGTTCTGACAGTGAGTGCGGCGTGAATCTCCTCTGCCCCGTCAGGGTGTTGAGATTTTATGTGGAACGGTCGGCTGCCTTCAGGCTGTAGGAACAGCTCTTTGTTTCTTTCGGTGGCCGCACTAAAGGCTTAGCTACCTCAAAACAGAGCCTTTCCAGGTGGATAGTGGATGCTATCTCATTAGCTTATACATCTAAAGGCCTCCGTTGCCCCTTGGGTGTTAGAGCTCATTCCACGAGGGGCGTGGCCTCTTCGTGGGCCTGGTCCAGATATTTGTATGGCGGCAGCCTGGGCCTCTCCGTCTACATTTATTAGGTTCTATAACCTAGAAGTTCCTGCTCTTCAGGCTGGATTGTTATCAGTCTAGTTATCTGTGCAGCTCTGTTGGACTTGGCTCCTTAAGACTGCATAAGTTCTCAGTTCAGGCCAACTATGTCTACCCTGACTGTTATACTGTGCTATGCACCATTCATTTACATTATGGTAACAATGTTGCCTTCTATTATTATTAAACCCACATCCTGTCGGCTTTTTATTCCCATTACCATTGAGCCCGGGGCTCCCCCCATGCTTACGCAACACGAGAGTACTCTCGTAAGATAACTCCTCTTCAGTAGCACATATATACACCAAACTTTCCAGTCTTATACCTAGTTATATTATGAAGACATTTGCAGAGGGATTTGTAAATATATTATTCCTAGCCTGATTTATATGACATTTTATTCCAAAAAACATGGCGAAAATCCATTTTTTAAGGCTATTGACAGTATATTCTGATTTACACTATAACAAAAGTAGATATCCATAAATCAATCTGTAATTTTTTCCCCATCTAATATGTGAACACAATGAAAAATAATTTTGAACCTGGCTTTATCCAATACTCAGATTTCGTCTTTTAAAATATATGCAAATTAGTGCATATTTAATTAGAGAATGCCTATTTTGCATATTTAAACATTAAATTACAGAAAACTTGTAATACATTTTTTTCTCATCTTAATCTAGTTAATCAACTGGGAAAGTTTCATGGTGATATCTGCTAGATACATTTTTTACCCTATTCATCCATTGGGTGATTCCTGGGAGTTAAAGCAGAATTTGAGGTAGCATTGTTTTGACCCTAATTACAAGTTTCCAGCAGCTTGTTGACCGGGTTGTCCACCCAGGTTGTGATCCTCAGACATCATAGATTTCATTTTTATATGACAACCTTTTACAGCAGCCCATGTCTGCTAAACCCCCTTTGCCCCCTGGGTATTGCTCTAGCGTTTCTTTCACTGATATGAAATCAGCCTTGAAAAGAATTTTTGGAGATAACGTTACTTCACCACGAGAGGGCGGCAGTGTACTGCAAAACACAGATAGTGACACTGCCTATTACACGAGATACTCAGGAAAACGGGGACACAAGTCAAACACAACACAACAACCCCAAACCATAGCTCAAGGCACAAACCCTTTTGATAAATATGGAAGAACAATGAAATGTGCAATTTGCCAAAGCACGTATCACTGGGCAAAGGACTGTCCAAATAAAAAGGAACATGTAAGACTGACAAAAGATGAAGGACTAAAAGATGACGTTGAAGAATGTAACATCACTTTGTTTTCAAATGAATCTTTGTCTAACACAGAAATTTTCATGATGGAGGCTTTAGGATCGGCTGTGATTGACACAGCCTGTACAAGAACTGTGTGTGGAGAAAAATGGCTTGAATATTACACAAGTGGACTGCCACAGAGTGAGTTACTGAAAATAGATGACAAACAAAGTGCAATACCTTTCAGATTTGGTGATGGCAAGGTTGTTTATTCCACAAGGAAAGTTACCATTCCAGCAAGGATAGGACATACCAGATGCAAAATAGAGACGGAAGTTGTTCCTGCAGAAATACCAATGCTTTTAAGCAAGACTTCATTGAAAAGAGCAAGTGCAGTGCTGGACATTGCACGTGACAAAGCAACGATGTTTAAACAACCTGTTAAACTTGAACTAACATCTTCAGGACATTACTGTGTGAATTTGAGAGAAGATAGTCATCCAGTTGAAAAGGAGACAAGTGAAAATGAAAATGAAATTCTTGCTGTGACAGAAAACATGACAACAAAAGAAAAGGAGACAGTCCTATTGAAACTACACAGACAATTTGGACATGCTTCAGCTGATAGACTGCAAAAATTACTGGCTTACTCAGGTAATCACGATGATGAAAGCAACACAATTCTCAAGAATATTGTTAAAAACTGTGATACATGTAGCAGATACAGCAAGCCAAAACATTAGCCTGTAGTGGGTTTGCCTATGGCATCAGCCTATAATGAGACTGTGGCTGTGGACTTACATGAGCTTGAGCCTGGAGTATGGTATTTGCATGCTATTGGCCATTTCACACGCTTCAGTGCAGGGAGTATTGTTAACACAAAGAACCCAAAAGAGATAGTGAAGCTCTTTATTCACTGCTGGATAAGTGTTCATGGTCCCCCATGCAGATTGTTTAGTGATAATGGAGGTGAATTTAATAATGACGAAATGAAGGACATGGCTGAAAAGTTTAACATTGAAATCAAAACAACGGCAGCTTACTGTCCATAGAGCAATGGCCTTGTTGAAAGGCACAATCTGACCCTAACTGAAATTTTGCTGAAACTGAAGAGGGACAACAACTGTGACTGGAAGACAGCTCTAGATTGGGCACTAATGGCAAAGAACTCCATGCACAATGTGCATGGTTATAGTCCCTACCAGTTAGTGTTTGGGCAGAACCCAAATCTTCCCTCAGTCCTCATCAATAATCCTCCAGCTCTGGAAACAAGTATGAGTAGTTGGATAGCTAAACAAATCACCACACTACATGCAATGAGAACAGTATTCACAGAAGCCGAATGCTCAGAGAGAATTAGAAGAGCCCTTCGTAAGCAACTGCGGTCCGTTGATGACAGATATGAAACAGGAGACAAAGTGTATTATAAGCGAGTAGATTGTAATGAGTGGAAAGGTCCAGGTGTGGTCATAGGCCAAGAAAGTGTGGTTGTATTTGTCAGGCATGGTGGAACCTATGTTCGGGTGCATCTGTCTAGACTAAGAAAGGTGGATGACCCACAAACAAACCTGGAGGAGACAGAAAGGGAACAAATGAAAACAGATGAAAATCCCACAATCACACCAGCAGCAGATCTTAGTGACACAGGAAGTGAAATTGAGGAAATGACACCAGAAAATTATAAACCCCTTGATGCTGAAGACGTCAGTGAACCTTCTGCATCAGTGCTACCTGGAGGTGATAGTCTTTATCAATCCCACACGCCACAAACCTGCTCATCCACAAACTGCGAAGGTCTAAGCCTGAAAAAAGATCAAATAGTTAAATACACAGATAATCAAAGTGGACAAATCCATACTGGAAAAATCCTCGGCCGAGCAGGAAAGGCAACCGGCAAACACAAAAACTGGTATAATTTGCAGTTCAGTGAGCCTGAGGAAACTGCTGGCACGACTGCATCAGTCAATCTAGGACAAATGGACAATGTTCAGGTGATTCCATCCGAACATGCTAAGTTGAGCACTGACTACAATGAAGAAGATATATTGATAGTACATGATGATCTCTTCATGCATGAAAAAAGTACAGAACTTAGCACCTGGAAGAGAAATAACGTCTTTGAAGAAGTGAAAGATGAAGGCCAGAAGTATATCTCCACGAGGTGGGTGTGCACACTTAAAGAAACAACTGCTGGAGTTGTACGTAAGGCCAGACTAGTGGTGAGAGGCTTTGAAGAAATGAACACTCAAGAACGTACATAAAAAAATCTGCAACCCATCCCAGTGAACCCCACCAGAGCAACACAACATGAAGCGTCATTGGCAGATGTTGAGATAGACATGCTAAAATCAAAGATTGGACAAATATTGTGGGTTGCCAGGCAAAGCCGACCTGACATAATATATGACATACCCATGTTGGCATCTAACACAAAGCATGCTACTGTTCAGACCCTGCATTGTGCAAATAAACTTATCAGAAAACTGAAATCAGAAGAGGTCATCTTGAGGTTCCAGTACTTAGGGGAAAACAGTTCTGTTAAATTGGTGGTGTACAGTGATTCCTCAATGGGAAATCTTCCGGATGGTGGCACACAGGGTGGACATTTCATCATGCTTATGCGGGAAAATTGGAAAATTTTCACCTATATCTTGGCAGTCAAAACGGATCAGAAGAGTTGTACGGAGTACCTTAGCAGGAGAGACTTTGGCACTTGCAGATGGAGTTGACAGTGCAGTTTTCCTCGCTACACTATACTCTGAGATTACCACTGGTGGCTGCTCATGCATCAATGTGCCTATCGTGTGTGTAATAGACAATCATTCCCTTCTCGATGCTCTCAAATCTACAAAATCTGTAACCGAAAAAAGACTACGCCTTGAAATCAGCAGTATGAAGGAGCTTATACACTCTGGAACTATACAGCAGATCTTGTGGTCAGCCACTAAAGAGCAGCTAGCTAACTGCTTGACAAAAAAGGGTGCATCTGCACTTGGTCTTCTGAATGCTCTCAGCACAGGTGTTTGCTATCTTAAGCACTGAATGGATTTGACAATGGATTTGCTTATGTTTTGTCAATGTCTAGTCATTTAAACTGAAGTACTTAAGTTAAACTGTTATCCTGTTATAATAATAACAAATGCTTATGTTCTAAATTTGAACAGTTTTTTTTTAAAGAAAAAAGGGAGATTGTTAAGTATGTTTATTTTACTGCGCATGTGCGAGGAGCACCTTTTATGGGTGAGCGCGTATTTCTTTTGGAGTAGTTGAGTCTGGCGTCCTATGAGAGGGAGCGTGGTTGTGTTGAATTGATGGAACAATAAAAATGTTATTGTCTGATAAAAGTTGTAGTTATTGAGTTAACAACAGAATGCATTGCGGCACAAACTCAATTTACAGTACCTCAATGTAAACTGATAAAACAGTAGGCTAACTTGTTTAATTATATGGTTGTGCAATTGAAAAGTAAAACTGCTGCCAGAAATAGGCCCTTTAACACAAACATTTTAACAGAGGCCTGTATGGGACACTAGAGCAAATCGTTCCCAAGATTTTTCAATACAAGCAAATAGAGGTGGACTATAACAGTCAGACGTAACAAACATGTCAAAATTACAGTTCCCCTTCGTTGTCACTCCGAGTTACGTCGGATGACGACGAATGGGGTTTCGCTTAGAAAGCCTATCAACTTCGAGTATTACAAAACGAGCCAATGGCAAAGAAATGCCATGGGTCTGCGGAATTTGCATGACGTAACTCCACCCCACCTCGTGGGTATAAAAGGAGGAAGTCCGCAACAGCAGTTTATGTTTTCGCTTCGGAGCCAAGTGTATTCTTCTCTCCACAAGCCAACTCTGAATTATCAGCTTCACGAACGAGTGCCTCGAGTGTTGGTGTGACGGCGATCTCCGGCGAGTGCGTGCTTCCTGCTTATCTCTGCAGTGGTTCATCAGAGAGCGCGTGCTTCCCCGGGCGCTTCAACACTTGAGTTTTCTCTCTAAAAGAGCGCACGCGGCACGTCTTTTTAAAGACGGCTCGCCCGTGCATTTAAAAAAAAAAAAAAAAAAACGAATGGTTGCGGCAGCTTGGTATCGGACTCTGATGGGCACGAGCGTTGTCTGGTATGTTTGGGCTTGATCATACTAGAGCAGCGCTCGTGGATGACTCATGTTCTCTCTGTGGGAACATGATCATCGCGTCATATAGGTCGAGACTCGGTGAACTCGCAAGAGTGAGAGTCCCCTCATCCACCCCCCGATCTTCGGCTGGTGGCCAGGGTGACCTGAGGGTGTTGGTCTGGAACAAGGCGCCGACTCCGTGTCCGTGACCCCAGCCTCCCCTCAACGGCGGTGCTTGCTAGTGAATAGGTGATTCCCACGAGTCTACCCTCTGGTGGCCCGTGTGTTTCATTTAAAGCTACAGAGGATGATACTATGTTTGTAGCAGCTTCACAAGGTGGGTTTGATTCTCTGCGAAGTGACGACTCGTCACAGCTGCCACCCCCTGGTGTGCATACGGCTGTGCCTGAGTCTGATCCAGAGATGACGGCCATGCTTTCCTGGGACGATTGGTTTTAGGGTAAGGCCGCCGACCCTCGTCCACGGCAAACCCCAATACCTTCCCTCCCGGACGTGCATGATGAGATCTCGAAGTCCCAGAAGACCCCCTGGTTTTCTCGGGACCGCTCGCTGATCTCATCCGCCTTTCCCCCCTCGATGGGGCCGCTGTCACGGGTACACTGGGGTTCCCCCGGCTGAACGCTCTGTTGCGATGCTATGTTTCCTCAGAGTGCTTCTTCTCGGCGCAATCCTAAGCACCCGCCCGTGGTCTATGGTTTTCGTCTACATTTGTGGCGAGATCCTATAGCACCACGGGACTGGCAGCCGCCTCTCTGCAGGCCATGGCCATTCTGCTGGTCCTCGACCCAGATGCTCATGGACTTGCACGAGGGCTGGACTGACCCAGGGCTCTTCACTGAGTCGCGCGCCGCCACTGACCTTGCTCTCCGAGCGACGAAAGTGGCCGTACGCTCCCTGGGTCAGGTGATGCCTACCATTCTGTGGCTGAACCTGTCTGATGTGCTGAATGTCGTGCGGCCCCGTCTGTCCGACGTTCCCATATCCCAGGTCGGCCTCTTCGGCGGTGCGGTTGAGAACTTCGCCCAACAGCTCTCAACCGCCCATGTGCAGACTGACGTGATTCTGTCCCGATGGCCCGCCGTCTGCTCAGATCCCTCGGTCTGCCCAGTGCCGAAGGCGCCCCCCCCGCGGCTCCCACCCCGCCCGTTTAAAGAGACGGGCCGGCTCTGGAAGCCGCGGGCGGACGCCACAGCCCTCTCCAGCCCCGCCCCCCGCTACGTGCCGGGTTAAGCGGCGCTCCTGAGACGGGCTCCACAGAGATGGGACTCAGTTCTTCCAGGAGTTGGTAGCAGGACCACTCCTTTCCCCGGTGGAGGGCCGGGGAAAAATCCTTATTCTCCTAAGAACTGACTCTCCCGTCTCTGGGAAGACAGAGTTCTCGGACGACACAGAGCGCCGCCCACAAGCCGTGCTCTCCTCGTCCCCCTTCTGTCCCAGAGGTGCTTGACACGGCGTGCCGTCCATGGACCGCTTCGCCCCTGTCCCCCTCTGTCGCCAGACCCCTGCCAGAGCAGGCCCCCGCGGGACGACCAGCATGGTCCTCCCCTGGCCCCCTCTGTCAGGGCGCGGTTGCTAACTGTGCCCCCACACCGGGCCGCTATGCCGTCCATGTCTGGGCCAGTTACTCCGCTTCGCTGCCCCTCCGGGGGGACGCCTGTCGTCCGCTTGATCCCGCTGGTTCAGTTCCTGGGAGCCTGGTTAGAGCTTCCCCGTCTGTCCCGCTGGATCGCGCGCACCATCAGGCTCGGCTATGCGATTCAGTTCACATGGTCTCCTCCCCGCTTCAGGGGAGTCCGCTCCACTTTGGTCGGTGGCAATGCCCCTATCATGAGAGCAGAGATTGCCACCCTGCTGGCGAAGGGTGCAATCGAGACTGTCCCTCCAGCCGAGATGAGGTCCGGGTTCTACAGCCCCGACTTCATTGTCCCCAAGAAAACCGGTGGGTTACGGCCAATCCTGGACTTGCGCGTGCTGAACCGCTCCCTTCACAGGCTGCCGTTCAAGATGCTCTCCGCCAAACGCGTTCTCGAATGCGTGCGGCCCCAGGATTGGTTTGCAGCGATCGACCTGAAGGACGCCTACTTTCATGTCTCCATTTTTCCTCAACACAGACCATTCCTACGGTTTGCTTTCGAGGGGCAGGCATACCAGTACGCGGTTCTCCCTTTCGGGCTAGCCCTGTCTCCTCGCACCTTCACGAAGGTCGTCGAGGCTGCCCTTGTTCCCCTTCGGGAACACGGGGTTCGCATCCTGAGTTATATCGACGACTGGCTGATCCTAGCTCACTCTCGAGATCAGGTTTGCGAACACAGGGTCCTAGTGCTCCGGCACCTAGCTCGTCTGGGCCTTCGGGTCAACTGGGAGAAGAGCAAACTTTGCCCCGTGCAGAGGATCTCTTTTCTCGGTATGGACATCGACTCGGTCGCCATGTCCGCGCAGCTTACGAGCGAGCGCGCGCAGTCACTGCTGACTTGCCTGAGACATCTCAGGATCAAGAATGCGGTTCCACTGAAACATTTTCAGAGGCTCCTGGGGCATATGGCATCTGCAGCCGCGGTCACGCCGCTCGGATTGCTTCATATGAGACCGCTTCAGCTTTGGCTACTAGTCCGCTCAGACAATACCGCTACTGTAGCATACATCAACCATCAAGGTGGTCTACGCTCCCACCGTATGTCACAACTCGCCCGCCACCTCCTTCTATGGAGTCAGAAGCATCTGAGGTCGCTTCGAGCCATTTTCATTCCCGGAGCCCTGAACTGTGCAGCCGACGAGCTCTCACGGCTTCAGCCCCTCCCTGGAGAATGGCGACTCCATCCCCAGTCGGTTCAGCTGATTTGGGACCAGTTCGGGGACGCACAGATAGATCTGTTTGCCTCTCACGACTCTGGCGCACAGCTGGCCGCCGGGCCGCAAATATGCGTTTCCCCCAGTGAGCCTTCTTGCGCAGACCTTGCGCAAGGTCAGGGAGGACGAGGAGCAGGTCATTTTGGTCGCGCCGTATTGGCCCGGCCGGACCTGGTTCCCCGAACTTGCACTCCTCGCGACAGCACCTCCCTGGCCCATTCCTCTGAGGAAGGACCTTCTTTCTCAGGGACGGGGCACCCTGTGGCACCCTCGCCCCGATCTCTGGAGCCTCCACGTGTGGCTCCTGGACGGCTCGAGGTAGGTTTGAGTACCCTTCCACCAGCGGTGGCGGCTACCATCACTTCCGCTAGAGCGTCGTCCACAAGACACGTCTACGCGTTGAAGTGGAACCTCTTCGTCGTCTGGTGCTCTTCTCACCGAGAAGACCCCCGGAGATGCTCGATCAGCGTTGTGCTTTCCTTCCTTCAGCAGGGGTTGGAGCGAAGGCTGTCTCCCTCCACCCTTAAGGTCTATGTTGCCGCCATTGCCGCACACCATGACCTAGTCGAAGGTAAGTCGGTAGGGAAGCACGACCTGGTCATCAGGTTCCTGAGAGGAGCGAGGAGACTAAATCCTCCTCGCCCTCCTCTCGTTCCCTCTTGGGACCTCTCAGTGGTTCTAACTGCCCTGAAGAGTGCTCCCTTTGAGCCCCTGCAGTCAGTGGAGCTTAAGTTCCTGTCAATGAAGACAGCGCTCCTGGTTGCACTGGCCTCCATCAAGAGGGTAGGGGACCTGCACGCATTCTCCGTCGACGAAGCGTGCCTGCAATTCGGACCGGCTTTCTCTCACGTGATCCTGAGACCCCGGCCCGGATATGTGCCCAAGGTTCCTACCACTCCCTTTCGGGACCAGGTGGTGAACCTGCAAGCGCTGCCCCCGGAGGAGGCAGACCCAGCCTTGGCACTGCTCTGTCCAGTACGCGCTCTTGGCGCCTATGTAGACAGGACGCGGTGTTTCAGGACCTCAGACCAGCTCTTTGTCTGTTATGGTGGGAAGCTGAAGGGAAAGGCTCTCTCCAAGCAAAGGTTGTCTCACTGGATAGTGGACGCCATTGCCTTGGCTTACCAGCAGCAAGGTCGACCGTGCCCCCTTGGTGTGACGGCCCACTCCACCCGGAGTGTGGCATCCTCTTGGGCTCTAGCGCATGGCGCCTCGCTAACAGACATCTGCAGAGCTGCAGGCTAGGCGACACCTAACACATTCGCCAGATTCTATAATCTCCGAGTGGAGCCAGTGTCCTCTCATGTACTCGCTTCAACTAGCTAGTACCGGACCCGCTCAGGTGTCTTCGCTTGCTCGCCATTCCACTCCACGGACTGGATACGTGCGATATTCTCCTCAGGTGAGCTTTTCCGAAAGCCCTGAGCTCCTCCAGCACTCCTGACGTCGGCGCCAGTGTCTCTTGCCTGCGCGTCGGCTAGGTGCCTCCCGTGTGCATGGTCCCTCCCCTGAGCGACCCCCACATGTGTATTTCCACTGTAAGCCTCAATGAGCATGTGTCTTTCCCTTGGCAAGCCACCTTGCCACCCCTGGGGTTGAAATATTCCACCTGCGGCTGGGCACCCCAGTGTTCCCCATATGCATCCTTCGGGTCATATGTGTATTCTCTAAGTCCCCCCCCTCTGGGTTGGCATTAATTGCATACTTCCCCTAGCTTGGGATATGCTTCCCAGTGTACCTTGGTATTCCTGTGTTAAATGGAGTCCTTCGTCCAGTCTTGACAGGGATCTTGATTTACGCAGGGCACTGGAAGACAGCTGAGAAGGTGGCGTGATTAGACTGGTAACCCCATTCGTCGTCATCCGACGTAACTCGGAGTGACAACGAAGGGGAACGTCTACGGTTACGTATGTAACCCTCGTTCCCTGAGTAGGGAACGGAGACGTTACGTCTGCCTGCCACTTTCCGCTGTACCGCGGGGATCGCCTGAGCTCAGTCTTGGCTCCTCAGCGAAGAAACATAAACTGCTGTTGCGGACTTCCTCCTTTTATACCCACAAGGTGGGGTGGAGTTACGTCATGCAAATTCTGCAGACCCATGGCATTTCTTTGCCATTGGCTCGTTTTGTAATACTCGAAATTGATAGGCTTTCTAAGCGAAACCCCATTCGTCGTCATCCGACGTAACGTCTCCGTTCCCTACTCAGGGAACGAGGGTTACATACGTAACCGTAGACGTTTCTCCTTCAGCTCCTCTATTAACCCATCACAGCAGTTTTATTATATTATTATTATTTTAATGCCAGGATGATATAAAAAAAGATATAATAAATATATATATGAATATTAATAAATATAAAAATATATAAACTTTGCTGCCAGACTTAAATTATTACTCACGTGCCAAGCCCGTGAAAGAACTTTTCAGCGGGTATAAAAGCTGAAGTCTGTGCCCAGCTGTGCACACATCCCAACTGCCTACTCCCTGTTGAGAGGACTGATGACACGGACTGAGTTTTCTGAGGTAAGTAGCCTACTTTAATTATTAAATTTTACATATTATGTATTTTACATATTATACATATTAAATTTTACACAATATTACTTTACAAATTATAAATACAAATATCAATGACATTTAAAAAATGAAAAGTAAATTATACAATCGAATTAAATTATTACTAACAAGGACAACAAAAAAACCCCAGTTATAAATACTGTTAAATCTACCTCAAACTCAGTGATGTCTCCATCTGGGCTTTTTCCATCTCCAAAAAAAAGCTTGATTGCTTGCTGAATCAAATCAGATTTCTTGGATTCTTTTGATACATCTACCTTTCGTGTGCCACCACCCCTTCTTGTTCTCACTTGTTTGAAGATTTCATTTTCTGTATCGTAATTCATCCATCCTAATTCTACCTTTCTCATAGTCTTCTGAGCATTCTTTGCTGTGTGTTGTTGACTTGTTGTGGCAGAATCATCATACTTAAATGTTTTGGATATTTTAGATTTCAATCGCTCAAAAAGTTTTGATTTCCTGTTATTGGGGTCATTTCTGTTATTGGCTTTCTGTCTGCAAAATCCCAAAATGGCCAAACGATCACCATATGATGGAAAGTATGTCTTTAGCTGTTCATCTGTCATTAGTTCGATGACACTGGCATCAATCTAGAAAAAAAAGGAAATGCAGGTTTAATATTTGACATTTGAGTTTGCATGTCAACATACAATTTTCACTGATAAATGGTTGGGTGCAAATATTTTATATATATATATATATATATATATATATATATATATATATATATATATATATATATATATATATATATATATACACACATTAGTGATGTCAATGTTAACGCATAAGATACTTTTTTGTCCAGTTTAACGCGCTATAATATTTAACGCAATTAAAGCAGCTTCCGTTTTTTCTGTCGTCCTTTAGCTAGCATTATATTATATGACCACGCTATTATTCATGCAATGCTTTTAAACCATTCAAGAGAATGGTGAATTCATGTGTCAGAATGTCTTGACACACACACGTCGCACAGAAAGACGCGCGCCATTATCCTGCGCCAGAATAGAGTTCTCTTTTGAGCTTGAACGAACAATAACACACAACCCAGTCAACAAGTTAATCTCACAGTGATGTCACCATGTGGTCACAACGTCAGCAATCTGGGGTCACAGTTTAAAAAAAGTTTAACTCACGGTGTGCTCAAACTATGGCCACAATATGAGCTCATCCCAGCTAGGAATGTTATTGTTCTATAAATGTTTTGAGAGCATTACGTTATGTTCTTGTAATCTTTTCTGTAGCTAATTTTATTTTTTGTTACCAGAATGTTCTCCTAAAAAGGTAGGATAACCCTCTCTAAAAACATTTTAAACATGTTTAGTGATAACATTGAAAGAACATTATCACCTAACATTCTAAATATTTAGCGGGAAGTTTCCCAGCAGACACATGACTTAACCTCTTAAAAGAAGTTTGATTGAAAGTAATAGTTTGGTCACCATTGTGGAGGTCAGTGTTTGCTTTAGTTGGGCTCTTTGGCCTTGACTATTTAATTTTAGTTTTTCTCTGACTCCTAATAAGTGTCTGTTATAGCAAGAGAAAATGTGATCAAGTAATAGTATGTTGGCTACTTGTTGATAATAAAGATATTATCAATGTAGTGGCCTGATTTCATCCAGGGAATGGTCTCTAGTATCAATTGAAAAATTCTGATCAAAAAAATCCAGGATTTATACAGCATGAGATCCTGCAGCATTTTAATCTTTTACATTTTTAATGCAGAGTATTTAATACTAAAAAACAAAATCTGTGTACATTGTTTTAAATCCCTTCATAGAGACGAACACAAACCTCAGGAATCGGCGCGTGAATTTCAATAAGAATGCACCCAGAATGCATTGCAGCATTAAGCATGTCACCGTTATTGAGATTCACGTGCTGATTCTTGAGGTTTGAGTGTGTCTAAGTGAAACAGTAGATCAAAATGTTAGGTTTTGTTTATTATTATACAGATTGTCTTATTTAAACAATGTTGAAAGTCATGCTATATGAAAATTACTATAATCAATTACTAGAAATAAATAACACTGATCAACTGATCAGAGCACTACATGATAATTATATAATTATAATTATATAATTATAATCAAGTAACTGACATGATCTGATCACATTTTCTCTTAATATTCTTGCCATAAGACAGTTACAGCAGCCAGAGAAAAACTAAGATTAAAACATCTAGAGTCCAACTGCCCAACTAAAACAAACACTGATCACCATAATGGTGGCATCAAACCAAACTATTAATTTCAATAAATCATCAACATCTAAACCTCTGCTAATCTCAATAAGAACTTCTGTACACATATGACAGTAAAACATCTGGTTAGTATAGTAATAAGTGAAGCTTGTAATGCTGTTTGTGGAGTTGTTTAATGAAGTTGGAGCCTGACATCAGATGTTTAGATGTCAACCCAAAATTAATTTTCATCCCAAATTTTAAGTCTGAGCGATGTTGGAGTCCATGTCCAATAACATTTCTAGCTGAGGTGACTCACATTTTGGCCATAATATGAGGACACAGTGAGTGCGCTGTGCGGTTACACTTTTAGCTCACTGTGGTCATATGGAGAGAAAAATGTAAGTTTTGTTGAGTATCCTCATAAGAGCAGTCTTAAATGAGTTAAATAAAGTCTTAAATGAAAGTAAAGACTAAAGAGTTTTGGGAATGTGATAAGAGATTGAGATCCGCGTCTCTGTCACATGTTTGTGTTTCTCAGACATAACTTTTGTACTCATCCTAATATTATGAATAAGTACATAAATTATTTTTTATAGTTATACAAGTATAAAGTGTTTCATAGAATCATACATTTATTTATTTTACATGGACCCTTTACACAGACTGTGCTGATTCTTTTCCAAAGTTATCACAAACACAAATCTAGTAAAGTTAATTTAGCCAAATGATGTAAAGTTAATACACATTTATAATGTTATATATTGTGTTGTATTACCTAAAAGTTTGGTTTAACTAGAAGAAATTGACTGAAATAATTATATTAGCCTACTGTTGTACAGTAGATTTAGCTACGTCTTAATGTAATAAAAATACTACTACTAATAATAATAATGTGTGCATAGAAGGTTGCTTATTTTTCACTTGATCTTTTTATAAGCAATGTTAACTTTTAAACAGCATGTAGCCTTCATATGTATTATGTACTTATGATTACCATCATAAAGTAATTGCATTTAATTTAATATTTTGTTCAAATCGAAATTTTTCGTATCGAAATTGGTACCGAGAACCATAAAATTTTAATGGTATTGGTACTGAATACTAGAATTTTGGTATCGTGACATCCCTAATAAGGGCTAATTCTGGCTTAGTCTAAGTCCTGTCTGTGAAACAGGGCCTAAGTGTACTAACTTAAATGTAATTAAAGAAAGTATAAATTACCAGTTTTTGAAACCATTAAGTATAATCCTAAACCTCTGCCCTGCATCTATGCCGCATTTTTGTCCAGCTGCATTGTCTCCCCTTTTCTTGTTCCAGTTTCTCAATGGTTTCCTCTGGAACATTCCTCATTCGCAGAAACTCAATTAGTTCATCCATCCTGTAGACATACATATGCCAGTTTTTATCCTCTCTAGGCCTTCACTCACATGACAAGTTTGATTACCAGTATATATTTAAAGAACACACACACACACAACGAGTATATCAAAAATATAGTTACTACAGTAAACTCATGGTCTTTTTTTATGGCTGGTGTATTTTAAATCGTAGATTTGTAATTTATTGTAATCAAATCGTAGATTTGTAATTTATACACTGCAAAAAATGCCTTTCTTGAAATAATCAAGATTCACTTGAATCTAGTTAAAGTGAACTAAAATCAAGCAAACAAATCTGCCAATGGGGTAAGCAAAACTGACTTGATAAGAATTCTTGAAAATAGCATAAATATCTAGTCACTGATAAATGCAATTAAATCTTAAAACTAGGCATAAAATGCTTAAAACTATGCAGTTTTTACTTATTATAAAAATTTAATAATAAATAAATTTAGCGAAAATTGCATTAAAACTAGAACATTTAATCTTAAATCTAGTCACTAAAAAAAATCTGTTGATCTTAAAACTAGACAAAATGCTTAAAACTATGCAGTTTACTTATTATAAGAATTAAATAATAAATAAATTTAGTGAAAATTGCATTAAAACTAGAATATTTTATCTTAAATCAAATCACTAATATACCATTGGTCTTAAAACTAGACAAAGATGCTTAAAACTATGCAGTTTTCACTTTTTTTAAGCACTGAATATTAAGTCATTTTTAGTGGATTGCTTTAAAACTAGAAAATTAAACCTTATTTAGATTTTCTTTAAGATGCGAGACCTGAAAATAGATGAAAATTCTTGAAACAACCCAATAAAGAAATATAGTACATATATATACATTAAAATAAATAATCAAACAACATATTCAGTTTTGCTGAACATTTATTAAAGAACATCCTCTTTAACAAATGGAGCACATAAAGCAGGATGAACTGATTCCTAGGCTATTCAACTGACATAAGGAAGTGTCAGTGTCATAACATGGCACATCAACAGCAAATGTTCTGAATAAAAAGGCTATGCCTCAGTCTGTAAGCTGCATACAGTGTATAACCTCAAACAGCTTTAAACAGCAATTACTCAATTAATGTATTGCATTAATACAATTGATTCAAGAAACACTACTGAAAAAGCAGGGAAATCTCATACTAGCACAAATCAAGTGCAAATATAATGAGGAACAAACCAAAAAATAAAAAACAAACAAATACTCCATCACTGCCTCAGCCATACAGGTTTGCAACAGTATTTATTCAGCAAACATTTTCCATTCATGAATGGCCTTTTTATAAGAGGGGGTTGCATCCTGCTCATGGAGGACATCTACCAGAACTTCTGTTTGCAACACAGACAAGAGTGTGGCAATACACTTGGGGTAGGTCAGGTCGAATGCATAGTAATATGCCAGGAGGTAGAGAAGCCCCTCGTGGAGCAAATCTTTCTCAAAGGTTACAACTGGAGTTGTACCTGCAACCACCATGCAGTTCTCCTCACCAACCAGCAAAACAGGACTAGAAAGCACACGCCGGTGGACGAAGGTATCAGGGTCCTCTGAGGGCTAGAAAACCAAATATATAAATACAGAATTTAGACTACAAACACAGCAAAAAAGCAAAATAAGTAGTCAAGTCACCTTCATTTATATAGCGCTTTTAACAGTATAGATTGTTTCAAAGCAGCTTTACAGAGATACTTTTAAGCTATTTTAATCAGTTTCAGTTGTTGGTGTACTGCTTTGTGGTACTGAGGGTAGTATAAGGACATATGTGATACATCCAATTTAAAACATTTATAAATAAAGGCTATTTACATGTAACAGCATTTAAATCCTTTTAAAAAAGCCGCCATTGACAGCTATTTAATTAACACTTTGAAGGTCCAGAAAGGCAGGAAAGACATCATTAAAATAGTGCATGTGACTAGAATGGTTCAATCTTAATCTTATGAAGCGACGAGAATATTTTTTGTGCACCAAAAATACAAATGAATGACTTTATTCAACAATTTCTTCTCTTCTGTATCAGTCTCTGAGGCGCAATCACGAGAGCACCACGACGTATGCGTGTGGAAAGCCGGGTCCTCTGTTATACAGCGAGATACATGTGTCGTCTCATCATCTGAAATATCCAAACTTTCAAGATGTGGCATGACAATATCACGATTGATGTAGCACACACTCTCCTGTTCAGTAGGCATCATTTGGCACTGATGATCTACACCACCAGCTCTTCATTGCTCTCTGTCTTTCAGAAGCTTGTGGCTGTGTTTGTGTTGTAGCCTCTTCTATCTCTTTTAGTTCGTTCTCTGTATATTCTGGTTTTAAAAAAATGCAATTCATCCTCTGTTTCGAAATCTGCAGACATAGTTCTGAACTGTTTTATGTTGTGTGTGTCTTCCTCTGCTTGTAAACACAGCCGTCATCACCACACACACACACAAGTGTATGCGTCGTGGTGCTCTTGTGATCGCGCGTCAGAGACTGATACGAAAGATAATTAATTGTTGAATAAAGTCATTATTTTGTATTTTTGGCGGACAAAAAGTATTCTCAGCGCTTCATAACATTAAGGTTGAACCACTATAGTCACTTGGACTATTTTAACAATGTCTTTCCTGCCTTTCTGGGCCTTCAAAGTGTTAATTAAATAGCTGTCAATGGACCCAATGGTAATAATAATATAATATAATAATTAATAATAAATTATTATTACTGAAGTAAAACTCACCGTAAGAACGTGGAAAAGAGCCTCACTGATTGGGACCACTTTCTTGGGTACTGCAGAGCCAGATGGGAAGAGCAATGGCAGGGCGGTAAAAACAGCAATGGCATGTTCAACTAGTAAAAAAAGAAAACACAAGAGAGGAGATCTATATTGATATGCACTAAGAAATGTAACACTTTATAATAAGTATACAGTAATAAAGTACTTGCAAATCATTAGCAAACTATTAAGTTTATAGTTAATTCATAGTTCATATATTATAGTATCTACATTGTTAATATATTAATATGCTATGTACAAATAGTGAGTTCATTGTCACTGTAATTAACACAATTATTATGCTTTAATTAGCTCGTAGTAAAGGAATTTTTGATTGGTTATTAGGAATGGTAAATGGACTGCAGTTTCAACTGACCCATGGCCACCAAAGCGCTTTACATATTGCCTCACATTCCCCCATCGACGGCGGTGTCAGCCATGCAAGGCTCATCCAGCTCATCAGGAGCAGCTGGGGTTAGGTGTCTTGCTAATGACACCTCGACACTTGGTCAGGTGGAACCGGGGATTGAACCTTCCGGTTTGTAGACAACCTACATGAACCACTGCCGCCCATTAGGAGTAAATAGTTCTCTTTAGATTGAGAATGGAAAATGTAATTAATTAAGCGCTTTAAACCAAACTTTATTAGACATTAAATGCGTTCATGTTCAGTGTCCCTTAAAATGTTTACAAATAGATGTAAACAATAAAATACAAATTCAATGAGCAGTTAACTAGCTAATCGTTTGCAAATGATTTGCAAGGACTTTATTACTGTATTTATTATAAAGTGTTACTGAAATTAGGTGTGTGGGTATTATCTATAAAAAAATCAATCAATCAATAAAATACAGCTTTACCTCCATTTAATGTCCTTGGAGGCTTCATGACTTTCTTCATGACACCATAAAACTGAACCTTGGAGTAGAAGGTCTCCCACCTGCCTTTCACCTCAGAAATGTATTGGCAATTGTTTGGCTCAATGATTCTCCGCAGTTCATCCATTGTCTGAGATAAATAATTATTAAAAGTTATAAGAATCATAAACCTGTATGTCTGCAGTTAGGTAGATGATATGTTTTACATCAGTCTAAATTATGCTTCAGTGTACTCACATGGTCCAGTTCTTTGAAGCACGGGTATGCCTGCAAAATTTGTGTAGGTCTGTCTTGCTCCTTCAAAGTATTTGAGTCAATGAAATTTCTTCTGGACTGGAACTCCAGGTCTAATAGATGAGTTACAGCAGCTTTGTTTGGCTTCTTTGCTTTGTACATTTCTCGTAGAGTCCTGTAATGTCGTGCCTGTGTTTTCTGGCTGTCAAGGCTGGTGTCTGGACCGTCAGCTATAATTCAGCCATACAATATAATTAGAATATATCATTGAACAAGATGCACAAAATCAACAATTCAAGAATGTATGCCACATAAAAATAAATAAGGCAGAATTAGGCTTACATATATTACCAAAGATTATGGTATTATTTGTTGCAAAAATTCAATACATTTTTTAGTAAATTTTGATGTACATACATGCTTCATCGATGCTGTCATTGTCTTGCCGTGGGGTGGATGATTTTGAAGGTGGTGATAGATGAAGTGTTGATGCACTGGAATCAGCATCATAGTCACTTGCCACTGCAGCAGAAGGTTCTTCGTCCAGACGGGCTCTCTTAGAAGGAGGGTGTTTGGCCTTCACAGGACTTCGGATATTTGAAAGTCGCTTCATGAGCTTTTTGGCAACAGTGTCCTGTACAACAGAACAAAATCATTAATGAACAGTTTTGAAACAATGTAAGCAAAAAAACATGCTTTATCTATAAATATTCAAGTAAATAAAGTCACTTACCCACTCGTGACTAGATCCAGTTGACTTCTCTTTTATCATAGGGTAGTATTCCACTAACCGCTTTGCCATGGCAAGAACTTCATGTTTAGTGGGGTATTTGTAGTCATCTGAAGAGGCTCTTGCTATTGAGATCATATTTGTCATGGTATTTCGGATTAGCCGGCAGAAGAGCTCCTTTGATAAGGTGACTTCACCCTCTTTTCCAAGACGCTTCTGCTCAAAGTATGCGCGTCTCACGTGTTGTAGTTCACTATCAGTGAAGAGAACGTATTCTGGGCTGGGTAACTTCAAAAACTTTGAAGTGCTGGGGTCATCTCGGTTTGAACTTTCATTATTTTCATCATCTGCTGATGAACCTTGGGCTTCAACAGCAATCGTGTGCCCCTAAAATGCAAATGTATACTGTACATTAATCAAATCAGAAAAAGTCATTTTATTTTCAGAACATCTCACTTGTATGTGTAAGTGTTAATCTTTAACCACACCAACTTACATATGGTGTGGCTAAAGTACTGAAAATGTAATTTCCACTAACAGGTTAAAAATATCCAAAACACAAGTATTAAGTAACATTACCTGTTCTTCCTTATGAGTCATAAGCCAAATGGCTTTGCGCCGCAGGAAGTGCTCAGGACCAGGAAAGAGATCTCGGATATCATCTCGTGAGAGAGTTGGTAAAATCTCTTCCCCAATATTAGCAGCTTAGATTAGAACAAATGTAAATATGTTAGTTAGCATAGCTCAGGATTCTAAGTGTTATACTTTCTATGCAGAACTTTTCAGATATTGTACAAATATATCCACATCATATAGCTATTTAGTTTACCCAAATAGAGAAATTTCTTTTTTGTAACATGGAGCTAACAGGGCAGAAATATTAAATCTATGAAATGATTTGTGAGTTTAAAACCAGGCAATAATGATAACAGTTTCATAACACTTGACAATAAGGTTATTTTTGTTAGCATCAGTAAATTAATTAAGTATAATGAAAAAGCAATAAACAGTTGTTGAGCATTTACTGTAACAACATTGGTTAATAGTAGTACAAATGTTCATTGTATGTTTGTTATGAAATAACCAATGTTAGTGTAAACACATTTAAATAAAAACATTTAGGTAACGCTTTATAATAACTGCATGCTATGAATCATCAGTTAGCCTAAGCATTACTAAATAGTTAGGCTAATTAATAATTTATAAAGCATTAATAGACATTAATAAGAAGTTTATAAATACAGCTATAGGCTAAATTCTTTATTCTTAATTTATAAGCATATCTATTATGTTTAATAATTGTATTTTAATACTTTATTAAAGTTGTCACGAAACGGAAGTTGAGATTGTCCTTTTTTCCTTATTGTGACATATATCCGAGTGAAACGGCTTCTGAAATTAGAAAAAAATGTAGGGGTGGGGCTTGATTTCATCCTTTGGGAATTGATTGCATCGTTGGAGGTTGGGCGTTGGTTGCTAACAAAATGGAGGCAGATTTGAATGCCAGTTTACAGTCAGGTGTGGAGATAGCGTCAGTCACAATAGCCACGCCCTCTAGTAATAGATTTTGACCGAAAGAGAAGAGAGGTCGTTTCGAGGGGGGAGGGAAGGGTAACGTATTTGATTAAAGATTATAAGGGTACATGAATTAAAAAAAAATAATGAAGTGCACAGATAAATCATTTATAATAAACACTACAATATTACATATAAAAATATGAATGGTAAAATTTGATTTCATGACGACTTTAATGATCAATTTATCATTTCTAAATTAGTACATTATTTACAAACCAGTTATTTAAGAAATGTCAGTGGTTCATGAGATCAGTTAGAATGTGCAAGTAAATGATTAATAAACTATTAAAAAGGTACATAATACATATTATTATTTAGACATATGTGTTAATAAATGCTTTATTCACATGAATTGCTACTGTAATTCATGGTTAATTCAGTTAGTTATAAAGCATTTAGTAGTGGTTAACTATTTTTGTGAGCTTAAAGTGAGGAATATTTATGCCTCGTAAAGCTTTTAGAAAAGAGATCTAAAGGCTCAGTTATCTTCTAAAGTTTAGGTTCTCAATCCTGGTCCTGGGGACTCGCAGCTCTGCAGTTTGTACTCTCCCTCATTTAACACACCTGACTCAGATCATCAGCTCGTTAGGAAAAAGCCATATAAACTGAACTGGGTGTGTCAGATAAAGGAGACATATACAATGTGCAGACAGTGGGTCCCAAGGACCAGGATTGAAAAGGAAACAAACACAACACAGAGTAATACACGTCTATGTTCTGTATCACTCGTGTTGCGTTTGTTTCCTTTTACTGTTTAGAAGATAACTGACGTGAGTCTTTAAATCTCGTATGTTAATAAAGCATTCATTAACACAAATGTCTAAATAATAATAGGCCTGTCACGATAACAAATTTTGCTGGATGATAAATTGTCCAAGAAATTATTGCGATAAACGATAATATTGATAATAAACGATAGTATTGTCGTTCTGAGACTATTTTCATCTAAAATAATGATAATGGCATAATAATGCAGGTACACTTTTTCAAAGATCAATAAACTTTTATTTCTAAAGACTATTTAAATGAACAACACAACCAAAAACATTAAAAGCAATGGACTCTCAGTCTCTGTTAACAAAAAATGCACTTACCAATGTGTGACTTCCGTTCACACTGAGAATCATATGCATCATGTAGTGTGTGAGCGTGCGTCTAATGAGTATGTGCGCTAGTTTTGTGTGTGTGTGCGCGCGTCTCATATGAGTATTTGCGTGGAGAGTTTGTGTGTGTGCGCGCCTCTCATATGAGTATGTGCGCGAGTTTGTGTGTGCGCATCTCGTGTCTGTAGAGTTTGCGTGTATGTGCGTGAGCGACTTTAGGTGTGTTGTTGTGCATTTCATATGTATTTCTTTGAGCATTCAGCAGTATACATGTATGTTTGACTACTTAGTACATGTGTATGCAAGTGTTTCATATATGTGTGTGTGAATGAAGTTTGATTTAAGCCCTAGACGGCGCCTCATATGAGGGAGAGAGAGCGCGCGCGAGAGAGAGAGAGAGGGACGAGCGAGAGGTAGTGTTGCGCAAATGCGCTACGGCGCTCTGCAATCAAATACGATTTTAAATAGGCTCAGTAAAAAAAAAGAATAATAATTAAAAAAAAACATTCGAAAATCAACGTGTGGCAGAGAGTTGTCATCCAGTCTCTTTGGTAGAGAGAGAGAGAGACGAGGAAAACAAACAAGCATGCAAATGGAAATTATCGCGGCCGGAAAAATAATCGAGCTCATTTTTTTTTATCGTGCGATTAATTGATTTATTGATTATCGCGACAGGCCTAAATAATAAGAATATAAATAGTTTATTAAAGCTTTTACTAACACACTGAGTAACTGTTACTAGGCCTATATGTCCAAATAATATGACATGTACCTTCAAATACTTTATTAATCATATCCTTACACTTTCTAACTGATCTTATGAACCACTGACAACTCCTAAATAGGCCTAACTGGTTTAAATAATGTAATAATTTATATATTATAAATTAATAATTAATAAAGTATGAAAATACAATTATTAAACACATTATATATATGCTTATAAATCAAGAATAAAGCATTTAGCCTATATCTGTTTTTATAAACTGCTTATTAAAAAAAACTTGCATAAAAATTAAGTGATTGTGATTGTCAAAACATTTGGTAACTAAACAGAATTGTAGCAACTGTTACATGGTTCAATAACTGGTCTACTGATTTCTTATTATTGCTGACACAAATTTCAAGATTTCAATTCAATTCTTGTGATTTGATTTTGATCTTGATTCAATATCGATTAATTTGGATAAATATATTAGGCACAGTAGACACATGTTAATTTTTCTCAAGAAAAGAATATCTCACCTAGGCCTGATTCTGTAAACATAAAGAGCCCTGTCAGCTAGCATTATTATTAAAGGTTATAAATAACAAATATAATATAACACATAGCCTAATATATAGGCTAAATACAATGCGTTTTTTATTACAATAACAATGTTATAATATTTTAACGATATAGGTAAAAAAAATATATATAATAAATACGTAATATAGTGCACATATTTAGCTAAATATTCCTCTCTATAGCTAATTTTTCAAGCCAACTAACGTGCTACGGTCATTACACGGCTTTCCTGAGGTAACTTTTTTTTACAGTGTAACTTATGGGTAAAACTTGCGTTAAATGTAACATTATTGTTCTCCAGTTTTGTTGACCTCTTTCCACGGTTAAAAACACTGATTATGTATGATACATACACATTCGGTAAGTTGCGTATCTTTCAACATACCTATTGTTCATTCGTGTTTATTTACTATTAACTAGTAAAGAAGAGTAAGAGATATTATTCGGTTCACGTGCCGCTTGAACTGACGCACTAACGTTAACGTTACTACAACTCTGTCTACTCTGTCTTTGTCTGTCTGTGTAAGTGTCCTCTTTGCGATTTTTCTCTGTGTGAGAAAATGAATGTGGAGCGAGAGCGTGCTGAATGCGTCAGAGTTTGGCAGCTGTCAGCTAATTTCATTCCGTTGCAGGTTGTTTCCAGTAGGAAGCATTTTCGATAACAATTCAATTTCAAATACACAGAATGACCAATAGAGGAAATTTGTAACACATTTTTACAAATGACTTACCTTTAAGAGTGGAAATCTCAACACCATCAAGTCCATCCATGGTGAGAAACTGGCGGTAGGAAGTGACTGAAAGTGCTCCTCATTAGCTGCAGTTGGCGCGTTGCGTATTACGTATTACAAAACGTAAAGCCTTGTTTATACTCGACGCGTCCGCAAGAGCGCGAAGGTGCGCGCGGCAAAAATGACGTCATTGCGGTGTGGGCGGTCGTGCGCGTTGGGTGCGCAAGACCCCATTTCGCCTGGCGGTGTGCATGGCACTTTTTGTAACATCGCGCGCGGCGCCGCATCCGAAGATGAACGACTTCGAGCCGAATCTGGCCGAACTGGTACGTCTGTACCAGCATGTTTATGATCCTTCTATACACAGAGACATTTGCATTGATGGGCGACCATAAAAGCCTCTCATTTTGTGAATAGGAACAAATTTGCATTAAGCACCCAGTTTGCACTTGTCTAAAGTAACTGCTTACATTTACAAAATAAGCCTACAATAGCAGAAGTAAGCCCTGCTGATGAAATTAAGATTTAAACACTCTTCAATAAGGCTTCAGTTGTTTAACTAGTTTACATGCAGTGAAAGTACAATAAACCTACTGCATTTATTACTCTTTAAATATGAATCAGCAATTAATAAACTACTAATAAACGGGAAACTACTTCTTCACTGCTGATTCCTGGTGGTTTAGAGAAGAATTACTCCGAGTCGCCCCCTGTCGTTTCACAGAATAGCACAACGGCGAGCGCGTCAAGTATAAACGCCTCGTCCGTTTGGAGAGGTGCGCGCGCAGTCAGCGGAGACTCGCGCTTGTGCGGACGCGTCGAGTATAAACAAGGCTTTATGCGTCACAAGATCAACGCGCGCGCGGTTCTCTTCCTCGTCCTGTGTTGAATGTTTAGTTTGGCAACGTTGGATGCGATGGAAAGATACATTTAAGATACGATTTTAGACTCAACTCTTCGGTTTTATCTGAGGTACAAAGCTTGCTTTAATTTAACCAGAAACAATGATTTGGCGCTGCGTCATTTGTTATGTATTTGTGGCTCTTTCTCTCAAATCTTTATTGAGTCACATTAATTTTGCACATAGTCGTAGTCCAGATTTCCGCCTGGTTTGTGGAATAGATGGGTGCACTAAAGAGTACAGAGTCTACAACTCTTTTTGGTATCACATCAGACGAACACACTCACAATATCTAGATGGCGTGGGTAGAAGCAGATCACATCGGAGAGAGAGGTCAGCCAGTGAACCTAGAACAGTGAACAGCAACTTGTGGGCATATATTAGTGGACTAACGGCGGTGGATACTCGCAACTCAAGTAACAGTTCGGATAATGAAACGACATTGGGTAGTAATGTGGATCTACAACCGTCTCTTGCTGATCCTGTGGAACATTTTGGTAATTTTGATGCGTTTGACACTGGTGAAACAGTTTTCACTGGCTTAAGCAGTAACACCGTTTTCGTCTCAGAACCCGGACCCACAGGATGTACCGAATGAAACCTCGGATTCGAATCCCTCTCTACTCGGTCCAAACAGGCCTTCAGATGACTCCTGTTCTTCACCTCTTTCAAAAATTTTATTTTGATTCAATAATGAGTTCTAGTTTTGTATTTAAAGGCACACCGCAGAACTTTTGGCCACTAGGGTCGCTTGACCCGTAACTTTCACGTCTAGTGCCTCTAGAGGCCACAAGCGGAGGAGAAAACCCACGTAATATCAAAATACTACTGTTACTGTGTCACGAAATGTAATTTAAGAGTGTTTCAGGTAGGGGTGCGCCAAAATATCAATATGGTGATATCTCACGATATTTACTCCTGCGATCGATTCTCGATGCGCTCTTGCCAAGTATCGATCTTAAAAGCCGTTATAAAACGCACACTCTATTCATTATCCGAGTTGACTATCATGAGGCACACACACAAGGTCTCTCGCTCGCTCCCTCTCTGCCGTGCACGCGCTATATGTTATGCGCGCAGTATGTTCTGTCTCGCATGCGTAGGGCCCTATAAAATCCGTTTTATTTTTTCCCAAATTCCTTTTTTTCCGTTTTAATTTTTGCGAATTCCGTTTTTTCCGTTTTAATTTTTGGGAATTAATTTTTTTTACCCTTTACTGTTATTTTAGTTGTAAAAAGTACAATGTTAATGATTAAAATGTACACAAATAAAATAGGCATTTACTCTTAAAATTACATTTACTCTTACTTTTCAGCACAAATACTGCATGATGCAACATAACACTGCACTCTAAGTACTTCAAGTAACAACAAAATATGGTTCCCTTTCGTAGTCACTCCGAGTTACTTCGGATGACGGAGAATGGGGGTTTCGCCTAGAAAGCCTATCGACTTCGAGTATTACAAAACGAGCCTATGGCAATGAAATGCCATGGGTCTGCGGAATTTGCATAGCGTATCTCCGCCCCACCGCGTGGGTATAAAAGGAGAGACGCCGGCAAAGGCAGATCATGTTTTCGCTTCGGAGCCAAGAGTATCTCTTCACTCCACAGCTATTTCTGACTTCGCTCTACGAGACGAGCCACTCTCCGGTGTTGGTGTGACGGCGATCTGCAGCGAATTCACATTGCCTGCTGGTCTTTGCAGTGATCTGCCAGTGAGTGTGTTTCTCCCTGCTCGCTTCAACATCGCGGAGTTTTCTCTCCTCTCACAAAAAGAGCTCGCACGCGGCACGTCTTTTTAAAGACGGCTCGCCCGTGCAATAAAAAAAAAAAAAAAGAATGGTTGCGGCAGCTTGGTATCGGACTCTGATGGGCACGAGCGTTGTCTAGTATGTTTGGGCATTGATCATACTAGAGCAGCGCTCGTGGATGACTCATGTTCTCTCTGTGGGAACATGAACATCGCGTCATTAAGGTCGAGACTCAGTGAACTCGCAAGAGTGAGAGTCCCCTAATCCACCCCCCGATCTTCGGCTGGTGGCCAGGGTGACCTGAGGGTGTTGGTCTGGAACAAGGCGCCGACTCCGTGTCCACGCCCCAGCCCCCCCTCCTCAATGACGGTGCCCGCTAGTGAACAGGTGATTCCCACGGGTCTACCTTCTGGTGGCCCGTGTGTTTCATTTGAAGCTACAGAGGATGATACTATGTTTGTAGCAGCTTCACTAGGTGGGTTTGATTCTCTGGAAATGACCACTCGTCACAGCTGCCACCTTCTGGATCCTATAGCGCCACTGGCAGCCGCCTCCCTGCTGCCATGGTCATTCTGCTGGTCTACCGGACCCAGATGCTCATGGTTCTGCACGAGGGCGGGACTGACCCAGGGCTCTTCACTGAGCTGCGTGCCGCCACTGACCTCGCTCTCCGAGCGACGAAAGTGGCCGTACGCTCCCTGGGTCAGGTGATGCTCACCATTCTGTGGCTGAACCTGTCTGATGTGCTGGATGTCGCGCGGCCCCGTCTGTCCGACATTCCCATATCTCAGGTCGGCCTCTTCGGCGGTGCGGTTGAGGACTTTGCCCAACAGCTCTCAACCGCCCATGTGCAGACTGACGTTGATTCTGTCCCGACGGCCCCGCCGTCCGCTCAGATCCCTCGGTCTGCCCACCGCCGAAGGCGCCCTCCCGCGGCTCCCTCCCCGCCCGTTAATGGGCTGGCTCTGGAAGCACAGGCGGACGCCACAGCCCTCTCCAGCCCCGCCCCCGCTACATGCCGGGGTTAAGCGGCGCTCTTGAGACGGGCTCCTCAGAGATGGGACTCAGTTCTTTCCAGGAGTGGGTAGCAGGACCACTCCTTTTCCCGGGGGAGGGCCGGGGGAGAATCTTTTGTTCTCCGTAGAAAGAACCGATACTCCCATCACTGAGCACACAGAGCCGGATGACAGTGCGCGACACCCCCGGGCCTCGCCGCTCTCATCCCTCTCTGTCACAGAGTTCTCGGACCGCAGTGTACGCCGCCCCTGGGCCTCGCCACTCCCGTCCCCCTCTGTTCCAGAGGGTGCGGATGTCAGTGTGTGCCGTCTTCGGACCTCACCACTCTCGTCCCCCTCTGTCGCCAGACCCCTGGCAGAGCAGACCCCCGTGGAACGCTGGTCCTTCCCTGGTCTCCTCTGTCAGGACGCGGAGCTCGACCACGCCCCCGCCCTGGGCCGCTATGCCACCCACGCCTGGGCCGGTCACTCCGCTTCGCTGCCCCTCCGGGGGGACGCCTGTGGTTCGCATGACCCCGCTAGTTCAGTTTCTGGCAGCTTGGTTAGAGCTCCCCCAGCCTGTCCCGCTGGGTCGCCCGAACTATCAGGCTCGGCTATGCGATTCAGTTCGCACGGTCTCCTCCCCGCTTCAGGGGAGTTCGCTTCACTATGGTCGGTGGCAATGCCCCTATCATGAGAGCGGAGGTTGCTACCTTGCTGGCGAAGGGTGCAATCGAGACTGTCCCTCCAGCCGAGATTAGGTCAGGGTTTTACAGCCCGTACTTCATTGTCCCCAAGAAGACCGGTGGGTTACGGCCGATCCTGGACCTGCGCGTCTTGAACCGCTCCCTTCACAGGCTGCCGTTCAAGATGCTCACAGCCAAACGCATTTTCGAATGCGTACGGCCACAGGATTGGTTTGCAGCGATAGACCTGAAGGACGCCTACTTTCATGCCTCCATTTTACCTCGACACAGACCGTTTCTCCGGTTTGCTTTCGAGGGGCAGGCATACCAGTACGCGGTTCTCCCATTCGGGTTGGCTCTGTCTCCTCGCGTCTTTACGAAGGTCGTCGAGGCAGCCCTTGTTCCCCTACACGAACACGGGGTTCGCATCCTGAATTATCTCGACGACTGGCTAATATTAGCACACTCTCGGGATCAGGTTTGCGAGCACAGAGACCTAGTGCTCCGGCATCTAGCCCGTCTGGGCCTTCGGGTCAACTGGGAGAAGAGCAAACTCTGCCCCGTACAGAGGATCTCTTTTCTCGGTATGGAGATCGACTCTGTCGCCATGTCCGCGGAGCTTACGAGCGAGCGCGCACACTCACTGCTGGCTTGTCTTCGACAGTTCGATGGCAAGAGTGCGGTCCCACTGAAATTGTTTCAGAGGCTCCTGGGGCATATGGCATCTGCAGCCGCGGTAACGCCGCTCGGATTGCTTCATACGAGACCGCTTCAGCTGTGGCTTCGCGATCGAGTCCCGAGGTGGGCATGACATCATGGCACGCTCCGAGTCCCAGTGACTCCGACCTGCCGTCAGACCTTCACCCCGTGGAGGAACCTCAGTTTTCTACGGGCCGGAGTTCCCCTAGAACGAGTTTCCAGGCATGTTGTTGTCTCCACAGATGCCTCTTCCACGGGCTGGGGCGCCATGTGCAATGGACATGCAGCCGCGGGCTCCTGGAGAGGACCCCAGCGCCGTCTGCATGTCAATTGCCCCGAGTTGCTGGCAGTACGCCTTGCCCTGCACCGTTTTCGCACGTTGCTCGAGGGTCAACACGTACTAGTCCGTTCAGACAATACCGCGACTGTAGCGTACATCAACCGTCAGGGTGGTCTACGCTCCCGCAGTATGTCGCAACTCGCACGCCACCTCCTCTTATGGAGTCAGAAGCACCTGAGGTCCCTTCGTGCTATCTACATTCCGGGAGATCGGAACTTTGCAGCCGACGAGCTGTCACGGTTTCGGCCCATCTCAGGCAAATGGCGACTCCATCCCCAGTCGGTCCAGCTGATTGGGACCAGTTCGGGGACGCACAGATAGACCTGTTTGCCTCCCACGACTCGTCCCATTGCGCCCTGCATTACTCCCTGTCCGAGGGTACGCTCGGCACTGATGAAATCGACCCAATCTTTGGAGACTCCACGTGTGGCTCCTGGACAGGACGAGGCAGGTTTGAGTACCCTGCCACCAGCGGTGGCGGCTACCATCACTTCCGCTAGAGCATCGTCCACGAGACATGTCTATGCGTTGAAGTGGAACCTCTTCGTCAACTGGTGCTCTTCTCGCCGAGAAGACCCCAGGAGATGCTCGATCAGTGTTGTGCTTTCCTTCCTGCAAGATGGGTTGGAGCGAAGGCTGTCTCCCTCCACCCTGATGGTGTATGTGGCCGCTATCGCCGCATATCACGAAGCAGTTGAAGGTAAGTCTCTGGGGAAGCACGACCTGATCGTCAGGTTCCTGAGAGGAGCGAGGAGACTGAATCCTCCTCGCCCTCCTCTCGTTCCCTCTTGGGACCTCTCAGTGGTGTTAAATGCCCTGCAGAGGGCTCCCTTTGAGCCTATGCAATCAGTGGAGCTTAAGTTCCTGTCAATGAAGACAGCGCTCCTGGTTGCATTGGCCTCCATCAAGAGGGTAGGGGACCTGCAGGCATTCTCCGTTGACGAAGCGTGCCTGGAATTCGGGCCGGCTTACTCTCACGTGATCCTGAGACCCCGGCCTGGATATGTGCCCAAGGTTCCCACCACTCCCTTCCGGGACCAAGTGGTGAACCTGCAAGCGCTGCCCCCGGAGGAGGCAGACCCAGCCTTGGCATTGCTCTGTCCAGTACGCGCTCTCCGTGCCTACGTAGACAGGACGCAGTGTTCAGGACCTCAGACCAGCTCTTTGTCTGTTATGGTGGGAGACTGGAGGGAAAGGCTCTCTCAAAGCAGAGGTTGTCTCACTGGATAGTGGACGCCATTGCTTTGGCTTACCAACAGCAAGGCCGACCGTGCCCCCTTGGTGTGACAGCCCACTCCACCCGAAGTGTGGCTTCCTCTTGGGCTCTAGCGCATGGTGCCTCGCTGGCAGACATCTGTAGAGCTGAAGGCTGGGTGACACAGAACACATTCGCCAGATTCTATAATCTCCGAGTGGAGCCAGTGTCCTCTCATGTACTCGCTTCAACCAGCTAGTACCGGACCCGCTCAGGTGTCTTCGCTTGCTCGCCATTCCACTCCACGGACTGGATTCGTGCGATTTTTCCTCAGGTGAGCCTTCCTCTCTGAAGCCCTGAGTTCCTCCAGCACTGTTGACGCTGGCACCAGTGTCTATTGCCTGTGCGTCGGCTAGGTGCCTCCGTGTGCATGGTTCCTCCTCTGAGTAACCCCCACATGTGTATGTCCACTGTAAGCCTCCTTGAGCATGTGTCTTTCCCTCGGCAAGCCACCTTGCCACCCCTGGAGTTGAAAGTTGCCACCCCACGGGCTGGTCACTCCAGTGTTTCTCCATATGAAGCCCCTCCGGCCATATGTGTATTCTTAAGTCCTCCCTACGGGTAGGCGTTCTGCGGCATATTTCCTCTGAGATATGCTCCCCAGTGTACCTTGGTATTCCTGTGTTTAGTAGGACTCCTTCGTCCGTGCCAGTATCACGACAGGGGGTTCAGACTTTCGCAGGGCACTGGAAGACAGCTGTGAAGGTGGCGTGATTACACGGGGACCCCCATTCTCTGTCATCCGACGTAACTCGGAGTGACTACGAAAGGGAACGTCTCGGTTACGTATGTAACCCTCGTTCCCTGAGTAGGGAACGGAGACGTTACGTCTCCCTGCCACTTCCGCTGTACCGCTGGGTAGACGCCTGAGTTCAGTCTCGGCTCCTCAGCGAAGACATGATCTGCCTTTGCCGGCGTCTCTCCTTTTATACCCACGCGGTGGGGCGGAGATACGCTATGCAAATTCCGCAGACCCATGGCATTTCATTGCCATAGGCTCGTTTTTGTAATACTCGAAGTCGATAGGCTTTCTAGGCGAAACCCCCATTCTCCGTCATCCGACGTAACGTCTCCGTTCCCTACTCAGGGAACGAGGGTTACATACGTAACCGAGACGTTATGAGCTTTAAACTGTCCTGTAAAATAAATTATATTCGTTTATATAAGTTAAAATAAGTCACACTCTGTCTCTCTCGCGCGCACTGTCGAGCGCTCTCTCGGACACACTCGGTCTCTCTCTCACGCACTGTCGACCGCTCTCTAGGACACATTCGGTCTCTCCTGCGCAGTGTCACTTCGCTTTTTCCCCAGACATACGTTCTTCTCCCACACAAAAAACTAATTTCATTCCAAATGTGTAAAAGTATGCGAAATTCCACGTTAACACTAGATTCCGCATTAATTGGCCAATTCCGCGATTCCGTCCTCGATTTCTTTCTTAAAACATGATATATTGTGAGTTATTATTGATAATATATCGATTATCGTGATATTATTGGTATCGTGAACAATGTATCGCGTATTGTATCGTATCGTGAAGTACCCAGCGATTCCCTGCCCTAGTTTCAGGCGAGAATGTAGTTGTTTAAACCTCAAATCTGTGGTTTATTTATAAAGATAGCGCCTATTTGAAAAATGAATCTGACGTTTTTGGAGTTGTGAGATCCAGGCGATCACCGGGCGTTCAGCGCTCATTAACCCCGACTGGAACAGCTTTTCCTCGGCTAGTCCTTCTGATGTTTGCCGCTGTCTCTGATGTCTCTAGTCTAGTGGTTAAACATGAGATATAATTCGTCTTGTGTATAAGTCGATCTTTGGTCTCATTAATCTATAGTTTGTTTTAGGGCTGGGCGATAAATAGATTTTATCGATTAACTCGAATGTGTAGTTTACGCCGATTTTTTTTTTTTTAATGAAAAACGTTTTTCTCTTTTAACAACCGCCGACGCGCCCATCTGGGCTCCCGTAGTTCCGACCGGACTCAGCGCTTGCCATGATTGATGTTCCACGGCGGCATCCATCTTTGTTATGTACAAAATCTGCTTCACTATCGCTGCGTTGTCGTCATCGTGTAAAGCCCGCCCCAACGTTTCTGATTGGTGCCTCGATTTCGACGGATTAGAAATGTGCTTGAATGAGCTCTTTGCCAGACTTGCAGAGCAAATCTAAATTTGCCGGAAGTTGTCTTGTCAGTTTTCCCAGGCTAGGCTACCGGTATATCTGATTAACCTATGATTGATTGACAAATGGCTCCACAGATGAGAATCTTTCTCTGGCCAGTGTTACACTTGACACCTACCGGCGTGCGTCCGTGCAGCATCACGCAAAAATAAATGTTTACAGTAATGGTTGTGACTGTTAAAGGGTTATTCATAGTGACCCATGAGAGATTTATTTTGTGTCTTTCCTATGTCTGCTTGATAAACAACAGTAAGTAGCACTGGTATTTCAAAACATTGATCAATCAGCATGATCAAAAACTTGCGCAGTCATATTTTTCTTTAAAATAGCTAGTCAATAATGTGAATAAAGGGAGGAAATGTTTTAATTCGTTTAAGGGGAGTGCAGCATGATTTATAATTTTGCAATCGCGATGTCATGCCTATGCGATTATTTTACACAAAATGATGCGATTTTATGAAATAAATAAATTTGGGCTGTCAACATTAACGCATGCAATTATTTTTTGTCCAGTTTAACGCGTTAAAATATTTTATGCATTTAACGCAGCATCCGTTTATTTTTGTCATCCTTTGGCTAGTGTTACACTATATGATCCCGCTTTTATTCATGCAAATGCTTTTAAACCATTCGTGTGCGACAAGACATAAGATTGCGCTGCCTGTGAATGTCCTAACTGTGACACACACACACAGAAACACGAGTGCCAGTATCGTCCGCACAGACAGCACGCCAGAATACAGTTCTCTTTCGTGCTTGAACTTACAATAACACACAATTATGGCAAAATGTCCGTTTTGTTGAGTATCTTAATAACATAAAAGCAGTCTTATGATGAACATGAAGAGTTGTGAGAGAATGAGGCGCGTGTTAGGGCTGGGCGATATGGAGCAAAAAATATATCTCGATATATTTTGCTATATCGAGATATAAACGGATGCTGTGTTAAATGCATAAAATATTTTAACGCGTTAAACTGGACAAAAAATAATTGCATGCGTTAATGTTGACAGCCCAAATTTATTTATTTCATAAAATCGCATCATTTTGCGTAAAATAATCGCATAGGCAATAGGCATTTACTTAAAATGACATTTACTCTTACTTTTCAGCACAAATACTGCATGATGCAACAAAACACTGCACTCTAAGTACTTCAAGTAACAACAAAATAGGGTTATGACCTTTAAACTGTCCTGTAAAATAAATTATATTAGTTTATATAAGTTAAAATAAGTCACACTCTGTCTCGGTATACGATATATATCTCGATATCTTTACAGGAAAAAGACCCCCCCCCAAAAACGACTGCAAAAACAAATATGCCACATACCACAGTCTTTTTTTATTGAAGTGCAAAGAGATAAGCGGTTCATGTAGGAACAAAGTGCTTCTGTGACATTTAAAAAAAAAAAAAAAAAACCTGTGTACAAAAATAATAATTCAACGTAGGGGTGTAACGGTTCACAAAATTCACGGTTCGGTGTGTTTTCGATACAGCAAAAAGAAAGAAATGCCAGAGAAATGTCCTATTTATTAAAAGAAAAATTAGTGTTCCCTTACGAAGGGAACTCAACGATGCGTCGATCGACGCCATGGGAACGCCCCCAGCGTGACTGCGTCTGAAGCATCTATGTCAACTAGTCCAATGGAAAGAATGAGCGTCACGGGCGGGTGACGTCATGACCAGGAAATGATAAAAGCACATCCGGTGCAAACCGGCATTAGCTTCTGTTGCCTCAGCAAGCGATCTGTGTTATACTGTCTCTGTCTATTTATTGTTGTCTGTTGCAATTTATTCGGAAACGTTATGGCGAAACAAATGTACAAACAGTGTGTTCCTCCCTGCCCGCGTTATTTAACGGGTGGGGACACACACGAGCTTTGTGTCATTTGTTTGGGAGTGGAGCATGCGGTCTCAGCCTTCGAGGAGGCTGAGTGTCAACACTGTGAAATGCTACCGCTCCGCATGCTCCGCTCTCGCCTGTCACTCTTTGATGTAAAGAGTGGGCAGGCTCGCGATCCTCAGGGATCAGGACCCGCGTCTGCCGAGGCGGCGCGGAGAATGCATTCCTGGGGATCGCAGAAGGATCTTTCGGAGGGGTTGGAGACGGGTCCCTTGGCCTTTTCTCCTTCCTTACCCGGAAGATCCAGCGCTCTCCCCCCGGTGTCGGAAGCACGCTCTGCGGTTTCTTCCGCCCGGGGAGAGAGCACTCCATTACTTCAATGCTCTTCCTCCGAGGAGGTCGATGTTATGAGTATGGAGAGTGAAAGCACACACATGGGGGAAAAAGATTCACAATTTATTTCCCCAGCATATGATGAGCTGGTGGATGTTATGTCACGGGCTGTAGAAAAATTAAATATTGTATGGCCATCTGAGAATAAAAGCGCTCGTCCTAAAAGTAAATTAGATGAGCGCTTTTTATCGTCCACGACATTATCTCCACCACGAGAGCTTCCCTTTTTTCCCGATCTCCACAATGAAATATCAAAATCGTGGAATAAACCGTACTCTTCACGACTTTTTAGCCCTCAAGTTAAAACTTATTCGAGAATAAGAGGGCTAAAAGAGTATGGTTATGAGGCGATGCCCCAGGCGGAACAGAATTTAGCTAGCTATCTTTCGCCTGGTCCCGCATCGTCCCTGAAAGCCTCGGCTTTGCCCACTAGACCGCTTAAAGCCACCTCGGTTTTAGTGGGCAAAGCTTATACGGCAGCAGGTCAAGCTGGAGCATGTCTGCATACAATGGCAGTGCTACAGGCGTATCAAGCTGACCTGCTGGGGGATCTGGATAGTAGTGAGGGAATTTCTCATGACGATATTCAAGAACTTCGTCGTGCTACCGATCTTTCTCTCAGGGCTACTAAGGAGACCGCCAGAGCAATTGGGCGGTCTATGGCAGCCTTGGTAGCTACTGAGAGACATTTATGGTTAAATCTGTCAGAGATTAAAGAAAAAGATCAAGCTTTTTTATTAGATGCTCCGCTTGAACCTTCTGGTCTCTTTGGTGACGCAGTCCACGCGGTCGTCGAGCGATTTCAGGAGTCTAAGAAACAAGCTGACGCTTTTAAAAAGTTTATCCCTCGCCGTGTCCAGCCCCCTGGGGCTGCTGGGCGTGAGCAGCCCCAGCCGTCGAGCTCATCATATCATGTGCAACAGAAAGAGAGTGTTGCGTCTCGTGCACCTCCACGTAGACACTGGAGACAGACGCAACCCTCTCAGCCGAAGTCTTCTAAGTCGAAGCCGGATCTGAGGACCGTTCTTCAGGCGAAGAAGACTTCGGCTCAGAAAAAAAAAAGGTCCTGATGTTCATGCGTCAGGCCTGTGAGGACAGCCCCGACCGAAGTAGAGCGGTGTACACCTCATTATACGGTGCCCGTTCCATTTCGGGGTCCTCACGAGACCGTTCTGCCAACCCTGCCACCCTTGGTGCTTCAGGGCGCAGCGGTCTCCAGCGAGTCGCTGATGCTATGCTGCGGCACAGCATCGGTTCCGCGCCCTCTGAGGGGGGCGTTAGAGCAGCCAGTTCAGGTAGTTCCTGCCATGATGTTTCAGGCTCCAGAATTAGCTGTCTCAGTAACACCAGAGACCAGCCTCGAGAGGCTGGTTCCCTTAGTAAATTTTCTGGCAGCGTGGAAGCTTCTGCCGAATATTTCTCGTTGGGTCCTGCAGATTGTAGAAAAAGGATACAGAATCCAGTTTGGTTCTCGTCCTCCTCGTTACAACGGGGTGTTGCCCACAGTGGTGCATCCCGAGCAGGCTCTGGTAATGGAGCAAGAGGTAAAGGCCCTGTTAGCGAAAGAAGCTATAGAACAGGTGTACTCACCCGACCGAGAGTCGGGTTTTTACAGCCGTTATTTCATTGTTCCAAAAAAGGATGGAGGGTTGCGTCCTATTTTAGATCTTCGTTTGTTAAATCGGTCAGTTCAGAAACTAAAGTTCAAAATGCTGACACTCAAACAGATCGTGACTCAAATCAGATCCGAGGACTGGTTTGTCACGATAGATCTGAAGGACGCCTACTTCCATATCTCCATCCTCCCTCAGCACAGGAAGTTCCTAAGGTTTTCTTTCGGGGGCAAAGAATACCAATATCGGGTTCTTCCGTTCGGTCTAGCTTTATCACCCCGCACGTTCACGAAATGCGTGGATGCAGCGTTAGCCCCTCTCAGGCTTCAGGGCATACGTATTCTGAACTACATCGACGACTGGCTGATTCTAGCGGAATCAGAGCAGTTGGCGGTTCGGCACCGAGGTGTCGTTCTCGCTCATATGCAGATGTTGGGGTTGAGGCTCAATGCCAAGAAGAGTGTGCTTTCTCCAGTACAGAGAACCACTTTCCTTGGTGTGGTATGGGATTCAGTGACAATGCGGGCCATCCTATCGCCCGTTCGTGTAGCTGCTATCCTGTCAGCCACAAAAGAGCTGAAGCTAGGCCAGTCACGCACTGTAAAACAGTTCGAGAAACTGTTGGGTCTTTTGGCAGCAGCGTCCAACGTGATACCTTTTGGCCTGCTGTACATGAGGCCTTTACAGTGGTGGCTCAGGACCAGAGGGTTCTCCCCGAGGGGAAACCCACTTCGTATGATCAAGGTCACGCGGCGTTGCCTTCGTGCCTTAGTTATATGGAGGGAGCACTGGTTCTTAACCCAAGGTCCGGTGTTGGGAGCTCTTTGCCATCGAGTTACTATCTCGACAGATGCTTCCCTCACCGGCTGGGGAGCGGTAATGGAAGGCCGCTCGGTTCAGGGTCTGTGGAAGAGTCATCATCTCTCGTGGCACATAAATTGCCTGGAGATGATGGCTGTCTTCAATGCGTTGAGGCAGTTCCTCCCAGACCTGAGGGGCCATCATGTGCTCGTACGAACAGACAACACATCAGTGGTCTCTTATCTGAACCGTCAGGGGGGCCTGCGTTCGCGTCCGCTTTGCAAACTGGCGCACCAGATCCTCCTGTGGTCTCTGGGGAAGGTACTCTCTCTGAGGGCAGTGTATATTCCTGGGGTCCAGAATATAGGAGCAGACATCCTGTCGAGGCAGGAGCTGAGGCCAGGGGACTGGAGACTCCACCCCGAGGTGGTGGAGAAAATCTGGGAGTTTTACGGCCAAGCACAAGTGGATCTGTTTGCGTCTCAGAATACGACGCACTGTCCTCTGTGGTTCTCCCTTACTCACCCAGCCCCTCTGGGGCTGGATGCTATGGTGCAGACGTGGCCGAGGCTACGTCTGTACGCCTTTCCCCCTGTTGCTCTGCTCCCAGGAGTTCTGGAGCGAGTCCGCCGGTATGGAATAAGCCTACTGCTAGTAGCACCACGCTGGCCAAGTCGGATCTGGTTTTCGGACCTGATCCATCTCCTAGATGGTCCTCCCTTCGAGATCCCGATCAGGAGAGACCTTCTGTCTCAGGCCGGGGGCACAATATTTCACCCTCGACCAGAGATTTGGAACCTGTGGGTTTGGCCTCTGAGGGGGCCCAACTCATAGAGAGTGGTCTTTCAGCCGAGGCTGCTGAGACCATTCTAAGCTCCAGAGCCCCAGCTACTAGGAAACTATATGCGCTTAAATGGAGAGTTTTCTCTTTATGGTGTTACCAACATCAGTGGGATCCAGTTAACTGTTCTGTGAACACAGTACTCGAGTTCCTGCAGGAGCGCTTTACGTCAGGCCTATGTCCTTCCACGCTCAAAGTCTACGTGGCGGCCATTGCGGCTTACCACGCCCTGGTGGGGGGTACATCGTTGGGTCGAGACCCCCTGGTTACACGTTTCCTTCGTGGCACTTTAAGGCTGAGGCCTGCAACTCGCACTAGGGTGCCAGCTTGGGATCTTGCTATAGTACTAGAAGGCCTTTCTAGGGCTCCATTTGAGCCCTTAGATTCGGTTTCAGATAAGTTTCTTACCTTTAAGACTATCTTTCTGCTAGCTATTTCGTCCCTTAACCTCTTAGCCTTCATCAGTGCGCCGGCGCTCTGACGCGTTTTTTGTTTATTTAGTTCAAATTTACTATCAGATTTAATGTTATACCGTGACAAACTATACATGGTTAAAAAGATATAATACTCAAGATTCAGTATTTGACCACTATTGTATTCTGAGAAACTTATAGTGACAGTTATGTCTTAATTTGTGTCAGGAGTTATGAAATGAAAAAATGAGTCGATACCTTTAATATGAATTATGAGCGTCAGCTGGTCCATTCATAAAAAACACTCCGTGCTGTCGTCATGACAGCGATTCACAAAACATCGTCCCTCAGGGCTTTAGCTCAAAAATGTGCAGACTTGGAGAAATATTGATATATTCTCATAGATTCACATCATATTTCTATAGACAGGAATAATATTTATTGAATTTATACCCAAATGCGTCGATGTAATCATTATGATCGCTTCTTACTGAGATGTGCTGTGTTTTCAATTCATACCAATAGCCTGAGGGCGCTATATGCACAATAACAGTCCAAATATTGCTCATGAAGAAGAAGCTTAGTCATGTGACATTCCAGTACGTCATTGATACAGAAAGTAGCTGACAGAGATCGCTGTAACATGCAGATAAAGATGTTTTGAAGACAATAAACATGATTGCAATGATATTTGAGTTACCTGTGTTCTTCAAGCCATGCCAGGTATTTCATAATAATAGATTATATTTATAATGTAATGCTAATCGATATAGATTTCATCATCGTGCAGAACACTATAAATAATACATTTTCTGTCGGACTTTTTTTAATCTGAAGCCAAATTAGATCACAGAAGATTATTTAAAACACTCGACTTGCGTTATAAAGTAAGTTTGGACCACAAGCATGGTTTTAATCTCATAAATGGTCGTGTATTGATGGTGTGCTAAGCTAACATGCTAGCTAGCCCAGGTGCACCTGCCACCAGCAGTTATTGTTTTATGATTTTTTTCTAAATAGGAATGCTTACTGAAATGTTTCAGTGCATTTGATACCAGTTTCAAATATTTAGTGAGAACTTTGATAAAAGAAGTTAGAGTTTGAAACCCTATGAATAGCCTGTGAATAGCCAGTCGTTAGTAGCTATAATGCAGACAAAAGAGATGCATATTTAGAGCCATAACCAGTCTGGAGAGGTGTGAATGTGTGCAGGGGAGACTCACACTGAATGGGGCTCGTTTGCACCACAAAATAATAGAGACAATAGACTGAATAGATGATTGAGAAGATGACTAAACATCAGTTTGCATTTTAGAGTCTCATCAAAATAAAGTAATTTGACATGATCTTGAAAAACATTTAACTAAATACAGAGTTTTAGACTTATCATTTTCAGATTTTAAATATAAAATGGTCACACATATGGCTTTAGCTGCAGTGCATTTCTAGATTGCTCCAGGGCCAACTTCAATTTTATTTTCATGAAGATGTTTCATAAAAATAAATTTCTAATAACTTTACAAAACTTTGAAGCTATTTAAAAAAAAAAAAATCATTATGACAATAATTAATTCTACATTTACAATAAACTACTAGGTGTCAGCTTTCAAATGAGATCATACTTGTGCTTTTAGTGCAAAGGGTTCATGAACTGTATCTGTTTAAGTTTGGGTATGCCATTTCTGGGGATTTTTCAAAAGTACCCTTGAACCTTAACAGGTTAAGAGAGTTGGAGACCTTCAGGCCCTTTCGGTTTCCCCCACTTGCCTTGAGTTTGCACCGGGGATGGTCAAGGCATTCTTATATCCAAAACAGGGGTACGTCCCTAAGGTGCCGACCTTGACTCCGAGGCCTATTGTGCTGCAGGCTTTCTGTCCTCCTCCTTTTGCATCTGCAGACCAGGAAAGACTGAACCTCTTGTGTCCAGTGCGAGCACTGGACACTTATGTGCATCGGACTTCTTCATTTAGGAAGTCCGACCAATTACTGATTTGCTTCGGATCACCTAAGAAGGGTCTTCCTGCTTCTAAACAGACGGTCAGTAGGTGGATAGTTGAGGCTATTTCACTTGCATATGAGTACTCGGACCAGCCATGTCCTTTGGTGGTCCGAGCTCACTCTACTAGGAGTATGGCGGCTTCTAAAGCCTTACTATATGGGGTTTCTCTTCGGGACGTCTGTGATGCGGCGGGCTGGTCCTCTCCGCTCACATTCGTTAAATTTTACAGTTTAGACCTGGATGCTGCCCCAGGTTCTCAGGTGCTTAGTGCTTAGTTACAACAGACTAACACTCAGGTACTTGGAATTCTGGCGCTTTGGGTATTCTCGTTCCCATGGCGTCGATCGACGCATCGTTGAGTTCCCTTCGTAAGGGAATGTCTCAGGTTACTATTGTAACCATAGTTCCCTGAGAACAGGGAACGAGACGATGCGTCACCCTGCCATACTTCCTGCATCCCTGTGATCGGCTTGCTTCGGCAATTTTCGAAGCTAATGCCGGTTTGCACCGGATGTGCTTTTATCATTTCCTGGTCATGACGTCACCCGCCCGTGACGCTCATTCTTTCCATTGGACTAGTTGACATAGATGCTTCAGACGCAGTCACGCTGGGGGCGTTCCCATGGCGTCGATCGACGCATCGTCTCGTTCCCTGTTCTCAGGGAACTATGGTTACAATAGTAACCTGAGACGTTTTCCTACATCTTGAAACTTTTAGTTTTATAAATGGGGGGTAATCTTTGAAGGATGAACAAATAATGTTTTGGTCATCACATTAAAAATAAATATGATTTAAATATGATAACATTAAAATATGATAATATTTGAGTTTTGAAGTGCTGGAAAAAGATGTGATGTACTTGAAAGCATTTTTATATTCCTGCCAAACTTCCATGGTTACAAGTAGTGTTATTAAAGCCATGGTGAATGATGATCTGTGGACTTAAAAACTAGTTCATTCATGGAACAATGTTTCTCCTGGTTCTCTTTCATAGGTTCACTCAACGCTGCGGAAAGCGCAGTGGGATATCCTCTGGATGTGCCGATTGCCTGAAGCCCTATAGAATCACGCCAATTCATTGGCTGATGGCGCTCGCGCAAAGCTGGCTCCGCCCCGACGCTCTTACGTCGTAGCATGACGAACGCGCGCGCGCCATCCTCTCCTCAGATTTCTCTGCCTTCACGAAGCGGTCACATCTTTCCCTTCGTTCGGTTTTTCTGAGCCCGAATTTTTCTAATTCAACTACAGCTTTCATCTCAACACTTCAGCGACTGGCATAAGTGGAACTCTGTTCTCCTTACAGTGAAGTGTCATGGATTATCGACGCTGTTCTCCGCCATGCGTTCGTTTCATTTCGAACGACGACCCTCACAGTAAGTGTGTTAAATGTATGGGTTTTTCGCATGCGCGTGAGGCTGTATTAGGATTGTCAAAATGTAAATTTTGTGACAATCTCCTTCTCAAAACCCTCCGCTCTAGACTCGCGGTTTTTGAGAAGGAGTCATTCGTTTCCCCCAGTCGCGCTCCCGAGACCGCTGAGGCCTCTCGTGGATCTGCGGCCTGGGGCTCGGATGTTGAGCTCGAGGATATTGAGTACGAGCAGACGGGCCTCGCCCTTTCTCTCCCTCCCTCCCCCGAGCACGCACGTGGCGCGGTTGAATTCGCGCATGATTATTTATGCCCCAGCCCGGGAGCCCGCGAATCGGTTTCTTTCGGTCTGGATGATGTGATTTACACTGCAGCTTCCGACTCCGAGGATTTCGGGCCTGCTTTGACCGATGCTTTCGCGCGCTACAGAGAAGCTCTCTATAGACTGGCCTGTTGAGCCCCGCGAGTCTCTATCGTCCAAACTCGACGAGAGATTCCTTAGTGGCCCTAATTCTAGGCCAGAGCGAAGAAAGCTGCCTTTTTTCAGCGATCTGCATCACGAGATCTCCAGATCCTGGAAGCAGCCTTTCTCCGCACGCCTAACTAATGCGGCAGCCGCTGACTTCACTAACCTTGTGGGTTTTGTGGAGCAGGGTTATTCCGCTATTCCAGCGGTCGAGGACACGCTGGCTAACCACCTCGCCCTGTCGTCTGCACCGTCCTGGAAGTCGCGTCCCCTCCTTCCTTCCAAGGCTTGTAGGACTACTTCTTCCCTTATTGGGAAGTCTTACATGGCGGCTGGTCAAGCAGGCATGGCCCTGCATACCATGGCCATCCTTCAAGCCTACCAAGCGGACGTCCTTAAGGACATGGACGAAGGAGAGGGACTGACGCTCGAAGCTGTCAAAGAGCTTCGCAAAGCCACAGATCTGGCCCTAAGAGCCACCAAACACACTGCTCGGGCTGTAGGTCGCTCTATGGCGGGCTCGGTTGCCGCAGAGCGCCACTTCTGGTTGAATCTCACGGAGATCAGAGAAAAGGATAAGAGTTTTCTTCTGGACGCCCCTATCTCCCACTCAGGTCTTTTCGGGGAAGCGGTCAACACGGTGGTTGAGAAGTTCCGTGCCGCTAAGTCTCAGTCGGCCGCGCTCAGGCAGTTTATGCCCAGGAGATCTAGAGAGCCAAGAGACTCCAACCCTCCCCCTTCTCAGACCCGAGAACGCTCTGCTCATAGGGTTGAATTCCCTACTAGAAGGAATGACCCGGCTCATCCCCCACCAACTACGGTCTGGGGAGCCCGAGGTCGTCCGTTTCCCCGCCAGCGCCCTCACAAGCGCCTTCAGCTGAAGCGGTCCAACAAATCGGCCGCTCCAGCCTCCTCGAGCCGTTCCTGACCCGCAGGTCAGAAGGAGGAGAGCCGCACCAGATCTACGAGGTTGGGACAGACCGCGCAAGCGTTTCTGCCCTCCTCCAACCGGCTCTCCTCCTCCAACCTTGTCACCTTCGCCACCCAGTGTGTTTCGAAGTGCAGGTCCTGTTTCACTCTCTTCACCCAGTCCGGAGCAGGAGGAAGGAGACGCGTCTTGCTTTCTCCCCTCGCTCCCGGCGCACGTTATACCCGCCAATCGCTTCCTCGGAGGCACAGTTCGTTTTCCTCTGAAGCAGGCGGACCCAGTTACTTCTATCCAGGTGGTGGTACCCCCCAGTACGTGTCAGGACGCCAAGCGCTCTCCTCCACGGTCAACCACGCCTCCCCACGGACAGCGCGACACCCTATCTCAGGTATGTCCCCTGCACTGCAACACTCCTCTCCCTCTATCACATTTCGTTCAAGAATGGGAGCGTTTACCAGGGGTATCGCCTTGGATCCTTCGCACAGTTCGGCTCGGCTACACGCTTCAGTTTTGTCGCAACCTCCCCTGCTTCAACGGGGTCTTTCCTACTGTAGTCGACAGCGCCGCTCAGGCTTCTGTACTACAGCAGGAGATTTCATCCCTTCTGCTGAAGGGGGCGATAGAAGAGATTCCTTCGGGGGAAGTCGAACAGGGCTTCTACAGCCGTTACTTCCTGGTCCCGAAGAAGGGAGGCGGCCTGCGGCCGATACTAGATCTTCGCCGGTTGAATTTCTCTCTTTACAAAGGGAAATTCAAAATGTTGACGCTGAAGGCCATCATATCTCATATCCGGCTGGGACACTGGTTCGTGACAGTAGACCTCAAGGATGCTTATTTCCACATCCAGGTCGTACGACGACACAGGAAGTTTCTCAGGTTTGCCTTTGGAGAGAAGGCATACCAATACAGGGTCCTCCCCTTTGGCCTCGCTCTAGCGCCAAGGACGTTCACAAAGTGTATGGATGCTGCTCTGGCCCCGTTGCGGCTCCAGGGCATCCATATACTCAACTACCTGGACGATTGGCTCCTTTTAGCCCACTCCAGAGAGTTGGTGACTCACCACAGGGACATTGTCCTCCGTCATATTCAGTCTCTCGGTTTGAGGTTGAATACGGAGAAGAGCGTTCTTACTCCAGCTCAGACCACGGTTTTCTTGGGGGTACACATGGACTCCGTTCTTATGCAGGCCCGTTTGGCTCCTGCACGGATTTCCAGTCTGGAGACATGTCTGTCCCGCTTTGCGCTAGGCCAGCATGTTTCCGTGAGCACCTGCCGCAGACTTCTGGGCCTTATGGCCGCGGCCTCCCCTGTGCTACCTCTAGGGCTACTCCACATGAGACCTTTTCTGTGGTGGATGAAGCTCTCAGGGGCTCGGCCCACGGGGCCAGCCCTTCGCCTATTGAAGGTGTCGCGCAGTTGCTTTCGCGCCCTGTCAATCTGGCGGGACCCCCTCTTCCTTCAGAAAGGAGTCGGTATGGGTGCGGTATTCCGTCGTCAAATGGTTACGACGGATGCCTCTCTGACCGGCTGGGGAGCGGTTTTCGAGGGCAGGCCAGCGTGTGGGGTTTGGACTGGCGAGACCCTCTCATGGCACATAAACAGCTTGGAGCTGAGGGCTGTCTTCCTGGCTCTTTGCCACTTTCTCCCTTTCCTCGAAGGGCACCATATCATTGTCAGAACGGACAATATGGCAGTAGTGTCCCATGTAAACAGACAGGGGGGTTCACGTTCGCGCACCCTAGACAGGCATGCGCGTCACCTTCTTCTGTGGTCCCAGGACAAGTTGCTCTCTCTGAGAGCAGTTCATGTCCCAGGGATTCTGAACCTCGCAGCAGACTTCCTGTCGAGGCAGAAGCTCAGGTCTGGGGAATGGATGTTGAACCGCCAGACGGTGGCCCTGATCTGGGAGAGGTTCGGAAAAGCGGAAGTGGACCTCTTTGCATCTCAGGAGTCGTCCCAATGCCCGCTTTGGTTCTCCCTGAGCCCTCCAGCTCCGTTGGGGATAGATGCATTCGCCCACCCTTGGCCGATGCAGAAACTCTATGCCTTCCCGCCCATCAAGCTGATCCAGGCGGTTCTGTCCAGAGTGAGAGAGAGCGGAGTCCGCCTCCTTCTGGTAGCCCCATTCTGGCCGTCCCAGCCATGGTTTTTGGAGCTGATCCCTCTGTTGGTATCCTCCCCCTGGGAGATCCCGGTCAGGGAGGACCTGCTTTCCCAGCTTCAGGGCAGGATATGGCATCCTCGCCCCGACATTTGGAAGCTGTACGTTTGGCCTATCAGAGGCCGTTAACTTTAAGCTTTGATCTCCCAACCGACGTTCAGGAGACCATTGCGAGTGCTAGAGCCCCTTCTACGAGGAGGCTGTATTCCTCCAAGTGGAGGGTATTCGAGGCATGGTGCTTAGCACATGATAGGGACCCAGTTGGCTGCCCAGTAGGCTCAGTGCTGGAATTCCTGCAGGAAAAGTTTGCTTCCGGAGCGGCTGCTACCACTCTCAGAGTATATGTCGCAGCTATTGCCGCTCATAGAGAATCAGATGAGATTCCCTTGGGGAAACTGAGGTTAGTTTCGACCTTCATGCGTGGGGTTAGGCGCCTGAAACCGGCTCGCCCCCCTGGTGTTCCCTCGTGGGACCTGTCAGTCGTCCTGGAGGGTTTGACAGAGGCTCCCTTCGAGCCCTTGGAGTCAGCCCCTGAGCGGATTCTGACTCTTAAGGTTGCTCTTTTGTTGGCTTTATCTTCACTAAAGCGGATGGGGGATTTGCAGGCTCTCTCTATTAGTGAGTCATGCTTGGACTTCGCTCCTGGCCTGGTTAGGGTTACCTTGAGGCCAAGGTCGGGGTATGTACCCAAGGTTCTTTCCACGGCGTTCCGCTCTCAGGTTGTTAACCTTAACGCTTTCCACCCTCCTCCTTTTGCCTCTGAGGAAGAAAGGAAACTTAACCTGCTCTGCCCGGTCCGTTCTTTGAAGTTGTATGTAGATCGCTCAGGCGGTTGGAGGAAATCTAACCAGCTCTTGGTGTGTTTTGGTGCTGGCCGCCGCGGGCTTGCGGCATCAAAGCAGAGGATTTCCCACTGGGTAACGGATGCTATTTCGCTGGCTTACGAGGTGCGTGGTTTGCCTTCACCTCTTAGCATCAGAGCACATTCCACCAGAAGTGTGGCTTCCTCTCAAGCTCTTTTTAGAGGGGCCCTCTTGGAAGACATTTGTGTGGCGGCAGGTTGGTCCTCTCCGCACACCTTTGTGAGGTTCTATAATTTAGATCTTGACATGACTCCAGGTTCCCAGGTTCTATCTGCTTGAACCGGTCATGGTTATTATTATTTGGTCTGTTACCAGTTATGGCAGCGCTTAAGCTTGGCGAGTTTGGTATTTCGTTCCCACTGCGCTTTCCGCAGCGTTGAGTGAACCTATGAAAGAGAACGTCTCTGGTTACTTGCGTAACCTATGTTCTCTGAATAGGGAACGAGACGCTGCGTTCGCTGCCAAGCTCCTCGCGCTGCCGACAGTTCTTCTTTTCGGCAGAGAAATCTGAGGAGAGGATGGCGCGCGCGCGTTCGTCATGCTACGACGTAAGAGCGTCGGGGCGGAGCCAGCTTTGCGCGAGCGCCATCAGCCAATGAATTGGCGTGATTCTATAGGGCTTCAGGCAATCGGCACATCCAGAGGATATCCCACTGCGCTTTCCGCAGCGTCTCGTTCCCTATTCAGAGAACATAGGTTACGCAAGTAACCAGAGACGTTTCCATGTCAGCGCTGTTTGATCCGTAATTAACAGAGACATTTTTCTCACTAGATCTCGCAGCGATGTTATTTCTTCAGTGGCGAATTGAAATGCTTTGTTTAGTGGATCTCTCAGCGCTGTGAGTCAAACAGTGTCGCTTGATCACGATCGGCTCGCGCTGCACTGATGTTGATGGTCCAAACTGATTATGGTCCGTGTAGCACAAAATAATAAGTAGCGCAGTTTCGTCCTGCTTTCATTACGTTTGCCATTTGATGTTGTGCAATGTTGTGGCGGATTTTGGTCGGCAGGAAAAATGGTCAAACGAATCGTTCGGTTTGTAATGCGTAGCCTACCGAACCGAAAGCCTCGTATCGAACGGTTTAATACGAATACGTGTACCGTTACAGCCATGAATGACGGCAACGGGTAGGGTTGCCACCTGTCCTTTTTAATAACCTGTCCCGGGAAATGTATCCACTCTCCAGACATCACTCTCCACTTCGAAAGGCTGCGTGAATATGTATGTTCAAACCGTGTAGCGTGCGCACGGCAGAGGGAGAGAGAGCGAGAGACCTTGCGTGTGTTTGCTGCTAGTGTGCGTGTGTGCCTCAAGAAGTGCATGGAAGACAGCATTTAAGACGATTTTTTTAGACGAGTTCTGTAGCCTCCGGGCTGGTTGCGGGCGCCGCCGTGAGAGAAGGCAAACAAGCAAAGTGGCGAAATCAGAATTAAATATAAACAATATATCGATATATACGATATGTCAAAATCCATATCGTGTTTAAAAAATATCTCTATATATCAAGATATCGCCCACCCCTAGCGCGTGTGAAAAAATGCAGGGCGCTGTTGAGCTTGGGAGGGCTCAGAGACCCACTGCCCCACTTAGTGCAATGACTGAAATCCGTAAGATATCCAACCCAAGCCATTCATTAAATTTCAACATATCCATCTCACTTAATGACTTAAAATAGCCTAGAAACTCATAAATAAAATGATAAACATATATTTACCAGTTAGAATTGTAAGATTAAGTTTATCTAGAGTTCTCTCTTTTCAAGTGGTTGAATATTGCCCATACTGTGGCCCAACTGCTCCAGTCTTCAGTGTCACATGATCCCCCAGGATCTAATATGCTGATTTATCATCCATGTTGGACACATTTGTGCTGCTTAATTTTTTTTTTAATAACCTGTGATACTTTTTTTTGTATTTTTGGATGAATAAGAAGTTAAAGAACAACATTTATTAAAATCGAAATCGTTTGTAACAATATACAGTACCGTTCAAAAGTTTTGGGGTCAGGTTTTTTTTTTCTCTTTTTGAAAGAAAGTAATACTTTTATTCAGCATGGATGTGTTAAATTGATTTTTTTTTAAAAGTGATAGTAAAGACTCTAGATTTCTATTTTTAATAAAAATTAATGCGATGCCAGCTAAACATCGTGATGGCTGACAGACATCGTCCATCGGCCCAACCCTAGTGTGTATATATATATACTCATCTTCTGTTTTTTATTTTTTTATTTTATAAATACAATATACCTCACAAAATGCCCCATAAATTATAGCTATAAAATGAGTATAGGCCACTATTAAAACTGTTAAAAGAACTGTGTTGCTGAGACACATTAATGATCTATCAGTGTTTTCGTTCAGTGATTTTGTAATGTTCAGTGTATCTCCCTGCTAATTAATGTTCTTTTTTTTTTCAGAGTGGTGTGAATGATGTTGTGGCAGCGGTTCAAGAGTATCAAGCTCAGTTACTGAACAGCTTGAGGAGTCAGCTACAAACAGTATTCCACAGACATGCAGGAAGTGAACTTCAGCAAGAAGCTTTGGGACTCTTTGACTCCTTTAAAGATCCATTTGCTGCAGTTTCAACATCATATAGACAGGACAGTGTCATAAAAGAAAAATTCAATTTTGTGGAAGCAGAAGAGGTTTCAGTTGGATTGGCAGTATGTTGTCAGAAAAGAGATAAAAGAAGAGATCTCGCCATAAAAAACAAATGTTTCCATTATATACCCCTGATAAAGAGTTTAGAACAATTACTGTCTCATCCAAAAATCTTTGCCATGATAAATAGTGGATCCAAGAAATGCAGTGGTGGATATTTTTATGACATCATAGATGCTGAACTCATGCTGTCACACCCTTTATTTTCTTCTAGACCCTCTGCTTTACAGATAATCCTTTATTCGGATGAAATCGAAATTTGCAATCCCCTTGGGTCTCATGCCTCAAAGAATAAATTGCTCATGTTTTACTACACTTTGGGAAACATTAATCCAAAGTACAGGTCAAAATTTGCTTCAATCCGCCTTCTTGCCATTGCGAAGCAAAGTGAACTCTCAGAATGTGGAGTTGATGCCATATTGGCAAGATTGCATGAGGACTTGGTAAAGCTATATAATGGTGTGAAAATTCATCTGGCAAGTGGTGAACATGAACTGTATGGAGCAGTGGTTTCCATTTGTGGAGATACTTTAGCTCAACATGAGTTGTGTGGATTTAAAGAGGGCGTGGGCTTTGCGTACAGTAAATGCAGACATTGTGAATGTTCTTTTGAGGACATGCAAATGTTTTTTAATGAAGATAACTTTGAGCAAAGGACCCTAGAAAGACATATTCGACAGTGCAGTGACATTGAGAAAGCCAGCACTGAATATCTCAGGAACAGCCTTAAAACTACATACGGAATAAACCGAAGGAGCAAAGTAATGGATTTCCCTGCTTTCAATTTAATCCAACAAACACCTCAAGATATAATGCATGTCATTCTTGAGGGCATTGCTCCTTTGGAAATTAAGTGTATGTTGAAACAATTGGTTCTTTTGGGACAACTGGACCTAGATGCTTTCAATTCTGATATCATTGGTTTCCCATACTCTCCACAAGATACTAGAGATAGGCCTAGCCCTATTGCGTATAGTACATTAGCTTCCAATGACAACAAACTGAAACAGTCATCAGGTCAAATGCTTGTTTTACTCAAAATATTGCCATTTCTGTTGGATGTGATTAGAGGTACTGCTTATTTATCATTCATTCTTGAGCTTCTGGAGATAGTTCAAATTTTGTTTTCACCTGTTATTTGCCTTGAGACTATTGACAAGTTGAAAGTACTTATTGAACAGCATCTTAAACATTTTAAGGACCTTTTCTCAGAGAACAACATTACACCTAAACAACATTACTTGATTCATATTCCATCCCAGATTAAACTGTTGGAACCAATGCTACGTCACATGTGCATGAGATTCGAATCCAAACATTGTTTTTTTAAAAAATGGGTTTCAAAAGTAAATTTCAAAAATGTCTGTAAGTCCTTGATTAAGCATAACCAAATGTTTGAATGCTGTCAGAATGTAAACAGTTCTGATCACCCTATTTTTACCAGCGAATGTGTATTGGGACCAGTATCAGAAGTAAAAAACATGCCATATTTAACAGGAAAAGTAAGGGACTACTTTGGAGTTGATCAGATAAACCATGCAGTGTCTGTTAAGTGGATTACTTTGAATGGTAACAAATACATTCGTGAAAAATCATTACTTGTGTGTATGGCAAATGCTAGTAGCCTACCTGAATTTGGACTTGTGAGGAACATATTTGTCATAAATTCATCTTTGTATTGTTTTGAGTGTCAGATGTTCAGTACAGTCTGTTTTGACAGAGACTACATGTCTTATAAAATTGAGGTTCCCAACCTGGCAGAGGCAACTGAACTGGTAAATGCAGACAACCTTGTAGACTTCACACCATATTACAGTTTCAGTCACAGGGACATTACATATGTCCCTATGAAGTATTACCTTGGAGATGTAATTGAATTACATAAAGCCTCAAATGTGTGAGGAAGTTATGGGTGTGTTCTATAAATTACATACTATTTTGGCTGTATACTTTTTTTTGTCTTTCATTTATCATTGTGATGTTTTGAAATATTCTTGGTTCAATACAAGCTAAGCTCAATCAACAGTAGAATGTTGATCAAACCTTTTTTAAGAAGAAAATGTTAAATCCGTTATTTTTGTGCTCATCAACATTACACAACAAATGCTGCCGATGATCTTAACCTGTTTTGAACCCAGAATGTTCCTTGTATAAAGAGATTGTATAACGATTGTATAAGTATTCACATGTAAAGTGCTGTCTGTTTTGACAGCCACAGGGATACAAAAATCTTTAAGTGTATATGATTGTTCTACATACATGAAATTCAGTGTTGTATGTTTTTGTTGATATGAAATTTAGTAAATCAGAATCAAACCACTTTTTGACCAAGTGTTTATGTTCACACAAGCAATTTGTCTTCATTTAATTTTCAAATACCTGAACAGACACAAACCTATGAACAGGAGATGACTAACAAAACAAAATCATAAATCTTTGAGCTTTCTTAATTAATATTCTTGAAATTAGAATTTGTGGGGGTACTATTATTCTTAAAATTAGCACAAATATCTAATTGAACATGCACAAAAACTTGCACTTTATAACTGTCACTTGTTTCTAGTAAAATCTACCTCAAAATGAGTTAAAATGTACTTGTCAAGACCGAAGAAGAACAATTTTCTTATATTAAGATTTAAAGTCTAGTGTGCAATGCATTATATAAGACTTTTTATCTGGCAAAAAACAAGATGTATTTTCTAGAAATAAGTTTTTTTCTTCTTTCTTAGATTTCAGTTTTTGCAGTGTATGTGCACATGTATAATTAAAAGGATTTTTTGTCCTGTTTTCTCTGAAAATGTTGTTTAGATTGGGGCTGTTTTGAACTTGCTTCAAAAATGCCTCAATGAGGTCTGTATCGAGAGTTTAGGTACAGTCCCTAGTTCGGGCAGTGTTTAAAATGTTTGGTTCTGCGCTATGCTGTTGATAAAATGTTCCATGATTAAACGCACCTGCTCAGCTCGCGCCGCGCGGTTCAAACACAGCAGTTTTTCGTCTCACTTTTCACTTTCGTGTTTAGTGTTCGATGATTAACAAACGCGACATAGCCTAATCAAAGAGATTTGGTAAATTTAGTAATCATCTACCAATGGGAATGACAACTAAAAGAATCACAACCTGGCCCTCTGTTCACGCAACCGTAATCGATAAACCATGCAAACGTTTATGATATGCTACGTTTTAACTTACAATTACTTTTAAAAAGTGTTCAGCTGTTGTTGTACAGGCATACTTACATTCAAAACAGTTCTTCACGCAGCACACCTCGCTTCAGTCGCTTGCCGCTGACCGCATGACGTGCACACAATGCACATTGCGCCTGCGTGGATTAAGTCATAATTACGAGAAAGTTTCTCATTATTACGAGATGTTAAGTCATAATTTCGAGAAAGTTTCTCATTATTACGAGATACTAAGTCATAATTACGAGAAAGTTTCTCATTAATACGAGATGTTAAGTCATTATTTTGAGAAAGTTTCTCATTATTATGAGATGTTAAGTCATTATTATGAGAAAGTTTCTCATTATTACGAGATACTAAGTCATAATTACGAGAAAGTTTCTCATTATTACGAGATGTTAAGTCATTATTTCGAGAAAGTTTCTCATTATTATGAGATGCTAAGTCATAATTACGAGAAAGTTTCTCATTATTACAAGATGTTAAATCATTATTATGAGAAAGTTTCTCATTATTATGAGATGTTAAGTCATTATTATGAGAAAATTTCTCATTATTATGAGATACTTAAGTCATTATTACGAGAAAGTTTCTCATAATTATGACTTCGTATCTCATTATTATGAGAAACTTTCTCAATATAATGAGATACTAAGTCATAATAATGAGAAACGTTCTCAATATAATGAGATACTAAGTCATAATTATGAGAAGGTTTCTCATTATTATGACTTAGATAATCTTTTTTTTTTACTCAACTATGGCGGAAACGGGCTTCCATACTTTTGTTCAGTCCGGCGCGCCTCATAAACAGACGCAGTGTGCACGGAGGGGAGGGGCTGTGTGTTTGTGTGAGTGTGTGTGTGAGTGTATGTGTGTGTGAGTGTGAGTGTGAGTGTGAGAGAGACGCGTGAGTGAAATGTGGCGGCTGGTGTTGATTCTGTGGCGCACCGCCATGAATAGTCTATGTGTGGGAAACACTGCATAAAAGTCACGTGGGAACTGCTCGGCTCGATACTGAGGGCTTAGCGTCAAGTTTCTTAACTTTTTCGCCGACGAAAGCAGAGCCGTGGAGAGCCGCTTCGCCATGGTTTCAATGTTTTGAAGGGGGAGAGGCAGCTGAAATAACGGGAGGGGTTGTGTCACCTAGATTTGCTTCCCCCGGTCTGCATTTTCCCCAGACATACTTTGTTCCCTTTCAAGGGAACTCGAGCTGCGTTGAGACGCGGTGGGAACGCTCTGCGTGATTGCGTCGTGAAGCACGTGTATAATCAGTCCAATGGAAGAGCGAGACGTCATAGGCGGGTGACGTCATCGACCAGGAAACTATAAAGCAACCCTGAAATCAGACCGCGACAGCTTCTGTGCCTTCAGCAAGCGATCTGTGTATTCTGTCCTTGTCATATTTATTGTTGTCTGTCAAGTTGCAATATATATATATATATGTATATTATGGCAAAAGAGAGCAAGCAGCTTTGTGTTGTTCCCTGCCCACGTTATATCACGGGTGGGGACACACACATCAGCTTTTTGTTACTATTTGGGAGTGGAGCATGCCACAGTCAGTTCTCGAGGGGGCTGACTGTGAGCATTGCGAGAAGCTGTCCGTGAGGACGCTCCGCTCCCGCCGGGCGTTCTTCGAGGAGGACGGTTCGGTTCGCGCTCCCCGCGCGGGTCCCGCTGTTGCCGATGCACGGCGGCGACTCGCATTTTAGGGTTCGCAAACGGATCTGACAGCGGGGGTTGGGACGGACCCCGCCCTATCTCAGCTTTCACTTGCCAGATACAGTGCTGGTGATTTCCAATTCCGAGGAATTGGTATCGTTAGTGTTTTGTTTAGAAAAAGAGAAACTACTGCCACATATTTCTCGGTGGGTCCTGCACGCTATAGAAAAGGGTTCAGAATTCGGTTCTTGTCCGCCCAGATTTCTAGGGGTCCTCCCCACTGTGGTGGACCCCGAGCAGGCTTTGGTTATGGAGCAGAAAGTACTGACACTTCTGCAAAAGGAGCTGTAGAAGGGGTTCCTCCTCCCGGCAGACAGTCAGGGTTTTACTTCCATTACTTCATTGTTCCGAAAGAGGATGAGGGGTTGCGTCCTACTCTAGACCTGCGTCAACAGCAGGTTTCTGAATCTTAAGTTCAAAGTATGCTTACGCTAAATATGATTGTGTCACAGACTCAGTCCGAGGACTGGTTTGTCACAATAGACTTAAAGGACGCTTACTTATCTATCCATCCTCATCACAGGAGGTTCCTGAGGTTTGCTTTCAGGGGCGAAGCATACCAGTATCGGGTTCTTCCATTCGGCCTAGGTTATCACCCCGCACCTTTTACAATATGCGTGGATGCAGCTCTGGCTCCTCTGAGATTCCAGGGCATTCGCGTATTAAATTATATCGATGATTGTTTGATTTTAGCTCAGTCCAAGCTTTTGGCAGTTCAACATCGAGATGTCGTTCTGTCCCACATAAGGAGGTTGGGGTTGCGGCTCAACACCAAAAAGAGTGTACTCCTCCCAGCTCAGAGGACCACTTTTCTAGGTGTATTATGGGATTCGACAACAATGCAAGCACGTCTGTCTCCTGCACGTATTTCTGAGATTCTCACAGCCGTAAAGAATGTAAAACTAGGTCAGTCACTCACTGCAAAACAGTCTCTGAGACTGTTGGGGCTCATGGTAGTTGTGTCCAACGTAGTTACTTTTGGCCTTCTGTACATGAGACCCCTGCAGTGGTGGCTCGGGACCAAGGTGTTTTCTCCGAGGGGAAATCCGTTTTTTCGCATGATCAAGGTCACGCGGCTATGCCTTCGTGCCTCGGTCATGTGGAAGAAAACTTGGTTCCTCCCCCAGGGCCCAGTGCTGGGGGCTTCTTGTCGACGCGTCACGCTATCGACGGATGCTTCCCTCACAGGATGGGGGGCGGTCATGAGTGGCCGCTCGGTGAAAGGTCTTTGGTTGGGGCTCATGGCAGTTGCTTCCAACGTAGTTACTTTTGGCCTTCTGTACATGAGACCCCTGCAGTGGTGGCTCAGGACCAAGGGGTTTTCTCCGAGGGGAAATCCGTTTTCGCATGATCGCCTCGGTCATGTGGAAGAACCTTGGTTCCTCGCCCAGGCCCAGTGTTGGGGGCTTCTTGTCGACGCATAATGCTATCGACGGATGCTTCCCTCACAAGTCGGGGGCAATCATGAGTGGTTGCTCGGCGAAGGGTCCGGACAACACACTGATGGTCTTGTATATCAGAGCAGATATCCTGTTGAGGCAGGGGCTGTGGCCCGGGGAATGGAGACTTCACCCCGAGGTGGTGGAGCTTCTTAGGGAGAACTTCGGTCAAACTACAAGTCGACCTTTCGCATCGCTTGTACAATGCATTGCCCTTGTGGTTCTCCCTCACGCATCCAGCTCCGCTTGGACTGGATGTGATGTAATAGGTGTGGTTGCCGCTACGCCTATACACTTTTCCTGATATCTTTGCTCCTGGGAGCTCTGGAGTTGTGGATACTCTGGGCTCGGCCTCTGAGGGGGCCCAGCTCATAGATTCAGGTCTCTTGACCGAGGTCGTGGAGACCATACTCCAGTCTAGAGCTCCCTCCACGAGAAGACTAAATATGCTGTTCTCTGTCTGATGCAGAGAACGCCTTCTGAATCTTGTTTCTGCCCCGTTGGTACAGTACTTGATTTCTGTAATGAATGTTTCTTTGCTGGGTTATCTCTGAGGAGAGATCCTTAATTTCGTCTTCTCCCTGGTACATGAGGCTGAGGCCTGCACGTACTTGGATTTGCACCTGGTTTGGTGGTAGTATTTCTTCACCCCAGGTCGGGTTGTATTTCTAGGTCCCTACTAAATGTGCGGTTCATTTGTGCTCCAGGCCTTCTGTCCTCCACCTTTAATACTCCAGATCAGGAAAATCTTAAATCTGTTATGCCCTGTCCGGGCTTTGGATGCGTATGTCCACAGAGCTGCTCAGTGGCGTTTATCAGAACAATTATTTGTCTGCTTCGGGTAACCTAAGATAGGTTGCCCTACATCTAAACAGATAATGAGCAAGTGGGTAGTTGAGGCTATCTCACTTGCTTATGAAGCGGCCGGACAGCGTTCACCTGTGGCTGTTCAGGCCCATTCTTCAAGGAGTATGGCTGCCTCTAGGCTTTAATTTCGGGTGTTTCCCTTCAGGATATTTGTAATGCGGCAGGCTGGACTTCACCACATACATTTGTCAGATTTTATGACCTACACCTCTCCACTCCTGGGGCTAGGTTGCTTGCTTCTAGTGTGCGCAAGGACTTCACACAGAACGGGCATTTGTCTCTATGGCGTAGTGGGTATGGGGTTCCCACCGCGTCTCAACGCAGCTTGAGTTCCCTTGAAAGGAAACGTCTCAGGTTACGTATGTATCCCTGGTTCCCTGATAAGGAACGAGACGCTGCGTTTATCTGCCATACTTCCTGCATGCCCTGATCGACTTGCTTCAGGCCTTTCAGAAGCTGTTGCGGTCTGATTTCAGGGTTGCTTTATAGTTTCCGGGTCGATGACGTCACCCGCCTATGACGTCTCGCTCTTCCATTGGACTGATTATACACGTGCTTCACGACGCAATGACGCAGAGCGTTCCCACCGCGTCTCAACGCAGCGTCTCGTTCCCTATCAGGGAACCAGGGTTACATACGTAACCTGAGACGTTTTCCCACACAAAAACTGAATTTCATTCCAAATATGTAAAATTCCGCGAAATTCCGCATTAACAGAAGATTCCGCGTTAATTTGCCAATTCCGCGTTTCTGTCTACTATTTCATCTGGCCCTAATCACAGAAATAAATTACACTTTACTATATATTCACATAGAAAACAGCTGTTTTACATTGTAATAATATTTCACAATATTACTGGGTTTGTTTTGTATTTTTAATCAAATAAATGTAGCCTTGGTGAGCAGAAGAGACTTCTTTTAAAAACATTAAAAATCTTACCGACCCCAAACTTTTGAACGGCAGTGTATAGTATAACCCATGTCCTTTGTGTGTCCCTGTCATCTTACTATGTAGAAAAAGAAAGCATTTATGCACATGAATTAATAGAAATCTAGGCCTATTTGCCCAAGATTTAGCTTTCCTTAGGGTAGTACCTCTAATATCAAGGCCTAATGTCCAATTTAATGCATCCTCTGTGGCGGTGGAGAAACATGACATGAAATGGGCTGATGGCATAATATTGTCTATGCTAAGTTTAATGGCTTCTCGTGCGCATAAGAAAGTCTGTATTTTATTTTTATTTTTGCAAAGGTCCTTTTAGAGGCTCTGTAATACAGTGCTAAGAATATCATGAGAAGAAACTCAAAACGCTTATAACCTGCCACAATCATTCAGTTGTGTTGGACAATCACTAAAGAATCACTAAACAGCTGCCATGAAAACACACTTGTATGACATATTTGTTTTATTAAATTCTTTTAAATTCATTAGATTTTCTATTATAGAAAACGTCTCGGTTACGTATGTAACCCTCGTTCCCTGAGTAGAGAACGGAGACATTACGTCGGATGACGACGAATGGGGTTTCGCTTAGAAAGCCTATCGACTTCGAGTATTACAAAACGAGCCAATGGCAAAGAAATGCCATGGGTCTGCGGAATTTGCATAGCGTATCTCCGCCTTACCTCGTGGGTATAAAAGGAGGACGCCGGCAACATGCAGATATGTTTCTTCGCTGAGGAGCCGAGACTGAACTCAGGCGATCCCCGCGGTACAGCGGAAAGTGGCAGGAAGACGTAACGTCTCCGTTCCCTACTCAGGGAACGAGGGTTACATATGTAACCGAGACGTTCCCTTTCGTTGTCACTGCGAGTTACGTCGGATGACGACGAATGGGGTTACCAGTCTAATCACGCCACCTTCACAGCTGTCTTCCAGTGCCCTGCGTAAATCTGAGATCCCTGTCGTGAGACTAGCACGGACGAAGGACTCCTATTTAGCACAGGAATACCGAGGTACACTGTGGAGCATATCCCATAGCTTAGAGGAAATATGCAATTATTGCCAACCCAGAGAATACACATATGACCCGGAGGGATGCATATGGAGAACACTGGGGTGTCCAGCCGCAGGTGGAATATTTCAACCCCAGGGGTGGCAAGGTGGCTTGCCAAGGAAAAGACACATGCTCAGAGAGGCTTACAGTGGAAATACACATGTGGGGGCCGCTCAGAGGAGGGACCATGCACACGGGAGGCACCTAGCCAACGCGCAGGCAATAGACATTGGCGCCGACGTCAGCAGTGCTGGAGGAACTCAGGCCTTTCGGGGAAGCTCACCTGAGTAGAATATCACACGTATCCAGTCCGTGGAGTGGAATGGCGAGCAAGCGAAGACACCTGAGTGGGTCCAGTACTAGCTGGTTGAAGCGAGTACATGAGAGGACACTGGCTCCACTCGGAGATTGTAGAATCTCGCAAATGTGTTCGGTGTCGCCCAGCCTGCAGCTCTACAGATGTCTGTTAGCGAGGCGCCATGCGCTAGAGCCCAAGAGGACGCCACACTCCGGGTGGAGTGGGCAGTCACACCAAGGGGGCACGGTCGACCTTGCTGTTGGTATGCCAAAGCAATGGCGTCCACTATCCAGTGAGACAACCTATGCTTGGAGAGAGCCTTTCCCTTCAGCTTCCCACCATAACAGACAAAGAGCTGATCTGAGGTCCTGAAACACTGCGTTCTGTCTACATAGGTGCGGAGAGCAAGTACTGGACAGAGCAGTGCCAAGGCTGGGTCTGCCTCCTCCAGGGGCAGCGCTTGCAGGTTCACCCCCTGGTCCCCAAAGGGAGTGGTAGGAACCTTGGGCACATATCCAGGCCGGGGTCTCAGGATCACGTGAGAGTAAGCCGGCCCGAATTCCAGGCACGCTTCTTCAAACGGAGAATGCGTGCAGGTCCCCTACCCTCTTGATGGAGGCCAGTGCAACCAGGAGCGCTGTCTTCATTGACAGGAACTTAAGCTCCACTGATTGCAAAGGCTCAAAGGGAGCACTCTGCAGGGCAGTTAACACCACTGAGAGGTCCCAAGAGGGAACGAGAGGAGGGCGAGGAGGATTCAGTCTCCTTGCTCCTCTCAGGAACCTGACAATCAAGTCGTGCCTTCCCAAGGACTTACCTTCAACAAAGTCGTGCTGTGCGGCAATGGCGGCGACATAGACTTTTAGGGTGGAGGGAGACAGCCTTCGCTCCAACCCATTTTGTAGGAAGGAAAGCACGACACTGATCGAACATCTCCGGGGGTCTTCTCGGTGAGAAGAGCACCAGTTGACGAAGAGGTTCCACTTCAACACATAGGCATGTCTCGTGGCCAATGCTCTAGTGGAAGTGATGGTAGCCACCACCGGTGGTGGTAGGGTACTCAAACCTGCCTCGACCCGTCCAGGAGCCACACGTGGAGGTTCCAAAGATTGGGACGAGGGTGCCATAGGGTGCCCCGTCCCTGAGAAAGGAGGTCCTTCCTCAGAGGGATCGGCCAGGGAGGTGCTGTCGCGAGGAGTACTACTTCGGAGAACCAGGTCCGGGTGGGCCAGTGTGGCGCAAGGTCAGCGCAAGAAGGCTCATTGCAGCGCAAGAAGGGAAATGCATATTTGCGGCCCCGCGGCCATTTGTGCGCCAGAGCATCCATGCCGAGCGTGCCCTCGGTCAGGGAATAATACTGGGCACAGTGGGTCGAGTCGTGAGAGGAAAAGAGATCCATCTGTGCGTCCCCGAACTGGTCCCAAATCAGCTGAACCAACTGGGGATGGAGTCGCCAATCTCCCGGGAGGGGCCAAAGCCGTGAGAGCTCGTCGGCTGCACAGTTCAGGGCTCCAGGGATATAGATGGCACGAAGCGACCTCAGATGCTTCTGACTCCATAAGAGGAGGTGGAGGGCGAGTTGCGACATACGGCGGGAGCGCAGACCACCTTGATGGTTGATGTACGCTACAGTGGCGGTATAGTCTGATCGGACTAGTACGTGTTGACCCTTGAGCACGGCCCGGAAGCGGTGCAGAGCAAGACGTACAGCCAGCAACTCGAGGCAATTGACATGCCAAAGACGCTGGGGTCCTGTCCAGGAGCCCGTGGCAGCATGTCCATTGCACATGGCGCCCCAGCCTGTGGTGGAGGCATCTGTCGTTACAACAACATGCCGGGAAGCTCATTCCAGGGGCACTCCGGCCCGTAGAAAACTGAGGTTCGAGCACAGGGTGAAGGTCTGACGGCAGGTCGGAGTAACTGGTACTCGGAAGGTGCCGTGTTGCCATGCCCACCTCGGGACTCGGGCGCGAAGCCAAAGCTGAAGCGGTTTCATATGAAGCAATCCGAGCGGCGTTGCCGTGGCTGCAGATGCCATATGCCCCAGGAGCCTCTGAAAAAGTTTCAGTGGAACCGCACTCTTGCCCTCGAACTGTCTCAGGCAAGTCAGCAGTGACTGCGCGCGCTCGCTTGTGAGCTGCGCCTTTTACATGGCGACCGAGTCGATTTCCATACCGAGAAAAGAGATCCTCTCCACGGGGCAAAGTTTGCTCTTCTCCCACTGAATCGCATAGCCGAGCCGATGGTCCGCGCGACCTAGCGGAACAGATTGGGAAGCTTTAGCCAGGCTCCCAACAACTGTGCCAGCGGAGTCACGTGAACCACAGACGTCCCCGCGGTGGTGCAGCGAAGCGGAATGACCGGCCCGGACGTGGACGGCATAGCGGCCCGGTGTGGGGGCATGGTCATAACCGCACCCTGACAGAGGAGACCAGGGAAGGACCAGCGTTCTGCGGGGGCCTGCTCTGCCAGGGGTCTGGCGACAGAGGGGGGTGAGAGCGGTACGGTCCGGGGACGGCACGCACTGTCATCCGGCTCTGAGACAGAGGGGGACGAGGGGTGCACGACTCGGGGGCGGCGCACCGTATCGTCCGAGAACTCTGTGTGCTCAGAGACGGGAGAGTCAGTTCTTTTTGAGAATAAGGATTCTTCCCCGGCCCTCCACCGGGGAAAGGAGTGGCCCTGCTACCAGCTCCTGGAAAGAACCGAGTCCCATCTCTGAGCAGCCCGTCTCAAGAGCGCCGCTTAACCCGGCGTACAGCGGGGGCGGGGCTGCGACCTCCAGAACCAGCCCGGGTGAACGGACGGGGTGGGAGCCGCAGGAGGGCGCCTTCGGCGGTGGGCAGACTGAGGGATCTGAGCGGACGGCAGGGCCGTCGGGACAGAATATGCCTCAGTCTGCTCATGGGCGGTTGAGAACTGTTGTACAGCCCTCAACCGCACCGCCGAAGGGCCGACCTGGGATATGAGGGTGTCGAGCAGACAGGTCCGCCGGACATCCTGCACATCGGACAGGTTAAGCCACAGGCTTGAATGGTGGACATCACCTGACCCAGGGAGCGTGCGGCCACTTTCATCACTCGGTGAGCAAGGTCAGTGGCAGCGCGCAGCTCGATGAAGAGCCCTGGGTCAGTCCTACCCTCCTGCATGTCCATGAGCACCTGGACCAGGTAGACCAGCAGAATGGCCATGGCATGCAGTGAGGCGGCTGCCTGTCCTGGGTGCTATAGGATTTCGCCACAAGTGTAGATGAAAAACTACAGGCTTCGGACAGGTGCTTAGGATCGCGCCGAGAAGAAGCACTCTGAGGACACAGTTATTTTAGTATCACAACAGAGCCTTCAACCGGGGGACCCCAGTGTACCCATGGGCAGCGGCCCCGTGGAGGGGAGGAAGGGCGGAAAAGATCAACGATGGATCGCTGGAAGACAGGGTCTTCGAGGATTTCGAGATCTCCTGATGCACATCCGGGAAGAAAGGTATTGGAGTGGACGCCGACAGGTGTCAGCAGCCACACCCAAAAACTAATCGTGCAGCAGTGAGCGCACAGGACAGGGTGGAAGGTCCCACTCTAGTCCGACGCTCGCGGCGGCCCGGGAAAGCATGGCCGTCATCTCAGGATCTGACTCGACAAATGCCATATGCACACCCGAAAGTGGCAGCACTGTCAAATCTTCACTTCCTGAAGATTCTAACCCGCCCTGTGATGCTGCGATGGACAACAGATCCGATTCTGGAACGTCAAAGGAAACCCGCGGGGGGTCCGAAGACGGGCCCGCGGGCGTCCCGTGATCGTTCACGGGTTGCGTCAATAAAGAGGGGGGCGTGGGGCACAGACGGATAGTCAGCGCCTTTGTTCCACACCATCACCCTCAGGTCACCCTGGCCACCAGCCGAAGTACATTTACATTTACATTTATTCATTTAGCAGACGCTTTTATCCAAAGCGACTTACAAATGAGAACAATAGAAGCAGTTAAAACTAACAGTAGGACAACAATACGTAAGTGCTATAACCCCTCTCAGTTTAACTTAAGTGCAGTGTTTTTTTTTTGTTTTTTTTTTTTTTTTAAGAATAGAGGAGAAGAGAAAGTGTTAATACTACTGAATCAAGTGCTGCCAAAAAAGATACGTCTTCAGCAGTTTCTTGAAAGTGGCTACTGACTCAGAAGCTCTGGTTGAGTTAGGCAGATCATTCCACCAACAGGGAACAGTCATGGTAAAGGTCCGAGAAAGAGATTTTGTGCCTCTTTGAGATGGTACCACAAGACGACATTCGCTAGCAGAGCGCAGGTTTCTGGATGGCACATAAGTCTGAAGTAATGACTTTAGGTAAGAGGGAGCAGTGCCAGTGGTTGTTCTGTAGGCAAACGTCAGTGCCTTGAATTTAATGCGAGCGGCAACTGGCAACCAGTGCAATTTTGTGAGGAGAGGAGTGACGTGTGCTCTCTTTGGCTCATTAAAGACTACTCTGGCTGCAGCATTCTGGATCAATTGTAGAGGTTTGACAGAGCAAGCTGGAAGACCAGCCAGGAGAGCATTACAATAGTCCAGTCTGGATAAAACAAGTGCTTGGACAAGGAGTTGTGTAGCATGCTCTGTAAGGAAGGGCCTGATCCTCCTAATGTTGTGCAAGGCAAATCTGCAGGACCGGGCAGTTCTAGCAATGTGGTCTGTGAATTTCAACTGATCATCAATTAAAACCCCAAGGTTCCTAGCTGACCTTGATGGAGTTATGGATGACGAGCCTAGCTGAATGGAGAAGTTGTGATGAAGTGTTGGGTTGGCCGGGACCACAAGTAGCTCTGTCTTCGCAAGGTTTAGTTGAAGGTGGTGGTCCTTCATCCAGCCAGAAATGTCTGTCAGGCAGGCTGAGATACGAGCAGCTACCGTCGGATCGTCAGGCTGGAATGAGAGGTAGAGTTGCGTGTCATCAGCGTAGCAATGATAGGAAAAGCCATGTTTCTGAATCACAGATCCTAGTGATGTCATGTAGATGGAGAAGAGGAGTGGTCCAAGCACTGAGCCCTGAGGCACCCCAGTAGCTAGATGTTGGGTCTTAGATGCCACACCTCTCCAGGACACCCTAAAGGACCTACCTGAGAGGTAAGACTCGAACCATTGGAATGCAGTTCCCGAGATGCCCTTCATCTTTAGGATCGACAGGAGGATCTGGTGGTTAACTGTGTCAAAAGCAGCAGACAGATCCAGCAGGATGAGGACTGAGGATTTGGAAGCTGCTCTTGCCAGTCTCAGAGCTTCAATTACTGAGAGCAGGGCAGTCTCAGTTGAGTGTCCGCTTTTGAAACCAGACTGATTGTCGTCCAAGAGGTTGTTCTGTGTAAGAAAGGAGGAGATCTGGTTGAAAACAACTCGTTCAAGTGTTTTCGCGACAAATGGAAGAAGAGATACCGGTCTGTAACTTGTTAGATGTGCTGGATTTAGATTGGGTTTCTTAAGTAGTGGGGTTACTCGAGCCTGCTTAAAAGCTGTGGGAAAGGTACCAGTGTGAAGAGAGGTGTTTATGATGTGCGTGAGTGTGGGTACAACTGAGGAAGAAATGGCTTGAAGTAGATTAGTGGGGATAGGATCAAGCGGACAGGTAGTAGGGTGATTGGAAAGGAGGAGTTTAGAGACTTCCGCCTCTGAAAGTAGAGAGAAGGAGGGTAGAATGTGTGCGTTTGTTGGTAAAATGTGTGTGTCAATTTGTGGATTGGTAAATTGGCCGCTGATGGTGGTTGTTTTTTCTATGAAGAATGTGGCAAAATCATCAGCTGTTAGGGTTGATGGAGGAGGAGGAGGAGGAGGGTTAAGAAGAGAGGAGAAGGTTTTGAAAAGCATGCGAGAGTCAGAAGAATTGAACATTTTGTTGTGATAGTAAGCCATTTTAGCAGTAGAGATATTAGCAGAGAAGGAAGAGAGGAGGGATTGATAGAGACCCAGGTCTGTCGGATCTTTTGATTTGCGCCACTTCCTCTCTGCACCCCTGAGTTTAGTACGATGTTCGCGAAGAATATCAGATAACCAGGGGGCAGAGGGTGTGGCGCGGGCTGGCCTGGAGGAAAGGGGACAGAAGTTGTCCAAGCAGGATGTTAAAGTGGAGAAAAGAGTATCAGTTGCACTGTTAGTATCTAGTGTTGAGAGCTGATCAGGTGGAGGAAGTGTGGATGAGACCAAAGAGGATAGGTGAGAGGGTGAAAGTGAGCGTAGGTTCCGTCGAAAGGTGACCTGTGGAGGAGTGTGTGTTGTGTTCTGAGGCAGGTTGAGGTTGAGAGTGAGGAGGAAGTGATCTGAGGTGTGCAGTGGAGTGACCAGTGTATTGTCCGTAGAGCAGTAGCGCGTGTAGATAAGGTCCAATTGGTTACCTGATTTGTGAGTAGCCACAGTAGATACTCGTTTGAGGTCGAATGATGCAAGCAGGGTGTGGAAATCGGCAGCCTGAGGTTTTTCTAGGTGGATGTTGAAGTCTCCAAGAATTACAAGAGGAGAACCATCTTCAGGGAAGGATGAGAGTAGCACATCAAGCTCCTCCAAGAAACTGCCAAGTTGACCTGGGGGACGATATACAACTACAAAATGGATTTTTATAGGACTAGTGATGGTAATTGAATGTGATTCAAATGAGCTGTTGTCAAATAGAGGTGGTAAAGGATCAAATTTCCAGTCATTTGAGATGAGCAGACCAGTACCACCACCCCTTCCGGTCAGACGGGGGGTGTGTGAGAAAGTGAAGTTAGTGGATAGGGCAGCAGGTGTGACAGTGTCCTCTGGTCTGATCCAGGTCTCAGTCAGGGCCAATAGACTGAGACCTGAATGACTTGAAAAAGATGTAATGAAATCAGCTTTGTTAACAGCGGACTGGCAGTTCCAGAGACCAATAGGAAAAGAGAATAAAGTATTAGAAGACATCGGAAGGGTACGGAGATTGTTAGGATTGCACCGCCTCTGACGTGTGAAGTTTGATTTACGTATGTTAGTAATAGTAGAGATTTGAAAACACATAGTGAAAAGGAGCTCACAAACAGAAAGATCCAAAGAAAAGTTTGTAGAAGAGAAAGGAAACAACAATAAATAAACAAGAAGAATTTAATACTCAAGTGCCTTGTCGGTGTCCTTGCTCGGTGGAGTCGCACAGGTAGAGTCGCTGGTCTTTACACTCTTTGGTCTTCACACGCTGAAGGCTTCACACGAGGGCAGCCGCGACCGCTGCCGCGGTGCACTAACCAGTTATATACACGCCTAATACCCTGATAATGAAAACAGCAGGCCACGCCCAACTATTTGGCCAGCGAAACTCAGTCACGACACACAAACAAACACACGCGCCTTTTTACCTGGGTAAACACAGTAACGAAGAGCCGCGCTAAAATCAAATGAGAAAGTAAACACTCACAGACTGATGTTCTCTCCTGTTGTTCTAATGCTTCTTCTAACAACTGTTAGCAAATGCCTAGAATAAGTACTTTAACTGGCTTTGGCCACGCCCAACTATTTGGCCAGCGAAACTCAGTCACGACACACAAACAAACACACGCGCCTTTTTACCTGGGTAAACACAGTAACGAAGTGCCGCGCTAAAATCAAATGAGAAAGTAAACACTCACAGACTGATGTTCTCTCCTGTTGTTCTAATGCTTCTTCTAACAACTGTTAGCAAATGCCTAGAATAAGTACTTTAACTGGCTTTGGCCACGCCCAACTATTTGGCCAGCGAAACTCAGTCACGACACACAAACAAACACACGCGCCTTTTTACCTGGGTAAACACAGTAACGAAGAGCCGCGCTAAAATCAAATGAGAAAGTAAACACTCACAGACTGATGTTCTCTCCTGTTGTTCTAATGCTTCTTCTAACAACTGTTAGCAAATGCCTAGAATAAGTACTTTAACTGGCTTTGGCCACGCCCAACTATTTGGCCAGCGAAACTCAGTCACGACACACAAACAAACACGCGCCTTTTTACCTGGGTAAACACAGTAACGAAGAGCCGCGCTAAAATCAAATGAGAAAGTAAACACTCACAGACTGATGTTCTCTCCTGTTGTTCTAATGCTTCTTCTAACAACTGTTAGCAAATGCCTAGAATAAGTACTTTAACTGGCTTTGGCCACGCCCAACTATTTGGCCAGCGAAACTCAGTCACTACACACAAACAAACACACGCGCCTTTTTACCTGGGTAAACACAGTAACGAAGAGCCGCGCTAAAATCAAATGAGAAAGTAAACACTCACAGACTGATGTTCTCTCCTGTTGTTCTAATGCTTCTTCTAACAACTGTTAGCAAATGCCTAGAATAAGTACTTTAACTGGCTTTGGCCACGCCCAACTATTTGGCCAGCGAAACTCAGTCACGACACACAAACAAACACACGCGCCTTTTTACCTGGGTAAACACAGTAACGAAGAGCTGCGCTAAAATCAAATGAGAAAGTAAACACTCACAGACTGATGTTCTCTCCTGTTGTTCAGCACCTCACGTGGAGAGTGTTAAATTGGGGTGTGGATGAGGGGACTCTCTCTCTAACGAGATCATTGAGTCTCGACCGTAATGACGCGATGGTCACGTTCCCGCGGGGAGAACGTGAGTCATCCACAAACGCTGCTCTAGCGTGATCAAGCCCAAGCACGCAGAGCAGAGAATGTGCCCATCAAAATCGGAAATGAGTCAACCGCAACCAGAAATGCACGGGCGAGCCGTCTTTAAAAAGACGTGCCGCGTGCAAGCTCTTTTGTGAGAGGAAAAAACTCCACGATGTTGAAGCGAGCAGGGAGAAACACACTCACTGGCAGATCACTGCACAGATCAGCAGGCAATGTAAACTCGCTGCAGATCGCCGTCACACCAACAGCGGAGAATGGCTCGTCTCCTAGAGTGAAGTCAGGAATGGCTGTGGAGTGACGAGATACTCTTGGCTCTGAAGCGAAAACATATCTGCATGTTGCCGGCGTCCATCTTTTATACCCACGAGGTAAGGCAGAGATACGCTATGCAAATTCCGCAGACCCATGGCATTTCTTTGCCATTGGCTCGTTTTGTAATACTCGAAGTCGATAGGCTTTCTAAGCGAAACCCCATTCGTCGTCATCCGACGTAACTCGGAGTGACAACGAATGGAACTAAATAGGAGCAATAGTCTGGAAATGTAAATATTTTTTCCATACTCTGCTTTCTTTTTTCCATACTTTTCCAGACCTGGAAATAACTCAAATCTAATTCCATCCTTTTCCATACTTTTCCAAACTGCGTAGGAACCCTCTCTAGACCCTTTCACACAGCGTGTTGATCCCAGGAAATTGCCGGGATCAATTGCCAGAACACCTTCTGTGTGAACGCAAACACGACCCGGGATTGATGCCGGGATCGATGCCGGGTTGGGGACCTAGTAACATTGTCGTGTTCAGTCCCGGAACGCGCGCTGTGTGAACAAAAGTCGTAATCAATGCCGTGTCGTAATGATGGTGCTGAAGCCGGGATCGTTCGCCAGCGTGAAACGGTACGTAATGCGCTAGTTTATGATCGAATCAGAGAAAAAAAAACGCACAATCGTGGTTTCTCGAGAGAGAAATCGCAGCTCATAAGCAAACTATAGACGCTGCTGAGACATTACATGTCACATCGATGTCACGTGTCTTTGCAGGATTTTTACGGGTTATCTGTGAACGCACTCTCTGATTACGGAAAATCACTGGCAGAATGAACCAAAGTCAAACGAACCCGGGTCAAATCCCAGGTCACTTTATCCGTGTATTTTCCGGAATCTCTGTGTGAAAGGGGCTTCTGTTTCTCACTCAAAACCAACCATCACATCTGCAGAACTTTTAACTAAACGATTAAGACTGATGACATGGTATACCCCATGGTATTTTCCCCTAACTTTAAAACGAATTGAAAACACATCCACAATAATGATAGTAAAGGACTTGATAAAGGACAAATGCACTTATATTTAACATTAATGAAGCAAACTTTAAATTCAATATTAGTCGTAGAGCAGAACAAATTCATACATTTAAAATACTACAATCACTCGATGCCACTGAACGGCTACTATCGTGCAAAAACTGCAACCAATCCATTATTCAGGATTAAAATTTGAACAGATTAGTTTAGTATTATAATTATTAAACCGTTATGAATTAAAATTGAATCAAAAGAGATCCGGCGCTTCCAGTCAGCACCTGCTGTCTATCACAAAAAAATAAATAAATAATAATAATAATAAAACACACTTTAAGATTCAAAATGAATCCTAGAATAGCAAAAAAAAAAAAAAATTAACCATTAAGGTAATAAAGACCCTTATAGCTTGACGCCATTTTACTCAGCTTATGAATGCGGCTATAAAAAAATGCTAATTCATTATTGAGGATTAAAATTCGATAAGATTAGTTTAGTATTACAGTCATTAAATCATTATGAAATCAAATTTGATCACCTTATATTCAGAAAGGAAGGATAGCTGCTGAATCACCACGAGAGGATAACATCCCAGTGTTGTTGATGCTATAATTTATTTTACTTTACAGATTTATTCAGAAGTGTTTATCTCCAAGTAACATGTCCAGTTACTAGAGTAAATGTAGAAAAATTCAAAGAGACTTGCAAAATCTGAAGTCAACATCTATAGAAACAGATGAAAGAACGTCCTGGTTGCGTATGCAACCCACCGTTCCTTGAAGGAGGGAACGGAGGACGTAGTCGACGTCGACTGAATGGGGATCACGCCAGGGAGCCTATCATCTTTGAGTACTATTGAACGAGCCAATGAAATTGGCGTGCGTGATTCGCATCACACACTCCGCCCCCATGGCACGGGTATAGATACGGAAGTGGATGCACGCACTAGTTGCTTTTTCGCTGAGGAGCCAAGTGTAACCCGGAGTCAGCGGTGGTCCAGCGGTAGTGGCAAGGGGACTACTTCCTCCATTCCCTCCTTCAGGGAACGGTGGGTTGCATACGCAACCAGGACGTTCCCTTTCAGTCGATAACGTCGGAGGTAGTCGACGTCAACTGAATGGGGATAACCTTTGAAAACGCCACTAAAGCTGCCACCTTCCAGTGCCTAGACAAAAGCCTCCTGATGCCCCCGCAACTTTTAAGGCAGGGAAGGACAGGGCTTAGGCCAGGGAAGTCACTGCTGTTCCTACAGGACCACTGGGAAAGCGTTCCCGTACATTGGAAGGAAGGGACGCTGCGGAGCCACATGCTACACGAAGGGAGGTAATGTGGAGAAAACACATATAAACTGGGCGGATGACCGGGCAGTATGACATATGGAATGTCACTGGGGTGGCTCCAGCCTAAGACGGGGGGAGACTCACCGGACAGTGACGGCAGAGAGACTCTGCTGAGGGAAGACACAGGCTCGCCGTAGGGAGCCGTATCGTGGAAGAATACACATAAGGGGTCGCCGTAGGGACCGCAACATATGGACCCAGCCTACACAGGTTCCACCCTGCTTACAAGTGGTAGGCCTAACACCAGACGTTTCGCACGTCCGACGTCGGAGGGGTGTGGAGGAACTCAACAGGGTTCAGCTTTAAGGGAACTCAACTGAAGTAGAAAGGCGCACGTATCCAGTCTATTGGAGGGGAATGGTGCAGCAAGCCGACACTTGAACCGGGCTCACGGTGAAACTGGCTTCATGAGAAGGGAGCCCACGGGAAGCAGCGGTTCAACTAGGTGTCGTCCAGCCCCCAACTCTAGGATCTGTTTAGCAAAGGATATCGTCAACGCCCAGGCGGAGCATTTTACACTCATCATAGAGGAGCCCAACACCTAAGTGGACATGTTGCATCTCGGAATTTTTTACCGAAATGAAAATAGGCACTAAGTGGCCAACTTTGCTTGGAAACAGCCTTCCCTCTCTGCTGAATTCCTAACAGATAAGAGCTAGTCTGAGATCTATGGCTTGCGTTCTGTACACATCTAACCATTATAAGCGAACGGACAGAGAAAGCCAGGGCTGAATCTGCCTCCTCCGGGGCAGCGCTTGCAGGCTCACCACCTGCTCCTATTACGGGAGAGGTAGGAACCTTGGGCACAATCTAAGCCGATGTCTCAGCTTGTGAGAGTTAGCCGGCCCGAACTCCAGGCACAATACGTCGACCGAAAGCGAGCAAGTCCCTACCCTCTAGTAGACACCATGCCTTCAGGAAGGCTGTCGATGGGAACCAGGTCTGGTTGGGCCAATGAGGGGCAACTATGAAGAGCTGTTCCTTCCTGACTTGGCACCATAGGTGCAAGCGACGGGCGCAAAAAGACAGGAGCACTGCTTAACACAAGATGTGAAGATCACTGAGCTTCAGGAGCATTTCTGCTCAACACTTGAGTGTGATAAATTCACTGAACCTCAGGAGCATTTCTGCTCAACACTTGCGTGTGATAAATTCACAGAGTTACAGGAGCATTTCTGCTCAACACTTGAGTGCGAAGAACTTCACTGAGCTACAGGAGCATTTCTGCTCAACACTGGGTGTGAAAGAATTCACTGAGCTTCAGGAGCACTGCTGCTCAACACCTGAGTGCAATGAATTCACTGAGCTACAGGAGCATTGCTGCTCAACACCTGAGTGCGAGGAACTTCACTGATTTTCAGGAGCATTTCTGCTCAACATGAAGTGTGATGAATTCACTGACTTGAGCAGGCGCCAAGCGACCATGAGTCGTAGTCGCTTTTAGGAGGCTCACTGGGGAAACGCATTTCTTCGGGCCCCTGGGGCAGCTGAGAGCCAGTGTCTGTCCAAGGGTTGTCTGCTCGGACAGAAATAACTGGCAGGGAGACGAAACTGGAGAGGCAACTGAGCGGCCCCGGAGTGGTCATGACTCTGCTGGGCCCCAGGGAATTGAGACTCCACTCACCCTGGCTGTAACTGTCGTGAGGCTCGTTGGCGGCACGATTGAGTAAAGCGGGAAGAGTGGAACAAAGCGTCCTCAGAAGCTTCTGACTCCAAGGAGGAGGTGACGGGTGAGTTGTGACATGCAAGGGAAGCTTGCGCAACGGTCGCAATGTCTATCAACTCGAAGCATGAATGCCCGTGTAGTCGAGGGTTGCCCAGGCCCCATTTAAAACACGCCCTTTATACATGGCCCCTCAGTTGAAGAGGGTTTGGCAGCAGACCGGGATGACTATAGTCACACAGGGCGAGCTGCTCTGCCACGGTCACCTTGGGACTCGATCATGAAGCTAGCGCTGAAGCGGTCATATACGGAGGAAGCCAATGGCTGTATCTACCATATACCCCAGGAGCCTCTGAAAGTTCTTTCAGTGGGACCTTTCTCACTTCAAACACCAGCTGAACAAGCTCTCATTGGAGAGACGTGTTAGACCGAGTCCATCTCCAAAACTGAAAAAGAGATGCTTAGCCCGTGGGCGAGATTACTCTCTCCCAGTTGATCTGAAGACCCAACGGGCTCTGGAGCACTCGAGGACTTTGTACTGATACTTCAACCCTCACACGCAACACACAGGATGGCCTGCAGCGCGGAAGGTAGAGATCTGAATCACATGTCTTTCAGGTCGGAGCTGCAGACCAATCTTGGGCCAAGATAGTCACGACCCACCACTTAGTAGCACGAAGAACGAGTTTACAACTGGCCTTCGTACCGGCTGGAGGAGCGGCTATATCTAAGACGACTAAGCACAGTTTTTGCTTTAAAAATGTAAAGTTTTTATCAATGACAACTTTATCCCCATTTAAAATACAATAATGTATACATAATTCACATAATGCTTGCCTCTTATACTATTGTTGAACCAGATCGAATGCATTAATATTATGAACAGCAGCTACGCTAATTATTTCCCATCTGCTTTTCTGCTGTTATCTCGGGACGCTAATCCCGAGGTAAATAGCGTTCTTCAGCTACAGTCTGTATCCAGCCTCTCGCGGAGACTTCAGAGTCCCCAACACCTGCGATGAGACGACTCGACGCCTGTGAAGAGACGACTCAACGCCGGCGATATGTTATGCCATAAATTAATACATGATGATTAACTAACTGTATTTTTTACGTACATTTCTGAAATGCACTTTCTGTAAAGCTGCTTTGAAACAATATGTATTGTGAAAAGCGCTATACAAATAAATTTGAATTGAATTGAATTGAATAACTATCAAATATAAATGATATTTAAAAAATAACCTAGAATACTTATGGATTAAACTACTTAATTTAGTTAGTATACCACGATTGACAAGATGGGGTTTGAAGCGTCCATTTTGTAAAATTAATGTTTCATGAAAATTGTCACTGGTTTTACTTTCTTATGGGTACCAGCGACACCCGTGACCCCCATTTATAGATTTATAGAAACGTTATTCAATGCTATTCATTTAGATTGTATGCCAAATGTAACGATTTAGTCTCATCTACTTAATTATGGTTGTAGAATAATGATCTTTGACCTGATGTGTGTCATTGGTGGTACTGTCGTGTTAAATAAAATGTCACAAGTGACCTGACAATAATTTTACATCCATTTAATTCCGAAGCACTCAAAGTTAAGATTTAAAGGATTGCATCATTACTTGATTTGAACTTTTTCAAATATTTTCATTGTTATAGCAAATACATGGTAGCGCCAATGAACTAACATCATTCAAGCATACTTTTAACAAACCTGATTAAAATAAATAAAACAATCTCCTTAGTAATTTCTGTATACTACATGTGCTGAGAATTTTTTTAAATAATATTTCTTAAAAACCTTTAATATAACCAAAGAAGTAAGGTAACGTGTCAAAATGGTAGGCCTACATGCTTTCTTTAAATAAATGCACAAAAATATAAAAAAAATCATTAAGCTGTCATTTATGTGCAAATTTATAAAGTCAAAGGGTGTTCTAATGCTGTATTCTAAGTTTATATGTTAGAAAAAATAAATCTGCTCTTCAAAAGGAGTCAGAATTGAGGTGTCATTATCGGGTTGCCTATTTCTTTCACGCTTTCTTCAAGAAAAACAGGATGGGGACAGCTCCCAGGGAAGGACTATTTAGCTTATCATAACAATCAATGGATGAATATAAAATGTAACATCGTGGCTGTTTGACTTTTTCCTGAAGACACAGGTATAAACATCTAATTATATTGATCTTGCAGCATGGGCATGTGAAGTGTCAAAATGGTCACATTTGGGGTATCCCTGTCAGACATCATGGCAACAGTCAGGAGATTTTATGATACAAGATTTTATTGTCTTTGATTGTAAAACACCAGGTGACCGGCCTATCTTTTAATTGCTTGATGTTTCCTGAAACAAACTACAAATGCTAACACAGAGCAGCTACACAGAGAGGAAGGGGAGGGCCGGTGGAACCAATCTTCATTCTCAATGCAGCAAACGGGGAGCACACAGCTCTTCTGCTTCGAAATTCAAGGATCTGTGATTTTAACCAGAGCCAAAAAGACTAATTTCACTGATGGTAAGTTCACTTCAACATATGTTTAAAACTAATTTTAAATACATATAAAATGTCATCTTATTTCATATAAACACTGTTTTATACGTTTATTTACCTGTGTAAGGCAGTATTCTGTGGTGTATTAGGTTAAAATACTTATTCAAAATAATATTTCAAATAATACTTATTTCAGATAATATGAACTATTATTCACTAATTTATATGTTTTATTTATCTATGTAAGTCAGTATATCGCAGTCTGACCCTATAACTGTGATGTATTAGATTAAAATGTGTATACTTGATAATTTAACAGGTTATTTAATATAATATGCACTATTATTCACTAATTTATATGGTTTATTTATCTGTGTAAGACAGTATTTCACGTTTATTAGATTAAAATTTGTATACTTGCTAATTTAACACCTTATTTCATTTATCAAACTTTTCTCATTTCATTTATTTCATTTATTATTATTCACTATTTTATGCTTTATTGATTAACACGTTTAAAGTTTAAAACTTACTATTATATGTCTTATAAAATTAACACCTTCCATATATTTATATTTTTTCTTAAAACTCATAAAGGAAAAACTCTGTGACATTTTCTCTACTAGAAAAATGTAAGTCTCTGTGACTTTATCTTGATAGACGCATAAAGATGGGTCATTATGTTCATCACATGTTTAAAGCTTACTTTTAAATGTTTTTATAAAATTAACACCTTATTTAATTTTATTTTATATACTTTATTTTAGCACAATGCTCTGTATTTTCTTAAACTCATAGAGGAAAAACTCTGTGACATTTTCATCTACTCAGAAAGATTTAAGTCTCTGTGACTTTATCCTGATAGACGCATAAAGATCACCTCGTTATGTTCAACACATGTTTAAAGTTTAAAACTTACTTTTAAATGTTTAATAAATGAACAGCTTATTTATATGTTTTATTTATCTAATATTCTATATGTCATCAATGGCATTTCTTAAAATGCACTTGTACCATTTTCATCTGTTCAGAAAGATTTAAGGGCTAAATCTCCCTTAGTCAGATAGATGCATAAAGATCACCTCATTATGTTCATCACATGTTTAAAACTTACTTTTAAATGCCTAATAAAATGCTATGTTGTTTTTATCTGTCATCAATGCTATTTCTTTAAACTCTTTTTCATTCTCTCCCCCAGACATCATGGAAGATGACGTTCCATCTGAAAATCATATCCGTGTCAAGACCTCGTCATGTTCATAATTTCATCATTCTGTCTACATTATTCTACTATAATAAAATACATCCCCCTGAAAAAACATTCCTTCATTCCTCTTAGTCACACCAAGCAAATTGGCTGTCATAAACACACACAAACACACACACACACACACACACACACACACAGAGTAATAAACTCTGGAAACACACAGTGGGGGCCAAAGTTCACATACCACCTGGTGCTCATAAAACCCCTCCCATCTGCACATCCTGTCATAAAACAATAAATCAATCAATCAATCAAGGGTCATAAATCACTTTTTGACACAATGCAACCCATAAATACTACTACATTGCCATATTTGACGGCACCTTAGGCACATAGCCAGGTCTAGGGTGGAGAATGGCCTTCACTTTGCCTTCAGGGTGGAGAATGGCCTGCAGGTCCCCGACTCTTTTGAGGGACGTAATGGCGAGCAGGAAGGCTACTTTAAAGGACATAAACTTCTCAGACAGCTCATCCAAGGGTTCGAAGGGTGCCAGGGATAACCCTTCGAGAACCACTGCCAGGTCCCATGTGGGGACCCTGGACTGGGTGACAGGCCTCATCCTCCTAGCTCCACGAAGAAAACGTATAATAAGTGGGTGTCTCCCCAGAGTGCCCACCCCTAGAGGCGTGTGGAAGGCAGCTATTACACATAGACCTTAAGAGTGGACGGGGAGAGCCCGCTAGAGAAGCGTCTCTGGAGGAACTCCAGCACTGAAGCCACTGGGCAGTAAACTGGGTCCAACTGAAGTTCTCTGCACCATAAGTTAAACACATTCCATTTCAATGCATATAGTTTGCTCGTGGAGGGGGCTCTAGAGTTTAAAATGGTCTCAGCAACCTCAGTTGAGAGACCAGAATTTACAAGTTGGTCCCCCTCAGGGGCCAGACCCACAGCTTCCATAGTTCTGGCCGAGGGTGAAATATTGTGCCCCCGGCCTGAGAAAGAAGGTCTCTCCTGATCAGGATTTGCCATGGAGGGCCTGCTAGAAGGATCATGATGTCCGAAAACCACACTTGGGCCAGCCAGTACGGGGCTACTAGGAGTAAGCTGATCCCGTACCGCCGGACTCTCTCAAGAACCCCTGGAAGTAGAGCTATCGGGGGAAATGCGTACAAACGTAGCCTCAGCCACATCTGCACCATGGCATCCAGCCCCAGGGGAGCTGGATGCATGAGGGAAAACTAGAGCGGACAGTGAGTGTTCTCGTGAGAGGCAAATAGATCCACTTACGCCTGGACCAAACTCTCTCCATATTAACTCCACCGTCTCGGGGTGGAGTCTCCATTCCCCGGGCCTCAGCCCCTGCCTCGACAGGATGTCTGCTCCCACATTGTTGTCCCCAGGGATAAACATCGCTCTGATTGAGAAAACTTTGCCCTGGGACCACAGAAGGACCTGATGCGCCAGTTTGCATAGAGGGTGCGATTTCAGGCCCCCCTGTCGATTTAAATAGGAGACCACCGACGTATTGTCTGTTCGCACTAGAATGTGATGGCCTCTGAGGTTCCGGAAGGAAGTGTCTGAGGGTCAGAATTACAGCCAACATCTCCAGGCAGTTGATGTGCCAAGAAAGATGATGGTCCTTCCAAAGACCCCTGGTGTAGCGGCCTTCCATAACCGCACCCCAGCCTGTGAGAGATGCATACATGGTCAAACTTTTGCTCTGACACGGTGCCCCCAACACAGGACCTTGGGACAGGAACCACGGTTTCTTCTACATGACCAAAGAACGAAGGCATCTGCGCGTTACTTTGATAGTGCAAAATGGGTTCCACCTCGGGGAAAACCCTCTGGTCCTGAGCCACCACTGTAGGTCTCTTATATGCAGCAGGCCAAAAGGAATTACATTGGACACTGCTGCCAGGAGACCCAGCACTCTCTGAAAGTGTTTGACCGTGATGGCCTGGCCTAGCCGAAACTCGTTACTGTAGTCAAGATGGTATTTATACGAACGGGAGACAGCTGTGCCCGCATCGTGACTGAGCCCCATACTACCCCCAGAAAAATAGTTCTTTGCAGAGGAATTAATGAACTCTTCTTGACGTTGGGTCTTAGCCCCAAGCACCTTAGATGGTTCAGAACAACATCTTGATGTTGAACCACCATCTCCTTTGACTGTGCCAGGATAAGCCAGCCGTTGATATAATTGAGGATGCGAATGCCTTGAAGTGTCAAAGGGGCAAGGGCAGCATCCATGCATTTCGTGAAGGTGCGAGGCGACAGTGCTAGGCCGAATGGAAGAAACCTGTATTGATACGCCTTTCCCCGAAAGCGAACCTTAGGAACTTCCTGTGTCGTGGAAGGATGGATATATGGAAGTAAGCATCTTTTAGATCTATCGTGATGAACCAGTTCTCGGACCTGATCTGACTCACGATGACAGGTATGGTTAACATTTTGAACCTGTATCTCCTCAGAGACCGGTTTAATACCCTGAGATCTATTATGGGACGTAATCCCCCATCCTTCTTGAGAACTATGAAGTACCAGCTGTAGAACCCGGCTTCTCGCTCTTGAGGAGGAACATACTCTATGGCCTCCTTTGCTAATAGGGACTGAACTTCTTGTTCCATGACCTGACCCTGCTCGGGGTCGACCAGTGTGTGTACCACACCACTGAACCTTGGTGGACGATATTCGAACTGAATTCTGTATCCCCTTTCCACTGTGTGCAGGACCCACTGAGATATATTTCGAAGACCCTTCCAGGTGTCTAGATAATCTACTAGGGGGACCAGTTTCTCGGGACTGGCCTCTGGTGTTGTATTCAATATATCTGTGACCTGAAGCATTTGACTGTCAGGAACTAACCGCTTCAATTCTTCTACAGGCCTGGTGAGAGGAAGCAAACTTGACAGAGCCGCCAAATTTTTGGGTGGGCACTGCGATTCGCGTTCACTGGAAACCGATGCGTCCTGAAGCAAAGCAAACATCGATTTCCTGAGGGCCCCGTGAAGGAGCGAGCTGTTGGTGCTCGATCACCAACAAGGGACTTGGGTCCTAGCAGAGGTGGGGGAGGGTGGGGGTATTGGGATGGGATGGGGAGGTGATTTTGGCAGGACTTGGGTCCTATCAGGTACAGTACATAGCAAATTGTATGTACTGTACCATGTACGGGAGGGGGGGATTTTTTGGTGGTGTAAATATATTTATTCTGAAGCAATATTTTCAGATTATACATACTTAAATCTTCATATTTGTCATATTTACCCCAGAGTATCATTTATTTTTATAAAGAGAATTCTTATTACCTTATTAAATGTATGCATCATCTTTCATGTCAAATTCTTACATTTGATAAATAAATTCAGTTATAATAATAAGACACTATAGGGCTGTTACCCATCAAATTAAATAATTTGCACTGCAAAATTACAACTGCAATAAATAATCTTATGAGACTGATGTTTTAATTGTTTGAATATTCAAATGAAAAAAAATGCAATACTTAAACATGAAACTAAACCGCCAATAGGTGGTGGCAAGTCACCGTTTTAATTAGTGAATCATTGAGTCATTCACACAAAAGATTCGTTCAAAACGCTGAATCATTCAGTAACTAAACACCGCACTGCTGTTGCTTCCCTTTGTAAATATTTTCGTCTGTGAAATAGAACAAAAACAACGCGGCGTTGTTATCAGAAATACACTACCCATTATCAATCGCTGTTTACATTGAATGTAATAAAAATCACAATCATTGTCTGGTTGGGCAAGTAAAATTATCTTTTACTTGCTCTTTCAAAAATTCCTCTTGTCCCAGACAAGCGTTATGTCGAGCCCTGAGTTCATTTCTGTCAGGTCCATTAAGTCAAGAACACAGACAAAAATAATTTAAGAATTTTTATTGAATAGAATGCAAACAAGTTGATGTTCCTAAATTGAAATTTGGCGGTATGGCTCTGTTCAGGGAGTCCTCTGACCTTTCATGAGCACCATGAAATAGCAGAGAGTCAGAGGACAGCAGCAGCAGCATTAAGGAACGCTCACACAGTTTAGGACTGTGAGAGCTAAAATATCCCCCCAAACAAAACCACACCTGGCAATCCTCTGTGATACAGAGGATGATTTATTTGACTAGATGAGCTATTCCCCCCCAAAACAAATTGAGTGTCTCGAACTGTGTCGTCTGAGCCGCCCTAATTTACCGATTTATATCATGGTAAAAATTATTTATTAATTACTGAAATGACTAATCAAGACCGCAATAGCTAAAACATGCTTTTCCTAGATTATCTGTCTTGAACTGTTTGACGGTCTACAGTGTAAGCTCTATGAAGAGATGACTAATCCAACTTCTGAAAAACGAGCTAGATGGAATTAAACAGCTGATAGCGCATTCAGGGGCGTTATACTGAGCAGAGCGCGAGCAAAATATGATCAAATGTATTTATTAGCTAAACAAATCAGAGACTTGAGCTCATGGCTTTCTGGGCGTCAAGAATAGCCCGAACATCGGGACGGAGGTATCGTTCGTAAGCAGCAGAAGACCACCGCCCCATAGCTTTAAGGGTTGAAACCGGAGCGGATGCTGCCGCTGTTGTTGCTGCGCCGATGCGCAGAGAATGAGCAGTATAGTGGTCCGGGGGCAGTCCACAGAATTGGCAAAGGAGGCGTAGGTAACAAGAAAACCAGGTTCTGGACATCCTGCGGATCAGCACTGGGGCGGTACCTCAAATAGGACAGCATGGAAATCAGAGGACAAAACAGTGTTAGACTCAGAGATGTACACGATTACGCCTTTACGATTTTTATCAGTTTTGGAATGTTTTAAAAAATAATGTGAAATGGTGATCATGAATTGAGATATCAGGAATTGTTAGATTGAGATTTGGGTCAAATGAACAAGTGCGTGAAGAAATTTCACCACCCCTTAGAAAACCAAAAAAGGCTGTGAGAATGACTGTTTCTAACAATTGATCGGTGTACGGCCCAAAACACCCATCCCGTAATTTTGATATGATTTGTTTAACCAAAGGTAGAGTAAAAGGGAGACGTTTATCATTGCCTTGTGAAGATTGTTTTTTGATTCCGTTCAGCAAAAGGCGAATGGAAGGATTTTCAAAAATACTGGAGGCAGATGGATCCAGGCAGCGCATATGGAATTGAATGCCAGCGACCGTACTTTTGATGGAAGAAGGCTGCAGTTTTCGATCCTCAAAGCAGTGGACTATAAACGCACTAATATATGATATATTGACAGGCAGAGCAGCTACAGATAAAGAAGCACAAAAACTGATGAAATAAAACCATGCAGAGTCACACGATTTTAATGTAGAACTAGCCAAACCCCCCGCATGTACTGCGCAGCAGAATGCATATAGGATTGAAGAGGGTGATTCAATCTAGAATGGTTTGGCTGAAAGGCGGGCATTCCAGGCTTGTTTGTGCTGCAGCTGGACACAGGAGATGAAATTTCTGAAAATTGAAACGAGACAAAGAATCGGCCACTTGGTTATTCAAACGGGGAATACGTTCTGCACCAAAATGATAGTTCCCCGTAACTGACAGCCATGTAAGACGTCTCATGAACCTGTTGATAAATGGAATGGATGCACGCCTCTTATTAATTATATTAACCGTAGATTTATTGTCGCAGAAAAACATAATTAGCCCAGTGTTTACCCCACAGAATGCATGCGACGACGATCGGATACAATTCTAATAGGGGTGTTGAGGAATCACCGGCAGGTAAGGAACGCAATTCTTCCGGCCAGGCAGATGTAGGGTCTGGACCATTCAGACACACACTAATTATTCATATTCACTATATTTAATCAATATAAAGGTCTATGAAACTCTCCCCCAAAACTAACCTCACAAATGAAGTTACTTTGTCAGCCGGGTGTCCGGTTACAGAACACTTTAAGACTGATAACAGACTTTTACGACCTCAAAGGAATGTGGCCACATGCGCCACATGCTCAAGAGAGAGAGACAATCTTTAATTAAATAAACTTCGCGGTATTACTCTGATCTATGAAGGAACATGCCTCACAGAAACCGTGATGATTTACTGTCTTGTGTACTATTAGGTATAACAACATGGTATGTTTGATTGGGGTGTATGTGGTTGCACAACCACCCAACGGTCAATATAACTTCACCTGTATCATTCTTCCTACCTAATTAATCCTCATTTAATGACACATACTTTGATGTACATCACCTTCTCTTAGAATGCAATTTGAATTTGTTATGTCTATTTGAGCTTGAATGAACAGTCTAAGCACGCTGGGGACAAAGACCATAAGTCAACTAAGAGCCGCTTCCCCTCTTGGACATGTCACCTTACTCATAGGTCCATTCAAACCTTAGGGGTGGTTCTTTTTCAGACTATATCAGAGAAAGGCAACAGTGACCGCCCTCTCTTGGTTTTCCATCCTGCCGCAAACACGGTCTAGGGTGATACGGGGAAAAAAAAACCTCCCCCCTCCATGGGGGCCAAGAGGCCTTCCAGCAGGCCTGGATCCCAACCAGATCCGGCCTCATGGAAAAGAGAGGAGACTCTCTCACAAAGAACCAAAGACAATCTCAGGAGTTTTGGAACAAAGACTCCAACCAACAACGACTCCAATCACCCATCTTTCCGACTTCCTCACTTCTCCTGGGTACTCGGCGTGGCCTCAACAGAGTCCCAGGCCTTGACCAAACCAATCATGCGTTCCTGGAGAAAGAGAACGCTCAACCAACTTCCACTTGACACTGCCGGAACCATCAACGACTTCAATTTTCAACAACTTCAAGAATTGTTCCCATTACAAATGCAAGTATTCAATTCAATGAAATGTGAAAATGAAATTCTGATGGTTCTTCTCATAGACCCTCTTCCGGTTTCCAATTTCATCCTATCACTAACCTATTTATGTATTCATGTGTGTATGTTGTTTAGTTTATTTATATTCATATAAATATCTATATTTAGTTAATAAAACTTGTACATAATATGTATTTGGTTCTGATTTGTTTGCAATACATTGTCACTTTACGATCACGGTTTTTGCTACTGGCTCAACGTGCGGTATATGCGAAGAAATAATTATTCTTCTGTGGCCATGGAAGATACCCTTTTCTTAGAATAAATTAATAATCAAAAGAGTTCGTTGGACGAACTGATTAATTGATTGTAATATTGATTCAGCCACATCAAGTTAATCCAATTAACTGACCCAAATATTTATAATTAATAATAACAAGATATTATTGATTATTAATATTTCCAAAAAGCTGAGTTCCTTACATATGGTGGAGAATTTTAAGGCATCGTATTAAACATTGTATGCAAGCAGACAGTAATCAATCATATGTTGTCCCATAAGTTGTTATTAACATCTCATACACACGCACAAGTATCTGAAATCAGCAGAACTATAGCCTGAATATGGCTTCCTTCGAATGGCAGAAAGTTTCTCAAATGCTATAATGCATATTTAAATCGTACGATAAGAAACTCCTGATATTAGCGAAGAAATCCTAATTTCAGATAGAAGTCGAGCGTACGTTAAACCTTCTCTGACGGAGAAATCTCAGATTAGCCACGCATATAAATGGTACCAGAACAAATTAATCTGATTATGGACGAAGAAAACTCCATTCTCAGCATTTTGAAGGTGATCTGAGCGATGCTCCGCAGTCACCAATCAAGGCCTTGTTGTTCGTTACTTCATTGTATTCATATTAAACCGCCGAAGCGCTCATATGAAACAATCGCGTCAAATTAGTGGTATAAATTCTAGCCTAACTAACTAGTAGGCTAATTTGCCATTGTCTGGGAAAGAACGGTGCTGTTTGATTTGTGAAAGAGTCACTCACATGCAATGTCATATGCCTAAGCGAGAGACCCAGTGCAAACTTTCAGCACAGCTCGTCCGCTGCTCCGGCCGATCTGTGTTGTTGGTTGGCATTGCGTCCGGAACGCCAGCAGGCGTTCCTATAGTTTTTCTGACAACAGCACCAATCTCACAGACCCTCGTGTAAACAAGCGACGGTTGTAGCCAATAGCTCCCTCAATCCTAACTTACACGCATAACTTACAAGTAAAACCCTCTACCTCGAGTGATAGTTTTAGCACCGCCTAAAAACCTTAGACACTTTAGAGCGTAAAGTGTAACCTTAAACCAAAGACTATAGATTTTGCGTGATTTGAACTGAGTGATTTGAACACGAGTAATGAGAGTCAAAGCTCTTCGAGGCTTTGAATCAAAGGAGTCAACTGCGTCACAAATGATTCTTTGTTTGAAGCGCCCTCACTGGCGACCCCTGCTGGTCAAAACAGTGGAAGTGTAGCGGAAACTCAAATCAACGGAACACCTTTTACAAACCAATCGCAAAGGTTATATCAAAAGGTGTAATCAGGTAATGGCAATCCGCGAGCTACCAAATATCGTTTAATATGAGGTATCTTTCAAGGCACAATATCCTAGTAAACTGTAGAGCTCGTTTTATGAAAGCTTGACTTGAAAGTCAATAAGACCCTTTATCAAATGCGTCATTAAATGTGTACGAATCTATAAAGTGATACAAGATCACATAGAGACCAGATACACACTGGTTCACGAACCGTTGAAATTGAAAACAATTTCGAAACAGCTATGACGCGTAACTAAGCAGTTTAATGAAATCACGTGACCTTAGCAGTGATACCCACTCCGAATGATTTGAGACGAATGATTCACCCTGGTGTCAGAGCTTCACGAAGCACGTCTCATAAGAGGGTTAAACCACTCTCTTCTCTCTCTCTTTCTCTCGCTCGACCCCTTCCTCTTGGTTTCACTTTCAGATTGAAACCCAGATACTGTGGTTTTCATTTGTGTTTCTTTTATTTCGACCCAAACCTACCCCTATCGTATTCTGTGTCTTCACACCTGTTGAGCCTGAATATTCCTATTTGGTTAAGTTGAATTTAATTAAATTTGGGATTTAATTAAATCAATTTGCTTATTCAATTTCCACTCTAGTTACCAGAGCTATGAGAACACTCGATGTTTAATTTTTATTTTTTGATTTTATTTCAATTTATTTATTTACTTTTGTTTCAGCCTGAATTCTTATATTCAGCTAAATAAAGCTTAACTAAACTTAATTTAATTTAATTACTTGATATGCTTCCCTTTCCCTTTTAGTTTCTTAGAGCTATAAGGACGTTCTTACTTTACCTTTACCATATTTTAGATCACTAGTCACTATCCTCATCTTCTCTCTCTCTTTAGGATTACAATATCTAGCGACTGTTGTTTCCTTAGCGAGTTACACAGGTCATTAATATCCTACTTCCTGTCTGCGTTTACCCATCCTCACTCCTTAGCACCAAGCTAAGTACATGAAGTACGGCTAAACACAAACGCACAGTAGGCCCCAGACAGAACTGGAAACACTTCCCGTTGTTTCTTCTTCTTCTTTTGGACCTTGAGATGTTTGATGTGTCCCTGCTAGCTTAGTCTAACAGCAGCATAACCCATAAGTGACTCCTGTTTACCTATGTCTCCTAGCTAAACCTAAATAGGTAAAACACTCCTTTCTTCCTCTTCTTTTCTGGTTTCATCCTATTGTTGTATTTTGGTTTTGCTCTATCTGTTAATCTCGTAGCACAACATGTGAGAAGAACCATCAGCATTTTTGAGTAATAGGTTATGACATGTAAGAGCCCAGTCATCAGTCGATGCTGCTTAAAGCACGTCAAAGATACTCAAATTTATTTATTTTTTTGTTGTGTGTGCTCCCCAACACTAAATTTTAGCTGCTCCACATAGCCGTTCTCCCACACAGATAGCTCACCACCTCTGTAGAAACTTCCATTTGCTTTTGCCATTTCTCTCTTGTGTTCCCACAAGTGTGCCAGTAGGCCTCAGACACCCAGCCCTGCCACCAGGACCACCTGGAGACCCGGCAGAGCAGTGTCATGGACATCCTTTAGCCGGAAGCAGGCAACGACCTGCCACGGCAGAGAAAGGAACAGTTAGACGACAACGAAAACGGACGTCCGGCCTGAGCCACCTAGAGCTGACCAGAATCATCTTCTCCTTGGCCGCGCTCCCGCAGGCCTCAAACAGGAGGTAAATGAACTAATGCTGCCAGCCACAGAATTCCACAGAGAACAAACCCTGCTCAGCGTGAGAGGACACAGGACCGATGCAAGGACCCTGACAGAGCAGAGCAACTGAAAGAGATCATCAGTTTTCGGGCGGACGACAGCTCTGAGCACCTGCAAACCAACGGGTAAAGAACTGTTTCACTCAAAGAACTTAAAGAAATGGTTGAATTCAAAGAGAGCTAAAGCCATCAATGTGCAGCGGAAGTCCGAACACTGACTTAGCGATGCTGTAACATTATTGACGCACTCCATGTGGTCCAAAGAGAGCTGCAACAGTCCAACCCACTGCAAATGGACCACACAAGAAAGACGTACCCTGCTGACCTTCACATCAGCAGCGTAAGCTTCCCCAGCCCTGCACAAAGGGGGGAGGAGCCAAAGCCCTCGGCTTAACACTTCACCAGCCAGTGTCCTGAGAGCCCCTGCAACTGCAGGAGGAAAAGGTAACTCAGACAAACCCTGAAATGGCACATAAAGTGACACTCAACAATCTCAAGTGAAAGGTCAGAAACATCCCTGCCAATCTACAAGACATTGATTTTCACCTGCAGTCTCCAACCGGTGTGGCACACCGAGACAGACTCCATCTGATCTGGACACATCCAGCCCAGCTGGGCCATGCTCAGACACCAAGCAGGAAAGACCTAGAAGGGCCTGTGCTACCACCACCGACTCCGAACGAGTTTTCTGTGGAACTTACAACGAACCTGTGACGGAGGAGGACACCAGCGTCAAGAAACTTTTCCTCCAAAACCAGTTAGTCACCATATTTTCACCTGCCCCCACGCAATGCCCACTCAACGATGCGTGACCTGATGCAGAAGGCCTCTAACACAGAAGGCCTCCTCAGAAAGGGTTCCTAAGACCCCATTGATTCTGAACTGCAAAACCAGAAGGCACACAACATGAACACAATGCAAGACTCTGCTAAAAAGTCCCTGGTCAGCACAGGACATAAAACTTTTAAAGTAGATGAAAATGTGTGCTCAAAGAGCAGCAAGACTCTGCATTAGTAAAAGTAGAATTTTACTGATATAAAGAAAATCTTGAATGGACGTGTAAGCCTCACCTGCCAACAGACTATGCACGACTCTTTTGAAACAAACATTTGCTACATGCTGGTTGAACTGGCACTGCTAAACATTAGTTTCCATGACAATGAAGGGTTACAGGAAACACTAGCTCCAAATAGGGCATACGTCACCTTGATGCCAGAGTGTTGGAAAACCACCTGAGCTTTAAACTACTGTTAACCTACAGAAAAGAAAGGAAACAGAGACACCTTTATTTGTGATTGTGTTTATTTTCAACAAGTGCACTCATTTTTGTGACCCTGCAACACAAGTAATTTCAACAATTACTAGAGCATAACTATAGTCCTGAGGATTGATAATAAGCATAATTTGAATAGGAAAGCTGTCTCTTTTCCTCCTATCCTTCACTTCGTCAAGCCGTAGTGAACCACCATTTAAGTCCAGAGAAATAATTTAGTCATAAGAACCATCTTAAGTCATTTATTTCATCTCGGCTATGCCCTTTCCAGGAAACACACTAGGAACCACACAAGTCTTAGCCTCCTAACATCCACAGCTAAGATGATAAAGATACAAGAGACACATCACTAGCTAGATACACATGAAGCACCTAACTTTATGCTACATATCTAGCGAACCCATTAAACAGTGGTCCTGAACTTTTAGGGTCATGTATTAGTCTCTCACCACAAGTGTGCCAAAGTGTCACAGAGCCTCTGCTTAACCTGACCCCAACCTTCCAGCTTACCAAAGACTATGACAAACCAATGGACACTATGAGAAACCACCTCTAACCCCTCCAACCACCCACGAATTCCGTCTGCACCCACCGACAACCGGTGCCCCAGACAACTGAAATCAACAAGCACACGCTGCGTTCACAGGACAACACTCTGTGTTATGCACCTGATGACATCGCTGCGCCAAAGCTTGTGGTGCCACAGTGCAAAAGGGGGGGTCATGCCAGTGTATGCCCATGATGCGCAGCACCAGAACACCGAAGCAAGTGGCATACCGGCGTCCTTGAAGCGGAAAGACTGTCCTAGCCAACAAAGGACGACAGTCGCTGAGATCTTTCCTCCCTTTCTCTCTCCCTCTCCCCTTGGTCTGTTCCAGGATGCTGCTGTGGTTAGTCTTCCTGTGCCTCCAGCCAACCAGAGGACAGCCGCAGTCGGTCATCTCACCGGGTCCGGTATCAGGCAGCGTCCCGAAGGAACAACCGGGACTCCTTATCACCAACTGCAGGACCCACACCCAGAGAGTGTATGTTCGACTCCACTCCCTCGCCCACGCTGAGGCCAATGTCGAACACGTGCTCAACCAACTTGAAAAAAAAAACTGTCACACAAGCAGAGCTAGATGGACACAACCGCCGCTGCCGTCGGAACTCTGTTAACATTGGCATGTCCAGTGTCAACGCACTGAACCTAGCCACCGTGAGACAATGTGTGGCTGAAATTCAAACTGAAATCCCACAGCTAAAAGGGCAACTCACAACACAGAGTGCCTCCCTGCCGTCCATCGGCAAGACATCAAAGGGAACTGTGGTAATTCTCAACACCCACAGCGTTCGGCTGAACCAGACAGTGAACTCCATGAAACAGCTGTTTACTGTCTTCCAGAATGACTTTACTCAAACTCAGCTGGTCTGCAGTCTCTGATCCAAGACACACGCTGCCCTGCTGAGGCCAAACCTGAATCAAAGCTGGAAACCTCATCCTTCTTCAAGAACCACAATTTCACCCTAACTCCAGAATGACAGGTGATACCCAGTCAAGGCACCTTCTGCCCCAACACCTGCTGCAGAGACCTGTACTGGGCTACTGTCCACATCAACCGCTCCAGAAGACGTGAGCAACCAGAGGCCACCATGGCCTTCCAGCCTTCTATGACAAAGGTGTGTCTGATCTCTCGGCACTTTCAACTTCGATCATGGTTGTCCTTGAGGGGGACAACAATGGTCGAAAAGGGGCGATGTAGGGTCTGGACCATTCAGACACACACTAATTATTCATATTCACTATATTTAATCAATATAAAGGTCTATGAAACTCTCCCCCAAAACTAACCTCACAAATGAAGTTACTTTGTCAGCCGGGTGTCCGGTTACAGAACACTTTAAGACTCATAACAGACTTTTACGACCTCAAAGGAATGTGGCCACATGCGCCACATGCTCAAGAGAGAGAGACAATCTTTAATTAAATAAACTTTGCGGTATTACTCTGATCTATGAAGGAACATGCCTCACAGAAACTGTGATGATTTACTGTCTCATGTACTATTAGGTATAACAACATGGTATGTTTGATTGGGGTGTATGTGGTTGCACAATGACCCAACTGTCAATATAACTTCACCTGTATCATTCTTCCTACCTAATTAATCCTCATTTAATGACACATACTTTGATGTACATCACCTTCTCTTAGAATGCAATTTGAATTTGTTATGTCTATTTGAGCTTGAATGAACAGTCTAAGCACGCTGGGGACAAAGACCATAAATCAACTAAGAGCCGCTTCCCCTCTTGGACATGTCACCTTACTCATAGGTCCATTCAAACCTTAGGGGTGGTTCTTTTTCAGACTATATCAGAGAAAGGCAACAGTGACCGCCCTCTCTTGGTTTTCCATCCTGCCGCAAACACGGTCTCGGGTGATACGGGGAAAAAAAAACCTCCCCCCTCCGTGGGGGCCAAGAGGCCTTCCAGCAGGCCTGGATCCCAACCAGATCCGGCCTCATGGAAAAGAGAGGAGACTCTCTCACAAAGAACCAAAGACAATCTCAGGAGTTTTGGAACAAAGACTCCAACCAACAACGACTCCAATCACCCATCCTTCCGACTTCCTCACTTCTCCTGGGTACTCGGCGTGGCCTCAACAGAGTCCCAGGCCTTGACCAAACCAATCATGCGTTCCTGGAGAAAGAGAACGCTCAACCAACTTCCACTTGACACTGCCGGAACCATCAACGACTTCAATTTTCAACAACTTCAAGAATTGTTCCCATTACAAATGCAAGTATTCAATTCAATGAAATGTGAAAATGAAATTCTGATGGTTCTTCTCATAGACCCTCTTCCGGTTTCCAATTTCATCCTATCACTAACCTATTTATGTTTTCATGTGTGTATGTTGTTTAGTTTATTTATATTCATATAAATATCTATATTTAGTTAATAAAACTTGTACATAATATGTATTTGGTTCTGATTTGTTTGCAATACATTGTCACTTTACGATCACGGTTTTTGCTACTGGCTCAACGTGCGGTATATGCGAAGAAATAATTATTCTTCTGTGGCCATGGAAGATACCCTTTTCTTAGAATAAATTAATAATCAAAAGAGTTCGTTGGACGAACTGATTAATTGATTGTAATATTGATTCAGCCACATCAAGTTAATCCAATTAACTGACCCAAATATTTATAATTAATAATAACAAGATATTATTGATTATTAATATTTCCAAAAAGCTGAGTTCCTTACACAGACGCAAACCATTCGTTTCTGAAAATCCCCCCGAACCCTATGGAAGGTGCAGCATCAGTATACAAATTAAGAGCTAAAGATGATTCCATGAAATCATGGAGAAAAAAGGAAATGCCATTCCATTTATCTAGAAGCAGAGACCAAAATTTTAGCTCAGATCTACATCCTGCGTCTAAAGTAACTATATCACTGAGAGCTTTTGCAGATTTAGAAAGGTCAAGAAGCCTGGAAATAAATGATCTGCCTTGAGAAATTACTCTCATCGCGAAATTAAGGTGCCCCAAAAGAGAGAGCAAGTCCCTTTTTTGAAAAAGATTTTGAATTTTTTGCGACTTTCATAACTTGTCTAATTTCTCGAGGGGGAGTGAAGCTTGCATGCGATTTGAATCGAGAGAAATGCCTAGAAATTCGATGACTTTGACTGGACCCACGGTCTTTTCCTCCGAGAGAGGAACGCCTAATTCAGAAAAAGTGCGTTTGAGAGTCGAGATAGAGAAGTCTGATTTTTTGGAAGGAAAATCTACTAGAAGAAAATCATCTAACAGATGAAGGACGAATGATAATTTCTCGTTATTAAGAAGAATCCAGCACAAAGCCTCAGACAAGGTATCGAATATTTTTGGACTGCTACGACAGCCAAAAGTGAGTCTAACCGCAAAATACAATTTTCTCCTCCACCGGACGCCGAACAAATGCCACTGGGATGCAGTGGCATAACTTTAAAAGCATCGGAAATATCTGCCTTTGCAAGCCAAGCTCCACGTCCTGCCTTTTTTATGAAATTGATGGCATCATCGACCGTGTTGTAAAACAGAGAAAATGGGGCTAAAGGAATAAGGCTATTGATGCTGTCAGCCAAACCATTGTGGGGAGCAGAAAGGTCGATAATTAAATGTTTTTTACCCGAATATTTTCTAGTGGCTACCCCTATAGGACTTATCTTAAAAATCGGGAAAGGAGAATTATCAAATGGGCCTATCATGAATCCTTTCTTAACCTCTTTCTCGAGCAAGGTATCCACAGTTTCCGGTTCCTGAGACGCGGACAATAGGTTATGACAATGAAAAGATACAGCAGGAAAGTGCAGCAGGCCAGCAAAAAAAAAACCTGAACAAGACCAGTCAGTAAATAATCCACAAAACAGCGGTCAGGATGCTTTCTCAACGCCCGTCCCAGCTTGGGAACGTTTATGGGAGTTGATGGTTTTATTTCTTTCGCTCCATTTTTATGAAGCGTTTTCTCCTCGGGCACACGGACTTTGGGTGGGCGTTCCCACAGCAACAACAAACATGAAAATATTTACAATTATGCATCTTACAAATATTTTCATTGCAATTAAAGCAAATAGGAGTACCAAAGTTATTCACCTGGGGGCCAGATTTATGGCTCGGGCCAGGATGTGACATGGAGGAAATAGGCTTAGACTTAGAGCATAAATTAGTAGAATGCGAGAGAGAGCCGCAAACGGAGCAGGACAGGATTTGGTGACCTGTGAAGTGTCTACTTATGAGCGCGAGATTGACCATGGACCAGTCTAGTCTCTGATTAAAGCGTTGAATGAACATAGCTGCCTTTGCAGAAAAAGACTTGTGATATTTGTAGAACAGAACCCCACCGTAAGAGAGAGCTAGGTCATAAATTATGGCCAGATAGGTATCTAGTTCGGCTTTGCGCGCTGGATGGACCTCACAAATAACATCCCTATGAACTCCAAATGCGGTAACGAACTCAGGAAAAGTTTGAATTTTTGAAAGTCTAGGGTCCCCATCTTTTAGCTCGACATGTACGTCACCCACAGTCTACTATACGCCGTTCACACAGCTCGGAGACCAGCAGGAGTTTAATGAGGTTAATGTCATTACCTGCCAATATCTGTCTCCTCAGCTGATGAGAGATGGCAGCAGCTGGTGGGAAAAAAGGCGAGCCAGTGGAAAGAGGTACGGTGGTTGCTAGGGTCCTTTTAGGTATAAATTCCGTGGTGACGTCATCACTTTGAGGCTGGCGCGGATGGTGATGCGGGTCGGAGACAACAGCGGCGGTTGAAGCCGGGGTGGATGTCGATTGAGCAGAGAAGAGGGTCGAGGAAGATCTGGAAATGGAGCCGTCTTCCAGTGTTGATACCCTAGCGGACATGCCGAGGAGAGAAGATGGGATATCAGAAAGTGCCATGAGCACTGGATCATCTGCTGAAAAAGCACTTGGGCCCGGACGAACAGAGCAGCTGACCCGTTTTTGTGCTGGGGCTTTGCTGGCCGTCTCGGGATTTTTGCGCTTCGAGGTGTGCTTTTTTACGGAGGATTGGTGAGGAGGCACCGGCGGAGATTCAACAGGGGCAGAGCCGTTAACGGCTCTGAACAGGGGTAATTAGAGAACAAATAGGTCCTCATGAGAGGCGCCACACGGAGGCTGAATGTCATTTGAATATAGTGTTCCCAGTATTTTTGCCACGGGCCAATTGCTGATGCATGGTTGGGACAAGGATTTATTCGCCAACCGCCGAGAACTCCTATGAGCGGTAGCGTTATCTTCCGGGCAGGCATCCTGCCCCTGATCCGATTGGAATGGTGATGGCCGGGTGTCCTCAGAAGAGTCATGCCATTCTTCCTCGACAGCGGCGGAAGTCATAGCAGACAATAGGGTGAGTAGAATCAGTACTTTTGCGCTTAACAACATGAGTAATTTTACCAGCATACAGAGCAGCAGAAGCGAGCAGCAAGCATGTATGAGCAAGTTGAATGAGCTTTATATAGGGCGCCTTGTTTGAGCTTTGGCCATTGAGCAGTGAGGGGTGTTACCCAGCCAATGCAGCTCAGCTGAAGCAGATCAGCTTGAGCAGATCAGCTAACGGGACAGTGTTGTTAGCAAGTAGCATTAGCAGCGTCTTGACTACCTGGCCTGCCAGAATTGACGCTGACGCTCAATTCATGGTTTTTAGTCGTGCTGTAAAGCGGAACATGTGATCGGTTCTGTACGGGTTGGCCTCTGTGTCATCGGCGTTCCAGAAGATGATGTGCATTGTCTTACATGATTTACCGAACGTGGCAAATTACTTGGATGACATTATTATATGGGGACGCACTGCTGAGGAGCATGAACGCTCGCCAAAAAACGTTCTGCAACGTCTGCAGGATACAGGACTGTCTGCAGTTCTACAGGCCCCAGCTCCAACGGATGCTGTAAAGTTGCACTCTTTCCTCGGCTTGCTGTCTTGGTACAGTAAATTCATTCAGAATTTCGCCTCTGTGGTTGAGTCGTTACGCGCCTGTTAGCGGAAGGATGCTGAGTTTTCCTGGTCAGAAGAAGCACAGAACAGCTTTTCTGAAGTCAAACAGTTACTAGTTGACAGTCCTGCTTTGGCCCCTTATAACCCTGATCTGTCTACACTCAACTGTCATCTCGACTGACACATCTGATTATGGCCTCGGGGCCGTTTTCTCACAGGTACACCCTGATAACACTAATAATAATAATAATAATACATTTTATTTGTATTGCACTTTACATTACAGCAATCTCAAAGTGCTACAGAGCATATAGTAATATAATTAAAAAAACTAAGATCAATAAGTAGTTAAAAGGAAAACCTATAAAATACATTCAGTGAAAAGCTTTTTTAAAAAGATATGGTTTTAGGTTTCATTTAAAAACATCTGTAGTCTGTGGGGCCCTCAGGTGGTCAGGGAGGGCATTCCACAGCCTCGGAGCAGCCGATGAAAAGGCCCATGCTGCAGAGCTTGGTTCTGGGGGCGTAGAGGGTGTTTGTGTTTGCAGACCGGAGGGTGCGTGAGGAGGTCTGGTGGGTGAGGAGTTCCTGTAGGTAAAGGGGGGCACGTCCGTGAATGCACTGGTGGGTGAGGAGGAAAACCTTATATTCAATTCTGAGTGGGACAGGGAGCCAATGAAGAGATTTCAGGATGGGGGTGATGTGATCATGCTTGCGCACCCTCATCAGGATCCTGGCAGCGCTGTTCTGGATGTATTGTAGCCTCTGGATGCTTTTGCCAGAGATCCCGATGAGGAGTGCATTACAGTAGTCCAGCCTGGAGGAGACAAAGGCATGGAAGAGCTTCTCTGCATCTGCCAAGGAGTGTTGGACGGAGTTGGACGAACAATATGTGGCTTCCGGTGCTCCTGCAGTATGGCCGCACTGACAAGAGCTCCGTCACTAACTGTATTATAGGTTAGCTTCTATACTGCTCTATACTATTTAGTAGGTTATATTTTATTTTATTCTGCTTATTATAGGTGTAACTTATGTTTAGTGTACTTATATGTTATGTCATGTCAGGTTGCTATGCAGTGTCTTGTCATAAGAATTTCAGTGCCCGTTTAACCTTATGTTGCTCTGTGCATTTGACAATAAAAGTTTGGCGATGTTCTTGAGGTGGTAGAATGATGTCTTGCGGGGGGGGGGCGGGCGTAATTGAAACAAAGCATAGCGCTTGCTTTGTTTCAATTACGAATTGATCTACCGGACAGGCTGTCATTACAGGGCTTTGTGCGCACTAAGCAACGACTGCGCAATCTATATTAATGGCCGCGGATGGATGAGACATTCACAAGCTTTATCTCATCATGTCAACTGTGTCTTGCTTCGGACAAAACCGCTAAAGTACATTTTGCCCCACTTCAAGCCTGTGCCCTTTCCTGCTGAACCATGGAGAAAACTAGCAATGGATCTAGTGGGCCCATTCGAGTCGGCTACCTGAGATTGCCACTATGCCCTTACTCTAATGGACTACCATAGTAAATGACCTGAAGTTACGTTTGAGGAGCTCTTTTCCAAAACAGTATAAATCCATTTCAATAGGTTTCAGGAAAATTACATTTTTTACCTAGACCCACACATTTTGTGAATATTCAATTCATCCTGTTAACATGTTTTTTTGGCTCAGTCTGAACATGTTGAACAATGATTATTAAATCAAACAACAATATTGTTTATGATAAATTCAAAGTTAATTTTATTTTTTTCAAAACACTATAAATCCATCCATTTTTTTCAAAACACTATAAATCCATCCATTTTTTCAAAAAATGTATGGTTTGTCTTAAAAAAAAACAAAAAAAAAAAAAAAACAAGAGAACAAGCAAACATATAATCAGGGGCTCATACTATAAATTAATATAAATTAAATTTAGTAACACATTTAGGCTAATAGTCATTCGGTCATTAAGTTATTTAGTAATACATTCAGAGTCTTTTTTAGTAAAGTGAAAAACCTGTAACTAGTAGGACCAATTTGTCTTCTACATATGCATGAAAAAACTTATTATTAAAAATATTGAATAATGATAGCGATATTCAAAGTTAGGGATGGGCATTTCAAGCAAAAATAATATTCGAAGATCGCTGGGTATTATTCTATTATTATTCGAAAATTGAACATCGGAAAACATTTGGAATGGGTCAGACATGATTTTGACCACTTATTAAGTTTTGTTTAGTAGAAAGCCTTTCTTTAAAGTGAATTTCGTTTTGTATAAATTGTATTTTCATTTTAATCAGTTGTAACATCAACAAATTGACTGGATTAATAAATAAGAAGCAAGACAAGGACACGGAGGCGCAGGCGCGTGAACTGGAGCGGGTCTCATAAATTAACCGAAACACAGCGATACTTGCCTCACATACCTGAGAAGTATAGAAAGCTTGAAATGTCTACTTATAAACAAAACAATTAAAAACGAAAATAAATTGGCTACTCTCTGCTTATGTAGGCTAATTCGTATGAAGTGTGCATTTCTCTCTATAGGCGCGTTCACTACTGCGAAGATGGCGAGTCAGCATCGTCAACTTTATCTTTGCAGCCAAGACTGACAGAAAACATTACTTTATTAATAAACAATTCAAATGTTTCATGCATAATCATTACTTTTGCCGGTTCTTTGTGGCAAGCGTTATGCGTGCGTTGAGATGCGGAATAGGCAATTAAAAACGCTCATTATGGTTTCTCTCCCATATATATTTAAGTAATTAAATCAATATAAATATGTGATTAGACTAATGGCTTAAATGAACTTCTACTAGTCGACTAGAAAACTAGCACTCATTTTGATGAATGAACCTCTGTTCAGAGCGCCGCCGTGTTGGATTGCGTAGAACGTTCACCGAATTCTGATTAATCGAGAGGATATATCGTGTTTAGGCTAAAAACAGGTTCGGTGCTTATCGCGTTTTGGAAAGAAACTGAATCTTGCAGTACAATTTAAACAAGGAAATATAGCGATTTGGCATGAAACGTTGATAGAGCAGTGAATAGGTTCAGTACACATGACAAACTCATTATTTTTTAAAATGGCGTTTATCGCGTTTTGGAAAAGAGCTCTTCGTTTGTGTCTTCAGTGAGTTCGAAACGCGTGACTAATTTCCTCACCTACGTGTTTAGTTGTCATGGGAACCCGGAGTGCATAGTGACGGATAACGGACTTCAATTTACAGCTGGGGAATTTTCTGACTTTCTTGAAGTGAGGGACATCACTCATATGCGCAGGCCGGTATACCATCCAGCTGCCAATGGATCAATTGAGCGTTTCCATAGAGTGCTTAAGAGTTGCATTCAGTCTGCAATAATGCAGTCGAAACCATGGAAAAGAACTGTCACAGAATTTCTCCACATTTATAGAGCGACTCTTCACTCCACGACTGGCGTGACTCTGTTTGAATTGCTGCATGGGAGAAAAATGCGCACTCGCCTTGATGTCTTGCCCTCTCTAACATCTGGAGTCCCTACGGATGTTATGCGCGAGCGAGTGACATGAAGAGCAGAGCACGCCATACTCTTCATAAGTCTGTCATATAGGCTCAGGGGCGGAGCTAAGTAGTGGCCGGGGGGGCCACGGCCACCACTGGTCAAGGCTCGGCCCCCCTGCCGGCCCCCCCAAACTCACGGCCCCATCCCCAGTCTGAGGAGGGGGAAAATACATTTAGTAAAAAAAATATATTTATTTTTTGTTATCAAGTCATTTGTCACTTATACGCTACAAGCCCCATATTAGCGACATGTTGGGTCACGCCCCCATCAACAGTGCAAGACATTACGTGCCTGCATTCTGACAGCGCTTAATGGAGACTAGCATCTAACCACTGGATACCACTGTAACTAACAGGTGAATAAGTTGATGATACTTGAAAGCATAATTGAAATGATAAGATCATATAGTTATCCTCTCACTCAGTTTAATGTGTAAGAATGTGTCAACATAGAGGAAGGGTGAAGAGTGAGTTGAGTTGCTGCTGTTATTTTTGCAAACTTGTATGATTATCTCTGGCTAGCGAGCTAGCGCTAGCTAGTTAGCTTAAGTAAATTCCAATGTGTCACTTAGGGGTAAGCTACACAAGGCACGTAACTGAAGCGTTCCGTTCGCGACGCGTAAAATCCATTTTAGACGAATGGTCTATTTTTTTCCGAACGTACGTTTTCTGTGAGGACTACTGGACTACTGTGACCGTTATCACGTCTGCACTCGCACATTATCTACGCACCCATCCCAATAACATGGATTATCAACAGTGGCGCAAAAAGTGGGTATGCGCTATATGCGGAGTTCTTGCGCCAAAGCGATGGTTAAAAAAAAAAATTCTAATTTACCTTATATAGATTATATAAATTTATATAAAAGTTATAGCCTATAAGTTAAATATAAAAAATTTATATAAATTTTAGAGCACTAACAGGCTAGAGTAGGTGCCGGCGCCCTCTTAAGATTCCATCATAGAATTTATTTTGACATAGAAGGGTAAAATCGCGAGCGGGCGCGGGCGCCGTGAGGCCGTGAGCGCTGAGTGAGCAGCACAGTAGTGAGTTGTCGTTGAAACTCGAAAAAGATGGATAAAGCAAAAATGCAGTCGGGGGCTAAAAATAGAAAAAGAAAGAGGGAAAAGGAGATGGCATTTCAAGGGATGCGACAGCAGCTAAATAAGTGGATGGTGAAAGGCAACAGGTAGGATTTAAAGTGTGACGTCTGTGCTTGGAGGAGGCTGGCAATTGGCAAATATTCATGTTAACAGACTAGCGTTTGCTAACACTGCGAATGTAGCAGCCAGAATATGTAGCTAGCTAGCTTAGAATATACAAAACCGAGGTTGCTGAGCTGAAAACTGAAAAATATAAGGTAGCATGTACAATAAATAAGTATTCACTATAGCAAATAGTACGCAGGGTACGCTGGCACGCTCTGGCTGCTGCTCCTCTCTCCGTTGTGATGCGTTGTGCTTTCTTCATGTATGTCGGGAGATTGCTTTGTTTGATGTCGGCCTGGTTGCTTCCTATCGGCTCTGTGGGCTCACAGATAGGCTTTTTTGGAGCGGGTGCAGACAAGGCTTCAAGGAACATGGCCTTACAGTACACCTCTCGCCAGCTCTTATCCCTGAAGCGGAATTACTATCTGTCGGGGGACACCTACGACTACTGTGACCGGGCTGGATTACTGCGGCCCAAGCGGTACACTCATCGGAGCACAGGGCGAAGTTACGTCTCTTCCTCGTCGTCTTCCATCCCAGTTTTGAACTGCCGGCGAAGGATTAAAAGACTGTCTTCCTCTGGGGTTGATGTTACTAACTTTTCTGCTCTGCCGTACGAGCGGCATTCCTGTGATGCGGTGTCTGCAAGCCCTCGAAAAGCCGCGCTACTTAATGTGCGCTCTGTGAACAACAAAGCTTTATTGCTAGCGGATTTTATTATGGACAAGAAGCTGGACATGTTTTTTATTACGGAAACATGGCACAAACAGGACGATGGTTTTCTTTTTAATCAGCTGACTCCAGCGGGCTTTGGACTAATTGACGTTCCACGAACTACAGGTAGAGGTGGTGGTATCATAGTTGTTTACAACCTGCAATACAAGATTCATCCAGTGTCCATTCCTCCTCCTAAAACTTTTGAATGTCATGTTTTAAATGTGTTTGACACTCACTCTGCTCTCCATTCTTTTATGGTCACTATCTATCGACCTCCTAAACTGAATAAGGACTTTCTGTCTGAGTTTGCTGATCTTCTTTCTATATTGATTGTCAGATTTAAGAGAATTTTGATTTTGTTTCATTTGCACAGTCAGCCCCCTGGTATAATGGTGATTTACGTATACAGAAGGCTGTGTGTCGAAAATTAGAGCGAAAATGGCGTCACTCTGGTTTAAATGTGTTTTAAACACATTTAAACACACTTTCTGGTATAGAAAGTGAACCTTTAAATGTGCCTGGAAAAATTCCTTGTCAAACTACAGAGTAGCCATTGAAACTGCAAGATCTGGCTATTTCTCAAACATTATTGAGAATAATCAAAGAAATCCCAGGAAGCTCTTTTATACAATTAACAGTCTACTCAAAGCAGATAGTGTCAGTTTTTTTACTTCGTCTAACTGGCTGTGTAATGAGTTTCTCAAATCTTTCAGTGAAAAAATCAACAATATTCGCACAAATATTCATATCTTGCAGTCTGCCGATCTTACAGTTAATACTCCTAGTTTCTCTGGCACTCCTTTATCCAAATTCACTTTAGTACAATCTGAGATGCTCTGCAACCAGGTTTCTAGTATGAAAGCTACCACTTGCATACTTGATCCCATGCCTGGTAGCATGTATAAATCCTGCTTTGGTCCTTTATGTCCCTCAGTTCTTGCAGTAATAAAGGACTCTTTATCATCCGGGGAGGTGCCAACAGCACTTAAAACTGCTGCGGTTACTCCGGTTTTAAAAAAGCAAAATTCTGAGGTGAAAAATCTGTCGAATTATCGCCCAATCTCAAATTTCTGTCAAAAATCTTGGAGGGTGTGGTTGCAGCACAACTAAACAAGCACTTAATTGAAAATAAACAATTTGAGCCTCATCAATCAGGATTTTGAAAATTACACAGCACTGAGACTGCATTGGTGAAAGTCGCTAATGACTTACTAATTGCCTCTGACTCCAGCTCCACGTCTATTCTCATTCTCTTGGATCTCAGTTCAGCCTTCGACACTATTGACCATGCTCTATTACTCAATCGCCTCGAACATGTTTTTGGTTTATCAGAGACTGTTCTTAAATGGTTCAAGTCCTATTTCACTGACCGCAGTCAATTTGTTTTTATGGGTGGTTATAGGTCCAAAGTTGGTTCTGTTCATACGGGTGTTCCACAAGGATCAGTCTTGGGTCCTTTACTCTTTAGTATGTACATCTATCCACTTGGTCAATTACTACATTCTCTCAACCTTAACTATCACTGTTATGCTGACGATACACAGATTTATATACATACTAGACCGGGTCAGCAAGTGAACGTTGGGCATCTTTCTAACTGTATTGCCGAGATAAAGACTTGGATGTCCAATAATTTTCTGTCACTAAACGGCTCAAAAACAGAAGTCATGCTCCTTGGATCTCCTCATCAACTGCGAAAGGTTGGGTCCCCTACTCTATCTGTTGATGGCGTTGCATTGGAGTTTAAGACCAAATTAAAAAATCTGGGTGTCATATTTGACGCCACACTGTCATTTGAGCCTTTTATCCAGAATACAGTTAAAGCATAATTTTATCACCTCAGAAATATAGCCCGGCTACGTCCCATGCTGTCCTTCTCGGTAGCTGAGAAGTTGATAAACTCTTTTGTCTTTTCGCGCATTGACTACTGCAATGGTCTTCTAGCTGGGGTATCCAAATCATCATTGGATAAATTGCATTATCTTCAAAATTCAGCTGCTAGAGTACTGTCTGGGGTCAGGGCCAGGGACCATATAACCCCGGTCTTGGAGTGCCTGCACTGGTTACCTGTTAGGTACCGTATTGATTTTAAAATTCTTATGCTGGCCTATAAATCTCTGCACAATCTGGCTCCTCAGTATTTGACCAACTTATTAATCCCTTACTTACCACGTCGCAATCTGCGCTCCTCGCAGAGTGGTCTTTTGGTTGTTCCGAAGACACGGCTTCATACGTGGGGTGACCGAGCATTTTCTGTCTATGCTCCTAAGCTCTGGAACTCTCTTCCGGCCGACATCAAGGAAGCAAAAACTTTAGTGACTTTTAAACCTCTTCTTAAAACATTTTATTTTAGGATTGCTTTTACATTTGTGTGTTTAATTTTGTATTTACATTGTCTTACTCCTCTGCTGTTATGTCTGTCTGTAAAGCGCTTTGAGAAAGTTACTTTTAAAGGCGCTATACAAAATAAATATATTATTATTATTATTATTATAAATGACAAGAATCTGGAAAACAACAAATGCAGTATCTCTGGTTTACCATGGAATCATGCGTAGATTTGCTACCAAACTTGGAGGCTTGCATATATTAATGTTAACAGACTGGCAAGTGTTTAATAATATTGCAAATATAATGCAAAATAATATTGCTGATATCTACATTTCGATTTTGGTTAAACCCTATGGTACCAATCCCATGCATGACATATCTCAATTTTATTAAAGTAAAATAACAACTGGTAAATATAAGGTAGCATGCACAATAAATGACTAGAAGCTGGAAAACATTACTTATGCCATAAGGCTGGTTTATCATGGAAACAAATAGATTTTGTTTTACCATTAGCTGTTCATGTTAGCTGTGCTGTCAGACATACAGGCTATAGTTACATCTGCTGGGTGCCATGGAAGCTGTAATTAGGGTCAAAATTGTTGCTGCATACCCCTCTAACACTGGGTAGTTGCGCCCCTGATTATCAATAAGACTTAGTGTCCATAAGGAAGTTCAATCCATTGTTTATGGCCTGACGAGCCGCGGGAAAACCGCTACTCTGAGTGAAGCGGTGCGTATGTTTTAAAATAGTAGTTTTTGACAATCAAGTGCCACCCCAAATAAAAGACTGGCCCAAGCTGCCCCCCAGTGTATTTACATTTATTGTGTAAATACACTGACTTGACTAATGATTCTAAGTATTTCGAGTTTTATTCAGTTAGTGTAACAGTATCAGTAGTGAGACACCCAGAGCTGGAATAAGCTCAGATTTAATCAGATGTACCTCAAACAGCAGCCATATTCAAGACCAGATTGACAACATACCTTTACCAGTGCATTCTTTCAAAAATAAATATATAAATGCAATATTCATAATTCCTTTAATTCCTTAATTTCTTTTATTTTCATTTATATTGTGGCATTTCCCAGCAAGATGGAAATGTTTTTAATATTTTGATTGTAAGGTTTTAGACTGAATCAAATACATGAGAGATGCATCCAAACAATTGAATTTAGAGTCAGTCTTCTACAATCCCTCAATATTGGAAGCTATAGCATCAGAGATGGTCAGGCATTCATATGTAAATACTCACAAAAATAATACTTTGAGCATAAAATCACTTTCATCTGCAGCGTGAACGTAGCCTTGATCTCACACAGATACGCATTTTCTGGTGACATTTTAAATTGCTGAGCCATTTAAAACTCTTTCCACACAAGGAACACAAATAGGGTCTCACATCTGCATGACTTTTCAGGTGTATCTGTAAGTGTGATGGCAAAATAAACCTTTTATTACACTGTTCACAATTAAATGACCTTCCTTCAGAGTGAATGAGCAGGTGATTTTTTAAATTGCTCCTTTTTCTAAACCTCTTACCAGATTCAGAACACATCAGTTTCTTTCCAGAATGAATTAGTGAATGACGTTTCAGATCTTTTTGATATGTGAAACTCTTCTTGCACTGAAGACATCTAAAAGACTTCTCTCCATTGTGAACTCTCATGTGAACTTCAAGGTTTCCTTTAAATGTGAAACTCTTTCCACACTGAGGGCAGATGAAAGGCTTCTCTCCAGTGTGAATTCTCATGTGACTCTTAAGGTTGCCTTTAAATCTGCAACTCTTTCCACAGTGTTGGCACGTGAAAGGCTGCTCTCCTGTGTGAATTGTTGCATGTCTCTTAAGGTTTTTTCTGTCTGGGAAACTCTTTCCACACTTATGACATTTAAAACAGTTCTCTTTTAAATGAATCTTTAGGTGATAATCAAGGGATCCTTTGCGTGTGAAAGATTTTCCACACTGAACGCATTTGAATGGTTTCTCTCCAGTGTGAACTCTCATGTGAGTCTTAAGATTTCCTTTTTGTGAGCAGCTCTTCCCACACAGTTTGCAGGTGTATGGGTTCTCTCCAGTGTGACTTCTCATATGGGCTTTAAAGGTTGCTTTATATTTGAAACTCTTTCCGCACTGAGAGCATGTGTAAGGCTTCTCTCCAGTGTGAATTCTCATGTGACTCTTAAAACTTTCGTTAAATCTGAAAGTCTTTCCACAGTGATGACATGTGTAAGGCGTCTCTCCAGTGTGAATTCTCATGTGAACCTTAAGGCCTACTTTAAATCTAAATCTCTTTTCACAATGTTGGCATTTGAAAATCTTCTCTTTAGAATGAATTATTACATGCTTGTTAAGGTGTGTTATGTCTGAGAATCTCCTTCCACACTCATGACATTTAAAACAGTCCTCTCTTGAGTGAACTCTCATGTGGTAACTAAGGGTTTCTTTACGTCTGAAACATTTTCCACACTGATCACATGTGAACGGCTTTACTCCAGTGTGAATATGCATATGACATTTAAGACTTAAGCTCCACGTAAAGCTCTTTCCACACAGCTTGCAGATGTAAGGCCTCTCTCCAGTATGAATTCTCATGTGCCTGGTAAGGTTTGAATTTTGAGCAAAACTTTTTCCACACTGTTGGCAGGTAAAAGGCTTCTCTCCAGTATGAACTCTCATGTGGCTTTTAAGGTGTGCGGTTTTAGGAAAATCTTTTCCACAGTATTTGCAGGTATAAGGCTTCTCTCCTTTGTGAATTCTCATGTGGACTTTAAGGTCTTCCTGTTGATTGAAACTCTTATCACACCTAAAGCATGTGAAACAACTGTTAGGGTCAGTCTTTGACTTTCTTTTTTGTGTAGAAGTATTTTCGGTCTGCATGAAATCATCAGTATGAGAAACATCATCTTTCTCTTTCATTTCATTCAGTACTTCACTCTCCTCTTTCAGTGGCATCAGGTCTAAGTGGAAAAGAGACAAAAACCTCAGTTTAATGGCACAAAGCAACAGAAACAACATGAATAGGCATTTCCTGTAAATCCAAAACCTCTTTTCAATCTATTTAACTTAATATTTTCTTAGTTTTAAGGATTTTTTTTTAATAAAGTGTTCAAGCTTATAAAGAAAAAAAGTAGTAAGAAAGTCTTCTCTCGTGAATTTGTAACACTTGCAGATAAGGATATAACTGAAAACTTCATTAAACAGCACATGCATCTGTCAAAGCGCCTTAAACATTACACTTATGCATTAGCTTAACCTGTTAAGCTGCAAGCCTACTTTTGAAAAATCCCCAGAAATGACATACCCAAACTGAAACGGATACAGTTCATGAACCCTTTGCACTTAAAGCACATGTATGATCTCATTTGAAAGCTGACAACTGGCAGTTTATTGTAAATGTAGAATTAATTATTGTCATAATGTTTTTTTTTTGTAAAGTTATTAGAAATGTATTTTTATGAAACATCTTCATGAAAATAAAATTGAAGTTGGCCCTGGAGCAATTTAGAAATGCACTGCAGCTAAAGCCATATGTGTGACCAGTTTATATTTAAAATCTGAAAATGATAAGTCTAAACCTCTGTATTTAGTTAAATGTTTTTCAAGATCATGTCAAATTACTTTATTTTGATTAGACTCAGAAGATGACTAAACATCAGTTTGCATTTTAGAGTCATCTATTCAGTCTATTGTCTCTATTGTTTTGTGGTGCAAACGAGCCCCATTCAGTGTCAGTCTCCCCCTGCACACATTTACACCTCTCCAGACTGGTTATGGCTCTAAATATGCATTTCTTTTGTCTGCATTATAGCTACTAACGACTGGCTATTCACAGGCTATTCATAGGGTTTCAAACCCTAATTTCTTTTATCAAAGTTCTCACTAAATATTTGAAACTGGTATCAAATGCACTGAAACATTTCAGTAAGCATTCCTATTTAGAAAAAAATCATAAAACAATAACTGCTGGTGGCAGGTGCACCTGGGCTAGCTAGCATGTTAGCTTAGCACACCATCAATACACGACCATTTATGAGATTAAAACCATGTTTGTGCTCCAAACTTACTTTATAACGCAAGTCGAGTGTTTTAAATAATCTTCTGTGATCTAATTTGGCTTCAGATAAAAAAAAAATCCGACAGAAAATGTATTATTTATAGTGTTCTGCACGATGATGAAATCTATATCGATTAGCATTACATTATAAATATAATCTATTATTATGAAATACCTGGCATGGCTTGAAGAACGCAGGTAACTCAAATATCATTGCAATCATGTTTATTGTCTTCAAAACATCTTTATCTGCATGTTACAGCGATCTCTGTCAGCTACTTTCTGTATCGAGGTGACGTCCTGGAATGTCACATGACTATGGGTCTTCTTCATGATCCATATATGGACTATTATTGTGCATATAGCGCCCTCAGGCTATTGGTATGAATTGAAAACACAGCACATCTCAGTAAGAAGCGATCATAATGATTACATCGACGCATTTGGGTATAAATTCAATAAATATTATTCCTGTCTATAGAAATATGATGTGAATCTATGAGAATATATAAATATTTCTCCAAGTCTGCACATTTTTGAGCTAAAGCCCTGAGGGACGTTGTTTTGTGAATCGCTGTCATGACGACAGCACGGAGTGTTTTTTATGAATGGAGCAGCTGACGCTCATAATTCATATTAAAGGTATTGACTCATTTTTTCATTTCATAACTCCTGACACAAATTAAGACATAACTGTCACTATAAGTTTCTCAGAATACAATAGTGGTCAAATACTGAATCTTGAGTCTTATATCTTTTTAATGATGTATAGTTTGTCAAGGTATAACATTAAATCTGATAGTAAATTTGAACTAAATAAAAAATAAAAAACGCTTCAGTGCGCCGACGCACTGGCGAAGGTTAAGAGGTTAAAGCTTAAAATAAAGAATTATCATGTTTTGGGCAGCTTGGATCATGCACCTATTCCATAACAGCTCACTATGTTTCCCCCACTATTTTTAGATGCATTTTGTCCAGAGTTGTAATTTGACGCAATTGGCAGAAGTTTTCCGTGCACGGTGGGCAGATGCGACTAATCGATAATGACATTCATTGTCGATGATTTTCATTATTGATTATTATTGGTTTTAAAGATTAGTTAAAAGAGTAACCCTTGAACTTGCCGCACAACGTAATGACGAACGCCGTTGCCCAGCCCTGTTTGAACCGCGAGAGGTGTCAAAACTTGCGCTACTCCTATGTCATACATTGTGAAGTGTTACTCTTTTGGCGTAGGTCGACTTGCGTACGGCCGCCTAGTGGAAGCTAGTTATTTTAGTCATTAAAGTTTTAAATATGGACATTTTTCTTACACAAACATCGCTTCGCTTCAGAAGTCCTTTATTAACCATAATTAGACACACCTGAACTAGTTAATCAAGATGTTCAGGATGACTTAAATTCCAGGCAGGTGTGTCTTTTAAGTGATTGGAACTAAACTTGACAGTATAGTGAGTCTCCAAGAGCAGCGTTGACATAAGTTTTATTACATTCTGACAAGACAGAGGTTTTATTGCAGTGCTTCTTAATACTGGTCTTGGAGACCCACCGCTCAGGGCTGCGTTTCTCAAAAGCATCATGAGCTAAGTTGATCATTGAGACTATTGGTGGAAACGATTTTATCTACTTAAACCTACAATGCTTTTGAGTAAAACAGCCCTGCTCATTCTGCATTTTGTCCCTCTTATCTGACGCACCCAGTTAAGTTCATGGAGAGCCCTCCATGGTGTGCAATCAGGTGTGTAAGTAAGGGAGTATGCAGAGGGAAAAAAAATTCTGTCTAGCTCCTAAACTTTTAAGTCACCCCTGTGGTGAAAATCAAGTTTCTAAATGTTTTTATGTCTATGTGGCATTTTTAATATGCTTTAAGACAAACCATGAACAAATACAAAAGTCAACACCATTGCTGAGTATTTTCTCCTCAAAACTGCGGTGAAAAAAAGTCTCAAAAACCCAGTTTGAATTCGCTGGTGTTTCTGAAGTCACAAACTACCTTGTAATCAATTACGTCACCGTGCGGGCAGCATATGACAATGTTATGATGAACTATATTCTGAGAGAGTCTGGGTTTGGCGGTTGCCAGGAGAATGTTACTTGCCTGACTGCATTGTGTAAAGTGCAAAATTTGGTGGGGGGTGGGGGATTATGGTTTGGGGTTGTTCCAGTGAAAGGAACTCTTAATACTTCAGCATACCAAGACATTTTGGACAATTTCATGCTCCCAACTTTGTGGGAATAGTTTGGGGATGGCCCCTTCCTGTTCCAACATGACTGTGCACCAGTGCACAAAGCAAGGTCCATAAACACATGGATGAGCGAGTTTGGTGTGCGATGCAATACAATTCACTACTATTACAATGTGGTGCGATCCGATTTCGATTCGATTCGACGCGATGCTATTCAATGTAATACAATGGAGAAAAATATGATACTATGCAATTCAATATGGTATAGGTAGGGTAGGATTACAAATTTTATTTAAATGTTTAATTTAGATTTCCTATACAATAGTATTTTATATTGATAAAGTTTATAAATGATGAGACCAGGAAATCTCTGCAAACGGTAGGGGTTCCCAGTGGGATATTCCTGACTGTCCCGTCTCAGTACGAGAAGGCCATGCCTTTCCTGTTCTCGTGTCTCACCGGGTGAAGAGCCATGCTGAGCAAGTTTGAACACCTGCTATTTTATTACTGAGACCATTTGTCTTGGAGTTTCTGTCTCGGTGCGGGAAATCCTGCCCGTTCTGTTCTCATGTCTCAGCTCATTTATATGCTTTGTTCATCACAATGTTAAGCCCTCCCCCTTGAAATGTATATAAACTACAATGTAAAGTTCCCTTAGTTAGACTTGGGTAAGATTTTGGACGAAGCAGACTACAGCAAATAAAGAATCCTGCTTAAAAGATACAACCCCGAGTCTCCTGGTCTTCGCTTCTGAGTTCCTACACTTTAGAAGAAAAACTTCACAACAGATGGTGCCGTGACTCGGATAGAATTAACTTCACCAGAATCCAGAACTGGACCTCAACAAGGATCTCAACAAAGATCTGACTTTCCAGTTCCAGACTGAATCTTGAAACTTCAAGCTCAACAAAGATCTCAAAGAATTAACTTTTCTGACTGAGTTTCCAGACGGAATCTTTCCGTACAACAAACGATTTGGTGAGTTTCACTCTATTCAAAGAACCGCTGAAGACCAGTACAAATCTGTTATTCCTCTGTGCCGTCAGAAGAAGAGTTAACAAACAGCTGTAGAGTTTGGTTAATTAAGTTTATCTTATAAACTTATAAAACTTATCTTATAAAATTTTCTGTTAGAGATGAAATTGATCCTCTGTTTGCAGAGAAGGATTAGCATTACGTGCTAGTTATTTTTTTATTTTTATTTTTTGGTGATCCTCTGTTTCAGGCAGGGAAGTTTAGCATTACGTGCTAGTTATTTTTTTTCATCCTCTGTTCACATAGAAGGTTAGCATTACGTGCTAATATTTTGTTTTATCCTCTGTTTTCAGGCAGGGAAGATTAGCGTAAAGGGCTAGTAATATTGTGTTATCCTTTGCTCTGCCAAAGAAGGTTAACAATAGTTGATCTGTGTTAACAAGTGTACCCTCTGTTGATCAGAGAAGTTTTAGTGTTTTTTGATTGGGTGATAACAAAGAAACATTACAAAATGGTTAGAAGGAATGCTAGGCTGGTTCCCACAACTGAAAAAGGTGGGCTAGCTACCCTTTTATGGACAGACAGTGAGTTTAAGTCATTGTTAGGAGAGCGCATGGACACCATAGTGACTGAGTCAGTCAGATTGGATTTGAGAAAGAAATTTGGTATTCACCCAGAAAAAGTATGGTCCATTGAAGAATGCAAGAAGGTGTTGGGTGCATGCATCAGGAAGAGAAACATAAAAGGGATTATCTGCTGCCACAAAGAATTTAGCTTATCCATTGCACAAGAACAAGCTAGGTGTATTGCTAAGTTAAAAGAACAGAACAAAATATTGTTCACTCGAGTTTCCTGTCTCACGAAAAAGGTGGGCCATAACAAGGCCTCAACCAAATATGACTCAGAAAACCAACAGTCAGATGAGATTTATCCTGACTTACAAGCTTTCTTTGAAACAGATGTAGCCATCCAATCAGTAACTGATAAGCCTGTAGATTCAGTAAAGGTATGTGTCGCAAGAAGATCTCAGGGAATTGAGGGAACTGAAAGTGTTCCTCCCAACTCTTCTGTTGTCCAAAACGCTAAGACCTAAGGATATAGAAAGACTAGCTTACCTTCAATACGCACAGATTTTTCTGAATTTAGAAGGGCATTGATCAGTAAAATGCGTCTTTACGACATGTCGTTGGCAGAAGTCACACAGCTGATGTCACAAATTCTAACTGAATCTGAATTCAACAGTTTTGAGTCTGCTGTTACTTCTGAATTACAACATGCCAGAAAAGATGAATTGAGAGAGGGAATTCTGAAAGCGTTGAAGAACATTGTTGGACCAAACATGGACTGGTCACAGATCACTAGTTGTGTACAGAAGAAAGATGAGAATGTTAGTGTGTACACTGAAAGATTTTGTCAGTCAGCAGCAGCATACAGTGGTATAGCTGACACTTCAGAGAAGGTGCTAGAAGATAAAGGTCCCCTAGTTCGCACATGGTTTGATGGTCTTTTGTCAGAACATAGAAAAGCATAGCCTTTCTTAGACTTCACATGGTCCACTAGAACCCTGCAAAACAACTTGGAGAGGTTAGCTGCATGGGAAAGAGACTCTGATGTCAAGGCAAGAGTAAAAATTGCAGCAGCATCCTTTAAGGTCAACACAGAGAATCAACAGAAACGCAAATGAGAGAGAGGGCAGTAGTTGTTATTACTGTGGTAAACATGGACATTGAGGAAAAGAGTGTAGGAAAAACAAAAACAACTTTAAACAAGTTAACAATGTTGCACAGCTCCTACTCAGTCTGCTTGCTACTCTGAAGCAGACCACCCCCTCATCATTAAACTTGTTGGGCAGCTTGTTGGGGATGTGAGTGCTTAATTTCCCCAGTAACTTAACAACAAAGATGAAAGACTTATTAGGAAAGTGACGGTCTCACCCTTCCTTTGGGGAACACTGGTTAAGTAAACTCACAGCCTTAAATGTTATGCTACAGCACATGCCCTTCATCAGTAATAGTGTAGGTCAGGCTGTAAATGTAAAATGCCTTCATGCAGTGTCCACACTGATGAAAGAAGCAAAAGAAACTTCTGTCACCTTACATTTGGGACATGGGTTAACTACCCTCCCAACCCCCGAACATTGTTTTACAGCGTGCACCTGTCAAACCCATCCTCATGTATGATGTCTGCAATGACTGAAGTTTAGAGGATGAAGGAGAAATGACACGATTGTGTTACGCTTACATACACACCTTCGAGGGAAGTAAAAGAAACTCCCATAGAGAATTCAGAATTTGAGTTGTTTGTTGACGGTTCAGCTCAAGTAATTGAAAGTAATTCCTATGTGGCAAGGACTACATTAAGTGATGTTTAATTACAGTAGCTGCAGTATTGTGTCAGGGAAGGAAAACCTGTCACACTGTAAAAGTTGTTCCCCCACCTACAGGGATAGGATATAGGACACGGAACAAGTGAGGAGCCCAGAGAAGAACCGAATGCAACAGGCTTCGGGGGTCAAACTCTGCGGTGAAGATTCCCTCACAGGCCTTCCCTATCCTAGTCCATCCTTACCTCACTGTTTTCCTTAGGTGTCAAAGGATTTAAGAAATAGGGAAAGAGGGAACAACAATAGCAGATTCAGAAAAGTTTTACAACCCTAGTGTTTGAACAAATACTGCTCTACTGTCTAGCAGACACAGAAAAAGTTCACAATCTTAGTGTTTGAACAAATACTGCTCTACTGTCTTTTGTTTTTTCTTTCTTCCTCTGTGCAGACACCACTTGATGACTGACCAGAGACCCATACGCACCGACCTCAATATCTGCGTATGACGCCACAAACTCCAGAAAACGACTAGACCCACTGCCGAACCAACTATCACGAAAGAAAAAAAATACACAACGCAGAGAATCACATACGAAACCTTCAGTCATCCATCAACATGATCAAGATTGTCGTACCAGTAACATCACAGACACTCTCGCTTCGCACAAGATAATGACCTTACAGAACAGAGTGGCCTTGGATTACATTCTAGCAACGCAAGGAGGAGCCTGCACCATTATCGGTCCAGAATGCTGAACCGGGTTAATGGACCCCACAGAAAATTTGACCAAAAAATCCAACAAGACATTCTTGATCTTTCAACAAAATTACACCAGATGACTGAAGTCAATTTTTCATGGTTCGGAAACTTGATTGGGAAACCCTGGCTGTGGATAAAGGAAATAGCAATTATGTTGTTGTTTGTTCTACTGGCGTACTATGCGTCCACAGTATCAAGTGTTTCATACAACATATGAATCACGCCTCTCACGAGAGAATCACAGTTCCTAACAGAAAAGACTATTACCCGCAGGGATGTCACGGACCCTAAAATTGTATGTTTGTTTCTGTGTCAGCATGCAATTGCAGAAAAGCAAACAGAGCATGAGTTTAGGTGCCTGTAATGATCACAAAGTTACAAGAGTGAACTTTTAAGTGTCTAAATTTGTATTTTGTGAGAGTTATTTAGAACTCTCAAAGGGGGAAATGTAGGATTACAAATTTTATTTAAATGTTTAATTCAGATTTCCAATAAAATAGTATTTTATATTGATAAAGTTTATAAATGATGAGACCAGGAAATCTCTGCAAACGGTAGGGGTTCCCAGCGGGATATTCCTGACTGTCTCGTCTCAGTACGAGAAGGCCATGCCTTTCCTGTTCTCGTGTCTCACCGGGTGAAGAGCCATGCTGAGCAAGTTTGAACACCTGCTATTTTATTACTGAGACCATTTGTCTTGGAGTTTCTGTCTCGGTGCGGGAAATCCTGCCCGTTCTGTTCTCATGTCTCAGCTCATTTACATGCTTTGTTCATCACAATGTTAAACCCTCCCCCTTGAAATGTATATAAACTACAATGTAAAGTTCCCTTAGTTAGACTTGGGTAAGATTTTGGATGAAGCAGACTACAGCAACTAAAGAATCCTGCTTAAAAAGATACAACCCCGAGTCGCCTGGTCTTCGCTTCTGAGTTCCTACACTTTAGAAGAAAGAAAAGGTTTACAACAGTAGTTACCTTTTATTTCTTTTGTTTAGACATATAATACAGCAAATCATAAAGTAGCTTAAGGGACATCTGACTTTTAACGCATGGCTCTTTAACCCTCTGGGGTCGGCAAACGCGCCGGCGCATTTTGCGCGATTTTTTTCACATAGCAGGAAAATAGACTTAAAATACTCTGTCATTTTTGGTCATACAGACTTAAGAAATATAAAAAAATAAACTGTTGAATGTCTACTTTTTTATGTGTCCACTTACAATCAAAATAAAACATTGTGCTTTTGTAAAATAAAGAAAATAAACAGGGTGCGCTTTCTGTCTCTCTATCTCCGTTAACCTTTTTTCTGGAGCACGTCTCTAAACTTAAACAAAACTCAGCGAATACTATTCACCCAGGCATGAGCAATATATCTTTATAATCATTTAAGTTTGTACTTTTAAAATATCTAATTCAAAGCTAAAATAAATATTCTCGGTTTATGTAATCTATAAAAAAAAGAGAGAGGTGTCAGCCGATCTCATTATCGTTTTCTCAGCTCATTATTCTGCTAATGTGACACGCCCACGGAGAGCGCGCGCTATTCAGACGCAAATGATCTGAAGCAACACATGCAAACGTGTAAACGCCCCTCATAAACGCGATAACACAACAAATTTAATCATCAGATTAATGTACTATTTCGTCTTGCGAGCCTGTGAGGAATAATCCTGGGACATTTACCTCAGAACATGTGCTGGTTTATTTTCATTTCGAGGAGCGACAGATCTAGCCGAGAATTGTAAGTACGTTTTTTTATTGTGCTTTGTTCTAATCGCGATATGGAATAGTGTCTGTAAACGCAAAAAGACTGTTTAAATTTGAATCACGTTTCTGTGTGTGAATGAATTAACGGCACAGATGGGCGCTGTTGTTTATGTTTACTATGTTACAGATGAAATATGAAAGACAACATTTCTTAGTTTTGGATAGATTATAAAGTTATTCATTCTAAAATATCAAATAAGCTATTGTTAGCCAGTTTCTTCAAAAATAAACAACTAAGATGTTATTATAGTGTTTGTTCCAATGTAAGCTATATCAAACTAATGAATCCTTAACTTTAAAATATGTATGATAAAATGTATTGGCCTACTTTTAAAAATAATACTTTATAAGAAATTTATGGGAAAAGAACATTTTCTTTTCAAGATGTTTCCAACTCTAACTATGGAAGTAAAATAATGCCAAATGTTTTTTAAACAAAAAGCCTGTTGAATTGTACTACTTGAAAAAAATATGCATTGCATTAACCCTGCTTGTATTTTAATGCATTGTATTTTTAGGGTTTGCATTTTTATGGGCTGAAATTTAGCATGGTTGAATATTTAAGCTGTGAATATTTAAATTCAAAACATTTCAAACACATTTTCATTAGTAAAATTTCAATAATCCATATTCACCTTTCATATTTCACTTCCAAAGTATTCAAACTGATTAAAAATACAACCTATAATATTCAACAGGCGGTTTTCGGTCCATTTTATTTCGCTTTGCAAATTCGCTTCCACAAATTCAGTGGTTCAAATTCGACAGTAAATTCAACGTTGACGTGCAGGAACTGCAGGAAATGCAGTAGATTACCGAGCATAATCTCCATCTGCTGTTAATCGACCTCACCAGCAGGGGGTGCAAGCGCGTGTTGTTGACGAAGCACGAGCAACAGTTAGAGCAAGCCATTCATTCATAAAAACTCATTTACAGCAATTGAGCATGCATTAAGTTTTTTGTGATGATTATCTGGGTCAGTATATATGCGGAAAAGATGATAAAGGCACAAAAGCTGTTTTTATGTTTCATTCATTAACTTCATTGTTACTTTCCCTGTGTAGCCTTAGGCTACATGTTATCAACTTTTTCTACCATGAACAGATTATAATCGGTTTCCCTCAATACCTCATCATACTCAAGGATTCCCCTTCCATCAGGACAAAACGCTTAACGTAGCTTAATGGACTAATACAGTGATATAAAGCATCATTGGACAAAAGCATCTGCTAAATGACTAAATATAAAATTGGCTTGACATTCGCACATTTAGGGACCGTCTCTAAAGTAACATTGGTAGTCCTATAGGCCTAAACGTTTCTAACTTCAATAGCAAACTTCAATTTATTTGACACCTACATGAACACTTTACAGTTGGTTTTATGACTGCAAGTCGTTCTCTTCAAATGCTATTGAAGTTAGAAACGTGTATACCAATGTTGTATGTAACTTTAGAGACGGTCCCTAAATGTGCGAATGTCCAATGTCAAGCCAACTTATGCCAGTAGCCCTATCACTGAGAAACGCTCAGCTTTAAACTTTGTGCGTTAAGTTCATATTCTGAGTCCTTCTGCTTGCCTGCGAGTTTGGTCTTTTATATCACTGTATTAGTACATTAAGCTACGTTAACGTTATGCGTTTTATATGTCCAGCAGGGGAATCCTGACGTATTGAGGCACTTGCACCCCCTGCTGGTGAGGTCGACTAACAGCAGATGGAGATTATGCTCGGTAATCTACTGCTTTTCCTGCAGTTCCTGGATGTCAACGTTGAATTTACTGTCGAATTTGAACCACTGAATTTACAAAAAGAAAATGCATGTGACACTATAATGAAAACAGTATGGGCCGTTCACGTTACATCTTTTGCGCGCTCATCTTTTGCTGAAACGTCTTCGTCTTCATGGAGAACATGGCTCATGATTGCTTAGCAACAGGGAGCCCTTTTTAAAAGAGGAGAAAGTGGCGGGGACTGCGCTTTACACGCAACATGTGAACGGCCCCTTAATGGATCCGTGCACTAGCTCTTAAAGTGAGAGTAGCCTAAAATGTGTATGTCATTATTGTATATAAAACAACAAAAGATAGCATTAATTGTAAGGAATCAGGATTAATAGCCTATGTATTCAAATTATACAGGACTAAAAGACTATTCCGTGTTATTTTACATTTGATTACTTTTTTCCGTTTCTGTAGTATTTCTGAATACTAGTGTTAGACAAACTTTTCTCTTTATTTCATGTATTTATTTGTGCTACTTTTTTCAATTTAATTCAAAGATTGAAATCAAGCTTCCTTTTGTTGTGTAAACTAATAAAAAATGACCCCATTGTAAAAACACAAATACAATGAGTGAGCAAACATTTCTCTGATGGTCTGTGGGGTCCACTGGACCCCAAATGACTTTTGCTTGAATTAATAAAAATGTTCTCTTTTTCCAAATGGTATGAAACTTCCTACGGCTCTCAACACTTCCTAGATCTACAAAATTTGCAATTTAATTTTGTAACAGAACAATATATATTTTTTTTTACAAATATAAATTTACTTTATTTATTAATGTTTTTACTCAACATTTGTGCAGTTTTTGGTGGATTTATTATATCTTTTAAATATCTATAAATAAATAAATACATATTTATTTATCGTTGGACTCAAAATAGACAAAATTCATCATCAAAATCAGAAACAAGGCAGAAGATAACGCAAATCTTTTTTTTTACAATTTTTTTTTTTACTGCTTTATTTGCTAATTTGTTATTGTAGTTCAGTTTAAATAAATGATAAAATCTTAAGACTCCAACATTTATTTTTGTAACATGTTGTTCAGGTTTGATTATAATCATACTGTAACATTATTGAAAAACTGTTTTTTTTTCAGTACAAAAAAAATCCTAAACTTTGACAAAAAGTATTTTATTTTTGTTATAATTGTGTTTTAAAATGTTTATATATGAATCCAACTGAATCCAACTTTAGAAACTTTAGAATCTTTCAGTAATTCAAATAGCATATAGGCCTTATGGAGCTCTATAGCCATCTAGTGGTTAAAGTGATTTATTACAAATTTTAACCTGTATTTTCAAAACAAAAATCTTACATTAAATCTTGTAAAATTATCCATGGTATCCCCAGGAATGAAATTTTGAAATCTGGGTTTTTAATAAATTAAATTTAACGTAAAATGCTGTTTTTTTGTAAAAATCCTATTTAAATAAATATTTATTTATAGAAATTAAAAATAAATCCTCCAAAAACTGCACAAATGTTGAGTAAAAACATTAATAAACAGAGAAAAATTATATTTGTTAAAAAAAAATATATTGTTCTGTTACAAAATTAAATTTTATTGTCTGGGGTCCAATGGACCCCGAAGACCACAAGTGTGATTTTTTTTTTTAAGACCATCAGAGGGTTAAACGTATTTTTTAAAAATTGTCTAAAAAATTTAAAACTTAAAAATCAAATTAAAAAATCCCCCCCATAAGAATGACCTAAAGGGGGATTTCCCCCCTATTTTCCAAAACCAAATTCAGGCCCTGGACCCCAAAAACACCTTAGACCCCAGAGGGTTAACAAACAAAAGATTTGGTTTTCACAAAACCAAAAGATTAAATAAAAACAGACATTCTTTTCCTGTCCTGTCTCCAGTTACACTTTTAACAGCTCACACATTTAACAGTGAAAAAATTTAAGGATGCTCAGGGATAAACAATGAATAAATGTTTCAGCAGGTAGGCTAACTCCGTGAGCAGAAAGCAGGTGCCGTTAACAATAATAAATAAATAAAAAACTTTCAGTAGTCTTTCATAACTGTATGAAAAAAATACTGTATGAAATGTAAAAAAAATTTACATTTATTATTTTAGCAGACACTTTTATCCAAAGCGATTTACAAATGAGAACAATAGAAGCAGTGAAACTAACAGTAGAACAACAATATGCTCTGCTGCACTCATGCTGTGTCGGCGCTTCAAGTGTGTTAAATTAGTAGTACTGCCTGTATATTTTATAGCGGCACAACATATTTTACAAATTGCAGTTTCCCAAAAAAAAAGTGTTTCCAAACACTGGATTTATAATTATTTGGTGGAAGATAGAGCTCAGCCATGTTGATCAGTTCTAGGTAGGAGAGTCTCAGGACACGCCTCGGTCTCCGTAGTGTTGTGAAACGTCATATTCACGTAGCAGCAGCAGTGGTGTTGAGGGAATGCGCTTGAGCAACAGTTCAGAAAGGAGAAATCAATCTAACAGTTACATAATACAATATTGGTCACTTTCTAAATAGTAAAAGTATAGCGCATCTACTAATAATTATATATGAATAAATAGTTTTTTACCGATGCAGATATGTTAAAAACGATGCATCGCAATACAAATGCCAACTTGTATCCGATGCACATTATTTAAATCGATGCATTGCATCGTTAGCTTTTATGCCGATGCACCGATGCGAATTAGTGAATCTTACCATCCCTAGCCTGCACGGAGTCCGGACCTCAACCCGATAGAACACCTTTGAGATGAATTAGAGGGGAGACTGCGAGCCAGGCCTAACATCAGTGTCTGACCTCACAAATGCGCTTCTTAGAAGAACACACTTTTAAACCCTGTGGAAAGCCTTCCCAGAAGAGTTGAAGCTGTTAGAGCTGCAAAGGGTGGGCCAACTCCACATTAAATCCTACGGATGGGATGTCATTTAAAGCTGCAGTCGGCAAGATTTTTTTCACTATGCTCTGACAGAACAACATAAATCAGCCAGTTCTCGTACGAGAGTATCTCTCGTACTGCGTAATATCTTACGCTATGGGGAAAACCTCTTTTCAATTTAATTTTTGAAGACAAAAATTATCCTTAATTTTGAATCAATGTAAAACGCATTGCGGCAGCATGCAGACATAGGCAAGACGGCTCGCGTGCCTATTGGCTGACCTGCGGCAACAGCAGCAGCCTATCGAGAGAGGCCCTGCGTGACGCCATATCCAATGTGGGCGCTTCGCGCCCATCATGTCATGTCCCGCCAGGATAGGCGTGGCCTTGGCCTATAAATACAGCTCGATAGGCTGATACAAACTGATTTTCATCTCTTCAGCGAAGCTCACGCATCGCTGGATCCGGAGTGAGAAGCCACGCCGTTGAGACGAGCCTTCTGCGGGACGAGCCTTGAACCTGAAGTCGCTGGCCTTCACCTCGCCGCCTTCAGTCGCCGTACCTGGTACGCTTTCCGGCGTATATATCCTTTTACCTTTGCTGAGAGTGTCTGTTCGCCGTTGCAACTCACACTTCTCTACCACCTAAAAGAGCAAGCGTCTTTTTAAAGATGCCAAGTTTCTGCGGCTCGTGCCGAGCCACACTCAGCGACGGGGACCGCCACGTGATCTGCGTTTCCTGCCTGGGTGAGGATCATGCGGCTCTCACACTCGTTGACGGCGGATGCCCTCACTGTGAGCTGATGCCTATGGTGACTCTGAGGACTCACCTGGGATCCTTCTCGGAGCCCCCAAGCCTTCTTCTGCCTGCCAAAGCTCGCCGGTTCGCCCGCCAGCTTTGTTGGCATCGCTCGAGTTGCTCACCGACGGACAACGGCCGCTGTCTGCTGCCGCTTCCGCCATTGAGATTGACGAAGCAGCCCAGGCCTGTTCTATCCTGGCATCGGACAGTGAGGATTGGGCGAGCTCCGTGGACCTTCTGGAAGACGGGCTGGCATTGAATCAGAGTTGATGCGTCTGCTCTCTCAAGCAGTCAACAACCTCGGCCTCAACTGGGAGGCGCCCGTGCAGCCCGCGCGCAACCGGCTGGACGGATGCTTCCTCAAGAAGGACCACGCCCCGTCACAGTCTAGACCCGCGCCTTTCCTTCCTGAGCTTCACGAGGAAGTCGCGAGGTCTTGGAACGCCCCCTTCTCGGCCAGGATGCGTATCTCTGTCTCTGCAGCATTCTCCACTGTGGACGGTGCGAAAGATAGAGGGTACCTTTCTCTTCCTCAAGTAGAAGCAGCGGTAGCATCCCATCTCTGCCTGCCCTCTGCTGGACGGCGTGCTTAGAAGGTGCTACCCTCGAAAGCCTGCCGAGTGACGTCAGCCATGCACGCTCGTGCTTACACCGCCACCGGGCAAGCTGTGTCAGCGCTGCACACAATGGCTATACAGCAGATCTTCCAAGCCGACCTTCTCCGTAAAATGGACGAACGAGGACTGGAAGCGATCAGCGTGGCGGATTTGAAGAGCGCTACAGATCTGGCTCTAGGCGCTGCGAAATCTGCTGCACAGGCCATTGGGCGGAACATGGCTTCTCTCACCGTGGCTGGGAGACACCTATGACTAACGTTGTCTGAGATGACGGAATCGGAGCGCTCGGTGTTCCTCGATGCGCCCATCTCCTCAGCTGGCCTCTTCGGATCTGCCGTCAAAGATTTCGCGGACAGATTCCTCGAGGTTCAGAAGACATCACAGGCAATGAAGCACTTCTTACCGAAGCGCTCTGGCTCCGCAGCAGGTCGCTCAAAACAGCCGTCTGCCCGGAGCTCTCAGCCGCAGCCTGCACCCCCCGCCGCCGCTTCTCAGCGCCGCCAGGCCCGAGACCAGAGACCGCGCTCTCGCTCTGCTGGACGCCGCCTCCCTCAGCGTGGGCCCCGGCCAAGGATCGAGATTAAGCCCGAGGTCTCGAAGTCTTCCTAGCCTCCCTAGGAAAACAACGGTGTTTAAATCCCGCTGCGGCCGGATTTTCACCAAAACTTTTCGCTCGTTCAGTTCCAAGCAATGTGACTGTTCCAGTGTATTTCGCAGTAAACACGCCGGTTCCACAGCCCGCTTGCCTGCACACAAAAGCGGTTTTCACGGCTACCCAGATAAATCCAATAAAGAGTGTATTTTCTGGTGTTCCGGCCACGGCCGATGGTGTTATGAGTGTTGTAAGAATGCCCACGTCTCAGTGCCCATTCCCACACACAGACACAGCCCACCACAGTTCAGGGCTAGCACGAATAAAATCGACTCATGTCGATTGTGCAATAAATGTAGTGAATGTGCCCACGACACAGTGCAACCAAACACTACACGATGCATGTCCCACGGTTTCTGTAAAAACGAAACCAGCACACATTCAGTCAGCGCAAGCCGACGATGTTCTCAGTGCAGTGAGTGTGCCCGCTGTCCCTCGCCCACATTCCCTCACAGACATGCTGAACCCCACGGGGTTCGTCCCGCTCGCCCTCTCTCCACAATCTGTCATAGAGAAGTGGAGCGCGGCCAGGCTGCCCACCATGATCGGCGCGCCCCCCGCCTCGTACACTGCAAACACAGTGTTTATTTCTCAGCACACCGGAGCTCGCCGGCCGCCGCTATGCCGCGGCCAGAGCCCAGATTTCATTCTACCTCTAGCTATTCATGCAGATGGGTGGGCAAAGCTTCCCGGGGTATCAGAATGGGTGCTGAACACTATAAAAAGAGGCTATTCGATGCAGTTCGCTCGACGTCCCCGCCGTTACACGGCGCGAGTCGAAACTATGGTAAAAAACGAAGCATCTCATCTACTTCGAGCTAAACTAGCGAAACTACTGAGCAAAGGGGCCATAGAACCTTTATCTCAGGCTCAGAGCGAAGGGGGTCTATACAGCAGATATTTTCTGGTACTGAAAAAAAGACGGGGGTCTCAGACCCATTCCAGATCTGCGACAGCTGAACAGAGTGCTTGTGAAGCGCCAGTTCAGAATGCTTACAACCAGGAAAATCTTCGCGCAAGTTCACCAGGAGGACTGGTTTATGTCAATAGATCTGAAAGATGCCTATTTCCAAATACAAATAGCATCACGTCACAGGCGATTCTTGAGATTCGCCTTCGAGGGCCAGGCATATCAATACACAGTCCTACCGTTCGGCCTGTCCCTGGCACCCCGTACATTTACGAAGTGCATGGATGCGGCTCTCGCACCCCTGAGACTTCGGGGCATGCGAGTTTTGAACTACTTGGACGATTGGCTGATTCTAGCTCTATCACACTCAGAGCTCATAGAACACAGGACCACATTACTCAAGCATCTTGAGAATCTGGGTCTCAGTCAAGAGTTCGCTGTCTCCCAGTCAGAAAATTTCTTTTCTGGGAACAGTGCTTGACTCGCTGTCCATGACAGCACGTCTGTCGCCGGAGCGCGGACTGGACATTCAGCGCGCCACGAAATCCTTCCGCCGCGGCTCTATAGTCCCGCTCAAAAGGTTTCAGAAAATGCTGGGCCTCATGGACTCAGCATCTTCGGTACTCCAGCTGGGTCTGCTTTGCATGCAGTTGCGGCTGAGAGCGCGAGTTCCAACCCCATGGACCTCTGGTCTGTTTCGCCTCAAGGTCGATCGAAAATGCGTCTCAGCTCTGGAACCTTGGAAAGTAACCGACTGGTATCAGTCAGGTGTGAGTCTGGGGACTTCCTCGAGTGTGAAGGTGGTGGTGTCCACGGACGCCTCCACCTCGGGATGGGGAAAGCTGCTCGAGGGCAAACCGTTCCTTGGCCAGTGGTCAGAACGGGAAATGCTTCTACACAAACTGTCTGGAAATGATGGCAGTCGACAACGCGCTACGGTGCTTCTGTCCCCAGATAAAAGGTCACCACGTCTTGGTCCGGTCGGACAACATGTCAGTGGTGGCATACATAAATCACCAGGGCGGCATCAGGTCCCGAAACCTTTACAGGCTGACGGAACACCTCCTGGTCTGGGCTCAGCACAACCTGCTTTCACTGAAATCAGCGCATGTGCCTGGTCACCTGAATCTGGGACCAGACAAACTGTCCAGAAACAATGTTCCAGCAGGAGAATGGTCGCTGCACCCGCAGACGATCTGACTGCTGTGGGAGACATTCGGCAGAGCGCAGGTGGACCTGTTCGCGTCCCAAGAAAACGCTCACTGTCCAAACTTTTTCTCCAAGAGCAGGGATGCGCTGGCCCACGTCTGGCCCCGCTGCCCCCTCTATGCTTTTCCCCCCGTCTCGCTCCTGCCTCAGGGGTTGGAACGAATCAGGGAAAACGGATGCCCAGTGCTGCTCGTGGCTCCGCTCTGGACAAATCAGACTTGGTTCCCAGTCCTGATGCAGCTGACCAGCACTGCCCCGTGGCCTATACCGTTGAGGAAAGACCTCCTCTCTCAGGCAAAGGGCTCGATTTGGCATCCTCGCCCGGATCTATGGTCCCTACATGCATGGGCCATCAACGGGTACCCGCTAACCTCCCGGAGGGAGTGTTAAATACGATCACGCAGGCTAGGGCCCCGTCTACAAGACCAGTGGTTCTCAACTCCAGTCCTCAGGACCCACTGCTCTGCACATTTTGTATGTCTCCTTATTTAACACACCTGATTCAGATCATCAGCTCGTTAGGAGAGACTCTATGATCTGAACTGAGTGTCAGATAAGAGAGACATACAAAATGTGCAGAGCAGTGGGTCCCGAGGACTGGAGTTGAGAACCACTGTACTAGACGGCTCTATTCCTCGAAATGGTCTGTGTTCTCTGCCTGGTGTCAAGCTCAGGGCTTTTCACCCGTAGACTGCAGGGTTACGGAAGTACTCTCCTTCCTTCAAGAGCTGCTGAATAAGGGCAGAACCCCATCCACGCTCAAAGTATATGCAGCGGCCATAGCGACGTTTACAAAACCGACGTCCGACCAGTCACTGGGGAAAAACGACCTGGTCGTGCGATTCCTCTGGGAGGCTGAACCCTCCCAGACCCCCTTCAGTCCCTGTGTGGGACCTTTCTATGGTTTTGGAAACCATGAAAGGTGCCCCATTCGAGCCAATCCATTTGTCTGACATGAAACATCTCTCTTTCAAAACAGTGCTTCTTATGGCTCTCGCTTCAGTGAAGCGCATAGGGGACTTACAAGCGCTTTCGGTAAGCGCGTCGTGTATGGAGTTTGGGCCTAAAGACTCAAAAAAGTCATACTCAAACCAAGGCTCAAATCAGGCTCACTGATCGATAGAACAGCTCCATGGGTATTAAAAAACCCGTACTGCCACCCAGTCCAGGCTGAAAGCTTTCACTCTGGCTGCGTGGTGCACTATTAATATGGTTAGGGAATGACGCTTCTAGCCTCTTTTCCTTGACTCTCTGTGAGTCTATGGTGATTATGCACTATATGAGCCCCGGGCTTCTGCCCTTGGGACTTTGGTGTTGGATCCCAGTACGTACGGCGTGTTACACTGTGTTCCCCATAGCGCAAGATATTACGCAGTACGAGAGATACTCTCACAAGAGAGCGTACTCGGTTACTAACGTAACATCGGTTCTCTCTAGAGAGGGAATGAGTACTGTGTATCTTGCCGTGCTTACAACACGCTCTGGTTCGCTTCGGCGATGAAAATCAGTTTGTATCAGCCTATCGAGCTATATTTATAGGCCAAGGCCACACCTATCCTGGCGGGACGTGACGTAATGGGCGCGAAGCGCCCACATTGGATATGGCGTCACGCAGGGCCTCTCTCGATAGGCTGCTGCTGTTGCCGCAGGTCAGCCAATAGGCACGCGAGCCGTCTTGCCTATGTCTGCATGCTGCCGCAACGCGTTTTACATTGATTCAAAATTAAGGATAATTTTTGGCTTCAATATCTCGTGGAAAAAAGAGGTTTTCCCCATAGGGCAAGATATTACGCAGTACTCGTTCCCTCTCTAGAGAGAACCGAGGTTACGTCAGTAACCGAGTTCGTTTTAGACAAAAACCTGCGCTTCTACCTTCACCTAGAGCCAGTTATTTTTTTTGCAAAAATCCACCACTCCCAGTTCTTCTGGTCCAACCAGCACAGGCCTGTGTGAAATCTGAATGTCAATCACAGTTCGTGCACACGCCACAGAGTAAGACTGCTCTGGGAAGGTTATTAATCCAAATCATTTTGATGAAAGATTTTGGTCAAGAATTTCAGAATTACTAAGAACATTTGTATGGAGCTGATACATGAACATGCAGGGGGGGGGGGGAAATGTATATGGTTTGTTGCGGATCCGGTGAAATCACAAAATAAAATGTACACAAACACATTTCTGCTCTTGATAAACAATCATTGATGACCATCTTTGATTTTAATGAGGGGGGAAAAAAACTATACAAGGATGGATTAGAACCTGGAACCTCGCTTAACAAAAGTTGAACCACAAGTCCATTAGGGAATCCAAATGCTAATTGCGGATCTATGCATTTATTCACTAATGTGAAGAATCTTGGGACTTACAATTTATTGTATTATAGATATACAGTGCTTAGCATAAGTGAACACATTGGGTACTTTCCATAAGATCATCTCTCAATGCAAATCAAACCAGCTATTAGGCTAACTGAAATAAAACCATGCCAATCTCTAGGTATGGTAAAGGGTATGTGATGATGTGGGGCTATTTTAATTCCAAAGGAACTTTATCAGGATGCATATTATCCTGTATCCATGAAACAACTGGCCTTTAAAAATAAAAATATGCCTGCCTCTATGGGAATTTAACATAGGGTGTCCTGACTTATGCACCCTGTATTTTAAGGAAGAACATTTATTTATTTACGATACATTATTCATTCAAGGTTGGATTGTTCCTCATTTTTTTAATTAAGGCATTAAGATCAATTTCCAAAAGATGATTTTTTATTCCTCTGTTTAGTCAACTTTAGCATGGGTATGTTCACTTATGCTAAGGACTGTAGTAGTTCTCAATGTTGCACGATATTGAAAAAAAACGGTCATTGCGATATTTTGTTTTTCTTTGATAAATGTGCGTTCCGTGTCGGAATGTCTGTTTTTCTTTTGGTCTGTGCGATACCGCACGTTGCCAATTTACCCAACAGTATTTTTCCACCACAGGTTGCCAGTTGGCAGAAAACACAGCATATTGGAGCCATGGAAGCCAGCGAATAAACTGGGTCAGAGATTGCAGATTCCAAAGAAATCAACTCATCAACTTACACTGTGTAAGTCTCCTCGCATTCCATTATCAATTGCGCTCGTTCCTGTTGCGTGTTCTCAATCTGGCAACCCGCGTTAGCGGGTCTGAGTCTGAGCAGGAGTGGGCGGGGGAAACAACGATCTCCGATATTCTTAATTTGGACTGCAGTACCCATTTTAACCGCTAGCTGCCATTCTCAGATACTGCACCTTTAAAAGCTGCAAAAGTGATTTTCTCTTTCTCTTTTGTTGTTTGACAAACAACTGCGGGTATATTGGACTGCTGTCCCTTTAAGATGAATGCAAGTATCCAATACCGGTAATGACAAGCATCCGTTTTCTTTCTCCGTTTACAACTCATAACCGACTGCATTTACAAGGAAACTTGTGGAGGCGGGCATTTTGACTTAATTTTCCATGCACATGCCCATTTTCAGTTATAATTAAAAGTTTCTTAAGGATAAAAAAAATAATCTCTGCTAATGCAGTAAACCATATAGGGAGCCCTTACTTGCACATTAGCTACTGTTGACATTAGCTGAATGTCCTAATCCCGACACAAAACCGAAACCAAACTAGACATATGTGCCGGGATCCAAACACCACACCCCGCACATGTAACAAGGCATACAGACAAGAGAGCGCACGGCTTCGGCTTCATACTCCTCTTGTTTGTCCTTTGTCGTGAGTGCACTCGAAATCGCACGCTCGCACGACAAGACAGAGCGCACAAGAACGAGCGTAAGCTCATCCTGTGCGCTCACGACAAAGGGATCTCCTGTCAATTGTCTAACCGATCAGCCTGGACCACACTTTTATGTAGACTGCCTTCCTTCACCTAGGCCTATTACCATTGAGTCTTTTCAACCAATCAGCCTCCATGATCTGCTAAACCTGACCAAGAAAATGAAAATGTCCTTTTGTCCACAGGATATACCACCCTCATTCTTAAAAGCACTTCCTGCCATTGGCCCAAGTATAGTGGCTATTGTTAATTCTTCATTGGCCACAGGCTGTGTCCTGTCTTACTTTAAACATGCCACTATCCAACTTATAATAAAGAAGCCTAATTTGGACCCAACAGTTTTGAAGAACTATCGCCCCATTTCAAAGCTGCCATTGTTGTCCAAAATTCTCGAAAAAGTTGTGGCTAATAACCTTACAGCTGTTTTAGAGAATTTGGAAATGAATGACAAATTTCAGTCGGCTTTTAGGAAGAGACACTCTACTGAGACAGCCCTGGTGAGAGTATATAATGACCTTCAGATGGCTTCAGACGTAGGTCTATGCTCATTGTTAGTACTTCTAGACCTTAATTCTGCCTTTGACACAGTCGACCACCATATCATGATTAAGAGATTACATAAATGGCTGGGCATATCAGGAGTGGCCCTAGACTGGTTTATAACCTATCTCTCAGATAGAAGTTTTGATGTTTCTTTTGGGGATTCCCACTCTTCATCATCACCCCTGTTTTGTGGTGTTCCACAGGGTTCAGTGTTGGGCCCAATATTGTTTACTTTATACATGTTGCCTCTGGGTCAGATTATTCGTAATTTTAACATTTCCTATCACTTTTACACAGATGACATTCAGGTTCATTTTACCTTCCGGCAAAATTAGTCATCCAAACTTATAAGGCTCCTAGATTGCATAGACGCCATAAACAACTGGATGGCTGAAAGCTTTTTGCAGCTGAACCCAGATAAGACGGGAGGTTTTATTTATAGCTCCAGATAGCGCTATCCCTCGGATTATGCAGAACATTGGGCATTTTTCATCTGCGGTCCGGCCTAGTCTAACGAACCTTGGGGTGATATTTGACAAATCTCTATCTTTTGAAACTCACATCAAATCACTGACCAAGTCCTGTTTTTTCCAATTACGCAACATTAGCAAATTGAGGACTGTGGTCTCTCAGTCAGACTTGGAGATGCTCATTCATGCCTTCATTTCCTCCTGTATTGAGTATTGTAACTCACTCTTCACCTCACTCAATAAATCTGTCCTTCACCGTCTGCAATCTAGGCTAGGCTACTTACTAGATCAAATAGGCGCACCCATATCACCCCTCTACTCTGTTCTAGAGCTGCACGATGTGTCGTTTTAACATCGATATCGCGATGTGCACATCCACGATACTCACATCGCAGGATGTTGCGATGTAAGTAGCCTTAAGGTGATGATACACTGGGCAACTTTTTGAGCAATGTTGCTGGGCAATCTTGCCGAGCGATTGTTGCTTGGGCACTTTCCCATTGAAACTGGGATATAAATTTCTATCCGGATAATTTAGATCGTCATGGGCCCGATGTCTCATCTGGTTGACCGTTGACGACAACATTGCCCAGCAACATTGCTCAAAAAGTTGCCCAGTGTATCATCACCTTTATGGATCGTAGTTGATCAGTGATTCATGATCAGTACGGGCCAGCAGCTCCCCGGCCCGTAACGCTTGCGATTCGCGGATTAATTGCAAAGTTTAACCATAAGATAGTGAAAGTTTATCATTTGCATGTGTTTTTAAGTCCTGTTTAAACATCAAGCGTAAGAAGACTGGAACTTGCGCGTTGTTTTCTGTGAGCCGGGCATACACAAAGATCAGTGGTCTTTCTCTTATTTCTGAGCTTGAACGAACATGAGAATTCAAAATGAAGTCAGAATACCCTTCCTGCATTGAACATTTTTTGGCGGCCGCCAAAGCGTATTTATGTCCCGCCAAAGCCTTATTTGACCAGTGAGTGATAGATGACTGACTGCTACGCTTGTTAAACTGAGAGAACGAGCAGAGAGAGAGCCCCGGTCGCGCGCGCACTCTCACCGTTTTCAAACTGTCTTGCTCTCTCTCCCTCCCTCACGCATATTAATGAATTGAGTTGACTGAATATCTTTGAGAATACACAATGGTAAAAGGTCGGAAGAAGTTTCACGTGAAGCATTCGGATATTTTTTTTTCCTGAACTACTGGTTGTGAATTGTGCTAAAAAAAAATATTCTCTGAAAAGCGTTCCACACATTCAGATAAACCACACTTTCAATAAACAAAACAAAAAAAAATCTATCCAGTGATGAAATGTTTTCTGTGTGGAGGCCAATCTTGTGCGATGTCCTAAACTGCCGGGATAATCACATAACGTCTGCCGTGGTCCGTTAATGACACCTCCAATTCGCGAACTAATGACTCCTTTGAAACGATTCACTTTAATGAATGGTTAAAACAACTGACCTGTCCAACACTGAACTCACGAGACTAGGGATGCTAACCGATGACCGTTTGACCGATGGTTGACCGTCTCAACGTTAACCGATCAAAGTTGTCGGTAGTCTAATCTCTAAATTAGGCTATTATAGACAGTGGACTAAAGGCTACTACAGTTAGCCATCTCATTCCAAGATATTTTTGTGTGAAGTGAACAAATCCCGCACACTCAATTTTTCATAACTCGCCTGTTTGTACTTAATAAAGTTAAACCAATAAAAACATTTGGCGCGAGGTCACAGCGTTTGGGTTCGCGCGCTCACAAGGTTTGCGAAAAGTAAAGGCTACAGGCTAAAACACAGGAGGTTAGAGCCAGGGCAGACGACAGGATGAAGCGTGCAAAGAAACGTAGTGTGTGGGACCATTTCACCAAAAAGAATGACACAGTATAAGTTGCAACTTGTGTTATACAGTGCTTAAATACAGTAGTAATACTGGAGAAATACATTACATCTACATTTCTGTGGTAACAGATAAGGTGATGATGATCATCATCTTTCTTTATTATTGTTAGCACTAACGTTACCTCAAACTAAAGCGGCGTCTCTTCGGAGCTGTCATTTTCTTAAATGAGCCGCGGCAATGTTTCAAATGAGCTTCTAACGCTAGACTAACGCCTTTATTTTCAACGCGATCACCTTGTACCCAAACCATTTCAAAACTAAGGAGCCATTTGTCCTCCGATTACATACAAGCTCCTCGGCGCCGCGTTTGCGGGACTCATGTTTCGCGCTGTAGGGGATTTAAAAAAAAGTGACGTGAGTGGAAGCGCGGCGCCGGGGCAGTTGTGTGTGTGTGTGTGTGTGTGTGTGTGTGTGAGCGGGAGGCAGAGAGAGATGCGACAGAGTTGCGAAATTGCAGGCGCGGCTCGAAATGGCTGTTATTTCAAATAGCGTGGCATATTTTAAACTAATCGGTTAACCGGTTTCAACCGGCTAATGAGGCTCGGTGGTCGGTCAAGAAAATGTTTAGTTTTCTCCATCCCTACACGAGACATAACAAATCGGTAACACTTTACAATAAGGTTCCATTTATTAAACTCTAGTTAACTACATTAGTTAACTATAATAGTTGCTATGCAGATTTACTCCATTACAAAATCACCCCAGTCATTCAGATGATTCATTCTTTCCAAAGAGAGCTAATAAAGTCATCTGGTGAAATTGTTTTCATATCGCAGAAAAATAAAATATTGCAATGTGATTTTTTTTTCCAATATCGTGCAGCCCCACTCTGTTCCCTTCACTGGCTTCCTGTAACTTACAGGATCCAATTCAAAATTCTCACCATAACCTATAGGGCTCTACATGGTCAGGCCCCTGCTTATCTTGCCAACATAATTCACCTACACACCCCCTTCCGGTCTCTCAGGTCTAACAACCAAAATCTGCTATCTACGCCACATACTCGTCTAAAGACGTGGGGATAGAGCCTTTGCCTCTATGGCACCCAGGCTCTGGAATGCTCTGCCAACTAGCATTAGGTTTGCTGAGAATGTGGACAGTTTTAAGGGACAAGTGAACAGACAATTATCTAATGATAATTTTATCAGTTGCATTTTATTTTATTCTTAGACTGTGTTTTTTTTTCTACTATGTTTTATTGTATGTTGTAAAGCACTTTGTGACCCTGTCTGTGAAAAGCGCTGTATAAATAAATTTATTGGTTCATTTGCCCCACCTGTCCTACCTCGTTACCGGTGTTGTTTGCTCCCTATTTAGAAAAAAAAAGAAAAAGAAAAAAGGATGGCTCCGGTGCAAAGTCGACCTGAACTGGTGGGTTTTCTTTTAAAAACAGTTTTCAGTCGGCGTACATTTTACAAATCTCGCAAAATGAGGAGGATGAAGAGGCTGCAAGTACTAATAATGTGGATAGATGCCGTAATGGAAACGGTATAGAGAATTGTGTCCGAGAACGTTGCCAGCTATGGTGGGAAAAATGTGCATTCTTTACAGGAAATTAATGGTTCTGCAACTTTAGGGAACGAAAGCAAACATTTCAGTATATTTGCGATGTACTTCGCACTCGACTGTATTGCAAAACCACACAGCTACGTGCAGCATTTCCTGGAGAGAGGAGGGGGAATAATGACAGTGGGCGGGGTTTTTGTGTGACGTCCACCTGTGAATGCGGACACGAAGGCTGGATTGCGTTTACATTACACTGAGATCCGATCACAATGCGTCCTCGACTACCTTCCGAACCTGGAAACGCTGATCGGATAACACTCCGATGAGAAGCGTGTTTACACTTGTCTTGTCAATGTGTATGTGGACAATATCCGGATACAGGTCGCATGTTAATGCCAAGTGTAAATGCAGGCTTATTCTCCCTGTGTTTTCAGTCATGTGCTGGATCGTTGTTTAATGTTACCTCTTGTGTCAAGTCAAGTCTTTTGTTTTCCCCCTCGGGGTAGTTTTTGTTTGTGTTTTTTTATTAAATAAAAGCCCATCAACTCTGCACCTGAGTCCTTGCTCATTTCACCACCCCCACACCTGACAACTATAATATTAAACGTTAACAACAGAGCCCAAACTATTAGCCTAAATTCAGTTGCTAAATATTGAATGTAAACTGCACATAAGGCAGTTTTTGCATTAAATTCTAAATTTAATTATATGTTTTTGACTTTAAATATAAAATGTAAAAATAATAATGACTTTAAAAGTTTATTTGATGTGCTAAAGGATTCTGTCATTGGAAATGAAAAAAAAAAAGAAAGCCTAGATAACTGCTATAGTTACGATCATTTAGATCTGTGGTTTCTTAACCCTGGAACTCCCTCAAAAGAGCACATTTTCCTAATCAAACACTCCTGATTAACATCAACAACTTTAGAGCTGACAGAACTGCTGTGTAGTGATGCAAAGATCGACCGGCCATTTTTTTCCGCATGATCGCCCCAGACCACTGATCAATTCCGAAGCAATAACGTCAGCTGCGTGTTCTCGCTCTCTTCTCTCCGATGGCAAAGTGACACACACCCGACTCATTAACTCGGGGTAAATAGTGCTTGTATTGCGGAAAAGTACACCAAAAGCGGGCGCACCATAGATCTATATAAGGGGTGCGCACAAGCCGCCTCTCAGTCTCAAGCAGCTTGTGAGTCACAGGTACCAAAATTAGTGGCTTACTGTGCTTAAATGGCCATATACACACAAAACTCACACAAAAGTCTGTTTTGGAATCAAATTAGTTGAGAAAGATAACGCATTGTGTAACAGTATATTGGATCCGTGCATATGTTCTTAAAGTGACAGCAGCCTAATTATCCAGCTGCTGTCTGTCATGTTATTTAAAGAATAAAAGACAAAGACACTCTCTGCTCTTGACGGAATAACTTTAACTAAGTGTTTCTCCTGGTTTCCACGTCAGCGCTGTTTGATCTAATATCTATGATTTATAACAAAGAACTCTGCGCCGAATCGGAGTGTTTCTCACTGAATCTCGCATTGATGATGTAATTAATTCTGAGGCGAATTCAATGGATTTCTTCACTGGATCTCCAGAGTCTGGATCTCCTAGTAACAGTGTCGCGTGATCGAGATCGGCAAGTTCGGGGCACTGCGCTGTCTATTATTGGTCCGAACTAATAAACGGTCCGTGAAGCATAAATGGGTAGTGCATTTTCGTTCCGCTTTCATTTTGTTTGCATTCACTGCTCAGCAACGTTGTGGTCGCGCTAGCGCGACCTAAATAAATATTTGGTCGCACAGGCAGGAAAAATGGTCACAAAATGCGAGCAATTGGTCGCAGTCTGGAGCCCTGTATCAAGTAGCTCTTTATCAAGTGCAGACCTTTTTTATCTGCCCCGAGAATTTATTTCTAAGCACCATAATCGCTACAGTATGTACCCCCAGATGCTAATGCTAAGCTAGCCATGAAATAACTTTGTATTGTTATTAGCGAGCTGCAAACACATTCAGATGGAGCCTTTGTCAATGCTGGTGACTTTGATCACACTAATGTAAAGACCCAAGTTTTATCAGAACGTTTCCAGCCCTACAAAAGACAACATTCTAGATCCTGTTTGTACAAATTTGAGGCATATAAAGCTACACCCCTCCTCATTTTGGACAATCGGACCACGTATCCCTGTTCCTGCTACCCAAACACACCCCCATCCAGGCACGTGCACACATAGACATCAAAAGGGGCTTGAGCACCTGCCCTTTTTATTCCTGGAGAGAAAGTGCCCTTTTTTCTGGGGTGCTTTTTTTTTTTTTTGAACAATAATATATATTCCTGTTTGCGCACAGCTTCGCTGTCAAACAAATATATTTATTGAATAGTGTATCTAAATATCAGGTCAGGAGTTCTGAAGCGCTCCCTCTCTCTCTCTCTCAACCCCTGCGTCTCTGCGCAGCGGCGCACTCGTATATTTTTACGTTTCTGTCAGTCTGAGGTGTCGTTGTCCTGACGCGTTGCATCACTTGCGTGTGACTGTCTTGCTTCGGACTTGACTGAAGAGGTCAGTCTCCCTTCGGGGTTCGAAAACTCCGGAGTAGTGTGTGTGTGTGTAGACAGCAGGCACAACCGTAGCGAAGGTTATGCGTTTTAAAATGAAAATGCACTGTGTTAAACGTATTCCACAGACTGCTTGGGAACCGAGGCTCTCGAGCCAAATATGGTTCTTTCAGTGAGTAGGCCTATATGGCACAACGCAATTTTTAAACTTTTTTTTTTCAATAATAAAAGGTAGTGTGTCAATTCAATTAAAAAACAATATTTCACATATTTTAAAATATTACATAATTCATTGAAGCCTGTTTGTCATGTATAATACACCGACCAATCGTCATCTGGCACATGCCGGGCACAAGAAGTTCAAATTTCTTTGGACAATGTGAAGTGGAGCGGTAATTTTCTGGTCATTCATAAATCGTTTGAAAATTACATTTATGAAGCGATCTGAATCCGCGTCGTTGAAACAGTTGATGCTAATTGACTACAAAGCACTGCACAAAACAGCACCAAAAGTAGCATTACTGGTAAGTAGTAAAAATTACTTCAATTTAAAAAAATATTACTATTTAAAATAATAGTTTTCTATTTTAATATACTTTAAAAATATATATAATTTATTTCTGTGATGCAAAGCTGGATTTTCAACAGTCTTTAAATGTCACATGATTCTTCAGAAATCATTCTAATATGCTGATTTATCATCAATGTTGGAAACGGTTTTTTATTGAACCTGTGATACTTTCAGGATCAGGATTCATTGATGAATAAAAAGTTGAATAGAACAACATTAAATTAAAATAGAAATTATTTTATAAGTCTTAATTGTCACTTTTTTATATCAATTTAGCACATCCTTGCTGAATAAAAGTATTAATTTCTTTTATATAAAAAAGAAAGAAAATGACTGACCATAAACTTTTGAACGGTAGTGTATATTGTTACAAAATATTTCTATTTTAAGATGCCGTTCTTTTTTTAACTAAGAATCCTGAAAAAAGTATAAAAGGTTAGTATATTATAATAGTATAAAGTATATTATAATAGAAAACAATTATTTCAAATTGTAGTAATATTTCACAATATTACTGTTTTTTTCTGTATTTTAGCTCAAATAAATGCAGCCTTGGTGAGCATAAAAGGCTTCTTTAAAAAAACATTAAAAAATAGTAGTATATACTTATAATACTAATATATATATCAGTGTTGTGCTAGTTACTAAGATATAGGAAATAGTTACGGTTACTAGTTACTTCATTCAAAAAGTAACTCAATTACTTTGATTGCTTACACCAAAAAGTAATGCATTACTGTTAAAAGTAATTTTTTAGTTTAAAAAAAAAAAACATTCTTTAATGTTCCCATTAATGTTCTTTTATGCGTTATGGTCTACACAAACACAAAACTGACTTAAACAGAAAGTAAATTTAAACACTATTTTATTTAAGTCAGACCAGCACAAACTGAATATATCAAGGATTTCTGAGGTGACTCGCTATGCTGACTCGCGATCTTCGCAGTAGAGAGAAATGCACATTTCATACGGATTACATAAGCAGAGAGCAGTCTGTAGTCTGTTTTCTTTCGTTTGGAATTGTTCTGTTTAAAAGTAGACATGTTTGTGAGGCAAGTAGGTTACCTTATACGCCGAGTTTCGGTTCATTTATGAGACCAGCTCCAGTTCACGTGCTGGCGCCTCCGTTTCGTGATTATCTATCGACTGCTATATTTACTTCTTATTTATTAAATCCAGGCAATTGGTTGATGAAACATTGATTAAAATTAAGATACAATTAATACAAAATGAAATTGACTTTAAAGAAAGGTTTTGTGCTTTCTGTTTGATGTCTCTGTGAAAGTTTTAAAGCATCTTTTAGTGCCGCTTTCAGAGCGCTCACGTACGGAGAACTGTCACGTCCGTAACATTGTTTCTTCCTCATAAATGCGAACACTAAAAATAAAATAAAATAAATATTTTGTTCTGTGGAGACTGAGAGCCAACCCTTCTTCATCCGGTGGGTAGTATTACTTTGGTTAGCGCAGTGCAATTCACAGAATTACTAAACAATATCTTAGGCCTATAAAATTCAGCCCGTATAAATGTGCATTTTCTAAGCTTAGGAAATGGACAAAATTCATTTGATTCTAATCATAATGTAACATTATTGTGAAATTGATTTCTTTATAGGCTATTTGCTATTAGTATAGTAAATCCTTATGTTTTTATCCAACTAGGCTATGTGTGGGCCTTATGTAAAATACGGGACAAATCGCTTCCCTTATTGATTTGATACGGGACGCATCATTTTACTTGATGCAATGATGCCTTGATACGGACAATTCCGTATTTTAAGGGACGGGTGGCAAGCAACCCTACCAACAATCCTACAATGCGTCGCTGCTGCAAACAGGTTAGGCTGTAGGCTACACATCAGCCAAAATTAATTAATTTAAAAAAGTAACAGACAACGCACCATATGGTAACGGTAACGGAGTTAATTTATTTAAAAAGTAATGCATTACAGTATGAGTTAGTCAAAAGTAGCTGCTTTACAGTAATGCGTTACTAGTAACGCGTTACTGCCCAACACTGATATATACAGGTCCTTCTAAAAAAATTAGCATATTGTGATAAAGTTCATTATTTCCCATAATGTAATGATAAAAATTAAACTTTCATATATTTTAGATTCATTGCACACCAACTGAAATATTTCAGGTCTTTTATTGTTTTAATACTGATGATTTTGGCATACAGCTCATGAAAACCCCAAATTCCTGTCTCAAAAAATTAGCATATCATGAAAAGGGTCTCTAAACGAGCTATTAACCTAATCATCTGAATCAACTAATTAACTCTAAACACCTGCAAAAGATTCCTGAGGCTTTTAAAACCTCCCAGCCTGTTTAATTACTCAAAACCGCAATCATGGGTAAGACTGCCGACCTGACTGCTGTCCAGAAGGCCGTCATTGACACCCTCAAGCAAGAGGGTAAGAAAGAAAGAAATTTCTGAACAAATAGGCTGTTCCCAGAGTGCTGTATCAAGGCACCTCAGTGGGAAGTCTGTGGGAAGGAAAAAGTGTGGCAAAAAACGCTGCACAACGAGAAGAGGTGACCGGACCCTGAGGAAGATTGTGGAGAAGGACCGATTCCAGACCTTGGGGGACCTGCGGAAGCAGTGGACTGATTCTGGAGTAGGAACATCCAGAGCCACCGTGCACAGGCGTGTGCAGGAAATGGGCTACAGGTGCCGCATTCCCCAGGTCAAGCCACTTTTGAACCAGAAACAGCGGCAGAAGCGCCTGACCTGGGCTACAGAGAAGCAGCACTGGACTGTTGCTCAGTTTTGCATGTCATTCGGAAATCAAGGTGCCAGAGTCTGGAGGAAGACTGGGGAGAAGGAAATGCCAAAATGCCTGAAGTCCAGTGTCAAGTACCCACAGTCAGTGATGGTCTGGGGTGCCATGTCAGCTGCTGGTGTTGGTGCAGTGTGTTTTATCAAGGGCAGGGTCAATGCAGCTAGCTATCAGGAGATTTTGGAGAACTTTATGCTTCCATCTGCTGAAAAGCTTTATGGAGATGAAGATTTCATTTTTCAGCACGACCTGGCACCTGCTCACAGTGCCAAAACCACTGGTAAATGGTTTACTGACCATGGTATTACTGTGCTCAATTGGCCTGCCAACTCTCCTGACCTGAACCCCATAGAGAATCTGTGGGATATTGTGAAGAGAAAGTTGAGAGACGCAAGACCCAACACTCTGGATGAGCTTAAGGCCGCTATCGAAGCATCCTGGGCCTCCATAACACCTCAGCAGTGCCACAGGCTGATTGCCTCCATGCCACGCCGCATTGAAGCAGTCATTTCTGCAAAAGGATTCCTGACCAAGTATTGACTATTGAGTGCATAACTGAACATAATTATTTGAAGGTTGACTTTTTTTTGTTGTATTAAAAACACTTCTTTTATTGGTCGGATGAAATATGCTAATTTTTTGAGACAGGAATTTTGGGTTTTCATGAGCTGTATGCCAAAATCATCAGTATTAAAACAATAAAAGACCTGCAAATATTTCAGTTGGTGTGCAATGAATCTAAAATATGAAAGTTTAATTTTTATCATTACATTATGGAAAATAATTAACTTTATCACAATATGGAAATTTTTTGAGAAGGACCTGTATATATATATATATATGCCCCTTTTTTACATTTGAGCCCCTGCCCCTGAGTAACTCTCTGCACGTCCCTGCCCCCATCATTAAACGTGTGAACCCCATAGTAATGACTGCAGGAGGAAGCAGACTCTTTATTACAGCACCAGTTCCAGGACACAGACTAGGATGTGTTTGTCTTTCAGGCTACATTGAATTCCCAGATGGACGTTAATATTTACACCAGTTCTGTTCTGGATCACAACAACAGGTGTGTCGACACGGTAACAACCCAAAACATGCTGCTGCAATGACCCTCAATGACTTCCGCCATGTCATTCTTACCCCTATCATTGCCCAGTGTTTTGAGAGATCTCGCTCACCAGAAAACATGCCTGCCCCAACATTGGACCCATGCCAGTTTGCCTACAGGACGCCATTACTTCAGCTTTCCACTCCGCCCTCACTTGGACAATAGCAACAGCAATTTCAGGATGCTTTTTGTTGATTTCAGTTCTGCCTTCACAGCGCGTACATGAGTGGAATTAACTGACTGCATCAGCAGGTGGTAGGTAGTTTATACTCATCTTTACAAAATAAGTAACCGAAACTAGGACTCCAGATTTTAGGGATGTGCATCTCCATAACTGAGGCTAATGCGATACGCATCTCGATGCATAGCCAACGATACGATACATTAAAGATACATATAAGCAGCTACCGATGCGATGCAATACGATTCACTACTATTATGATGCGGTGCGATCTGATTTCAATTTGTTTCAACGCGATGCTATTCAATGTAATACATTGTAGACACAATTGTGTGGTGTCATTACGATTATTTTACTGCTCCCGATCGAACCGGAGCCGAGTCCCCGATCCCAAATTGTACGACTCTTGATTGGGCTGCCTTCGATGGGATACCCACAATAGCCAATGAGAGCGAGCACGCTTCACCAACCGGATGTTGTGTGCTTTTATAGCTGAAACATGGCAGCCACAAACATGTCACGGAAGTTGCGTCTAGATCACCTTCTCAGCCAAGATTTCGCTGCATTTTTTTTTCCGCAGCAAAACAGAAAGCACGCCAGGAGATGACATCAATTAGGGCTGCACGATTCATGGAAAATGTCATATTGTGATTATTGAGGTCAATATTGCCATTGCGATATAATAAACAAATGGTTTCATGAGTCAATTTGCTTGGTTCTCAAAGAAAATGCACACAGATTAGTGATAATGCTGAAATGTGTATTTCTCAACTCAAACTAGCAACAACAACTAAATGCACAGTGTTTTCAAATTAAAATAATATTTTTTTACAAAATTAAATAATTACATCTTTGCATTACTGCAAACTTGTTATTGTCTCAATGGTACAATAGTATAAAATAAATAGAACAATAAATAAGAACATTTGTATGCTCATGAAAATAAGATATTTTGAACATTCTGTCCAGACAAACAGGGACATTTAAGCAGGATGTAACACATGCTTTGTCTAAACTCAGATAATTTTTGGTGTAAGTGTATTGTGATTGTCAAAACATTTGGTAACTAAACAGAATTTTGTTAAGTTTAGTGACAACATGTTACAATGTTTACATGGTACAATGACATGTTGGCAACTGTTTTTATTATTGCGTGACACAAATTTCACGATATCAATTCAAATCTTGTGATTTGATTCCGATCTTGATTCAATATCGATTCATTTGGATAAATATTAGGTAGCCAAACAGTAGATACATGTTAATTTTTCTCAAGAAAAAAATATCTCGCCTAATGCTGTAAACATGTATTATTATTATTATTATTAAAGGTTGTGGTAAAACGTGTTTTTTACTAGGCTATAATAACAACATTACAATATTTGAATAAGTAAAAAATATAATAAATATTTAATATAGTGCACATATTTAGCAAAATACTCCTGTCTCTATATAATTTGTCTAGCCAACTAACATGGTATCAAACAGCTTTCCTAAGGTAGCCTAAATGTAACGTTATGTGACATTGTTCTCCAGCTGTTTTATTGACCTCTTTCCGCAGTAAAAAAAAAAAAAAAAAAACACTGATCTATATCATGTATGAGGCATAAACATTTCGGTAAGTTGTACTGTATGTTTCAAAAAACCTATTATTCATTTGTGTTTACTTACTATTAACTAAAGAGTAGGCTAAGAGATGTTCGGTTCACGACACGATCTATCACGTCACATTTACAAGCGCCAAAATGCTATTGTTTGAATTTCGTAATAAAATTGACAGAATCTGAGAGCTGAGAATTGGATTCAAATTAAAAGTAACCTGCTCTGCCTAGTCTGTCGGTGTCAGTGTCCTCTTTACTTCGCGATTTTTCTCTGCGCAAGAAAATGGATCTGGCGTGAGAGCATGTGAAAAGTGTCAACTGCATGAGTCTCACGCTGAATGAGTGAGAGTTGGCAGCCCTGCACTCTCTGCTCAGTGTTTGTTATATGGTGATGTTTTGGCTATAAGATAACCGAGGAAGAATTGTTTCTGGCCACCAGTTCAGTGTCCATCTGCTCGGCATCTATCTTCACCTGTTCTCCGCGCTGCACACTAGGGATGGCTCGATACCACAATTTTGGCTTCGGTACGATACCAGAACCTAATACCTCGGTATCGATACTAAATCGATACCACAGGTAAAAAAAAAAAAAAAAAAAAAAAAGTCTCAAAATTTAAGTGGCACTTAAAAAACACTGCTTGAAACTCTCCACTACCAAATGTGCTAAGAAAAGGTATCAAAATGTAAAATAAAATAATAATAATTCAGTCAGGGAACATACAGTAGGTTAAATTTTGATTTCGAAAAAAAACCCTGAAATTATACAATTAAAATAGGTTAATATCTATAATAATAGATTAACATATAATAATAATAGAATAATGAAATGACATGTAAACCATTAGCTGTCATGCATCAACAGAGAATTATCAACATTTATTGCATTTATTCATCTTGGTTTGGTTACTGTTTGGGTTCATAATATTAGTTTAATGCATTGCTAAACATGTATTAGTATATTTAATTTTCTAGGTCATTTAATTACTGATTGATATAGATTAATAAATGCTATAATACTGTTAGGTCTGGTTACCTAATGAATGTTGACAAATGTAGCTTAATTGTAATATTAGTAATATTCATATTACTACTATTACTCTCTCTCTCTCGGCTCATTCCTCTAGGGGTCGCCACAGCGGCACTAATATGCCATTCATTTTACTATCACTAATACTAAAATTAATATTATTCAAATTTTTATTCTTTATTCATTCAAATTCAATTAATATATGTTTGTTTGAAAATGCAAAAATGATGAGACCAAAACTTAATTGGTTCTAGCGTGTCATGCAAGCAGATTTGAGCTTTCGTGTTTATCGTATTATATATAATTGATAAGCTCTTACGTATGTGCGCTGTTCAGTGTTCAATAAAAGTCTAAATTAAATCAGTTGAATGATGGACTAACCTGTCGATCTCTGAACTCTTTGAACAAGTCAGGATGAGCAACTGACGAGTCAAGTGCTTAGGCAGATTTGATGTGTTGCCTCCCCGTTTGCAGAGTGGTGCATTGGGATCTGTTTCTTTACTTGTCTCATTACTTTTGTAGGCAAAGTAATGCCTTATTTCACTCATACTGCTTTCTCTATTTATTAAGGCGAGACACTACAGGTGAATAGGGTAATTTTTTTAACTATCAGATATCACCATGAAACTTTGCCAGTTGATTACCTACATTAAGATGAGAAAAAAATGTATTACAAGTTTTCTGTAATTTAATGTTTAAATATGCAAATGAGGCATTGTCTAATTAAATATGCGCTATTTTGCATATATTTTAAAAAACGAAATCTGAGTATTGGACAAAGCCAGGTTCAAAATTATTTTTTCATTGTGTTCACATATTAGATGGGGAAAAAATTACAGAGGGATTTATGGATATCTACTTTTGTTATCCTGTAAATCAGAATATACTGCCAATAGCCTTAAAAAAATGATTTTGGCCATGTTTTTGGGAATAAAATGTTATATAAATCAGGCTAGGAATAATATATTTACAAATCCCTCTGTAAATGTCTTCATAATATAACTAGGTAAAAGACTGGAGTATATAGTTTGGTGTATATAGGTGCTACTGAACTGGAGATTTCGGACTTGGAGTATGAGAGAAAAGACATTTTGAGAAAACGTGCTTTAAAGATTTAGCATCAGCCAATGAGATTGCGCATTTAGAGTAAAATCCCCCCTTTTACTTTCGCGATTGGTTGCTGATAAAAAGGAAATGACCATATTTGGATCCGGCAGTCTTGTTCAGGAGAGAGAGAGCTTTCTAACGGTGTGTGTGATGACAGGGTGCAGATCGCGATCGCGGAGCAGAGGGATGATTTATAACGACAACTTTTGATGAATTTATGAGAAATCTACAGACGCAAACAGACAAAGTGTAGTAAAATAAAGACCTAAATGTGTATTTCAGACTTTTTTTCACCACAAGTCTGAAAGAAGACATGTTATTGAAGACAAATATCCCAAAATCTCAAAATTGACCAGTGAAAAAAAAACGATGTTTTTGCCTGCCGTGTCTCGCCTTAATTTCGGGCGTGTAGAAATTCGAATGAGCTTCGTTTGATCCATCGTGTTTCTCTGTTGTCACTGTTTGCCGGTTTCGCATGACCCGCGTCAGTTTAGGTAGCGCACTGCCACCTAGCGGTGAACTTCGAAACAGCAGCGCATCAAATACCGAATTGAACAAAATTATGATATTGTACCGTTTGAAATATAATATATACACCGGTATTTTTGCAGTACCGGTATACCGCGCATCCCTACTGCACACCGGAAAAAGTCATGACGTGACCATATGTGCCACACGAGCCACTGCTTAAACTCAAACTGACTGGTCTTCTTTTTATTAGCGGTGTAGAAAATGGGCAAACAGAATGGGTTGTCATGTCCACACATGCATTTATTTATTTCATAAAATCACAGCATTTTGCATCATATAATTGCATAGGCTTGACATCGCGATTGAGATAATCATGCAGCACTAACATCGATAGTCCTAAATATTTGATTTCTTGTGAAGTCACGTTTGATCACACAAGTTTCTGCGAGATCTTGTGTCTGTAGAATTGCCACCGTGAAAATCGGTACTACAATCGGCAGGGGTGTGGTCTAGTGTGTGCATTCAGAGGATTATACTTAAAAAAAAAATCTGATTCAATTAAAACTGTCCTTATGTGGTCTTCCACAGTTTTATAATCTGCTTAAGATTTGAAAATCTTCTAGTGTGTCCCAGGCTGAATAGCCAATCAGAGTGATCCGTCTTACCGGCCGGTCAATGCCGATTCAACATGCCAATTTAATTGGCCAAAAAGCTACGGCGGGGTCCAACTATTGTTGATGGTACGGAATACACTGCAAAAACTAAACTGACATTCACTCAACAATGACCCGAAATTTGGCCAATTGCTGACCGTCAAAACTTGGTGTGAAATGGGCTTAAGATGACCCTCCACTGCCCACCCAAATTTTTCAAATGTTTTCCTTTTAAAATCTCTTTGAGGCAGGCATGCATTATTAATGCACGCTCCCATGTGACTGCTCCTTCAAACTACGCAACCGATCCCGGCGACTTTTAAACATACTATATGCCCCCCCAGAAATGTTAGAAAACATTAGAAATGTTGTTAATTTACAATAAGGTTCATTAGTTAAATTTAGTTACAGTATTTATTAATCGTTGTCAATGTTAGTTAATGAAAATCTAGCTGTTCATTGTTTGTTCATGTTAGTTAACTGTCCATTAACTAATAAAAAAAAACACAAAAAATTGTCAAAAAAATACAACCTTTGATTCTAATAACGTGTTATTAAATGTTGAAATTAATATTAACAAAGATTAATAAATGCTGAAGACGTTTTGTTCATTCTTAGTTTATGCTAATTAAGGTACTAAACTAATGTTAACTAATTAACCTTATTTCTGAATTTAAGTTGGAGGATCCTGGGGGTACCCTGTGGGAAAGTTTCATGGTGATATCTGCTAGTTAAAATTTTTACCCTATTCACCTGTAGTGTCTCACCTTAAGGTGTGGCTCTAAATTTTCTGTTTGCGCTCCTATCATGTCAAATAAAACCACTTTAATAAGGACACTCAATCAAAAATATGATTCATTTCTGTAAAGGCATATTAATAAGGTTCAAATGACAGAGTTCAGTTTTGAGAATGAAACCTACCCGTTTGTTCCTCAGTATCTTCTTGCTTCACTGTGAATGTTTCTTCAATCTTGAAGTCTTCACTCTCCTCTTTAATAAATGCCATCTTTATAACAGTATGTAACGTGGATCTCAGTTGTTTCACCGGGAGTTTTCTATGTGTTTGGACACGGTTGTGCATAAAACGAGACAAAAGAAGAATAAAAAGTAAAATAATAATTCCAAGCTGAATCTCATTCAGTTCCCTAGTTCAGTAATATGAGAGTCAGTCATAATGATGATGGTCATAAATAACCTGATTAGCCAAACCCTACATAAAAACGTTGCCTAAGTAGATTCCTGTTTCATAAAAACATTTGCAATTGGTTTGTAAAAGTTGTCATTACACGTCTTGTTGCATGTTCAGAGTTTTGACCAATAACTTTAGATAAAGCATGACTATTATACACATTCTTTGCAGTTAGAATAAAACGGTAAAAATTCTAACGATTTGCATGGACTACAATGAAATGCTTTAAACCACAAACCTTTCTTCAGCCGAATCAAGACGAATGAGCGGCGCAGCCTTATGACGTCATATTGCCAAACCAAAATAAAAGTCCTGTTCAGTTTTTACACCCCTTGTCAAAAAATCATAAAGAAAATTATACAGGATTCTAATTAGAATTTCTATCACATTTTGGAACCATTCCTATAGGACAATACATATCCAGTATGATTCCGATAGGAATTGTATAGGATGAATATAGTATCAAAATGATTAACACGTGCAAGCACAAATCCATAAACTTGATAAATGTTGCAGATATGTTTTACTATCCACAACCAAATGCCTTTCAACTTGCGTGTGTAAAATTCAAAATTAAGTGAATGTGTAGTAATTTGTACAAATAGAGACATTTTATGTGAATATAAATGTTTTCTTTTGTATTAGTGTAGCCTATCATAATTTGCGTATGCAACAAAGAAGATGTGCATTTGTGGATCAAGTGACACGCGTTCATTCATTGACGTCTTTTCTGAGTCAATCTCATTTGATTTATTTGGAGTTTGAGACTTCCTTTTTTGCGTTTTTTAAAGCATTTCACAACCCACACACAAACAACTACAAATATATGGGGTGAGAATGTTGCATTATTCCAAATAAATAGATTATGATCCACAAAATAAATGTAAAGAGATTCACAAAAAATATATCAAATTCACAAAATAAATAGATTAAGATCCACAAATAAATGTAAAGAGTTTCACAAAAAAATATAAAACTCACAAATAAACAAAATTAGATTTGCAAATGAAAAAATATATTTATAAATATTTATGCCACAAACACAACTCTGCCTGGCATTTATTTGTGAACCGCTTTCTGTGCATTTGTAAATTCCCTCACGCATTTGTGAATCAGTTCCTGTGCATTTGTAAATCCCCTCACGCATTTGTGGATTTTGAAACACTTCTAGCGTCAACGTGCAGACAAATCCACAAATAAGTGGACTCCACCCACCGTTTACTCAAGCCAATCAGATAACGGCCACATTGAGCTGACCAATCATAGCACGTTCTCGCTACAACCAATCACGTTAGGCTTTACAATCAGGTCTTGCCCTGAAATAACTTTGCTCATTCATCTGCATTGGCTCAAATAGGAAGTGTAAAGCTCAAGGCCCATAATATTGCTTTCATATTGTAAAATATGTTTAAAATTTGGATTTCGTTAGAGTTAGACCATTAGACTGTGTATCAAGCCAAGACACATTTTTATGAGCCTTTGAAAATGCCAGAGAAACAGTGCTTATGTTATGGTAACAATGCGTTATGGAAGCGTCACGTTATTCATAATAAAACAGAAAAGCATCAATATGTTGCTGACTAATGAATAACTGGATTCAACCTTGTGATAAATACGCGAGTTTGTGTAATGTAGGGGAAATTACTGTCACAACAGCTTTTCCCACTTCTTCAGTCAAGTTTTAAATAGCAGGTCCGTGGATCTAATGATTAAATATGTATCATGCATTTAAAAGTGAAATTGTTTTTGATCATCACAAATCCTTATTTTTATTTTTACTTTCTTACTTTTTGAATAAAAATAGTTTTTGTATCGCAACCCTTCTAATGCGCAACATAGGTCTAAAAAGACCCGTATTCATTTGCTATGCTATTTCATTAATGGCTGAGTGTTTTCTTTGCTGAATCTTTAAAATATATGTATTTTATCATTTGTTATTCCAGGTATTCATTAAATATCTTGGTTTTGATTTCCACAAATCATTATGTTTATGTTTCCTTTCTTACTTTATAAACAAACACAGTTTTTTTATTTCTACATCAATTTTACATACATGTGTCAAAAATTATTATTAATCTTATTTTATTTTAACCACAGAATTTTTTTTATATTTTGTAATATTTGAATATTAGGCTATGGTTACCTTGACCTTGTAATCCTAGTGAGAAATTACTTGTGAGAAGGAGAAACATGTCCAATACTATTAGCTAGCTAGCTGTTGACATATTCTTCCTAGCTAATGTTAGCTGCACTAAATAAAAAGCTCATTTACATTTAGTAGGCCTAACAGTTCTTTGTTTTAAGAGTTTAGAGTTCTTTGTTTCCGCCTTTTTGATTTTCGAACTGTAACTGTCAAAGTCACCTCATTACTGAAGCTCAGCAGCCATCCATTTACACAGATTGTCAAGACACCCTCAACAGGTAAATTATTTCTTTCTTAAAATCTAAAAACTTTTAAACTTTCAAGTTGGTTTCCTGCTAGTCATTACCTTTTCTCTTTTTAGTTTAACAGAACATTTAAGTGTGAGCAACTCTCTTCAGTTAAGGATACTTTTCTCTGCTCCACTAAGTAGGCTAACAGAGAAATATAATTTATGTCACACACAAAAAAAACATTAAAGTCCCATGACTTTATATCACTTTTTTCTTTTAACATTGTAAAGGGCTCACATACTGTCCATTTATGCTAATTTTGGCCTTCAAAAGCGTAATTTGTTTTTACATACACAAATAGAAGAGACACACTGAAACTGTAAAGAAACTAATATTAATATATATCTTAGCTGTCTTAGCTAATTGTCATTATTGTCTTTATTGATCATAAATCAATGCTATTGGTCATATTTTATGTTGGTTTGTGTTCCAGAAAAGTAACAGTTTTGGACATAAGGTTTCTGTCCAATAATGACAATATATATTAACTATATACTTGATAAACTGTTTGATGTGCATTTGAAAATATTCTTGTGTGAGTATGGCTGGTCCCAGTCAAACTAGATTAACGGTTGAAATGGTTGCAGAGATGCTGCATGAAGAACAGGATGAGGAAGATGAGGCAATTCTTAGTACTGATTCAGACTCTGAGATGTCTGATGCTGATGACCTAGACTATGTGCCACAGGGTCAATCTGGAGTTGTGGGTGTACATCCAGCTCTTGTAGATGAAGAAGACTCCTTTGATGACATTGAAGACTTGTCCGATGAGTCCTCTGAAGATGAAACTCAGACCCAGTCAAATAGAATGAGTAAAAGGGGAGCGGGATTCCCCCCTTAGGGCAGAACAAGAAGCCACAACATCCTAAGGAGCTGCCCAGGACCTGCATGGTTCAACAGCAATCTCACCAAAAGATGCCTGGGATATGTTCATCAGTGACAACATCATTGAGGAGGTTCTGAAATGTACCAACTTAGAGGGACGAAGAACAGCAGCATTAAAAGGGAAAGAATGGAGAAGCATTGACAAAGAGGAATTCATGGCCTTTATTGGTTTGACCCTCCTTGCAGGGGGGGATAAGAGCTGGGATGTGGCCTTACGGGAGCCGTTTCTGGATCCACTGCAAAATCCAATGTACAAAGCAACCATGGGGCTCAGGAGATATGAGGAGACCCACAGGTTCATACGATTTGATGACAAGAGGACCAGGGCATTGCGATTGGAAACAGATCACATGGCGGCATTCAGGTATGTGTGGGACAGTTTCCTGGCCAGTTGCAGAAGACGGTTCATCCCCAGTGACTGTGTCACCATAGATGAGCAGCTTGTGCCATTCCGGGGCAGGTGCAAGTTCTTGCAATACATGCCCAGCAAGCCTGCAAAGTATGGATTAAAAATATTCTGGATGTGTGATGCAAGGGTGCCTTATGCGATAGATGGAATGGTCTACACAGGGAGACAACCAGGAGAGGAGATTCAGCGGAACCTTGGAGAGAATATCGTCCAACAGTTGTGTAGCGGAATCAGACAGACAGGTGAATATAGAATACCTAAGTGAATATACTCTTGAAATAATAAAACCTAGATCACTGTACCAATCTTTTATGGTGTGTATTTTATTTTTAATTACCATTGTGATAAATTGATTTATTTGCACTATGCAATACAATACAATAGATAATCTATTAATTGTTTATTTTGTTGAAATTGAGAGTTTTATGTTGAGTAAATTGACCAATGTTGTTTTATTTTTTTAAATCATAGATCGCAACATCACAATGGACAACTTCTTTACCAGTGTCCCTCTGGCTGAGAAGCTTCTTGAGAAGAACCTTACCATTGTGGGAACTCTTCGCCAGAACAAGCGGGACATACCGCCTGTCATGAAGCCATCCAAATTGAGGGAGAAGTATAGCTCAGAATTTGGATTCAATGGCAACATGACCATGGTAAGCTATGTGCCAAAGAAGGGAAAGGCTGTTGTTCTCCTGAGCACCATGCATGATGACAAAGCAGTGGATGACAACAGTGTTTCTTTCAAGAAGAAACCAGAAATGATTAAGTACTATAACAAAACCAAAGGAGGAGTGGACACAATGAATCAGATTGTTTGCACCTACTCATGTAAGCGGAGAACACGGAGGTGGCCCATGGTGCTATGGTACAATGTACTGGATGTTGCCACCCTCAATGCCTACACCATCTTCACTGCACAACACCCTGATTACATGGGTGGTGTGACCAATGCAAGACGGCTATTCCTCAAGGAGCTCGTCAAAGAGCTTGTGATGCCTTATATGAAGAGGCGCTTGGAGGGCATGCCTCTCCTTCAAAGCCATATCATAGAGGCAATGGGAAGATGTGGGATAGAAAAACAAAACACTCGGCCACAGGAGGACATCAGACAGGAGGGCCAATCGAAGAGGAAGAGATGCAGTATATGCCCAGCTGCCAAAGACAGAAAAGTCAGCAGCTGGTGTTCCCAGTGCACCAGGCCTGTGTGCAAGGAGCACAAACATGTAGATGTCATTTGTGAGGCATGTAAGCACTAAGATGGCAATTTGAGATGCCGCTGTACCAGTGTGATTTTATTTTTTCTGTTTTATTTTCTTGTATTGGATCACATTCACCACAATTCAATACAGTTACACTACACCACAGTTCAATTTCAGTGTTATCAGTTACCTGTGATATGTGAATGCTATGCGAGACAAAGTGGCAAATAAACATTTCAAGTGTTAAAAGTGTTGTCTAAATCACTGCTAACATGATTAATTTAACAAAATGTTGTCTTCATTCTTGTGTTTTATTATGCTTGATAAGTAAATTTGATATAGTAACACAAAACCTAGAAAAAATTAAAATAATAATTTTTGGTAATTGAAAAAAATAATTTTTTAATATTTATAAATCATGGAATTTATAGATCATGGAATATTAAATGCTTAATTAAATTGATATCAAAAGATAAAAATAAAAGAAAAGTCCAGCCATGCATAAAATAACATAGGAAATGAATACGGGTATTTTTAGACCCATGTTGTGCATTAGAAGGGGTATCCATAGCTTGCGCATCAAAGGGTTAATAATATTGTATTGTAAAAGTTACTTACAGCATCCAAAATAAATGCAAAGATGTATTTTTTTCCAGCATTTGGTTATCCACTCAAAACCCCAGTAGCCTACACGCTGTTACATCTTCAATGATGGTCATTTGGGCTGATATTGTCACAATCACTAGACGGAAGCAAGGATGCAAGTCACTCGTTTATTGTGAGGTCAGCAGATACACAGTACAGGAACACGGGTGGGCTTGTAGCGCAGGGACTCGGTGATCAGCGTGCTGGTGCAGAGTGGTGGTGAATAATCCAGTGCAGGTGAAATCCAGACGAGACGAAAACCACGAAGACACCAAACAGGAACTCAAACCAGGACAGGACTGCAGACGGGCACACGATACACCACACGGAAGACACCAAACAAACGATCTGACAAAGAGGGGAGAGTGTGATGAGTTTATATATGTGAGTGAATTGGCAGCAGCTGGTGCAGGGAATGAGATCAGCTGGCGTGCTGATCAGAGTGGAACGAGCGGTAACGCCCTCTCACACACGCTCACACACACATAACAACAAATACACGAGACACGAAGAAAGCAGTGAATTTATGAATCGTGACAGTACCCCTCCTCCTAGGAACGTCTCCTGACGTCCCCAGACTCCCTTACCTGCCGATTGTAATCATCAATAAGGGAGTGATCCAGGATGTCTCTAGCAGGCACCCAACTTCTCTCCTCTGGACCGTAACCTTCCCAGTCCACCAAGTACTGGACTCCGCGTCCCCTCCGCCTTGAGTCCAGAATACGATTCACCGAATATGTGGGTTCCCCTTCTACGAGTCGCGGCGGTGGGGGAACCGGGGCTGGCGGATTAATGCGAGAATGAAATACGGGTTTGATTTTGGATACATGAAAAACGGGATGGATTCTCCTGTACACTGGAGGGAGGTTAAGGCGGACTGCCACCGGACTAATGATCTTGGTGACAGTGAACGGGCCAATGAATTTGGGAGCAAGCTTATTAGAAACCGAGCGGAGAGGAATGTTCTTGGTAGAAAGCCACCATTTGGAACCGACGGAGTATACGGGAGGTCTAGACCGGTGGCGATCGGCCTTGGCCTTGGTGCGCGCTCCCACCTGGAGTAGAGTCTCATGGGCTCTAGTCCAAGTGCGACGACACCTCTGGACGAAAGCGTGGGCGGAGGAGACCGCGACTTCGGATTCCAGACTAGGAAAAATTGGTGGCTGGTAACCTAGACTACACTTAAACGGAGATAGGCCCGTGGATGACACTGGTAACGAATTGTGGGCGTACTCCACCATTGACAGTTGTTGGCTCCATGAGGAAGGATTCTTGGAGACCAGACATCGCAACGTTCTCTCCAAATCCTGGTTGGCTCTCTCAGTTTGACCATTGCTCTGGGGATGAAAACCTGAGGACAGACTCACAGTCGCACCCAGTAATCTACAAAACTCCTGCCAAAATTTAGACACAAATTGGGGTCCTCTGTCGGAAACCACGTCTGTCGGGAGGCCATGTAACCGAAAGACGTGGTTAACGACTGTTAACGCTGTCTCCTTGGCTGAGGGTAATTTGGGCAAGGGAATGAAATGGGCCGCCTTCGAGAACCGGTCCACCACGGTCAAAACTACCGTGTTACCCTGAGAGGGTGGGAGGGCGGTGACAAAATCTAGAGCGATATGGGACCAGGGTCTCGAAGGGACCGGCAGCGGTTGAAGGAGCCCATCTGGGGGTCGATTGGAAGTCTTACCAGTGGCACAAACTGAGCAAGCCAAAACAAAACTGTGAACGTCGCGAGCCATGCGTGGCCACCAAAATCGTTGCCTGACTAAAGATGTGGTGCGACTAACTCCTGGATGACAAGCCACGTTGGAACAATGCCCCCATTGAATGACGTCGGATCGTAATTTCTCTGGCACAAATAAACGGTTCGGTGGACAACCGACCGGAGGCGTTACCCCTTGTAAGGCCGTCTTGACCTTCGATTCGACCTCCCATGTGAGTGTAGAGATAATTAAGGTCTCTCGAAAAATGCACTCGGGAGTAGACGGGCGATCAGAACGGTCAAAAATGCGCGATAAAGAATCGGGTTTGATGTTCTTAGAACCCGGGCGGTACGAGAGAGTAAAGTCAAAACGTCCGAAAAAAAGTGCCCACCGAGCCTGCCTAGAGTTTAATCTTTTAGCGGTTCTAATGTATTCCAGATTCTTATGGTCGGTCCAGACGATAAAAGGTACCCCCGACCCTTCTAACCAGTGGCGCCATTCCTCCAACGCTAACTTGACTGCCAACAACTCTCTATTACCAATATCATAATTACGTTCGGCAGGGGACAAACGGTGAGACAAAAAAGCGCATGGATGCACTCTGTCGTCTGTAGGAGAACGTTGGGATAACACTGCACCTACCCCCACCTCTGACGCATCGACCTCCACCACGAACTGACGTGATGGATCAGGGGTAACCAGGATGGGGGCTGAAACAAAGCGGCCTTTCAGTTTGGCAAACGCAGCTTCTGCGTCTGACCACCTGAACGCAGTTCTGGGGGAGGTCAAATCGGTCAGAGGCGAGGCTAGTTGGCTGAAATTGCGAATGAACCGCCGGTAAAAATTGGCGAACCCCAGAAACCTCTGTAGGGCCTTACGGGAATCTGGACTTGGCCAATCCACCACAGCCTTAACCTTCTCAGGATCCATACGCATTCCCTCAGACGACACAATGTACCCTAAGAAAGGAACAGACTGTGCATGAAACGCGCATTTCTCCGCCTTGACAAAAAGCCCATTCTCTAGCAACCTCTGAAACACTCGTCGGACGTGCTGCACGTGTTCCTGGAGAGAAGAAGAAAAGATCAATATGTCATCCAGGTAGACATATATGAACTGGTCGACCATATCTCGCAGCACGTCATTGACGAGTGCCTGGAAGACTGCTGGGGAGTTGGACAACCCGAAAGGCATGACCAAGTATTCAAAGTGCCCCCTGGGGGTATTAAAAGCAGTCTTCCATTCATCCCCCTTTCTGATGCGGACCAAATGATAAGCATTACGTAAATCCAACTTTGTGAAGATCGACGCTCCCTGCAACCTCTCGAAGGCTGAAGACATCAGCGGCAAAGGATAAGTATTCTTTACCGTGATGCTGTTCAGCCCCCGGTAGTCAATACAAGGTCGCAGGGATCCGTCCTTCTTCCCCACAAAAAAGAACCCCGCCCCCGCTGGAGAAGAGGAAGGACGGATGAACCCCGATGCCAGAGAATCAGAAATATATTTCTCCATAGCCTCTCTTTCTGGAACAGAAAGTGAATATAACTTGCCCTTAGGCGGAGACGTACCTGGTAGTAACTCTATAGCACAGTCATAGGGACGATGCGGAGGGAGAGAAGCAGCACGAGACTTACTGAACACCTCCTTCAGGTCTAGATACTCCGTGGGCACGTTTGACAAATCCACTGCTTCCTCCTGAAACGTAGAAACAGAAACAGACGGACAAGCAGACACAAGACAGGACTCATGACATTTACTGCTCCACTCTGATACAGATCTCTGCTGCCAGTCTATTTTGGGATTATGTTCAATGAGCCAGGGGTGTCCTAAAACAATGGGTGCGAGGGGGGAGTCCAGAATGTAGAAGGAGATAATTTCTGTGTGATTGCCAGATATGCTGAGTGTGATGGGTCCAGTGGTGAAGGAAATAGTGGGAAGTCTTTGGCCGTTGAGAGCGTGAACTGCGATGGTACGGGTGAGAGGCAGAAGGGGAACCTGAATCTTGAGTGCGAATGTGTAGTCCATGAAATTACCTTCCGCCCCAGAGTCCAGTAGTGCTCGACAGTCGTGAATGTGGGCTGACCACCTGAGTCTTACCGGGAGGAGTGTAGATGTTGATGAGGTCTTCTCAGCGGAGATCCCACCCGACAGTAGCCTCAGATTTACTGCCGGGCTTGCCCTTTTACCGGGCAGTTGAAAGCAAAATGTCCCGCTGTGCCACAGTAAAGGCAAAGGCCTTGGGATCTCCGCCTCTCCTTCTCCTCCCGGGAAAGCCGAGCTCGCCCGACCTGCATGGGCTCTTGGTCGTAAACTGGGCTGACCGCGTCCCCGCCGCTGGCTCGCGGATACTCCACCGCTCCAGACCCCCGCGCGGGTAGTCTCCGTCGTTCGACCCGGGAAAGTCGGGAATCCACACGGAGCGCCAGTTCGATTAAACCATTGAGAGTGGTAGGTAAATCCAGAGCATAAATCTCTCTCTGGACGCGGTCAGCCAGCCCATGCAGGAACATATCCCACTGCGCCTCCTCGTTCCACTGACACTCAGCCGCCAGAGTCCGAAACTCAATCGAGTAGTCCGATACAGATTTTTCGTCTTGCTTAAGGTCCGCGAGAATCCGTGCCGCTTCTCTTCCCGCGACCGCGCGGTCGAAAACTCTCTTCATTTCGGCGACGAGTGTCTGGAACGAGGAACAGCATGGATCTTGGTTCTCCCACACCGCCGTCCCCCATAGAGCTGCCCTCCCAGTCAGCAGCGTGAGCACAAACGCGACCTTGCTTCGTTCCTCCGCAAAGGTCCTGGGTTGCAGAGAAAAGTGCATTGAACAGCGTGTTAAGAAGGCTCTGCAAAAGTTAGGCTCACCGTTGTATGACTCGGGCACCGGTAGGCGGGGCTCTGACTGGGGGACATTCTCTGGTGGTACGGGGGGAGCGGGCGGTGGGGGTGGCGCAGTGGGAACTTACATAAGTTGGAATCGCTGGGTGAGCTCGGACACCTGCGCCACAAGAGCTTGAATAGCCCGACCCGACTCGTTCATACTCCTCTCCTGGGAATCCATCCGTGAAATGCTGGATCTGATGAATTCGTCCAGCGAAGAGGAGGTTCCGCTTGCTGCTTCCATGTTGGTCAGATCGTTATGTCACAATCACTAGACGGAAGCAAGGATGCAAGTCACTTGTTTATTGTGAGGTCAGCAGATACACAGCACAGGAACACGGGTGGGCTTGTAGCGCAGGGACTCGGTGATCAGCGTGCTGGTGCAGAGTGGTGGTGAATAATCCAGTGCAGGTGAAATCCAGACGAGACGAAAACCACGAAGACACCAAACAGGAACTCGAACCAGGACAGGACTGCAGACGGGCACACGATACACCACACGGAAGACACCAAACAAACAATCTGACAAAGAGGGGAGAGTGTGATGAGTTTATATATGTTAGTGAATTGGCAGCAGCTGGTGCAGGGAATGAGATCAGCTGGCGTGCTGATCAGAGTGGAACGAGCGGTAACGCCCTCTCACACACGCTCACACACACATAACAACAAATACACGAGACACGAAGAAAGCAGTGAATTTATGAATCGTGACAGATATTTTGTCTTCTACATAATATTTATGTCCTATAGCTATTTGTCACAACGATTTTGCTTTAAAATACAAAATCATCCGTTTTGTAATTTCTTACATCGTGTCTACCACGTGCGAGGCTGTCTACATTGGACAAAGCAAATGTGCAAATGATGTGTCCTCCATGTAGTTGCGTGTAGTAGCAGCTACAGAAGAAGAACGGCATCGGTTTACTATCAATTAATCATCGTATCGCCCTGCGCCGCGTCCAGTAGACACTATCATGAATTATGAATTTTCATGTAGCCAGCATAGTCAATAAAGAAGATTATAGACGCGCCATATATCTTCAGGTAAGAAAACAGACGTCATGGGCAAAATGTGTTAACATTGCAAACATGCAGGCAAGAATGGGCTATTTTATTTTGAAGCGCCGCTTGAGTCCGGTAGAGAGGGTGTTATATGATGCTCGGGATCTGTGATGATCATAATTTGTACGTAATCCATAGTTAATAATAAAGAATAATAAATATAAAGTGGGCGGCGCATGTGCCAGGCATTCTGAACCAGGGTGCGGATGTTATCCAGAGACAATGTTCTCCCAGGGGAATGGTCTCTTCACCCACAGACGGTTCCGCTAATATTGAGCATCTTTGGAGAGGCAGAGGTCGACCTCTTTGCCTCAGAAGACAACGCTCATTGCCGAATAGTTTTCTCAAAGAGCAGGGAAGCGCTTGCCCACGATTGGCCGAGCCGCCCGCTTTATGCATTCCCTCCGATCACGATGAGGTCATCGAACGGATCAGGGAAAGCAAGTGTGCAGTGCTACTGATAACGCCTCTCTGGAAGACCCAATTATGGTTCTCTGAGCTGGCACAGCTACTGGAAACAGCCCCATGGCCGGTTCCGCAGAGGAGAGACCTCCTCATGCAGGCAAACCGATTAATCTGCCATCCCCGTCCCGATTTGTAGGCCCTTCATGTATGGCCCCTCAACGGATACCCGGGTGTCTCCCGGAAAGGTTGCTGAAAACGATCACTGAAGCAAGTGCGCCATCAACTAGACGCCTCTACGCTCAGAAATGGGTGGTATTTTCTAGCTGGTGCACTGCACGGAGCCTAGACCCCTATTCATGTGAAGTATCGAGCATACTCGCCTTCTTACAAGGGCTTTTAGACGTGGGTCGTACCCCCTCCACGCTCAACGTGTATGTGGCGGCCATAACAGCTTCTCACGCTCTTGTGTCCGGCCAATCGCTAAGAAGAAGTGACCTCGTCGTACGCTTCCTTAAAGGAGCAAGGAGGCTGAACCCTCCGCGACCTCCTTCTGTGCCTATCTGGGACCTCTCCACGATCCTGGAAGCACTGAAAGGTGCCCCATTCGAGCCGCTACTGTCTGCGGACCTGAAGCATCTCTCGTTAAAGACCGCTTTCTTACTGGCGCTCGCCTCAGTCAAGAGAGTGGGTGATTTACAAGCGCTGTCAATAAGCGCTTCCTGCCTTGAGTTTGGGCCTAACGACTCCAGAGTCGTCCTTAAGCCAAGGCATGGTTATGTTCCTAAAGTGCTCTCGACTCCGTTCAAAGCGCAGGTCATTTCACTAGCAGCTCTTTCCTCAACAGAAGACGAAAGAGTTTACTCTGTCCCGTCAGGGCTATTAGAATGTATGTGGAGCGTTCAGCCTCATTCAGACAGTCAGAACAGCTCTTTGTATGCTTTGGCGGCCGCACCAAAGGGGTCGGTGTGACAAAGCAGAGATTATCACGCTGGATAGTAGACGCTATCGCGTTGGCTTATGAGTCTAAGGGCCTGCATTGCCCCTTAGGTGTCAGAGCTCATTCCACAAGAGGCATGGCCTCATCATGGGCTTGGTCAAGTGGAATACCCATGGAAGATATTTGTGCGGCGGCCGGCTGGGCCTCGCCGTCCACATTTATCAGAATTTATAATCTGGAAGTTCCCGCTTTGCAAGCGAGGGTTCTTTCAGTGTAAGTGCAAGCACAAACCCCCTTAGGCCATAGGACCCGATACATATCTGGTTTTTGGTTAAACACGAACTACGGTCCTTGTATATATTTATATACATACTGTAAGGAACCTGGGTCAGGCTTTGGGGATATGTATTCAAAAACTTTTAATTTTTCAATTAATAATTAGTTATACGGGTTTGACCCAGATAATCATACATGTTAAATCTCCCAAAAAGGGATAATATGTTCCCTGCATCTGCATTCATATATGTACCTAGACAATTAACCACAAAGGATTATAATTAATTGCATATGTAGACTATATTTTACAGACAGGTTATTATCAGCTCAATTGTATATCAATACTTAATCAAAACGGATTATAATTAAATATTTAAAATATCAATTATGTCTATCATAGATCGATCATCAGGATAATCTTTAAGGGGATTAATTGATGATCGAATGTTTGTCCAGCAAACCTGATGATTCGATCTCATTAAACCTCACAAAATTATCCTACTTTATAGACTTTCAAGAGAAGTTATTCCTCTGGCCACAAGGAATAACTTTCCTGATCTATAACGATACCTCTTTAAGTAGGCTATCAATAAAATTTTAAAGCACATAGCTTTGGATCGTAACATTAAAGGGACTTGTATATGAGCATAAAGACAGTGTCAATAAATGAATATAATGAATTTAATAAAGGAAAACTACGTATACGGTTACTAACGTTACAAGGAATAAAATGTATTTACAACAAAATACAACGACAATGAAAGAGAATGCATCAATAAAGAGAGAGAGAGAATGAGAGAGAGAGAGAATCTGGAAGGATCAGTGGCAAATTACAGACCTTAAAACCTTTGAGAAACAACACGGAGAAACACATCTTAATGCTCTGAACACTCGAAAAACGAATATACTTGCACATGGTTCTCTTTGTTGCTGGAAACGGCTGCGTGGGTGAGCAGCCTCGTTTCGTGTGTGTGTGTCGTCGGAGCGCCACATAGTCTGCAGATGGTCTGGAGCGCGCACTTTCAAACGAAGGTTTAAAGGTCTCGGACGTAAATTATCACAGAAACGATTCAAGCTAAGTTCATTTACTCGTCTGAGGAAATTAACAAAGTAGAAAGGAAAAATAAAACTTAAACAAACAAAGGAAAAGATCCCCGGGGGGGGGGTCGCAGAGCAGTTACATGGTGACGAGGTAGAGGAGAACGAAGTAAGAGGGGGAGAGAGCGATGAACTGTTCTCTTTAAGGAACTCAGTCCACGCCTCTGTGGAGTGCCACTGACCAATAATCATTCAGCAAACCTTGAGCGGGAAAGTTCCTTTGTCTTGTCGGGATGCTCATTCGCATGGTTTATGACAGGGTGGTCAGAGTCATGACGCGCATCATTTCTACTCTCAAGAATGGAAAGAATGGAAAGTATAGTATAATACATTCTATCATAACTTAAGATGCATTTTTGACTAGAGGAAGCCGAAAGGATTCCAATGATACCACGCAAGGCGTACAAACAAGAAAGGAAAGCAAGTTTATATTCATGTGCATGAATATAGTCATTCAGAGTTTGTCTAACACATCTAGAGAAGTCATGATTACACTAAAATGACAATAAAACACCTGGGTATGAAGGAATATATCGTATTCTTTTCAGAATTAGTCAATTTACAGATTTCAATGAAGGAATGTCTGTTTATGTGTGTGCGTCTTGGAGAGAGCTTTTCTGGCCGCCTGGCCTGGCTCTGAGGAGATAGCAATCTCTTTGAAGCCTGACCACCGGCTGTGTGTGTGTGTGTGTGTGTGTGTGTGTGTGTGTGTGTGTGTGTGTGTGTGTGTTGTACACAAGTTCCTTCTTGCTGGAAAGGGGGAAGGCTTGGTTTTAACTCAGTTCGCTATGAAAGTGTCAATGAACGCCATTAGTAACAGACTCTGTGGTGCCCGGCCTGAGTTATGGACCAGAGTCAGAGAGGTTAGAAGCATTCTTACATGTATAAGTGAATGAGTCGTCCTGACATAGTCCAGATACCCTACAATACATTATAAGGATTTGGCCCTATTAGGCCCATTTCCTTGTTTTTCCTATACGAGACTCGTCAAATGACCGGTTTCTATTGGGATTCATAAACTTTACTCATCTATTAGCCTCAGGCATCTGCTTCGGGCTACTGTATGGGGCGAAGTTAAGCACACACAGCGTTTTGAAGGGGGTCCCATAGCGTAAGCTAGCCTTACGCAATACGAGAGACCTCTTGAAAGGGAACGTCTCGGTTACTTACGTAACCTCGGTTCCCTGAGAAGAGGGAACGAGTATTGCGTAACCCGCTGTGCTATTGTGCTTTGATCAGGGGATCGCTTCAGTCGACTTAACCTGAATTGCTTTTGGCTGAATGGGCCACTATAAGGGCTTAGGCCATGCCCATTCTGGCGGACTCTGACGTGCCAAGGCACGTCTTTATTTCCTAGATAAAAACAATAATAACGTTTACATTTATCAAAGCGATTTCAGTGGTTTGTACGTGGTGTACGTTATTATTACTAATTATATAATGACCAAATACAACCAGAAAAAAATGTTCAGTCTTGTTTGTGAAAGGTAATTCCCCAAGACCTGTTTTCAATTGTGTGGCGGTTTGTACAGCCCCAACCAGCACACGAAGCAGGCATTTTTCTCAATTCCCGTAATGAGAGGTATGGGAAAGTTGCCCTCCGCAATATGGCGGCGCCGTTGACGTACGCTCCAGCGGCCAATAGGGCATCTATGTATTTATTATGTCTATGGCATACACGCCCCCATCCAGGATCCAGCTAGCTATAAGAACAAGGGAGGGATGGAGTTTTTCACACTATCGTCAATCCTGAGCCGGTGTTGTCACGTTTGTGTCTGTTTTGATCTTCTGTTTGTCTTCAGTATTAGTCACATGTCCTTTGTTTTACCGCCACTCATCTATCTCCATGCCAACCGTCATTAGTCCATCATCACCTGTGTATTGTTAATCACCTTCATCTGTGTCACCTGGTTTTTGTTCATCAGTGCCTGTATTTACTGTAGTTTGCTTGTGTTCAGTCTGTCTTTGTTGGTTCTTGTAAATGCTTTGGTGTTGTTGTGAGTGTTCCTGCCCGTCTTCCTGCCTATATGTACCTGTGAGTAAACTTTAAGTAAATCGTTTGTATTAGAGCCTTTTGGACTTTGAGTCTTCTTCAACCCACACACACCGTGACAGGTGTAGCGAATTAGCTCTATGAAATATTAATAAATCAATCATAACTTGTTATAATCGATTGTGAATATTTGGATCAGTTAATCGGGTTAACTTGATGTAGCTACATTAACATTACAACCAATTGTTCATTCTGTGAACCCTCAATATTGGTTTTTAATTAATTAATAGAAATGTAAATTTCCGGGGCATGGGAAATGTTTTTCTTACTAAGAGCAAGTAGTTAAGATCGATATGATTATTGACTTCCAGATATGAGCTTGAGACACGGACAACTTTACGTGTGATATGAACGACTTTATTAACTAGACTAAACATTTAAACTACTCTAACATACACATACATACATGCATACAGTTTCCCAAGGGAAAGACAGCCGAAGCAGAATACAGGAAAGTAAGAAGTTATAGCATTGTTTGAAATTCAGCAGATCAACAGCCTTGAGCAAACCATCAGTTTAGTTCTAACACACCCTTCTTTAAAAGGGGTAAAGATATTTAATGTATCGAATAATGAGACTAAGTTTGATACTTGCATGTCTCGCCCATTTGAATTAAACTGTCTTGATGCAATTTGTTGAGGCTCCAGTTGATCTTTGCTGATGTGGTCTTGATGAGAGAGAACCAGTGGGAGTCCGAGGATCTTTGGTGAATGTAAAGACAAGGCCGCAGCCTGGCACAAGCTTGGGAGTCCTTGAGGGACTTCTAGTTCAGCATCATCTTCACATTAGGACTTCTCAGGAAGGACCAAGAGAGCAAGAGGCTCAGAGAGGGCTAAGAGCGTCCAGAGAGCCCAAAAGCCAAGAGAGAGAGAGAGACTGATCTTGATCAGAGATTTAAAAGGGTGAAGATGTCACACCCTCTGGGGGTATGTGAGCCAATCCGAAGTTGTCCCTTTGGGTGTTTAAGAGAAAGAATCTTCAAGATTCTTATAATACCCATGCGTCACAAAGTTAACAAAATGTATTGTAAATTAGCAAATGGGGAACGAAGATTGAAATTTATAGAGACCAAATATGGTTCACATATTTGTATGCAAAGTCTTAAACATTAACCCATTAGAGTTTACAAGAAAACAAAGGCCAAAACAACATCCGAAGGAAAATCATGAGATGTGAAAATTAGATACATGTTACACATTTCTCAAGTGGTTATATATATATATATATAGGATTAACAGGGTTTATTTCTCCTTCTCAGGACAATTAAGTGAGTGACACATCTCTCAGGAATTCCCTTTTAGAGGTCGTAAAAATCCTTATCTATGTAACAGTACCCCGAGTTCTGCCAGTGGTGTTAGCTTCATTGGGATGTTAGTTTTCGGGGGAAGTTACACTGATCTTTGTTGGGAGGATGAGTTTGCCGGACTATTCATTAGATAAAATGAAGAATTTGTGTGTGTGATTGGTCCAGACGCTACACCGGCATATAAGAAGCAGAAAGCTAGGAAAGCATTGTCGGAGGAACAGAGAAAGAGGAAACGGCAGACTGACCGAGCGAGGATTCAGACACGAGTAAACATCGGACCTGCGTTTTCAGAATGGCGAAAAAACTAAGAAAGCGCGGTCGGAAGAGTCTAGAAAAGGGAAATGAGAATTTGACAGCGTGATGAACCGGACAAGAGTCCCACTCGGTCAGGCTTTCACTGATGAAGTTGATTTCACCGATTATCATGAGGACAGTTGTCAATATCTCACTTATCAGGACATAAATAAGCCTACACGTTGTAAATAGTGTAAATGAGCGCAATTTGCAAACTATTATGATAAATTGCAATAATCATGTCTAACAACATCATAACGGACATTGTTACGAAATAATGTGACATTTTGTAATGTTTACATTACCCTCAAAAAACAGAAATGAAATTATACAGTAGGCCTAGGCTATAGGCTATTTACTTGTAATTTAGCTACAATCATGTAAAATCGTTATAAGCCATCAAACGCGGTAGGCTTCTTTATTATTATAAAGTACAGAGGCCGTGAGTGCAGAGACGCTCTGCATGAGTGGTATTTACGAAAGTAACGTTAAATACAAGTACTCTACAGCGACTCTAGGGGTCGCTGTTTGCCAAAAACGGAATTCCTGCATAGCGTGCATTTAAGCATTTTCTTTTTTAACAGGCTCTATGGGAGCATCACAAATACTAATGCTGCCTTAAAGAGCACCTGAGAAGATCAAACTTCCAAGTTGGTCATCATTATGCTGACATGTCATTCAGAAAACCAGAATAATCATACTTAAGTAGCCTAAGAGCTAATCATTAATCATTTAAGCTTCTCATTAAACATTAAACACAATATCATCACTGACCATTCCAATCATTCATTTTTATCACTTAACCCATTTGTGGCCACATTTTTCTGAATGGTTTCATGCATATAGTTCTGTTAATGGTGTCCTCTGTGAAAATGTTCTGCATATATTTTCCCCCGTTTTTTTTTTTCTTTTCTTGAAAATCGTATTTGAATGTGTGGCAACTATAGTTGCCGGTGGGCAAATATGTTTTATGCACCCCTTCAATGTCAAATTTGAATAGGAGGAGAACATTTGGCATCTAACTCAAAATAACTGCTTTCAACTGATCAATCTTTATTCATAAACATTTTCAAAGAACATTCGATGCGAACCCCCAAAAAGCTTCATCTATCTTATAATCTCTTGTGTATGATAAACAAAACAAACAACAAATACATTTGTCTTAAAGTGGTGGAACATAGTGCAGAACAAAGTTGCCCCAACAGGGCATTGTGTATCAAAAATCTAAAAAAATAAATGAAAACAATATGAAAATAAATCAATAAAATAAATAGAGTGAAGAAAAAATTACTTCTATACGTACAACAAAAAACAAATAACAAAATACCAAACAACAAAAATAACAGTGCATACAGACAATTTTTTTCAAAAGACATTCGGAATGGGAAGTTATGTCATACGTGTCCTCCCCGCTCTCCTTTTTCTATCTCTCTTCACCCTCTGCTCCTCTCTCTCCTGGGTAGAGTCTTAGTGGTTTGCATGGAATTTCTTGAAGCATTCAACATGCAAGGCAACACCGCATTTCTCACATGCAAAGGAAGTGCATCCATCACATTTTCGACACCTCATGTACTTTCTCCCTGTGTTGTGGGGCTAGTGGTTCAAGTTGTCAAATCTGGCAGCCTCACATATTGCAGAAGCCAACACTGACCTTCTTCCATGCCCCTGTGGCCTCATCCCATGGCCCTGGAGGAGACTATGGGCATCCAGCCTTTGGAAGGAGAGGAGATCTCTGTCTCCCTCTTTACATGACCTGTATGCACGGGCGTAATTTCCTATGGGGACAGGGGGGACATGTCCCCGCCACTTTTCAAAATCCCGTTTGTGTCCCCCCCACTTTCAAGTTCATTTGTTATGATTTTTTTAACCGCACGCCGTCATCGCCACGGAGAAGCAGGAGATAGTCTGTGCCGATGCGCGCGTCCACGTCCAGGTACGTCGCGTCCACAGACCATAGTCTACACTCTAAAAATAGCTGACTGAAAGTTCTAATAAACAGGTATCGCGCTTATTCAAGCGTGAAAGAGAACTGGATTCTGAGTAAAATTCAAGAGTAAATGAGAAAATTAAATGCGAAAGATCCTGTCATCAGCGACAGATCTGAAAGGGACAGCAGCCAATTCTCTCTGTCAGTAAAGTTAACCAAAGAACAAAGGGGAATAGAGCAAATTACTCACTGATCTTGTCTAAAGAACGTTTGTAGCTTTAATAAGGATTAATCTATATATAATTTATGCATTGCAGACTATTTGATAACCTTATTCAGTTTCTGTATATTTCGTACTGTTAGACAGGAAGCGCACAGGTAAATATGACATTTATTATGGGTTTATTGTGAGGATTGTTTAAAGTTCACTTAAATTAAAAGTTGTTATATTTTTGAAGCCTAATAAATGTTTCAAATTTGGGGGGAAAAATCCTTTTCATCGAGACATCAGTAGCTATATTAATATTAGTGATACTGGCCTTCATTCATAAAAAGATGCTATTAAACAATTATTAAAAATATACTGTATTTATGTTGTTTTTACATTACAGTGGAAATTGGGTCTCACATAATTTCAATTTTATTTACACACAAAACATTAATGGTGAACATTTTTGACTTTATAAAATGATTCTCTCAAGTCTTGGCTATTAAACAATAAAAAAGTAAGAAATCTTTTTGTTATACATAGTTTAGTAGCCTACTTTTATTTTTGGCAGAATTTATCATTACAATCAACTTAATTATTTCCTGGATTTTGTATCACTATAGTCCCTAAATGTATGTAAATGCAGGAAATGGGATTTAAATCGGAAAAAAATTTCCCCCATTTTGTGTCCCCCCCACTTCTCAAACCAAAGTTACACCCTTGCCTGTATGAATGGATGGATGAATGAATTTTCAATTGGTGGGTATTGAAATAAATAATGAATACTTGTTTTGTTTTTGTGTCATGCCACTTAAGATATAGACCCGATCCTTCCACCCTGCCACCCCGCAGCCTCACTTCACACTTCCCATTACACCCCCATGTACCTGTAATAACACCAGGCGTTAACCATAGCACTGTTGAGTGCCCAGCTGTAGCATGGCCACCACCACTTCTTTGATCGGATGCCAATCCGGTAACGGTTCACACATTGGTCGTGCACTTTATCCATTGCATGTTTCTGTTTGTTCCATCGTTGAGTGTCGACATCGGAGTGCTCATTCTCCATATTGGTCACAACAGTGAAGTGTGCCGAAGTGTGCCACAGCTGCCGTAGCCCCTTTTGGTCATCTCATCAGCCAGGGTGAGTGTTGTGAATAGGTTGTGTAGCGACTGACCGAATCCTGTTTTCCTTTCACTACTGAACAAATATGAACACATATATGTTTAATTCACCAAACCTTGAATCATGTGAAATGGTGCCCCAATGTCTGCCAGTAGGTCATTGATTAACTCCATTTATGACGCATTGCGCAATCAAGAAACAGGTCCCCGTTGTTCTCGAAACCCTCACGTGGTACACACCACGGATGGACAGATGCTGACCATAAGGATACCCACACACACACGCCACACATACCCGCACACAAACGTCCTTTGTGTGCAGCTTAGGATAGAAATGTCCTTAATGTATATAACACAGAATCGTATTTGACCTTCCTGTATGCATGCATATCTAATTAGTTTTGTCTTACTCTATGGGTGTAATTGGAGACTGGTCTGTAACTTCGAATCTTAAGTGTATTTCTAAAGAAAGATTACCTAACAGGATCACCTTCTGTAACTCTCCCTCTTGCTAGGTCATAAAACTTTATGACCCCCAAAAGGAATTCCAAGGGAATCACAGCTCCGACTTGAATTCTGATAAAGAAAGAGGAATAGACAATCTTATATTTTCTATAAGTATAACCACTTAAGAAATGTATAAACATGAATTTGATCTAGGGCATGGTAGCCGGTATTATGGCTTTATAGTCGTGTGAGTGAACATTAAATGTGTGTAATCCTGCATATGAATGTAACTTTATGTTTCTTCTACTCTTTCCGGCCATTCTTGGTACCTGTTTGACCGTCTTGTTTTGACTAAAGTCATACATAGGATATTACAGTAAAATGTATTGTTCTGTGTGTACAATCTTTCTGGGTAGAAATGACAAAATTTCATACCATCACAAATTATCCTGACAGGACAAAGAAGAACTTTTCCCGCTCGAGATACTCTAAGATGATTGGTTCACGTACGCAAAGAAGGCGTGAACCCCTCCTCTCCATAAGAGACTGACACAGAAGTTTCTCGGAGACCACTTTTCCCTGTGAGAGGTTTCCGGTCCCATGGCTCCTTAGGGAGCTTTACGCCGCGTTTCTTTTCTTTTCCTTTCTTTACTAAGAAATGAACTCTGAATCATTTCTTTGGTAACTTCACGCTGTTGAACCTTTAAAGTTTAAACTTCCCGCGAGTCTACTTGCCCGGAAAAGACACAAAAGAACACGTCCGCTCCGAAAAAGGACCCACGCACACGACTGCGTTCCTCAGCAACACAACGAGAACCATATGCAAGTATTGGTTGTGACCTGACGTGATTTCTTGTTGTCTCTCTTAAGGTTATTGTCTGTGATTTTTGCCATGCTGAGATCACATCGGTGATCTCTCTCTCTCTCTCTCTCTCTCTCTCTCTCTCTCTCTCTCTCTCTCTCTCTCTCTCTTCTGACCTGTAGCTCATTTCTCTCTCTCTCTATTTCTCTCTCTCTCGTTTTCTCTCCCTCTCTCATCCTATTGTAAATTCGTGTTTGTAATGTTTTCCGTTTTGTCTGTTCCGGTTGTAAATACATATTTACTCTATGTGAATCGTAGTTCAATGTATTATTAGTTTTACATTTATTAAAGCCATTATATTCATGATTGCTTACTGTCTAAAATGCCCATTTTTACAAAGTCAATGAAATGTTTGATCTAGCTACAAAGCTTTACAATTCGTTACTATTTCAGTAACCTAAATTTTATAATAACAAGAAGGTGAATTTTCATGGCCAGAAAATAGCTTTTGGGAATTATAAGGAAGGGATAACCTTGTTGGGAAGTTGACAAGTTAATCTTACGGCCGTTTGCTGGACAAACAGTTTGATAGCTAAATTAATTCCATTAAAGGTTATCTCATATAATCGATCTGGAAGTGGACCATTGATATATGAATGAGAAATTATAATTTGTTGTGATTGATCATTCATATATACAATCGATCTATTTTCAACTTCGATAATTTAACTGTAATATGCAATATTAATCATTCATGATTAATTATTAAAATTCCCTATATATCATTTGAGCTAATGTTAATGCATTTAATGTAAGACTCATAGTCGCTACATATTTGGTGGAGACCGCGACGCATTTCAAACTTTGTTTTATGAGCAAATTCAGTTTCAATCTATGAGTATATTGTGTATTAATTTTTTTTTATGCGCGCTCCAGTGAAAGTCGCGCAACGCAACCCACTGAAGAACTGATCGGCACGAAGCCGATCTCAGTTAAGCAAATTGACCCTGTGAAATATGTTTAACATGTGAACACTGTTAATTGCTAAATTAAACTGCAGTTCATAATATTATACCTGTCCCTGTAAAGACGAAGCAAACTCTTTGCAGCAGGTACATGTTAATATTATTTAAACGCCTGATTAAGACGAGAATCTATTTATCAGAGCAAGACGTAAATCTGATCGAGAGCGAGTTTCCTCTGTTCAGTGGTAAAAGGCCTTACTTACTTACATGTCGTTTTTGAATTTGTGGTTAACTCAGTGATATTCAACAGAAACGATAAACTCTTGGTTTAGCTACCCAATTAAAGATCTGATACATTTAAATGTAAATCTAATACATAAAAATGTTTATGGGAGTAACAACAGACGAAAATTCCTGTTGTTTCACATCCGCGTGTTTTCACAGCAAAGAAATCCTGTTTCACGCTCTTGTGCACTATAGCACCGAAAAGATCCACCAAGATCTGTTTGTTTATTTGTGATTTATTGCAGGAAATCAGCGCACGATGCGAGCTGAAAGCTCTTAGTTTGAATCACATTAAAGTCGGTTGTAATTCCGCTTGCTAAACACCAGAGGGCGTTCTTTTAGGTATTTAGAAGTCTCAAATTACGCCCCGCCTTCTGACTTCAGCATGCATGAGCACAATTACGCCATCTTGTGGCCGTTTAAGATAATGCTCTCTTTACTGCTGAATTCATTTCCCTGTGAATTAGCCTGTCTAAATTCTCAATAATTATTTGCATTTATAGCTTCTTCTCAAATTTTTCTGCTTTTGACTGGTACATTTACTTTCAGTTTGGTTCAAAACAAGATTTGAATTAAAACTTAAACTAAATCCCAGCACAGCCAGAGAGGGCCCACTTAGAAGTCCCCCACCTAGTGGCCGCCTTCTAAGTCCGCTCACTCAACTCTTCTTGTCTCTTGTAGCGACAATGAGTCTTACATTAAATGCATTAACATTAGCTCAAATGTTATATAGGGAATTTTAATAATTAATCATGAATATGATTAATATTGCATATTACAGTTAAATTATCGAAGTTGAAAATAGATCGATTGTATATATGAATGATCAATCACAACGAATTATAATTCCTCATTCATATATCAATGGTCCCTTTCCAGATCGATTATATGAGATAACCTTTAATGGAATTAATTTAGCTATCGAACAATCTGTTTGTCCAGCAAACGGCCGTAAGATTAACTTATCAACTTCTCAACAAGGTTATCCCTTCCTTATAATTCCAAAAAGCTATTTTCTGGCCATGAAAATTCACCTTCTTGTTATTATAAAATTTAGGTTACTGAAATAGTAACGAATTGTAAAGCTTTGTAGCTAGATCAAACACTTCATTGACTTTGTAAAAATGAGCATTTCAGACGAACAATCAAGAATATAATGGTTTTAATAATTGGACTAATAATGCATCAAACTACAATTCACACGGAATATATGTGTATACACTCGAAACAAACAAACGAAAAACATTACAAACACGAATTAAAATAGGATGAGAGAGGGAGAGACAACGATATATATATATATATATATATATATATATATATATATATATATATATATATATAGAGAGAGAGAGAGAGAGAGAGAGAGAGAAAGAGAGAGAGAGAGAGAGGATGAGAAAGTGAAACTAACGGTCAGGATGTGAGATTGCAGTACGGCACAAAACACAGACAAAGTGAACCTTGAGAGACACAAAGATCAAATCCCCTGAATGTGGTAAACAGATCTTAAAGCATTTAGATCGATAGGAATTACGATACTTGCATGATTCTTCGTGTGGCTGAGAACCAAAGCGTGTGTGTGTGTGTCTCTGTCCTCGTGTCACGCGTTCACGTGGTCTTTCAGAGCGAGGGAGCGCGTTAGTTTGAATGTCCTTTGAGGTGCAGTTGCTGGTTGGTTCAAAGAGTCTCTTTAAAGTTGAAGTTGCCGATTACGTTCATTTCGCTGAAAGTGAACGTAGGAAAGTCCGAAGACGAAAATAAAGAAAGATTAAAGAAAAAGGAGAAACACGGCATAAAGCTCCCTAAGGAGCCATGGCACCGGAAACCTCTCACAGGGAAAAAGCTCTCCCAGAAACTTCTGTGTTAGTCTTTTATGGAGAGGAGGGGTTCACGCCTGCTTCGCGTATGTGAACCAATTATCTTAGAGTATCTCGAGCGGGAAAAGTTTTTCTTTGTCCTGTCAGGATAATTTGTGATGGTATGAAATTTTGTCATTTCTACCCAGAAAGATTGTACACACAGAACAATAAATTTACTGTAATATCCTATGTATGACTTGTTTAGTCAAAACAAGACGGTCAAACAGGTACCAAGAATGGCCGGAAAGAGTAGAAGAAACATAAAGTTACATTCATATGCAGAATTACACACATTTAATGTTCACTCACACGACTATAAAGCCATAATACCGGCTACCATGACCTAGGAAAGATCAAATTCAAGTTTATACATTTCTTAAGTGGTTATACTTATAGAAAATATAAGATTGCAGAGTCTATTCCTCTTTCTTTATCAGAATTCAAGTGGGAGCTATGATTCCCTTTTGAATTCCTTTTGGGGGTCATAAAGTTTTATGACCTAGCAAGAGGGAGAGGCACAGAATTTGATCCTGTTAGGTATTCTTTCTTTTAGAAATACACTTAAGATTCAAAGTTACAGAACAGTCTCAAATTTAATCTATAGAATAAGACAAAACTAATTAGATATGCATGCATACAGGAAGGTTAGATACAATTCTGTGTTATATACATTAAGGATATTTCTATCCTAAGTTGCACACAAAGGACGTTTGCGTGCGGGTATGTATGGCGTGTGTGTATAAGTTCATCCCGTGGTTGGCGCGGGCTGTTGATTCCCCCTTCTTGGGGAATCACGTGGGGAATCCTGTGGTCAGCATCTGTCCATCCGTGGTGTGTACCACGTGAGGGTTTCAAGAACAACGGGGTTCTGTTTCTTAATTGCGCAATGCGTCATAAATGGAGTTAATCAATGACCTGCTGGCAGACATTGGGGCACCATTTCACATGATTCAAGGTTTTATGAATTAAACATATATGTGTTCATATTTGCTCAGTAGTGAAAGGAAAACAGGATTCGGTCAGTCGCTACAGATTCCCCCTTTTCGTCAGATGAAGTCCCTGTGTGAACATCATCGGACGACAATCATCACAATGGCCGACTGGCAGGTGAATCCTGATGGTCATGTAGCAGGTGGACCATGGTAGTAGGGTAGCAGGTGGAACCTGATGGTAGGATGGCAGGTGGAACCTGACGGTAGGATGGCAGGTGGATCTTAAAGCTGAGGATTCAGCTCGATGAGGTTTGGCGTGGTCTCTGACTTGGCACCCCCTTTCCGGGGATTCCGTCTGAGACCTTCAGGCACGGCTTTCGTGAGCTCGGCTGTGTCGCATCTGGTTGAGTCTTCTGTACAGAATGAATGCCACGCATAGTGTCAGAGTGTGGCTGATTACCTGTAGAGATGCACAGCACAATGTCGGCTGAGGTCCAGGCTAGGACCGCAGATGAAGTGTTCAGAACGGGCAGTCGAGACAGTGCTTGGATGGCTGTGTTGACCGGAGCAATGTAAATTAATTGGGACCCCCTTTCCTCGATCCAGAGTTCCAGTTCTGGATCTAAGGTGAAGTTGTAGTTCTTGAAGGACGGGAGTTCCAGTGCTGTCTGGTATGCTTTGCTCGGAAGATGGTACAATGCCAGATCATTCAGGTGGAATATGGCACCTTTCGGGGCTTGAATCCACGTACTCTGGTTGAGCATGTTGACACGGCTGGTTGTGTCATGCTGGTCGTAAGTGAGAGTAGCTGTACGCACAGGTGTGTTAACGAGCCACCTGTCACCTACAATCTCTGCTTGCATCTCTGTGACTTTTGCTCGAGGCTTAGCTTGGGCAGGGCAGCGTGTGTCGCTGACCAGGGGTTGCAACCCGCAGGTTCCTTCAGTGTTGTCTCTGAGGAAGGGTTTGCTAGGGCAGAGATAGTGAATGTCTTTGGTGAGGTATACATGTGAAGGTTTGGGGCCAGGTGCAGCTGTGTGTCGCTGTTGTGGGTATTGCTTTTCAAAAACCTGACATTGGCAATGTCTTTAAGTCTGTAGACTTGGTTTGACTCGCTGATGGATTGGTTCAAGAGCACATCCACTCCCCTCTGCTCGTGATCGACGTAGAGTGGGTTGGCGTTACCCAGAGAGTAGGCCAGGTGTATTTGTAAGGGGACCAGTTGGCCTGGTAATGGCGGAAACTAGCATAGTTAGCACAAGGCTTAAGGGTTTCAAGTACGGTGGGATTCTACCCGTGGCTGGGCTGTCATTTGAGGAGTTAACCTCCCACAGCATGTCTGTTATCAGGGCTGTAACCAGCTGAGTTTGGGCAAAGTCATTCTGGAAGACAGTAAACAGCGGTTCCATGCAGTTCATGGTCTGATTCAGCAGGACGCTGTGAATGTTGAGAATGACCATGTTCTTCTCAATGTCTTGCCGATGGTTTGGAAAGATGCACTCTACGAGTGAGTTGCTCTTTTAGCTGTGAAAGTTCAGTCTGGATTTCAACCACATGCCGTTTCGCCGTGGCTATGTTTGCTGTGTGGACACTTGGCATACATGTGTCGAAAAGAGTTCTGGCGGCAGCTACGGCTCCGAGCAACGCTCCCAGGAACCGTTTGGAGTGTTAGTTGGTGCTTAGGAGTCCTGATTGTGTAACAGTCACTTTCCCAAGTTGGTTGGACATGTGTTCGACCTTGGCCTTGGCATGAGAGAGGGAGTCCTCTGTCCATCGGGCACTTGCCCAGCCGTATTGGGCTACGGTGCTGGGGTAATGTGCTCTGTAGGCCTTGTGGGGCTGGATGAGTCGAACATGCGCTTGATGGGTGTAGGTCCTGCAGTTGGTGATCAGGAGTCTCAGTTGTTCTCTCGGTGGCAGCTGTCCTCTGGATGGCTGACAGCACAGCATGGCGAACCACAGCAGCAACCTGGTACAGACAACAGGGAGAGAGGGAAAGAAGGGGAAGGAAGAAGCCAGCAAGGGTTGTCTTTGGTTGGACAGGGCAGTCTTTTATTTCATGGGTGGCAACTAGGTTTAGCTTGCCTTGGCCCATGTTTTGCCACATCTTGCTGCTGGCATGTCGCTTGCTTCAGTGTATTGTCAGTGGCTCTGGTGCTGTGGTTTGCAGCGCATGATGCGTCATGGACGTACATTGGCCTTATCCCCCCTTTGCGCCGTTGCATTACACGTCTTTGCGTTGTGGTGTCAGACGGTGCACACATATAATGTTGCTCTGTGCACGCAGCATGTGCTGGGTGTCATGCAGTGTTCTTAGTAACTGGTTGTCAGTGAGTGTAGACGGCATTCAAGGGTTGGTTGGAGGGGTCTGAGAGGTGGTGAAGCAAAGTCTTTATTGTTTCAGAAGCCCGCATGTTCGTTATGTTCGTCTTTGTAAACAGCGGAGCTAGCGTAAACTGCTCTGAGGTGGACAGTTTAGTTTGTAAAGTTCTTATGCTGTGTGTAATCACTTCAAACTTCAGGGTGGGTGGGCGGGTTTGAAGTGACCACAGCTAGTCGTTTGGTAGCGCCAGGCTTGGCGAGGGTATGGGTTTGGTCATTCAAGTCTTTGTCAAGGCCCGGTTGCCTTGAGTGTCCTTTCACCTTTTCCAGTAGACAATCATGTTGTTTGTTCTTGTGATGTCATCGCATGCCTGGAACTGGTGTTGGTGTGTGACAGGCATGTGTTTTGAAGTCTTACAGCCATTTTGTTTCCAGCCTGGAAGTTGGTATGGGAAACTGAGTGTGGCATAGTTAAAGTCTGTGCACATAAGGAGTTCTTTGATCTTATGCGTCAACGCGATGTGCAGCGTTATGAGAATGGCTGCTACCTCAGTATATTGTGATGACTGCGGGCCCAACTTGAAGTATTGTGGTGGGCACGGTATGTCATTTACCCACAGCACGCCCACACCTGATTGAGGGGTGCCCTCATGGTGGTAGGAACATCCATCGATGTAGGCTGTGGGCATACCTTGACACGCATTCTCTTTAAAGTACCTGTGACAGGTCAGTTGTTGTTGTTGGGGTTCTTCTACATCCACCGTTGCAGCTGGTGTGTTATCAGAGCAGTTTTGGCAGGCTGCCAGGCCGTTGCCTAGCGCAGACTTGTGATTTTGAGCATGACGTGCCTCAACATTGCGCGCCTGGAGGGCCATTAACCATGTGGCTATGCGTGAATTGGTGACCACGCCATCTCGGATGCGCTGGCTGTTGAGGAACGTTACAGCCCATACAGTGCATAGCAGAGATTTTTCACGGTCTGAGAATGTAGTCTCTGGTGGGAGAAGTGTCTTACTGGCATATGTAACGACTCTTTTGTCTTGATCATGCCTTTGGTACAGGCCAGCACTGAGACAGTGGTTGGAGAACCCAGCTTCTGGATAGAACTCTTTTTGTGGGTCAGGGTAAACCAGACATGGAGCTCTGCCTAGGTGTCACTTAGCTCATTCATGGCATTTTCTTGAACTTCTGTCCATACAAATGGGCAGTCTCTTTTTTAGAAGGGCAGTTAGAGGTTTCGCAATGTCTGAGTAGCTTTTGCTGAACTGCCGTGAGTAATTGCACACCCATAGAAAGCTTTGCAGCTCTGAGATGTTGGTGGGTGGCCTGATGTTTTAAACAGCTTGAATATGGCTGGAGTGCGGTTCGATGCCCCGTGATCCGATGAGTAGACCTGCATAGTTGACTTTGGTTCGACACCACTGTCCTTTGTGGAGGGCGTTCTTGGCGCCGGAAGTGGATAATTGGTTCAAAACATAGTCTATCTCTTTCAGGTGGTCAGCCACTGCTCTGCTTTTCATGAGCACATCATCAACGTAGATAAGGTTACCTCTCCTTCTGGCATCTGGGCATGCTTTGTTCAGGGAGGTGTTAAACTCAGCAGGTGAGTTGGCATAGCCGAACGGCACCTGGTGCAAGTGAATTGTCTGTTGCCGAACGTAAAGGCTAGCTTGTGCTGATCTTCTGGATGCACAGGTATGGTCCTGAATCCAAAGGCCACATCAAGTGTCCTGTAGTCAATGGTGGGGTGCCATTTGCCGTTTTGTTTGAGGACGGACCAGATGGGGGCAGAATAGGTGCTGTTGCATGGAAGGATGACACCTTTTTTCAAGCATGGGTTCGATGATCTCTTGCCCCGGTTCGTGTGAAGCGATGGGGATCTTGTACTGCCTGACAAAAGTGAGAGGAGCATTAGGGTGCATTGGGATGCGCACGGTGTGGAGTTCGGTGAGACCACAATCTAAAGAGTCTTTGGTAAAGGATGCTTTGAACTTGTAAAGTACTTTGTAGATCTGCATCATTTTTAATTGCGTCAGCGTCTTTTAGAATTTGCTGAACTTGAGACTCAAATCCTGGGTACGGCTCCTCTGTTGGTGTGTCGTCTGTCGTGTTGGCAGGCAGAGGTGCAGCAGTGTCGTCAGTCTCGCAGGCAGGCTGTCTGGAGACTTTGTATGCTGCAAGGTGTTGGTCCTCTGTCAGTGCTGTTCTGCATACCTGGTCTTTGTCCATCAGCATGACCGAAGTAATGGAGATGAGTTTGACGGGTGCTGTGAACACTGTGTGGTCTGTGTTCGCTTCGGGCTTCATTGAATATGGGATGGGCCCAATGATTGGTAGTGTGAGTTCAAAAGTCATGGAAGTCGTGGCTCAATAGCCATCCCACTCGGTAGGCTTTGGGAATTGTGATGTCCCTTGCCATGCCGTTGTTGAAAAGGATGTAGACTACACAAGATGACACTTCAGTAAGGGGTGTGGCTTGCAGCGTGAGTCCAAGTTCAACACATTCAGGTGAGGGTTGAAAGAAGCCCAGCGTGTGGTTTAGGATTCGACCACAACGCATGTTGAGCCGGTCCGCGACCCCTTTGGTGTAAAATGGTATCACAGTTTCCTGTTCGTTGATTAGGGTGCAAACCTCAGGAGTGGTCTGACCTGACAGGAGGTTCTCAGTGTGGGAGGAACAACAGGGGGCTGTAAAGTCAATGGGGCCCACACTACCTCATTAATGATGTCCACATGAGCCTTGTGGCGAGTCAGGATGTCTGCTCCGATGTAGACATCATGGGGCGGGTCCGGAAGGATCAGGAAGTAATGGGTCAGACAGTCGGTGGTTCCAGTTCAGGTTCAAAGCGCAGACACCTTTGGCCGTCATCATGGTTGATGGGCACGTGTTTAAAGGAAAATGGGTGTGCTTGCTGGCAGAAGGAAGGTCCGGTGTGTCTTCAATGAGAGCATTGAATAGTGAGATACTGATGGCTGAGTTGTCTGCCCATAGTGCAAGTACAATGTCAGTGGTGGTTACGTCATTCAACTGCAGGTCGGTTGTGACCTTGGGGCCGAAGGAGTCAGAGTCTTTGGTGAGCTGAAATGTGCAGAGTATTGAACTTGAATCTTGGTCTGGTGCTGGAACTGTGTCCCCGTGGCTGGCTGTGAGAGTTCCCGTGAACTCTGTGACCTGACAGTCTGGCTCTGCGGGAATTCTCGTGACCTCTGTGACCCAACAGTCTGGCTCGGGTGGCCTGTGTGACTGGAGGGGGAGGGGTTCCCGCACTTGAGCCCAAACTTACAGTTATTTGAAGTCCAGTAAAGGTTCAAAGCGATCTAGCAGGTCTTTGCCAATTAGAAGTGGGTAAGTGTTCATTTTTGAGATGTACACTGGGTGGATCAGATTCATAGAATCAATTGTCAGGTGGATGGGAGCTACCTGTTTGAGCCGGATGTCATTCTGGCTGTGGGATTGCACATTCAGCTCACATGTTTGAGATTTAAGAGTTCGATCTTGGCTCTTAGTTTTAGCACTGAGTCTTTCAAATAGTTGGGCTGACATTAACGTGATGTCTGAGCCGGTGTCTAGCAGGGTGTCAAGGCTCAAATCATTGTCCACAGTGGTTGTTAGGTAGAGTTTTTCGGCCCACCCCCTTTTTGATCAGGTTTCCCAGAAGTCTTGGCGTCTGGTCTGGTCTGTGTGGGTCGCTGCGGAGGCAGGTAGCCAAAACAGCATTTCTTGGTCTTTTGGGACTTTGGTCCCAGTTGTGGGACGCTGTGCTGTCCTGCTCAGGCTGTGCAGCTGTCAGCTGTGGAGCTTGGGTGATGCTGACACCTTGTGATGTGACAGTTAGCTCTGTGGTCTTTGGCTGACAAGCAGTGTTCTGGGTGCCTGTTTCAAGTCTTACGCTTAGACATAGGACGTCTGGCTCGTCCCCCTTGTTTCTCTTGTGAGATCTCATGTGCAGAAGCTCTTTCAGCACCTTCAGGATCTCTGCCGTCTCTGACGTGGTTGCACTGTTTTTATCTGATGTGTGCTCAGACTTGTGCTTACCAGTGGCATGTTGAGAGGGGTACCGATGCCGGCTTTCTGGGCTTGATGCTCTGGACAATGGGGATCGGCTATTTCTGGGTCGCCGGCTGGCTTCCCAAGTGGCTCCACCCCTTGGGTTGTTGGATGGGTGTTGCCGGTCCCAGAATCTTTCAGAGCGTCCGCTCTGGTGCTTCGGATGAGCACCATTGCGGTTGTGCTGCCCTCTGCTGGGTTGGAACTGTCTTGACTCTCTGTACAAAGGTCTGTGGTGTTGTGAGGCGCCCTCTAGAGTCAGCTCTGAATAGTGTTCGGAGACAGGGAAGATGGTGTTGTTTTTCACAGTCTTTCTGGACACAGTCTTTTGATTCTGATTCTGGATCAGAGAATTCTTTAATCAAAGATTGTCGCAGCTGCTGGTAGTCAGTTTTGACAGTCTCTGGTTGACGATATAGGAAGCTGCGCATGTCACGGCTAGACGTAATCCTTAGCAGGTGAAATCTGTCACAAGTAGTTACATTGGCTACAGTCTGTGAATGAAAGTCAATGTCTTGCAGGGTTCGGAGTGAACGTAGGGATGTTTCTGGCCAGCTTGACGAGTTCTTTGGGGGCCATGCCATGGTTAGCGGCAGGGGTTCTCTGGAAGCTGGCTGGTGACATTTTGAGCAATGGGCTTTTAACCCCCCCTTTCAGCTCTGAGTTTGTGGCTGAAAGGTACGGACCGGCTGGTTAGGGGAAACTTTGTGGTGTGCGTTTCCCCTTCCCGGTCATTCTGCAGTCCATAAGAGTGTTTCAACTCTTCGTGAACAATGTCAAGTTCGTTTTTGAGATCGTGTCTCTGCTGAGTAAGCTCGTGGATTTCAGCTCGGGCTGCGTGCAAGTGGTTTTTGCATGCCTTGGTTTAGCGTCTCTTTCTTTTAGTTCAGTCTCTGCTCTTGCCAGGAGAGCTTCACCTTGTCGGAGTTTCTTGTTGAGTTCCTCTCTGGCGTTTCTCTCCGCTTGCTTTCTTTGGTCGGTGTCGAGACGAAGATCACACAGGGCCTTTTGAAGTCTTTCCGCTTCTTTCTGTAGCACTGGGTCTGTTGCATCCTCTGTCCCGCGCTGGCCATGGGTCTCGCGGAGTAGTTGATCTAGATGGCTCTGCGCGTGGGTCTGGTTCCTCCGCTTGAAGCTTTAGCGTTGTGGCTTCCTGCTCCAGGCTGATGCTGCTCCTTTCGCTGAGCCGTGCCTGGGCGACGGGGTTGTGTGCGATGCCTCCGACGATTCTGGTCTTTGTAGTTGTAGCTCTGGGTCGGATCGTGGGCCATCAGCTTGTCCACGTCGGCGTCCTTAGGCAGGAAGGAGGTCGTCATGGCTCTCGACCATGACTGTAGGACCGGAACATACTGGCTCACTGTGGGCGAGAGGAACACAACACACAAAACAAAGAGACCAGTGCAAGTTCGTTCTAAGGTTAACGAGCTATACTCATACGGGCTATGCCGTTTATGAGAATTTTGGGGCTAACTGATGTAAACAGTTAGCGGAGCCAATTGATTTGGGTCGACGAAGGACCCGAACTAGAGTTTTGACAGGCAGTAGCCTAGCGGGTCACGTGATGACACCGGTTGCGTAATTGTCACTCTATTCTATTATTTAGCTTCCTTGGTGGCTCTCACAGGTTACTGTCTCTAAGTGAAATGAAAGAAACAAATCACAACAGAACACAAGATAGAAAAGATCAGAATGAAATAAAACAATAGGTCTATAAAGAACTGGAATAAATACTAACACTGGAAGTGTTAGGGAGACTAAGGAGGCCTAAGCCTACTACCGCTGATAGGGTTTAAGATAGGGCCTATGGGTGAGTGGGGTTGTCGGGATAGCAACCTAGGAAGGTGTGGCTTGGAGAAGAGATGGGCCAAACACTTAAAATATCCGGGAGATTTCTAGTATTTTGTGGCTTATAGTAAGTGGGATGTTTTTTTTTAATTAAATTTAGTTTACCTGCGGTGAATTGAGTCCACTCCGGTGAGAACCAGTGGCATGGTCAACCTCCCTGGCGCTTCCCAAACACTCAACCGCGGTGTCCTCGGCCCTCCGTTACTCTGTGTCGCGTTGCACCCTCCCAAACAGTCTTTTTGACTTTAAACACATCTCGGCAACGCCAAGATGTCAACCGCCAGACAACACTACAAAATTGGGCTGTTCCCCAGAACCCTCCCGGAGGAGTGGCCTCTTTTTAGGCCCCGGTTTAGGTACTGGTCCCAGAAATTTCCTTTTTGTGTCGGCTGGACTGGTTGACTACCTTTGGAGTGCCAAATTGCTGATGTCAGCACTGCGGGCCGCAACGACGGACAGAGATAAGAGAAACCGAGATTCACGCACAGCCCGTGTTGGTAACACTGGTCGGACAACCCTGCTGGCCGAAACACCACCAGAGATGACTTCAAATCACCAAGGGAGATACTACAATAGATACACAAAAAGGATGAACAAGGGAAGCATAAAGTGAATTAAGGCTTGTTTGTTTAAACCAAATTGAGTAATTATTTATGTAGCAATAAGAGTCGAAGGTTTTACTAAATAATAACAAAAAGAGGGAATTATGATAATGTTGGTAATTATCAAAATAACCTAACCCAAAAGAGAGGAAAAATAATAAAAATCTAAATATGAAGAGACAGGATTGAAACACGGTAGAAGAAGTAGGCCGCAGTAGTGGGTTTTCACCACAAGTGAAAACCCACTACTCCTTTTTTTTACTCCTTTTTTTTTTACTCCTTCTCCGTGCTTTTCCTGGGTAAACAGAACAGTTGATTCAAATTCAAAATTCAAAACTTGTTTAAATTTAAAATTTAAAACAAGCAGGAAATAATTAAAAGGGAAATCAGAATGATATCCTATAATAGCTAATAACACCGTAAAGTATCATTAATACCTATAAAATAATCAAAAGGGGAAGATGAGATAGATGCACAATTCAAAACAGAGTGAAAGGAGGAAAAGCGTGGTGCCGACTTAGTGAGGAAGGCCACAGGGTGGCGCTGTTTCCTCCACATGGATATTAGTGGGTGACAGGCGAACACGACATAAATTTACACTGGTTTAAAACCAAATTAAAATAAGCGTGAAAGGAGATTGAGAAATCAGGATAATATTTTATAATAATTAACGATAACAGTAAAGTGTCATCAATAACTATAAAATAGTCTAAAGAGAAAAGTAGAAATAGGCAATTCAGAACAGAATTGAAAAGAGAGACAAGGAGAGTTGAGTGAGCGGACTTAGAAGGCGGCCACTAGGGGACTTCTAAGTGGACTCTCTCTGGCTGTGCTGGGATTTAGTTTAAGTTTTAATTCAAATCTTGTTTGACCAAACTTAAAGTAAATGTAATGGTCAAAAGCAGAAAAATTTGTCTACCACAAAATAATATTCGCACAAGCAAAGCTATAAATGCAAATAATTATTGAGAATTTAGACAGGCTAATTCACAGGGAAATGAATTCAGCAGTAAAGAGAGCATTACCTTAAACGGCCACAAGATGGCGTAATTGTGCTCATGCATGCTGAAGTCAGAAGGCGGGGCATAATTTGAGACTTCTAAATACCTAAAGGAACGCCCTCTGGTGTTTAGCGAGCGGAATTACAACCGACTTTAATTTGATTCAAACTAAGAGCTTTCAGCTCGCCTCCTGCGCTGATTTCCTGCAATAAATCACAAATAAACAAACAGATCTCTGTGGATCTTTCGGTGCTATACTGCACAGGAGTATATGGCGGGATTTCTTCGCCGCACATACACAAATGTGGACGACAGGAATTTTCGTCTGTTGGTTCGAACTCCAATAAACATTTTTCACAATAGCACTTATGATTTAAATGTATTAGATCTTCAATTGGGTAGCTACGCCAATTTTTGACCAGGAGTTTATCGTTTTTGTTGAATGTAAGTAAGTAAGTGAGTAAGTAAGTAAGTAAGTAAGTAAGGCCTTTTACCACTGAATAGAGGAAACTCGCTCTCGATCAGATTTACGTCTTGCTCTGATAAAGAGATTCTCGTCTTAATCAGGCGTTTAAATAATATTAACATGTACCAGCTGCAAAGAGTTTGCTTCGTCTTTACAGGGACAGGTATAATATTATGAACTGCAGTTTAATTTAGCAATTAACAGTGTTCACATGTTAAACATATTTCACAGGGTCAATTTGCTTAACTGAGATCGGCTTCGTGCCGATCAGTTCTTCAGTGGGTTGCGTTGCGCGACTTTCACTGGAGCGCGCATAAAAAAAAAATTAATACACAATATACTCATAGATTGAAACTGAATTTGCTCATAAAACAAAGTTTGAAATGCGTCGCGGTCTCCACCAAACGTAGCGACAATGAGTCTTACATTAAATGCATTAACATTAGCTCAAATGTTATATAGGGAATTTTAATAATTAATCATGAATATGATTAATATTGCATATTACAGTTAAATTATCGAAGTTGAAAATAGATCGATTGTATATATGAATGATCAATCACAACAAATTATAATTCCTCATTCATATATCAATGGTCCCTTTCCAGATCGATTATATGAGATAACCTTTAATGGAATTAATTTAGCTATCGAACAATCTGTTTGTCCAGCAAACGGCCGTAAGATTAACTTATCAACTTCTCAACAAGGTTATCCCTTCCTTATAATTCCAAAAAGCTATTTTCTGGCCATGAAAATTCACCTTCTTGTTATTATAAAATGTAGGTTTCTGAAATAGTAACGAATTGTAAAGCTTTGTAGCTAGATCAAACACTTCATTGACTTTGTAAAAATGAGCATTTCAGACGAACAATCAAGAATATAATGGTTTTAATAATTGGACTAATAATGCATCAAACTACAATTCACACGGAATATATGTGTCACGGTGTCGTGCGGGTTGAAAGAGGACTCAAGGCAAGAAGGCTCCAATGCAAAGATTTACTCATAACAAACTCAAAACAGGTACAGGCAGGCAAACGGGCAGACAAAACTCACACTAACAACTATGAAAGACTAACAACCGACCCAGACTGAATGAACTGAGGGAACTAAATACAAGCACAAATCAAACATAACAAGGTGAGGACAGGTGACACAGATGATAATAACGCTGAACAGGTGGATGATTGAGGGAGTGAGTTCAGGTGTGGAAACAAGAGGGATTCTGGGTAGTGTAGTGAAGACTAAGACAGACAGGTGCAGACGAAGACTGTGACAATATGTGTATACACTCGAAACAAACAAACGAAAAACATTACAAACACGAATTAAAATAGGATGAGAGAGGGAGAGACAACGATATATATATATATATATATAGAGAGAGAGAGAGAGAGAGAGAGAGAGAGAGAAAGAGAGAGAGAGAGAGAGGATGAGAAAGTGAAACTAACGGTCAGGATGAGAGATTGCAGTACGGCACAAAACACAGACAAAGTGAACCTTGAGAGACACAAGGATCAAATCCCCTGAATGGGGTAAACAGATCTTAAAGCATTTAGATCGATAGGAATTACGATACTTGCATGATTCTTCGTGTGGCTGAGAACCAAAGCGTGTGTGTGTGTGTCTCTGTCCTCGTGTCACGCGTTCACGTGGTCTTTCAGAGCGAGGGAGCGCGTTAGTTTGAATGTCCTTTGAGGTGCAGTTGCTGGTTGGTTCAAAGAGTCTCTTTAAAGTTGAAGTTGCCGATTACGTTCATTTCGCTGAAAGTGAACGTAGGAAAGTCCGAAGACGAAAATAAAGAAAGATTAAAGAAAAAGGAGAAACACGGCGTAAAGCTCCCTAAGGAGCCATGGCACCGGAAACCTCTCACAGGGAAAAAGCTCTCCCAGAAACTTCTGTGTCAGTCTTTTATGGAGAGGAGGGGTTCACGCCTGCTTCGCGTATGTGAACCAATTATCTTAGAGTATCTCGAGCGGGAAAAGTTTTTCTTTGTCCTGTCAGGATAATTTGTGATGGTATGAAATTTTGTCATTTCTACCCAGAAAGATTGTACACACAGAACAATACATTTTACTGTAATATCCTATGTATGACTTGTTTAGTCAAAACAAGACGGTCAAACAGGTACCAAGAATGGCCGGAAAGAGTAGAAGAAACATAAAGTTACATTCATATGCAGAATTACACACATTTAATGTTCACTCACACGACTATAAAGCCATAATACCGGCTACCATGACCTAGGAAAGATCAAATTCAAGTTTATACATTTCTTAAGTGGTTATACTTATAGAAAATATAAGATTGCAGAGTCTATTCCTCTTTCTTTATCAGAATTCAAGTGGGAGCTATGATTCCCTTTTGAATTCCTTTTGGGGGTCATAAAGTTTTATGACCTAGCAAGAGGGAGAGGCACAGAATTTGATCCTGTTAGGTATTCTTTCTTTTAGAAATACACTTAAGATTCAAAGTTACAGAACAGTCTCAAATTTAATCTATAGAATAAGACAAAACTAATTAGATATGCATGCATACAGGAAGGTTAGATACAATTCTGTGTTATATACATTAAGGATATTTCTATCCTAAGTTGCACACAAAGGACGTTTGTGTGCGGGTATGTATGGCGTGTGTGTATAAGTTCATCCCGTGGTTGGCGCGGGCTGTTGATTCCCCCTTCTTGGGGAATCACGTGGGGAATCCTGTGGTCAGCATCTGTCCATCCGTGGTGTGTACCACGTGAGGGTTTCAAGAACAACGGGGTTCTGTTTCTTAATTGCGCAATGCGTCATAAATGGAGTTAATCAATGACCTGCTGGCAGACATTGGGGCACCATTTCACATGATTCAAGGTTTTGTGAATTAAACATATATGTGTTCATATTTGCTCAGTAGTGAATGGAAAACAGGATTCGGTCAGTCGCTACACTCTCTTTTCAATTCTGTTTTGAATTGGCTATTTCTACTTTTCTCTTTTGACTATTTTATAGTTATTGATGACACTTTACTGTTATCGTTAATTATTATAAAATTGTATCCTGATTTCTCAATCTCCTTTCACGCTTATTTTAATTTGGTTTTAAACCAGTGTAAATTTGCGTCGTGTTTGCCTGTCAGCCACTAATATACATGTGGAGGAAACAGGGCCACCCTGTGGCCTTCCTCACTAAGTCGGCACCACGCTTTTCCTCCTTTCACTCTGTTTTGAATTGTGCATCTATCTCATCTTCCCCTTTTGATTATTTTATAGTTATTAATGATGCTTTACCTTATTAGCTATTATAGGATATCATTCTGATTTCCCCTTTTAATTCTTTCCTGCTTGTTTTAAATTTTAAATTTAAACAAGTTTTGAATTTTGAATTTGAATCAAGTGTTCTGTTTACCCAGGCAAAGCACGGAGAAGGAGTACGCCCCCCTTGTGGTGAAAACCCACTACTGCGGCCTGCTTCTTCAACCGTGTTTCAATCCTGTCTCTTCATATTTTGATTTTTATTATTTTTCCTCTCTTTTGGGTTAGGTTATTTTGATAGTTACCAAACATTATCATAATTCCCTCTTTTTATTATTATTTAGTAAAACCTTCGACTCTTATTGCTACATAAATAATTACTCAATTTGGTTTAAACAAACAAGCCTTAATTCACTTTATGCTTCCCTTGTTCATCCTTTTGTGTATCTATTGTAGTAACTCCCTTGGTGATTTGAAGTCATCTCTGGTGGTGTTCCGGCCAGCAGGGTTGTCCAACCAGCGTTACCAACACTGGCTGTGCGTGAATCTCGGTTTCTTTTATCTCTGTCCGTCGTTGCGGCCCGCAGTGCTGACATCAGCAATTTGGCACTCCAAAGGTAGTCAACCGGTCCAGCCGACACAAAAAGGCAATTTCTGGGACCAGTACCTAAACCAGGGCCTAAAAAGAGGCCACTCCTCCGGGAGGGTTCTGGGGAACAGCCCAATTTTGTAGTGTTGTCTGGCGGTTGACATCTTGGCGTTGCCGAGTTGTGTTTAAAGTCAAAAAGGCTGTTTGGGAGGGCGCAACGCGACACAGAGTAACGGAGGGCCGAGGACACCGCGATTGAGTGTTTGGGAAGCGCCAGGGAGGTTGACCATGCCACTGGTTCTCACCGGAGTGGACTCAATTCACCGCAGGTAAACTAAATTTAATAAAAAACCCATTCCACCTACTATGAGCCGCAAAATACTAGATATCTCCCAGATATTTTAAGTGTTTGGCCCATCTCTTCTCCAAGCCACACCCCTTCTTAGGTTGTTATCCCGACAACCCCACTCACCCGTAGGCCCTATCTTAAACCCTATCAGCGGTAGTAGGCTTAGGCCTCCTTAGTCTCCCTAACACTTCCAGTGTTAGTATTTATTCCAGTTCATTACAGACCTATTCATTTTCATTGTTTTATTTCATTCTGATCTTTTCTATCGCTGTGTTCTGTTGTGATTTGTTTCTTTCATTTAACTTAGAGACAGTAACCTGTGAGAGCCACCAAGGAAGCTAAATAATAGAATAGAGTGACAATTACGCAACCGGTGTCATCACGTGACCCGCTAGGCTACTGCCTGTCAAAACTCTAGTTCGGGTCCTTTGTCGACCCAAATCAATTGGCTCCGCTAACTGTTTACATCAGTTAGCCCCAAAATTCTCATAAACGGCATAGCCCGTATGAGTATAGCTCGTTAACCTTAGAACGAACTTGCATTGGTCTCTTTGTTTGTGTGTGTTGTGCTCCTCTCGCCCACAGTGAGCCAGTATGTTCCAGTCCTACAGTCAGGGTCGAGAGCCATGACGACCTCCTTCCTGCCTAAGGACGCCGACGTGGACAAGCTGATGGCCCACGATCCGACCCAGAGCTACAACTACAAAGACTGGGCCGAAACCTCGCTCACACCCTCGTCGCCCAGGCACGGCTCAGCGAAAGGAGCAGCATCAGCCTGGAGCAGGAAGCCGCAACACTAAAGCTTCAAGCGGAGGAAGCCCGGAGGAACCAGGCCCACGCGCAGAGCCATCTAGATCAACTACTCCGCGAGACCCATGGCCAGTGCGGGACAGAGGATGCAACAGACCCAGCGCTACAGAAAGAAGCGGAAAGACTTCAAAAGGCCCTGTGTGATCTTCGTCTCGACACCGACCAAAGAAAGCAAGCGGAGAGAAATGCCAGAGAGGAACTCAACGAGAAACTCCGACAAGGTGAAGCTCTCCTTGCAAGAGCAGAGACTGAACTAAAAGAAAGAGACGCTAAAGCAAAAGCATGCAAAAACCACTTGCACGCAGCCCGAGCTGAAATCCACGAGCTTACTCAGCAGAGACACGATCTCAAAAACGAACTTGACATTGTTCACGAAGAGTTGAAACACTCTTATAGACTGCAGAATGACCGGGAAGGGGAAACGCACACCACAAAGTTTCCCCTAACCAGCCGGTCCGTACCTTTCAGCCACAAACTCAGAGCTGAAAGGGGGGTTAAAAGCCCATTGCTCAAAATGTCACCAGCCAGCTTCAAGAGAACCCCTGCCGCTAACCATGGCATGGCCCCCAAAGAACTCGTCAAGCTGTCCAGAAACATCCCTACGTTCACTCCGAACCCTGCAAGACATTGACTTTCATTCACAGACTGTAGCCAATGTAACTACTTGTGACAGATTTCACCTGCTAAGGATTACGTCTAGCTGTGACATGCGCAGCTTCCTATATTGTCAACCAGAGACTGTCAAAACTGACTACCAGCAGCTGCGACAATCTTTGATTAAAGAATTCTCTGATCCCGAATCAAACCAAGGGGTCCTCATCGCCATGGACCTCAAGCAGACAAGACATGAAACCCCACAGACCTACTATGGCCGATTCCGACAAGCCTACTTTGGAGCACGGAAAGGGACAGGTATGGAAGAGGATTTCAAACTTCAGAACTCTGTTTCTCCAAAACCTGCATCCCACAGTGAGTCATCACATGGGCATCCTGGCCTGTTCACGGACCATGTCTGCCCAACAGCTACGAGACTTGGCTCACAAAGCTTATGTCAAGCAAAAGACTGTGTCCAGAAAGACTGTGAAAAACAACACAATCTTCCCTGTCTCCGAACACTATTCAGAGCTGACTCTAGAGGGCCCCCCACAACACCAAGACTTCTGGGAAACCTGATCAAAAAGGGGGTGGGCCGAAAACTCTACCTAACAACCACTGTGGACAATGATTTGAGCCTTGACGCCCTGCTAGACACCGGCTCAGACATCACGTTAATGTCAGCCCAACTATTTGAAAGACTCAGTGCTAAAACTAAGAGCCAAGATCGAACTCTTAAATCTCAAACATGTGAGCTGAATGTGCAATCCCACAGCCAGAACGACATCCGGCTCAAACAGGTAGCTCCCATCCACCTGACAATTGGTTCTAGGAGTCTGATCCACCCAGTGTACATCTCAAAAATGAACACTTACCCACTTCTAATTGGCAAAGACCTGCTAGATCGCTTTGAACCTTTACTGGACTTCAAATAACTGAAAGTTTGGGCTCAAGTGCGGGAACCGCTCCCCCTCCAGTCACACAGACCACCCGAGCCAGACTGTTGGGTCACAGAATTCACGAGAATTCCCGCAGAGCCAGACTGTCAGGTCACAGAGTTCACGGGAACTCTCACAGCCAGCCACGGGGACACAGTTCCAGCACCAGACCAAGATTCAAGTTCACCACTCTGCACATTTCAGCTAACCAAAGACTCTGATTCCTTCTGCCTTCACAACTGACCTGCAGTTGAATGATGTAACCACTACTGACATTGTACTCGCACTATGGGCAGACAACTCAGCCATCAGTGTCTCACTATTCAATGCTCTATTTGAAGACACACCGGACCTTCCTTCTGCCAGCAAGCGCACCCATTTTCCTTTAAACACGTGCCCATCAACCATGATGACGGCCAAAGGTGTCTGCGCTTTGAACCTGAACTGGAACCAGCGCTGTCTGACCCATTACTTCCTGGTCCTTCCGGACCCGCCCCATGACGTCTACATCGGAGCAGACATCCTGACTCGCCACAAGGCTCATGTGGACATCATTAATGAGGTAGTGTGGGCCCCAGTGACTTTACACCCCCCTGTTGTTCCAACCAACACTGAGAACCTCCTGTCAGGTCAGACCATTCCTGAGGTTTGCACCCTAATCAACGAACAGGAAACTGTGATACCATTTTACACCAAAGGGGTCGCCGTCCGGCCCAACATGCGTTGTGGTCAAACCCTAAACCACACGGGCTTCTTTCAACACCTCACCTGATTGTGTTGAACTTGGACTCACGCTGCAAGCCACACCCCTTACTGAAGTGTCATCTTGTGTAATCTACATCCTTTTCAACAACTGCATGGCAAGGGACACCACAATTCCCAAGGCCTACCGAGTGGGATGGCTATTGAGCCACGACTTCCATGACTTTTGAACTCACACTACCAATCATTGGGCCCATCCCATATTCAATGATGCCCGAAGGGAACACAGACCACACAGTGTTCACAGCACCCTTCAAACTAATCTCCATCACTTCGGTCATGCCAATGGACAAAGACTTGAATGACCAAACCCATACCCTCACCAAGCCTGGCGCACTAAACGACTAGCTGTAGTCACTTCAAACCCGCCCACCCACCCTGAAGTTTGAAGTGATTACACACAGCATAAGAACTTTTCAAACTAAACTGTCTACCTCAGAGCAGTTTACGCTAGCTCCGCTGTTTACAAAGACAAACATAACGAACACGTGGGCTTCTGACACAATAAAGACTTTGCTTCACCACCTCTCAGACCCCTCCAACCAACCCTTGAATGCCGTCTACACTCACTGACAACCAGTTACTCAGAACACTGCATGACACCAAGCACATGCTGCGTGCACAGAGCTACATTCTATGTTTGCACAGTCTGACACCACAACGCAAAGACGTGTAATGCAACGGCGCAAAGGGGGGATAAGGCCAATGTACGTCCATGACGCATCATGCGCTGCAAACCACAGCACCAGAGCCACTGACAATACACTGAAGCAAGCGACATGCCAGCAGCAAGATGTGGCAAAACATGGGCCAAGGCAAGCTAAACCTAGTTGCCACCCATGAAATAAAAAGACTGCCCTGTCCAACCAAAGTCAACCCTCGCTGGCTTTTTCCTCCCCTTTCTTTCTCAATCTCCCTGTTGTCTGTACCAGGTTGCTGCTGTGGTTCGCCATGCCGTGCTGTCAGCCATCCAGAGGACAGCTGCCACCGAGAGAACAACTGAGACTCCTGATCACCGACTGCAGGACCTACACCCATCAAGCGCATGTTCGACTCATCCAGCCCCACAAGGCCTACAGAGCACACTTCCCCAGCACCGTAGCCCAATACGGCTGGGCAAGTGCCCGATGGACAGAGGACTCCCTCTCTCACGCCAAGGCCAAGGTCGAACACATGTCCAACCAACTTGGGAAAGTGACTGTTACACAATCAGGACTCCTAAGCACAAACTAACACTCCAAACGGTTCCTGGGAGCGTTGCTCGGAGCCGTAGCTGCCGCCAGAACTCTTTTCGACACTGGTATGCCAAGTGTCCACACAGCAAACATAGCCACGGCGAAACGGCATGTGGTTGAAATCCAGACTGAACTTTCGCAGCTAAAAGAGCAACTCACCACGCAGAGTGCATCTTTCCAAACCATCGGCAAGACATTGAGAAGAACATGGTCATTCTCAACATTCACAGCGTCCTGCTGAATCAGACCATGAACTGCATGAAACCGCTGTTTACTGTCTTCCAGAATGGCTTTGCTCAAACTCAGCTGGTTACAGCCCTGATAACAGACATGCTGCGAGAGGTTAACTCCTCAAATGACAGCCCCGCCACGGGTAGAATCCCACCGTACATGATACCCTTAAGCCTTGTGCTAACTGTGCTGGTTTCCGCTACAACCACGCCAACTGACCATCTACAAATGCACCTTGCCTACTCTCTGGGTAGCGCCATTCCACTCTGCGTCGACCCCAAGCAGAGAGAAGTGGGTTTTGCTCCTGAACCTGCCCATCAGCGAGTCAAACCAAGTCTACAGACTTAAAGACATTGCCAATGTCGGGTTTTTGAAAAGCAACACCCACATCAAGACCCACATTCCAGATGTGGTGGCCTACCACGACAGCGTCACACAGCTGCACCTGGCCCCAAACCTGCACGTGTGCACATTGACCAAAGACATTCACTATCTCTGCCCTAACAAACCCTTCCTCAGAGACAACACTGACGGAATCTGCAGGCTGCAGATCAGCGACACCCACTGCCTTGCCGAAGCTAAGCCTCGCACTCAAGTCATCGAGACCCAAGCAGAGATTGTAAGTGACAGCTGGCTCGTTAACACTCCTGGGCGCACAGCTGCAGGACCAGAATCACTTACGACCAGAATGACACTGACACCTGTGTCACCTCGCTCAACCAGAGTATGTGGATTTAAGCCCCGAAAGGTGCCATATTCCACCTGAATAATCTGGCATTGTACCATCTTCCGAGCAAAGAGTACCAGACAGCACTGGAACTCCCATCCTTCAAGAACTACAACTCCACCTTAGATCCTTAGATCCAGAACTGGAACTCTGGATCGAGGAAAGGGGGTCCCAATTCATTGACATTGCTCCGGTCAACACAGCCATCCAAGCACTGTCTCGACTGTCCATTTTGAACACTTCATCTGCGGTCCTAGCCTGGACCTCAGCCGACATTATGCTGTGCATCTCTACAGGTAATCAGCCACACTCTGACACTATGCGTGGCATTCATTCTGTACAGAAGACTACACCAGATGCGACACAGCCGAGCTCACGAAAGCCGTGCCTGAAGGTCTCAGACAGAATCCCCGGAAAGGGGGTGCCAAGTCAGAGACCACGCCAAACCTCATCGAGCTGAATCCTCAGCTTTAAGATGCACCTGCCATCCTACCGTCAGGTTCCACCTGCCATCCTACCATCAGGTTCCACCTGATACCCTACTACCATGGTCCACCTGCTACATGACCATCAGGATTCACCTGCCAGTCGGCCATTGTGATGATTGTCATCCGATGATGTTCACACAGGGACTTCATCCGACGAAAAGGGGGAATCTGTAGCGACTGACCGAATCCTGTTTTCCTTTCACTACTGAACAAATATGAACACATATATGTTTAATTCACAAAACCTTGAATCATGTGAAATGGTGCCCCAATGTCTGCCAGTAGGTCATTGATTAACGCATTGCGCAATCAAGAAACAGGTCCCCGTTGTTCTCGAAACCCTCACGTGGTACACACCACGGATGGACAGATGCTGACCATAAGGTTACCCACACACACACGCCACACATACCCGCACACAAACGTCCTTTGTGTGCAACTTAGGATAGAAATGTCCTTAATGTATATAACACAGAATCATATCTGACCTTCCTGTATGCATGCATATCTAATTAGTTTTGTCTTATTCTATAGATTACATTTGAGACTGTTCTGTAACTTTGAATCTTAAGTGTATTTCTAAAAGAAAGAATACCTAACAGGATCAAATTCTGTGCCTCTCCCTCTTGCTAGGTCATAAAACTTTATGACCCCCAAAAGGAATTCAAAAGGGAATCATAGCTCCCACTTGAATTCTGATAAAGAAAGAGGAATAGACTCTGCAATCTTATATTTTCTATAAGTATAACCACTTAAGAAATGTATAAACATGAATTTGATCTAGGTCATGGTAGCCGGTATTATGGCTTTATAGTCGTGTGAGTGAACATTAAATGTGTGTAATTCTGCATATGAATGTAACTTTATGTTTCTTCTACTCTTTCCGGCCATTCTTGGTACCTGTTTGACCGTCTTGTTTTGACTAAACAAGTCATACATAGGATATTACAGTAAAATGTATTGTTCTGTGTGTACAATCTTTCTGGGTAGAAATGACAAAATTTCATACCATCTCAAATTATCCTGACAGGACAAAGAAGAACTTTTCCCGCTCGAGATACTCTAAGATGATTGGTTAACGTACGCGAAGCAGGCGTGAACCCCTCCTCTCCATAAGAGACTGACACAGAAGTTTCTCGGAGAGCACTTTTCCCTGTGAGAGGTTTCCGGTCCCATGGCTCCTTAGGGAGCTTTACGCCGCGTTTCTTTTCTTTTCCTTTCTTTACTAAGTTTTATTTTCATATTCACCTCTCCTTCCACGAGGGAGATGAACTCTGAATCATTTCTTTGGTAACTTCACGCTGTTGAACCTTTAAAGTTTAAACTTCCTGCGAGTCTGCTTGCCCGGAAAAGACTCAAAAGAACACGTCCGCTCTGAAAAAGGACCCACGCACACGACTGCGTTCCTCAGCAACACAACGAGCACCATATGCAAGTATTGGTTGTGACCTGACGTGATTTCTTGTTGTCTCTCTTAAGGTTATTGTCTGTGATTTTTGCCATGCTGAGATCACATCGGTGATCTCTCTCTCTCTCTCTCTCTCTCTCTCTGACCTGTAGCTCATTTCTCTCTCTCTCTCTCTCTATTTCTCTCTCTCTCGTTTTCTCTCCCTCTCTCATCCTATTGTAAATTCGTGTTTGTAATGTTTTCCGTTTTGTCTGTTCCATTTGTAAATACATATTTACTCTATGTGAATCGTAGTTCAATGTATTATTAGTTTTGCATTTATTAAAGCCATTATTTTCATGATTGCTTACTGTCTAAAATGCCCATTTTTACAAAGTCAATGAAATGTTTGATCTAGCTACAAAGCTTTACAATTCGTTACTATTTCAGTAACCTAAATTTTATAATAACAAGAAGGTGAATGTTCATGGCCAGAAAATAGCTTTTTGGAATTATAAGGAAGGGATAACTTTGTTGGGAAGTTGACAAGTTAATCTTACGGCCGTTTGCTGGACAAACAGTTTGATAGCTAAATTAATTCCATTAAAGGTTATCTCATATAATCGATGCAAGACTCCAGATCTTGAAACCAAAGCGAATGGGCTTCCCCCTGATAAATTGCTTGCATCCATGAGTAGTTAATAGCTTATTCCACCTGTCAAAATGATTGATTGACAGGTGGGTGTGGCTATCCTTTGATCTTCCCCCGCCCCTTCCGGTTCCTCCCCTTCCTGTCCCGCCCCTTGTCCCGCCCCTTCCGGTTACACTTTCTGTCAAAATGATGGATGGTTACCTTTGACCTAGTTCCGCCCCTTCCTGTTACCTTTGACCTAGTTCCGCCCCTTCCGGTTACACTTTCTGTCAAAATGATGGATGGTTACCTTTAACCTAGTTCCGCCCCTTGCGGTTACACTTTCTGTCAAAATGATGGATGTGTGACAGTTAGTTTGATCGTTTGAAGTTCATTTGATCAAGAAAAGGGAGATATTGGCCTTTGATGTTAACATAAGCTTTGATGTTACAGTTACAAAGTGATGTGACAGTTAGTTTGTTCAAGAAAAAGTGTGACAGTTAGTTTGATTGTTTGAAGTTGGTGTTTTGGTCACCGCATCCCCTAAATATCCCTGAGCTTTATCAAGGGCAGCTGTGAAAGTGATAAGAAAAAATGGTGGAAGTTTATCTGTTCCGTAAAAGAATATAAAATAAAACCTCACACAAAAAGTTTAAAATAAATGTAGAACTATTCACTGAACCAAGCATTTCAGTTTAAATAAAATGGACCCACAAAAATATTGCAAACAATCCAATGTATGAATGATCTGACTCTGTCTCAAAAACATAGGGAGCACGCGCGTCTATGTGTGTGTGTGTGTGTGTGTGTCAAAGCAGGAATTTCCCCCCCTCAGCATTGCTGAGGACCTTGAAAGTTTATCTCACACAGAAGTTGAAAAAGCATTATGTTTATTTAAATGAAATGATTATAAAATTTACATTTAGTCATTCACAAATATTTGACAGTGACTCAAGTTGAAAAACCATGCTGTTCAATTAAAAGTATATAAATTAAACAAAAATTAAATCATCTTACTGTTTCACCATGGTTGAAAAAAAAAAAACCCACAAGTGTTTCCCCTGAAGTCTTTTCTCTCGGTCACACCAGCCTGTGGCTGGCCTGGTATCTGTTTTTGTGACACGTTCTTGAACCCATTGAAAAGCATTGTGTTCCTTTAAAAGTGTATAAATTAAAATATATCATATATAAAATAAATAGTTTACTAATTTAACTAAAGTTGAAAAGCATGTTGTTCATTTAAAATCTTACTAAATTACTGAAGTTGAAAAGCATTCTGTTCATTTCAAATGAATATTTTACAAATTTACTGTACCAATTATTTTAGAAAAAAAGAAGAAAAAAATCACACAGGTAGTGCATGTCAGCATGGACAGTGTGCGTGACAAATAAGTGATATCATCGCTGTTTTCGTACCACCGGTAATAAATTACTTTTAATTCATAAGACTTATTTTCGGGAGTGACAGTTATCAGTGAAATATGGCGCTCGTGTAATCAAAAGGTCTGCCTAAATGCTGGGAATGTGAATTGGCCTTGAACCTAAACAGTTCCATTCATAGAGTACTGAAAGAATATAGTGGACACACAGCTCGGCCGTTTTCCCATAGTTTTCCACAGGCTCTTACTGTAAAAGATACATGGACGTGTGCCATACCCCATGTCTGGACCAAAAACTTTTGCACCCTCTCTTCTATGGCCACCTCATCAAAAATGCAAAACAGTGAGTACTTTCTCTATAATTAATTTATGCTATGGTGCTGTTTATCTGCATTATGCAATGATGTTTAATTTGAAAAATTGTTTATACATAAGGAAAAGACGGTATAATTCATTAGTGTTTTAAATAGCCCAGGCTACGTATTTGTTTTATCCACATTATGCTATTAGTATTTTTATCTGCTGTAACTGGTGCTACAGATATTAAAATGTATCTACTATATTAATTTATCAAAGTATGGGTTTAAAAATATGGAGCATTGTATTATGATATCGATGTGATACAGATATTAACATGTATCTACTATATTAATTTATCAAAGTATGATTTTTTTTTAAATATGGAGCATTGTATTATGATATTGATGTGATACAGATATTAACATGTATCTACTATATTAATTTATCATAAATTATGATTTTAAAAATGTACAACATTTTTTATGTTCATTATGCTATGTTTTTTTTTAAACCATATCACAAAAGTATCAGTTTAACATGACTGTTTTACAGCAATGTTTATTTTGCATTATGCTATGTTGTTTTAACTGTTGTATTTTTTATCTGATGTAACTAAAATCTGCAGCATCGTTTATTTAAGCTGCGGGGTTTCCATAAAGGACCTTAAAATAAATGTTTTGGATTTATTCAGTTTTAAATCTTATTTAGAGATTATTTTAGTCAGACATGTTTATATGTGCATAGGCCTATTTTATTCCTCTTCAGTTACTTACTTTTTAAATTTTGGTAGGTTACTTTTTAATTCTTCTTTTACTCTGTCTTTGATTTTAACTTTTAGCAATTTGCATGATAAATTGTTTAACATGTAAGCTATATGAATGACACTGTCACAATGTGATAAGCAAAACATATAAATGTCAAGTCAAAGCTATTTATATAGGCTAGCGCTTTTCATTGCCATTTAAAATAACATGGTTTTTCCTTCTCCCTCTCCCTCTAGAGACAGCAAACACTGCAGGACAATCAGGCATCCAAGTAACATGTTAGTATGGTTTATATTTTATTTTTAATGAGAAAACATTATAGAGTGCAACAGGCGGTTTCTGGAAGTAAAAACATTTACTTTCTCCATACGGAAATTAATTTTAAAGAGAGACCTACTGTGAGCTAAGAGGTTGTTAATACATGGTATTTGCTTCTGATAAAGCCTTCAGCTTATTTTTTGTAAATAATTGTGTTTCACAGTTGAACTCCTGGTGAAAACTACATTACCCATGAGCCATGATGCTGTAGTGAAAATTATGTCAAACATAGTTTTTTTAAAAAAGCAACACACTCCAAAATAGCTCTGCCCACTCCCATGAAGCACTGCGAATGACATAATCTCCCTACCCTCTCAAAATACTGAAATGTTTGTATAAGCTATATATGCATATTTTGCATATTTATATATATATATATATATATATATATATATATATATATATATATATATATATATATATATATATATTTTTTTTTTTTTTTTTTTTTTTTTAAATCACTATGGGAAATAATAATGAAAAAGGGGGGGAAGCACTGTTGCACTCTATGTATAATGAACAATTGACAGATGAACTGACAGATATTTTATGTAAACAGGCAAAATCTCTACATCTGATGATGGCCATGTGTTTTCGCCGATCATAACTGGTTTAACTCTTGGCTCCTTTGAGATCAATATGACTTCTGCCAAATCAAATTGTAAGTGTAATAAAACAGTTTCGACTATGTATTAAATTAATCTTAATTAAGCAGTCCGAGTTAACTATTTGGGACCAATTGGAAATTTACATTCTGATCTAACAGCGTCATGTACAAATTTGTCATGCTCCTGGATTATTTTACTATACTAAATTACTATAGCCTTTTATTTACTGCTGATTTTATCAAAGCAACGAATTAACTCAATTCATGGTTGCAATAATAAAATAAATGAACAATTGACAGATGAACTGACAGATATTTTATGTAGACAGGCAAAATCTCTTCATCTGATGGTGGCCATGTGTTTTTGCCTATAATAACTGGTTTAACTCATGGCTCACCCTTTGAGATCAACATGACTTCTGCCAAATCAAATGTACCGGCAAATTGTAAGTGTGATACATGAGAAACTATTAAAAAAAAGTTTTTCGCCTATGTCATGTATAAAATTAATCTTAATTAAGCAGTCGGAGTTAACTATTTGGGACCAATTTTAAGGAAAGTTACATTCTGATCTGACAGCGTCATGTACAAATTTGAAATATTTTTGGTACTATTGAATCAAGTTTTGTAGAATAAGCCATGATGCATTTATTTTATGCGGTGTCATGCTCCTGGATTATTCAGAATTGTAACTATTACTACAGCCTTCATCAACCATTTATTTTACTGCAGACTTATCAAACTTATTTATTTACTGCAGATTTGATCAAAGCCAAATACTGCCCAAACGGGGATACTGGGAAAGAAGAGAAACAGGATAATACAAGGTTAGATTCAATCTTTATATTCTTCCCCATTTTGCCTTCATTTTCCTTTTTCCTGTTATTGTTTTAATTTTTATATTCTCAGATCATCAAAGGTTTCTGAAAGCAAACACCAGTCAGTTGGTTGAAAAAGTGAAGAACATTGATCCAGTAATTGACAATCTTGATTGCTCAATGAATCAGTTACAAATGTGCGAGCGAATCCAACACACCAGATGAAGACGAGGGAACCGCTGGACTATGTGAATTGTGAAAGCATAGCCAACGACCTGGTCAACGCTTTGTTCAAGCATGAAAAATCTCTCATGAAGAAACTGCAATAACAACTGTTGTAGCCTATTGTTTGGCATTATGTACTTAAACAGTTTTTAAAAAAATAAAATGTTTTTAATAATTGATTGGTGATGGAGTTTTAATTTTTGTATTTAGAACCAAGTATATTGTACAAGTAAGAAGAAACCAAACTGGCCATATAATAAACAATGGCAAAGTTTGTATTCCTTTAAATAACACGCAATGTTTCAGAACCCTAATATTGTAATAAAATACAGAACAGATATTTCTACATAAGATATTTCCTTTAGAACATCTTTCAGCTATGTCTACGAAACATCGACATGAAAGATGAGTATTGCTGTTTTTCTGTTACCTATAAAACTATTATACTTCAAACTCGTCTAGCTATTGCCCATTTCACAGCACAGTCGGTTATTTTTTTCTACGTGGCTAAACAACAATTAAGCTAATGAATTACCGTTGAAAGGTGGGATGATTCATTTTTTTATTCCGTCTACACTGATACTTTGACACAAGAGTTTCAGTCAGGGGGTCTTTTAGGCCTGATCCAGAAAACAGGCATTGTGTTTTATGTCTTAATAATCGTTCTTCTTTTTATGAAAAGTAAGCAGTTTTTTGGCCTCATCATCAAAAATGTTTAAACATATTGTAAATATCAATTGTTATGTAAATTATATGTGTAACACGCTCAGTCGCATTAGAGTCGGATTCTTGTTTATATTGAACATTGTTATTGAACCGCTAGTGTTCTTAAATTGTTTACCACGGTTTCATTTTTAACAACACAATCGTAACACTTTTCGTATTTTGTACGATGTTTTCTTTACACTCCCACCCCCATGGATATCGGTTTCCTACAGTTAGCTGTAATGTTAGTGAACTCTAGGCCTTCTCTTTTTTCATATACGACAGTATTTGCATGAATTGGCTTGATTTAATAAAATGATGGTTTAAACCACATTATTTTATTATACCATCCTAGTTTTTAAATATCTCTTTAATGTATATTTCATATTTTAACCCTTTATGCAAATGCAAATATAGAATACCGCACAAGGATCTCTGAAATATTTTTTTCGTGTAAAACATCTATGTAGGTCACAGATCTATCTATGTTTTTAAAAATACAAAGACATCTTTCTCTAAGTGACCCTCAAAATCTGGGGATACAACAAAACACAGTGCTTCCGTGTAGCTACGATGATTTATCAGAAAATTACTTTTGTCACTTTGTTTGAAGAAACACTTTAATCAGCTGGTGCTTGATAACTATTAAAATTATTAAACAACCCTCAATTCGGTAATGATGCGATATTGATATCACGTTTTAATTTCAACTCAATGCGCTAAAGGTCTATAATTGAACTTTAACGTCTTAATATTTGGTAAAAGTTAACTTAAAGCCTTACTTTCTAAACGCTTTTTACAGAACTTGTTGCAAACATTCACCCATCCATATGTTAAAATATATATATATATATATATAAATATATATATATATATTTTGGTGTAATTAATAGAATTCTCTCTGGCAGTATATGCATAACTTCTCCATGACTTTACTTCTGATTCAATGAGGCTTTAATCCTACGTAGCGGTTTACGACGTCATGACGATGACACCCCTATACTACAACTCCTACGGGGCGGGCTGAGCACTATCAGTTGTCCTGATAAACTCTACACAGAGCCCAGCCTCAGTTATCGCACACAACCCCTGGCTCTAGCTCTAATAGTCGCGGACTGCTGTGCTACTGCAATATCTCATCGATCAAAAGTCGAAGGAACATTGTCTGGTTGTTACATGGACGGTCAAAGCCCGCTTCAACATTCATGTTTGTCTGAGCCTGCCGCAAAGTACACTTTTTTCGACTCACACTTCTAACCCAAAAACTTTGTTAACGCACACGGCCTGTACGATTGTGCTGTAAGGACTTCCAGGAGATTCCAGGAACTAACAGAATCTTTCACCATCGAATAGGGGACCGAAAAATCTAGAAACCTTTGAAATGGCGACGCAAAAGCTGACGGAGAACAACTCCCCGTCGAGTTCCGGCGATGCGCGACACAAGCATCATCCGGCGTGTGAGTGCGCCACGGGGAATGGCTGTCGTTTAAGAGATACGCTAGACTCTATGTTTAAAGATCATTTTAGAGGCCCGATGGTTAGCTTGATGCACAGGATCATCGAGGCTGCGTTTGATGAGAATAACGATTGTGCGAGGGATACCAAACGTGTGAAAAATCTCAAAAAAGAAATGGATGTCATAAGAGGCTTGGTTGGATCCTGGACAGATGTTACGCCCATGTTTTTAAATGGCAAAGAACCGATCAGCGTAATCCTCAGAAAAGTTCTGGATGTGATGCTTGAATCTCATGAGGAATTCGAAGTCGACGAACTACTCTGTATGTGTACGTTTGTAACAGATCTCTGTGTGTCACTTTTGTCAAAAAATGTAAAAACAGATGTTGATGAAATAGTTGAATGTCTGGTCAGCTATGCCCTAGAGCAAAACATGATTGCGTGCCGCGACTTTATATTCTGGCTGGATCACCTGTAAATGTCGTTATTGTTTACATTATGTACAGGATGTAATGCCGGTCTGTCATTTTCTTCACTACTTCAATATATATGATTGTATACTCAAAAGTATAACGTTGAAATAAAAAAATAAAAAAAGATCATTTATTTTATAGTCATGTCTGATCTCATTAAAACCTTACATCTAAATTGCATTTGAAATATTTCAAAGACCCTCGCGCCACATTCAATGTCCACTTACCGCCCCAAAATATAATTATAGTAATAAACTAGGATAATATACTATTTAACTGAATACCGTGGTTTAATGCATATCAAGTGTTGTATACATGCAGGGAGATGCCAAGAAAACCAAGAGCTTGCTAGCATCACGGCTAAATGTAGGAAACATTGTTTTCCTGACAAAGACAAATATTTTCTCTTAATCCAGTAATTATATTATTATTTTCATTAAAGATTAAGAGGTTAAAAAAGGGGATGAATTGTTTGCAACAAGTTCTGTAAAAAGCATTTAGAAAGTAAGGCTTTAAGTTAACTTTACCAAATATTAAGTTGAAATTAAAACCCGATATCAATATCGCATCATTACCGAATTGAGGGTTGTTTAATAATTTTAATAGTTATCAAGCACCAGCTGATTAAAGTGTTTCTTCAAACAAAGCGACAAAAGTAATTTTCTGATAAATCATCGTAGCTACACGGAAGCACTGTGTTTTGTTGTATCCCCAGATTTTGAGGGTCACTTAGAGAAAGATGTCTTTGTATTTTTAAAAACATAGATAGATCTATGACCTACATAGATGTTTTACACGAAAAAAATATTTCAGAGATCCTTGTGCGGTATTCTATATTTGCATTCGCATAAAGGGTTAAAATATAAAATATACATTTAAGAGATATTTAAAAACTTGGATGGTATAATAAAATAATGTGGTTTAAACCATCATTTTATTAAATCAAGCCAATTCATGCAAATACTGTCGTATATGAAAAAAGAGAAGGCCTAGAGTTCACTAACATTACAGCTAACTGTAGGAAACCGATATCCATGGGGGTGAGAGTGTAAAGAAAACATCGTACAAAATACGAAAAGTGTTACGATTGTGTTGTTATAAATGAAACCGTGGTAAACAATTTAAGAACACTAGCGGTTCAATAACAATGTTCAATATAAACAAGAATCCGACTCTAATGCGACTGAGCGTGTTACACATATAATTTATATAACAATTGATATTTACAATATGTTTAAACATTTTTGATGATGAGGCCACAAAACTGCTTACTTTTCATAAAAAGAAGAACGATTATTAAGACATAAAACACAATGCCTGTTTTCTGGATCAGGTCTAAAAGACCCCCTGACTGAAACTCTTGTGTCAAAGTATCAGTGTAGACGGAATAAAAAAATGAATCATCCCGCCTTTCAACGGTAATTCATTAGCTTAACTGTTGTTTAGCCACGTAGAAAAAAATAACCGACTGTGCTGTGAAATGGGCAATAGCTAGACGAGTTTGAAGTATAATAGTTTTATAGGTAACAGAAAAACAGCAATACTCATCTTTCATGTCGATGTTTCGTAGACATAGCTGAAAGATGTTCTAAAAGAAATATCTCATGTAGAAATATCTGTTCATGTTTTTCATAAATTCCTATATGTCTGACCACACTCGGAGACTATAGTTTTTGCAAACTGTACAAAAACAAAAAGAAGCAAGATGTAAACGGCCTAATTGACTATATAAAATGTCAATTACAAACATACAAAACTGATCACAAGTGGCTTTTCGTATTTGCTTTAAATGGCTCATGTTGTATTTACTCTTTAGCAAGTTGATCACTAGCATTTACTTTTGTGCAATTTTATCTGCATAGTCAGATGTGATTCTGTTGTAATAGTTTAAGTGTGAAACAGCATGCACGTACTTTTTGCGTTAATATTTTGTGTGATTCCACATCCTAGATAGAGGGAAAGTTGCAATTTAGTCAAACATTCTCAAACAGAAATACTTCAGAGTACAAACACTTAAATTATTAATGGTCATTTATTCCTATAAACAATGAATGTTGACGGCTCTCAAAGAAAAGTCTTCACCTAAAACAGACACACATTCAAAATGTGAACCAGTGTCGTCTGCTATCTGAATAGTAATAGTAATATAACCATAATTTGTGAACTTTTTTGTATTTATTATTATAAACGGTGCTTTTCTTAGTGATTTGGTCTTTTGAATTCATGTATAAAGATTATGTTTTAAAGTTAGACCATAGTCTTTACAAGAGTGTGGAACTTTGCATCACTACGGTGTGACAAAATAAGTTGGCGTGTAAAAATACATCCAAACATTTAAGCACAACTATTTACACACATACTAAGCAGGATAATATCTAATTGTAGATTGTGAACACACCATTATCTGATTATTTGCGGTCAGAGAACGATTTTTGAACAAAATTTTGTGCTGGATGTAAAAAATAAAGGTATTAGTTAATAACAAAAACTTTAAATCAACATGAAAACCATAATATAAATAAAATATAGTTTGAAAATTACTTCCATAATATTTTCCTTTAGTAAAGCTATGGCCGTATCACCCACCACAAAGTTTTGCGTTTGTGGTTGAGACCTCGCAGAGATTACACCAATATTAGGGTTCTGAAACATTGCGTGTTATTTAAAGGAATACAAGCTTTGCCATTGTTTATTATATGGCCAGTTTGGTTTCTTCTTACTTGTACAATATACTTGGTTCTAAATACAAAAATTAAAACTCCATCACCAATCAATTATTAAAAACATTTTATTTTTTTAAAAACTGTTTAAGTACATAATGCCAAACAATAGGCTACAACAGTTGTTATTGCAGTTTCTTCATGAGAGATTTTTCATGCTTGAACAAAGCGTTGACCAGGTCGTTGGCTATGCTTTCACAATTCACATAGTCCAGCGGTTCCCTCGTCTTCATCTGGTGTGTTGGATTCGCTCGCACATTTGTAACTGATTCATTGAGCAATCAAGATTGTCAATTACTGGATCAATGTTCTTCACTTTTTCAGCCAACTGACTGGTGTTTGCTTTCAGAAACCTTTGATGATCTGAGAATATAAAAATTAAAACAATAACAGGAAAAAGGAAAATGAAGGCAAAATGGGGAAGAATATAAAGATTGAATCTAACCTTGTATTATCCTGTTTCTCTTCTTTCCCAGTATCCCCGTTTGGGCAGTATTTGGCTTTGATCAAATCTGCAGTAAATAAATAAGTTTGATAAGTCTGCAGTAAAATAAATGGTTGATGAAGGCTGTAGTAATAGTTACAATTCTGAATAATCCAGGAGCATGACACCGCATAAAATAAATTCATCATGGCTTATTCTACAAAACTTGATTCAATAGTACCAAAAATATTTCAAATTTGTACATGACGCTGTTAGATCAGAATGTAACTTTCCTTAAAATTGGTCCCAAATAGTTAACTCCGACTGCTTAATTAAGATTAATTTTATACATGACATAGGCGAAAAACTTTTTTTAATAGTTTCTCATGTATCACACTTACAATTTGCCGGTACATTTGATTTGGCAGAAGTCATGTTGATCTCAAAGGGTGAGCCATGAGTTAAACCAGTTATTATAGGCGAAAACACATGGCCACCATCAGATGAAGAGATTTTGCCTGTCTACATAAAATATCTGTCAGTTCATCTGTCAATTGTTCATTTATTTTATTATTGCAACCATGAATTGAGTTAATTCTTGCTTTGATAAAATCACCAGTATATAAAAGGCTATAGTAATGTAGTATAGTAAAATAATCCAGGAGCATGACAAATTTGTACATGACGCTGTTAGATCAGAATGTAAATTTCCAATTGGTCCCAAATAGTTAACTCGGACTGCTTAATTAAGATTAATTTAATACATAGTCGAAACTGTTTTATTACACTTACAATTTGATTTGGCAGAAGTCATATTGATCTCAAAGGAGCCAAGAGTTAAACCAGTTATGATCGGCGAAAACACATGGCCATCATCAGATGTAGAGATTTTGCCTGTTTACATAAAATATCTGTCAGTTCATCTGTCAATTGTTCATTATACATAGAGTGCAACAGTGCTTCCGCCCCCTTTTTCATTATTATTTCCCATAGTGATTTAAAAAAAAAAAAAAAAAAAAAAAAAAAAAAATATATATATATATATATATATATATATATATATATATATATATATATATATATATATATATATATATATATATATATAAATATGCAAAATATGCATATATAGCTTATACAAACATTTCAGTATTTTGAGAGGGTAGGGAGATTATGTCATTCGCAGTGCTTCATGGGAGTGGGCAGAGCTATTTTGGAGTGTGTTGCTTTTTAAAAAAAACTATGTTTGACATAATTTTCACTACAGCATCATGGCTCATGGGTAATGTAGTTTTCACCAGGAGTTCAACTGTGAAACACAATTATTTACAAAAAAATAAGCTGAAGGCTTTATCAGAAGCAAATACCATGTATTAACAACCTCTTAGCTCACAGTAGGTCTCTCTTTAAAATTAATTTCCGTATGGAGAAAGTAAATGTTTTTACTTCCAGAAACCGCCTGTTGCACTCTATAATGTTTTTTCATTAAAAATAAAATATAAACCATACTAACATGTTACTTGGATGCCTGATTGTCCTGCAGTGTTTGCTGTCTCTAGAGAGAGAGGGAGAAGGAAAAACCATGTTATTTTAAATGGCAATGAAAAGCGCTAGCCTATATAAATAGCTTTGACTTGACTTTTATATGTTTTGCTTATCACATTGTGACAGTGTCATTCATATAGCTTACATGTTAAACAATTTATCATGCAAATTGCTAAAAGTTAAAATCAAAGACAGAGTAAAAGAAGAATTAAAAAGTAACCTACCAAAATTTAAAAAGTAAGTAACTGAAGAGGAATAAAATAGGCCTATGCACATATAAGCATGTCTGACTAAAATAATCTCTAAATAAGATTTAAAACTGAATAAATCCAAAACATTTATTTTAAGGTCCTTTATGGAAACCCCGCAGCTTAAATAAACGATGCTGCAGATTTTAGTTACATCAGATAAAAAATACAACAGTTAAAACAACATAGCATAATGCAAAATAAACATTGCTGTAAAACAGTCATGTTAAACTGATACTTTTGTGATATGGTTTAAAAAAAACATAGCATAATGAACATAAAAAATGTTGTACATTTTTAAAATCATACTTTATGATAAATTAATATAGTAGATACATGTTAATATCTGTATCACATCAATATCATAATACAATGCTCCATATTTAAAAAAAAATCATACTTTGATAAATTAATATAGTAGATACATGTTAATATCTGTATCACATCGATATCATAATACAATGCTCCATATTTTTAAACCCATACTTTGATAAATTAATATAGTAGATACATTTTAATATCTGTAGCACCAGTTACAGCTAATAAAAATACTAATAGCATAATGTGGATAAAACAAATACGTAGCCTGGGCTATTTAAAACACTAATGAATTATACCGTCTTTTCCTTATGTATAAACAATTTTTCAAATTAAACATCATTGCATAATGCAGATAAACAGCACCGGAGCATAAATTAATTATAGAGAAAGTACTCACTGTTTTGCATTTTTGATGAGGTGGTCATAGAAGAGAGGGTGCAAAAGTTTTTGGTCCAGACATGGGGTATGGCACACGTCCATGTATCTTTTACAGTAAGAGCCTGTGGAAAACTATGGGAAAACGGCGGAGCTGTGTGTCCACTATATTCTTTCAGTACTCTATGAATGGAACTGTTTAGGTTCAAGGCCAATTCACATTCCCAGCATTTAGGCAGACCTTTTGATTACACGAGCGCCATATTTCACTGATAACTGTCACTCCTGAAAATAAGTCTTATGAATTAAAAGTAATTTATTACCGGTGTTACGAAAACAGTGATGATATCACTTATTTGTCACGCACACTGTCCATGCTGACATGCACTACCTGTGTGATTTTTTTCTTCTTTTTTTCTAAAATAATTGGTACAGTAAATTTGTAAAATATTTATTTTAAATGAACAGAATGCTTTTCAACTTCAGTAATTTAGTAAGATTTTAAATGAACAACATGCTTTTCAACTTTAGTTAAATTAGTAAACTATTTATTTTATATATGATATATTTTAATTTATACACTTTTAAAGGAACACAATGCTTTTGTAATGCAGAGGCTGAGGCAGAGAGATCCATGTGCAAGACTTTATTAATACAGGTAAGGAAAACGGTCAGACAGTAAACAAAGGGACAATCCAAAACTCGAGGTCAGAAACAGGCAGAGGTCGGGGCTGGCAGCAAAGGTACACAGAGTCCGGGGTACAGGCAGGGATCAAGGTCCAGAGATAAACAATTAGACAGAGAGAATGCTCGGTAATGTTCGTAGGTAGAAACAAGACTTCGCACGGAGCAACCGAAGACTCAGTTCATATAAAGGGGATGATGAAGAACAGGTGACGGTGATAAGGGTGATCAGCGAAATCAGGCAGGGATGGAAGGTGATAATGACAGAGGGAGTGCTGGGAAGTGTAGTACTAGTATTCAGGCGAAAGGGATCGGGTAAAACCAGAGGGTGACGTAAGTGAGCGTCTCGTGACAGAGCCCCCCCCCCTGCGAGCGGCTCCGGAAGCGAGGGTCTGACCCGCGACGGGGTCTACCACGGGGTCTTGGTGCAGGCCGGTCAGGATGGTCACGATGGAAAGTTGTGAGTAATGTGGGATCTAGAATATCTTGAGCTCTGACCCAAGAACGCTCCTCTGGACCGTATCCCTCCCAGTCGATGAGGTATTGTAATACCCCGCCGCGGCGTCTAGAGTCCAGAACCTCTCGCACCCGGTAAGCCTCTGCACCGCCGACCTCAATGGGGGGAGCCTGTACGGGGGCGATCTCCTCCTGAACCACCTCTCTCCTGGGGGCCGTAGCGGGTCTGAAAAGAGAGACATGGAAAGTGGGTGAGATGCGGTAATGAATAGGAAGATCCAAACGGAACGAGACAGGAGTAATCTGACGGAGGATCTTGAAGGGACCAATGAATCGGGGGGAAAGCTTCTTGCTGGGGAGCTTCAAGCGGAGGTCTCGAGCGGAAAGCCACACCCATTGGCCAGGTCTGTATTGGGGCCCGGCGCGTCTCCTTTGATCGGCGTGCCGCTGATAGTGACGAATGGCCCGTTGTAAATGAACATGAGCAGAGTCCCAGGTGGCCTCACTTCGTCGTAACCACAAATCCGCTGTGGGGAGATTGGAAGGTTCTCCTGCCCAAGGGAATAAAGGAGGTTAAAATCCTAGAACACATTGGAATGGGGTTAAACCAGTAGCAGGTTTTACCAGAGAATTCTGCGCATACTCTGCCCAAACCAAGAAGCGGCTCCAGTCATGCTGATTCTGGTGACAATAGGTACGAAGAAAACGAAGGAGATCCTGATTGAGTCTCTCTACCTGCCCATTGGACTGAGGATGATAGCCCGAGGTGAGACTCACATTAATGTGCAGCTTAGAGCAAAGTTCCCTCCAGACTTGAGATGTAAACTGGGGTCCGCGGTCAGAGACAATATCCTCAGGGAGACCAAAAAGGCGGAACACATGATTCAGGAGAGCTTCAGCCGTTTGTAGAGCAGTGGGCAGCCCAGCCAGCGGAATGAAACGGCAGGATTTAGAAAACCGGTCCACTACGGAGAGTATGGTGGTGAAACCCTGAGAAGGTGGTAGATCAGTGACAAAATCCACTGCAACATGTGACCAGGGATGTTGAGGAACGGGTAAAGGTTGTAGAAGACCGGCTGGTTTCTGATGGGAGGACTTAACAGTGTTGCATGTGATACATTGGTGGATGAAAGTTACGATGTCAGATTGTAGAGACGGCCACCAGAATTTGTTGGAAACTAGCTGATGAGTCGCAGTGATTCCTGGATGTCCTGCGCTGGGGGTGCAGTGAACCCATTGTAGGACGCGGTGACGAAGGCCGGGAGGAACAAAGAGGCGGTCCGCGGGGCATTCAGGCGGAGCAGGGTACTCCTGTTGTGAAGCAGTGATTTCGGTGATTATATGCCACTGGACAGGAGCAACAATGAGCGAGGATGGTAGGATAGACTCTGGTCTGGAGGGTTCATCAGGACTGTCGTACTGACGAGACAAAGCATCTGCCTTCCCGTTCTTGGATCCCGGTCTGTAAGTGATCTTAAAGTTGAATCTCGAGAAGAACAGAGACCAACGTGCCTGACGGGCATTAAGACGTTTGGCAGAACGGATGTACTCCAGATTTTTATGATCAGTAAGTACAAAGAAAGGGTGGCGTGCGCCCTCAAGCCAGTGTCTCCACTCCTCAAAAGCTGCCTTCATAGCCAAAAGCTCGCGATCACCCACATCATAATTTCGCTCAGCCGAATTGAGTTTGCGAGAAAAGAACGCGCAAGGAAACATCTTGGCCGGACTTCCGTGACGTTGAGATAAAATGGCACCAACTCCTGTGTTAGAAGCATCTACTTCAACGATAAACTCTCTTTCCGGATCAGGGTGATGTAGAATGGGCGCTGTGGTGAACCTCGCTTTAAGCCGTTCAAAGGCCGTAGTGCACTCAGGAGACCACCGGAATTGCCTCCCCCCCGGAGAAGGGATGTGAGAGGAGCCACAATAACACTGAAATTACGTATAAATCTACGATAGAAGTTCGCAAATCCCAGAAAGCGCTGTAACTCCTTAATAGACGTGGGTTGAGGCCAGTTTACCACGGCTTGGACCTTGCTGTCATCCATAAAAACCCCGTCTGCACTGATAATGTAGCCCAGGAAGGCGATTCGGGTCTGGTGAAACTGTTGTTTGTCAATTAAGCGCTGAAGGACAGCACGAACATCCCTGATGTGTGCCTCGAGAGTCTCCGAATAAATCAGGATATCATCAATGTAGACTATAACTGTGTGGTTAAGCAGGTCTCTGAAGATCTCATTGACGAAGGCCTGGAATACGAAGGGACTATAGGAAAGTCCGAACGGCATAACCCGGTACTCATAGTGACCTGAAGTCGTGGAGAAAGCTGTCTTCCACTCGTCACCCTCACGAATACGGACGAGGTTGTATGCATTCCGTAAATCCAGCTTCATGAAGTACCGAGCTGTGCGAAGGATCTCCAAGGCAGCGGGAACTAACGGCAGAGGGTATCGATACTTGATAGTCACCTCATTTAGACCCCGGAAATCGATGCACGGCCGAAGCCCACCGTCCTTCTTCTTAACAAAAAAGAATCCCGCTGAAGCTGGGGAGGTGGAAGGAGTGATGAAACCCTTAGCGAGCTGTTCCTCGATGTAAGTCCTCATTGCTTCAGTCTCTGGCTGAGATAACGGATATACTCTTCCGCGTGGTGGGACAGCCCCAGGTAAGAGTTCGATGGCACAGTCTCCTGTTCGATGTGGAGGTAAGTGAGAAGCTTCACTTTCACTGAAAGCCAGAGCTAAATCATGATATACCACTGGTAATCCTTGAAGATCCGATTCTTTCACAGATTCATGACTCGTTTCAGGACCCTGGACAGCAGGCATACAGTTCTCCCGACAGAAATGAGACCATTGAGAAATCCTCCTCTCGGACCAGGAAATGAGTGGATTGTGACGTTCTAACCATGGAAATCCCAAAATCACCGGGTAATGAGGCGAATTGATCGTGTATAGTTGTATCTCCTCTGTGTGCTGCGATCCGATATTGAGAGTGAAGGGTTGCGTGATGTACTGCCCCTCTCCTGTCCCCAGGGGGCGCCCGTCCAGCGCAGTTATGGCCACACAAGACTCACAAGAAATAAGAGGCAAATAATGAGTTTGAGCAAACGTAAGATCTATTAAATTCCCAGAGGCACCGGAGTCAATTAAAGCCCTCGTCTCAATGGTCTCTCCATTCAGGATTAACGAAATTTTCAAGATGAGAGAATTAAAGGAAGGAATTTTGGGACTCACCGCAATGGATTCAGGAGATGTAGTTCATCGGGGATGATCTCATTGGAGGTCTCACAGGACAGGCAGCTCTCAGATGACCAGGTTGGCCACAATACATGCATAAATTAAGACGTCTCCTCCTATCACGTTCAGCCATGGAGATGTGCGTGACGCCAATCTGCATAGGTTCATATTCTGTGCAGACAGAGGGGGAAATGAATTGATTAATCCTGCGAGATGAACGACGAGCCCGGATGAGATGGTCTAGTCGAATGGCAAGCTCCATGATCTGATTGAGACTTTTTTCATCATCACGGCATGCCAGCTCTCCCTGGAGATCCGAATTGAGTCCTTTACGGTATAAGAGTTTAAGCGGTCCCTCACCCCAACCCGTTTGTGCAGCGAGCGTTCTGAAGGTGAGTGTGTAATCCGCCGCTGATGAGTTTGCCTGGCGTAATGACAGAAGCAGTTCCCCAGGGTCCTCTCCTCCCGCGGGATGTTCAAACACCTCCCTGAAATGAGTCTTAAACCCTTCATAGGTGAGAGAGGAAAGCTGTCCTCCAGTCCACATCGCCGTTGCCCATTCCAGCGCCCTTCCAGTCAGAAGCGAGCATACGAAATAGATTCGGCTCTGGTCGGTATGGTGCTCTCGGGAGTGACTGAAGTAGATCTCACATTGCAATAAAAATCCTTTACAGGTGGCTGGTGATCCGTCGAATTTGTCAGGTAGTGACATTCTGGGATGACCGGAAGGGGAACTCACGGCTGGCAGAGAAGGATCGGGCGCTGCGGCTGCCTGCGCCTGATTAGCGGTTACAATCTGCGGGGTTAATGCTTGCACAGACCTCACGAGCTCTTCAGTGAGTGAAGTCAGTTTAACCAGCTGTTGACGATGAGAGACCAGCTCAGAAGCTTGCGCTGAAACCTCGTTGGCCAAGTGCAGAAAGTCTGCTGGATCTTGGGACGGCGAAGTCTTCTGTAATGCAGAGGCTGAGGCAGAGAGATCCATGTGCAAGACTTTATTAATACAGGTAAGGAACACGGTCAGACAGTAAACAAAGGGACAATCCAAAACTCGAGGTCAGAAACAGGCAGAGGTCGGGGCTGGCAGCAAAGGTACACAGAGACCGGGGTACAGGCAGGGATCAAGGTCCAGAGATAAACAATTAGACAGAGAGAATGCTCGGTAATGTTCGTAGGTAGAAACAAGACTTCGCACGGAGCAACGGAAGACTCAGTTCATATAAAGGGGATGATGAAGAACAGGTGACGGTGATAAGGGTGATCAGCGAAATCAGGCAGGGATGGAAGGTGATAATGAGAGAGGGAGTGCTTGGAAGTGTAGTACTAGTATTCAGGCGAAAGGGATCGGGTGAAACCAGAGGGTGACGTAAGTGAGCGTCTCGTGACAGCTTTTCAATGGGTTCAGGAACGTGTCACAAAAACAGATACCAGGCCAGCCACAGGCTGGTGTGACCGAGAGAAAAGACTTCAGGGGAAACACTTGTGGGTTTTTTTTTTTCAACCATGGTGTAACAGTAAGATGATTTAATTTTTGTTTAATTTATATACTTTTAATTGAACAGCATGGTTTTTCAACTTGAGTCAGTGTCAAATATTTGTGAATGACTAAATGTAAATTTTATAATCATTTCATTTAAATAAACATAATGCTTTTTCAACTTCTGTGTGAGATAAACTTTCAAGGTCCTCAGCAATGCGGAGGGGGGAAATTCCTGCTTTGACACACACACACACACACACACACACATAGACGCGCGTGCTCCCTATGTTTTTGAGACAGAGTCAGATCATTCATACATTGGATTGTTTGCAATATTTTTGTGGGTCCATTTTATTTAAACTGAAATGCTTGGTTCAGTGAATAGTTCTACATTTATTTTAAACTTTTTGTGTGAGGTTTTATTTTATATTCTTTTACGGAACAGATAAACTTCCACCATTTTTTCTTATCACTTTCACAGCTGCCCTTGATAAAGCTCAGGGATATTTAGGGGATGCGGTGACCAAAACACCAACTTCAAACAATCAAACTAACTGTCACACTTTTTCTTGAACAAACTAACTGTCACATCACTTTGTAACTGTAACATCAAAGCTTATGTTAACATCAAAGGCCAATATCTCCCTTTTCTTGATCAAATGAACTTCAAACGATCAAACTAACTGTCACACATCCATCATTTTGACAGAAAGTGTAACCGCAAGGGGCGGAACTAGGTTAAAGGTAACCATCCATCATTTTGACAGAAAGTGTAACCGGAAGGGGCGGAACTAGGTCAAAGGTAACAGGAAGGGGCGGAACTAGGTCAAAGGTAACCATCCATCATTTTGACAGAAAGTGTAACCGGAAGGGGCGGGACAAGGGGCGGGACAGGAAGGGGAGGAACCGGAAGGGGCGGGGGGATATCAAAGGATAGCCACGCCCACCTGTCAATCAATCATTTTGACAGGTGGTATAGGCTATTAACTACTTCCATGCCTACCAAAGTACTCAATCATCATCTCATCTACTGCCAGATATTCCTGAATAGTCATGGTTTTGTTAACTTTATTCAGCTCCTCAAACACAGGAAACACCTTGAAGAAAGGGTCATCTGTGATTTTCATGTTATTCACAACATGAATGGAAGCCATTATCTCATCAAATCTGTTCGTCCACATGGCATCTTTAATGCTTTTGTTGTTGACATTGTCGTCTGACCAAAGAAGACGTCGTCTTGGGACTGAGTTGTACCCAGTGGTCAAAAGAATGCCATAGAATGTTAGGAGCTCTTCATCAGTGAGATTTAGGGTGGCACCTTTCTGTGCTGCATATATATTCGACATTTCCAGGGTGATATCCCGTAGTGATTTGGGATAGAGGGCCCTATTTTAACAATCTGAAACGCAAGTGTCAAAGCGCAAAGCGCAAGTAACTTTGTGGGCGGATCCCGGCGCTGTTGCTATTTTCCCGGCGGGATTAATTACTCTTGCGCCCGACGCAAGTTTAAAAGGGGTTGGTCTGAAATAGCTTCATTATTCATAGGTGTGGTTTGGGCGTTACGTGAAATAAACCAATCAGAGCGTCATCCAACATACCCTTTAAGAGCAGGTGCGCATGTTGCATGGCGGATTGTTATTATTATGGCACATTTACCAGGCGCGCTTCAGAATCGGTTCACAGCCGAGGAGATCAATGTTCTCGTCAGGGCCGTAAAAGAAAGAGAAGTGACATTGGGGATGGGACAAACCCACCCAAATCAATAGAAAAAAATATGAGAAAGCTTAACTTAACTGGTAAGTTAAAGAGTAAGGTTTTTAATGTACTTAATGGTAAAGGTGATTTCGCAGTTTTCAGATTTTTTTTTTTCCTGGTTCTTGACGGACAAACTAATTTGTCAGATGTCCTTATATACATAGGTGTCTTGCCAGTATTGGGCAAACAGGTCTGATCCGTCATTACTACAATTTGCCTGAAAAATTTGGGTAAATGTATAAGCTAGATTTATGCCTATTTTTTCACATCTTCATGGACACCACAATGATTTCCCTCGTGTGGTAATATTTTTCCTTGTTATAATGTATGATTTGCAAAAATAAAAACTGCTGCATCTGTGTTCTGCAGAGAATCAAAGTGTATGCGAGGTGTGCACGCTATACATTATGGTCAAGCAAGCGCCCTTAAAATAGCATAATGAACAACGCGCAACGCGCCACTGACTTTAGACTAGGTTTTTTCTGGTCAGTGGCGCAATTGTTTTATAGAACAGCAAAATAGCATGAGGGAAAGTTTGCGCCGGAACACGCCTCCTCTTTGCGCTGAACCGCCCCGGGGCGCGCAAGTGTATTTCTTAGTTAACCGACGTGTGTCTGTGGAGGGAAAAGTCCGCTTTGCGCGGGTGCAAAATAGGAATGATAAATGCGTCAGTGTACAAAGTAATTTGCGCCGGGTGCAAGATAGGGCCCAGAATGTGAGAAAGATGTCTGCTGGATTATTTGATGTGATGATGGGATTGGTTGGCTTGGGTTGATAGGGAGGAAGTTGATGACGCTTAGCCTGTATTGTTTTTTTGGTGTCTGCCTTAAATTTCTTGAAATTCCGTTATTTGTTTTTTATTTTCTTAAGCATGGGTCCAGGGGTTGTTGGACTATTTTCCTTTTCCTCAACAGCATTGATGATGTTTGGCTCTGTAGATGCACTCACTAAGGCCGCAGGGCATTCAAGTACATCTGCCATGTCAAGGAGGGGTAGTTGAAAAGCATTATCAGAGATTAACACTCTGGGGACCAAGGGGTTTTTGGGGCCCTTGGGATGTTTTGACATGCTATGACATTTGTGCTTTTTCAGTTATTTATAAACATGTTAATGGCAAAGGTGTAAATTCACTCTATATAGCACAAACGGGGCTACCGTAATATGTGAGCAACATGTATGTACATGTTTGTATTTTTGAGAGAATATTATTTATGCATGGTTATTGAAAAAACTAAAAATAAAAGTTTCTGAAATAAGGCCACAAAACACATATTGATTATTTCTTCACAAGACTTTTGAAAATTGTATCACATAGTCTAGAATATTTGCTCCAAAACTATGTGAGAATCATCCTGACTACTCATTCAGATAAGTCAATAAAGTCTTTTAGAATGTGTATGACGTGTTTTGTTTGAGAAAGCTTTATGCGAAGGGGCGTGATCTCTCATTAATATGAGAGATCACGCCCCTTCGCATAAAGGGGCTCAATCTCATTAATCGATTGCCCTGCGATCGACTGCTTTTGTCAGCCTCGTTACCCGCTGTGAGTTTGTTTGTTTGCGCAAATACGGTTTGAACATTGGTTGTTGGTCGTAGAGCGAGACACCGCTTCACTGCTGCTCGCCCTGCGATCGACTGATTTTGTCAGCCTCGTTACCCGCTGTGAGTTTGTTTGTTTGCGTTTGTTTGTTTGCGCAAATACGGTTTGAACATTGGTTGTTGGTCGTAGAGCGAGACACCGCTTCACTGCTGCTCGCCCTGCGATCGACTGCTTTTGTCAGCCTCGTTACCCGCTGTGAGTTTGTTTGTTTGCGTTTGTTTGTTTGCGCAAATACGGTTTAAACATTGGTTGTTGGTCGTAGAGCGAGACACCGCTTCACTGCTGCTCGCCCTGCGATCGACTGCTTTTGTCAGCCTCGTTGCCTGCTGTGAGTTTGTTTGTTTTCCCGTCTATCCTGCGTCTATATTACACCCATACCACTAAAAAGACGGTTATACCCAAGACTTGAGTCATAAATTAGTATAAATATTAATAGCATCACTGGTTGCATCATTGCTAACTTACTGTCCATCTGTTAAAATGGCGAATATATCAGGTGTATGTTATCTACCTTTTGGTGCAGATGAGAACAAATCTGAATTGCTTGCGGTGCAGTCTGAATTAGAAGCTGTAGAAAAGCAGATCCTTGACCTTCTAGAGAGACAAGCTGAGCTGAGAGACCGGCGTTTAGCTCTTGAAACATCACGCGCTGATGCACACGGATCAGTGATTAACGTTAGTAACCCGCTGACGCTGACCTCGTCTACTCCGTGCGTTTCTCAGCATTGGTCCCGAGCGTCCAGGTCACGATCAGCCATGATTTCATTCACTCCGGCTCCAACACACCACCACGAAGCCTGGGTGGTTCCGCGGAAGCCGCGAGCCAGGACAAGAATCTTTTCGCCCCTCCCGGTTTTCGAGATCTCCACTCAGAACCGCTTCTCCCCTCTTCGCGAAACGGAACGCGATGCTGTGATCATCGGCGATTCCACCGTCCGACACGTCCATGCTACGTTAGGTAAAAGTAAGGTGCACAGTCACTGCTTTCCTGGTGCTCGTGTTCTCGATATCACTGCGCGGGTAACTGAGATCTTGAACGGTGACGAGCGCGTCGGAGCAGTTGTGCTGCATGCGGGAGCTAACGACACTAGGCTGCGACAGACGGAGGTTCTGAAGAAAGACTTCAGGAGCCTTATCGATACGGTACGCAGCACATCGCCTGAAACATCGATTATTGTGTCTGGACCGCTTCCTACGTACCGACGAGGGCATGAAAAGTTCAGTAGATTATTCGCTCTAAATGAATGGTTATTGTCATGGTGCAATGAGCAGAAATTGATTTTTGTAAATAATTGGAATCTGTTTTGGGAGCGACCAAGGCTCTTCCGCGCTGATGGCTTACACCCAAGTAGAATCGGGGCAGATCTTCTGTCGGATAACATCTCCAAGATGTTAAATACCATTTGACTAGTAACCAAAAATCCAAATCACAGTCTCTACTGCACCAATTTAATTGATATTAATACTAGTGTAGAACATTGCATAGAAACTGTGTCTATTCCTCGTTTACTAAGATCAAATAATAAATCTACTGCAGGATCTAGAAAAAATCTAATTGTTATTAAAACAAAAAATCTCGCTATTAGTGAACAAAAACAATTTCTAAAGCTAGGTCTTCTAAACATTAGATCGCTCACACCTAAGGCGGTTATTGTAAATGAAATGGTCACAGATAATAATTTCGATGTTCTGTGCCTTACTGAAACCTGGCTTAAACCAAATGATTATTTCGGTCTAAATGAGTCTACTCCGCCAGGATACTGTTATAAGCATGAGCCCCGTCTGATCGGTCGTGGCGGCGGTGTTGCAACAATCTACAGAGATATCCTGAATGTTACTAAGAAAACTCGTCATAGGTTTAATTCGTTTGAAGTACTTGTGCTAAATGTTACGCTCTTAGATGTAAGAAAAAAATCCCTATTATCTCTAGCATTGGCTACCGTATATAGACCTCCAGGGCCTTACGCCAATTTCCTAAAAGAGTTTGCTGACTTTCTATCAGATCTTTTGGTCAACGTCGATAAAGCATTAATTGTTGGAGATTTTAACATACACGTAGATAATTTAAATGATGCGTTAGGGGCTGCGTTTACAGATTTATTAAACTCCTTCGGGGTCAAGCAAAACGTCACCGGACCAACTCATCGTCTTAATCATACACTCGATTTAATTATATCATATGGAACCAATCCAACCGATATAGATATTGTTCCACAAAGTGATGATGTCACTGACCACTACTTGGTAACTTGCATATTACGCACTGCTGTAATATGTCATGCTGCGCCACGTTATCGACCAGGTAGAACAATTCGTCCATCCACCATAGATCATTTCTCAAATAGCTTATCTGATCTGTCTCAGCTGCTGTCTGAACCCAAACAAACAGATGAATTAGACGAACTAACTAGCACTATGAGCACCATTCTCTCTAGAACATTGGATATTGTTGCACCCATTAGATTAAAAAAGGTCAGAGAAAAAAGTATAGCACCATGGTACAATAATACTACGTATGTTTTAAAGAGAGAAATCCGTAATTTAGAGCGTAAATGGAAAAAAACTAATTTAGAGGTCTTTAGAATCGCGTGGAAAGACAGTATGTCACTTTATAAAAAGGCACTTAAAACGGCCAGGGCTGAGCACCTCAGCAAATTAATAGAAAACAACCGAAATAATCCAAGGTTTTTATTTAATACCGTGGCTAGACTAACAAATAAACAGACGTCGTCTGAACAAAATACCTCGTTACAGTTTAGTAGTAATGATTTCATGAACTTCTTCACCGAGAAAATTGAAAGCATCAGAATCAAAATCGTAAACGTTCGATCTTTGCTCGCGCCTTATAATTCGGCCGCAATTATCACCCCGCAAGAACAATTACAATGCTTTACAACCATAGAACAAAAAGAGTTAAATAAACTTATCACTTCATCTAAAACAACAACATGTTTATTAGATCCTATACCAACTGAACTACTGAAAGAAGTGTTACCTGTAGTGGAAGAGCCTCTTCTCAATATTATTAACTCATCTTTATCTTTAGGTCACGTTCCAAGAACGTTCAAGCTGGCAGTTATAAAACCTCTTATTAAGAAACCACAATTAGATCCAAATAACCTAGCAAATTACAGACCCATTTCGAATCTTCCATTTATGTCAAAAATATTAGAAAAAGTTGTGTCCGCTCAACTCGGCTCTTTCTTGCAAGAAAACGACATCTATGAAAAGTTTCAGTCTGGATTCAGGCCACATCATAGCACTGAAACTGCGCTTGTTAGAATCACAAATGATTTACTTTTAGCTTCGGACCAAGGCTGTATCTCAGTACTAGTTTTACTTGATCTTAGTGCTGCGTTCGATACTATAGATCACACAATACTCTTAGATCGACTACAAAATTACACTGGTGTTCAAGGACAAGCATTAAGCTGGTTCAGGTCATACTTATCTGACCGCTACCATTTCGTCTACTTAAATGGAGAAAAATCGATTATAACTTCGGCAAACTATGGAGTGCCGCAGGGATCTGTGTTAGGCCCTTTATTATTCTCAATATATATGCTGCCACTTGGTAATATTCTAAGGAAACATGGAATTAGTTTCCATTGTTATGCTGATGACACTCAAATATATATTTCCTCACGGCCAGATGAATACGCTAAATTATCCAAATTGACAGATTGTGTTAAAGATATAAAAGATTGGATGACGCATAATTTTCTTTTATTAAATCCAGACAAGACAGAGGTAATACTTATCGGTTCTAAAAACCATCCACAAAACCTTTCACAGCACGACTTTAACACAGTAGGATGCCCTTTTACTCTATCCGCTACAGTAAAAGACCTGGGTGTTACATTAGACTGCAACCTGTCTTTTGAAAAGCATATTTCATATGTTACAAAAACAGCCTTTTTCCACCTTAGAAACATTGCTAAGCTACGTAATATGCTATCAGTCTCTGATGCAGAAAAGTTAGTTCATGCATTCATGACCTCGAGACTAGATTACTGTAATGCTTTATTAGCTGGTTGTCCTGCATCTTCAATAAACAAGCTACAGTTAGTCCAAAATGCAGCCGCTAGAGTTCTTACTAGATCAAGAAAATATGATCATATAACACCGATTTTATCATCACTTCATTGGTTACCTATAAAGTTCCGTATTAATTACAAGGTATTGCTTTTGACCTATAAAGCTCTAAATGGTTTAGCTCCAGTCTATTTAACGGATCTTCTATCGCCTTACAATCCATCGCGCTCTTTAAGATCACTAGATTCGAGGTTTCTGGTCATTCCTAGGATATCCAGATCCACCAAAGGAGGCAGAGCATTTTCACATTTAGCACCGAAGCTCTGGAATAGCCTTCCTGATATTGTTCGTTGCTCAGACTCGCTCTCCCAGTTTAAAACTAGACTGAAGACGCATCTATTTAGCCAGGCATTCATATAAATTTTTTTTTTATCTTACAGTTACTGTAAATTCGGCCTCTAGTTCATAAACGCCAGAGGAGAACTGGCCCCCGACTGAGCCTGGGTTCTCCCAAGGTTTTTTTTTCTCCATTGGGTCATCTGATGGGGTGTTAGGACACCATTAGGTCACTGGATGGAGTTTTTCGGTTCCTTGCCACTGTTGCCTTAGGCTTGCTCAGTTGGGGATATTCAAATTAATTATCCAATCATACCATTGATCAGCTCTACCAAACTTGGATGTCTTTTTTTTTTTTCCAGTAATAAACAAACATAAAGTTGTTTTGATTGATACTGTGAAGCAGCTTTGATACAATCTGTATTGTGAAAAGCGCTATATAAATATATTTGACTTGACTTGACTTGACTTAATATGTGTGGCATTTCACACCTGAGAAAGACAAAGACCCTCCCATAATGGCCCTATTAGGTGCTATCAGGCCATATCATTATGAGGAGCCTTGCACAAAGAATGAGGAGATTTAAAAAAGAATGGCTTTTAGATTGTTTGGATTTATTTACAACACACACACACACACACACACACACACACACACTGCTTAGAATAAGTGAACACACTCATGCTAAAGTTGACTAAAAAGAGGAATAAAAAATCTTAAAATACAGGGTGCATACGTCTGGACACTTCTATCACACACCCTTCACCATATAGACATGATGTTATTTCAGTTCAAAGTTCAAAGTTAGAGTTGGAAACATCTTGAAAAGAAAATTGTCTTTTTCCATAAATGTCTTAGTTTGATCATACATATCTCAAAGTTGAGGATTCATTATTTTGATATAGCTTGCATTGGAACAAACACTATAACATCTTAGTTGATTAGTTTATTGACAAAACATACTATATATTTAACATATGAGCAGAAACTCCTAACAAAAGCTTATTTGATGTCTATTTTAGACTAGTCAACGAAATGTTGTCTTTTATTTCGTCAGTAACTGCGTATCTGTGTGTTCATTCATTCATTCACACACACACACACACACACACACACACACACACACACACACACACACACACACACACACACACAGAAACATGATTCACATTTAAACGGTATGCTATTTTTCCGTTTACAGACACTAGCGTTATTCTATATCGCGATTAGAACAAAGCACAAGCATAAAACACTTACTTCTCAGCTGAATCTGTTGCTCCTCCTCGTGGTGAAAATAAACCAGCACTTGTTCTGAGGTAGGTAAATGTCCCAGGATTGTTCCTCATATAGCCGCGCAAGACGACAGTAGATTAATCTGACTAAAAAATATAGTGTGTTTTCAGAGTTTATGGGCGTTAACGCGTCTCAATGTGTTGCTTCACATATTTGCGTTTGAATTAGCGCGTGCTCTCCGTGGGCGTGTCACATTACCAGAATAATGACCTGAGAGGAAGACCGGCTGACACGTCTCTCTTTTTATATAGATGACATAAACGGAGAATATTTATTTTAGTTTTGAATCGGATCATTTAAAAGTACAAACTCAAATGATTTAAAAGATATATTGCTTATGGCTGGGTGAATAGCTGGGGCGTAGCCATCATTTCAAAAGTGAGGGGGACAGAATGTCAGGTTTTTTTTCAAACTTTTTTTTGTTGACAGGTTTTTGCTTAATTGGTTTAATATGCTATTTATTTTTAAAGCAATAAAACAGAAAGAAAGAAATGCAGATGTTCAGTACTTTATATTGCACATGCAGGGTTTTTCCTGGTTTAAAACGAGGCGGAGGTGGTAAAATCCCGACCATGTATTTAAATTAGATAATAAAATGTTTATTTTTCGTAGACCACCATATAGCCTACTGTGTTACCCACATTATTTTTGTAGGTGGATCTCTGTACTTCTAGGGGGGTAAGGGGCATGGCCCCCCGGAAGAAAATTTTGTAAATTTTTAAAGATAAATTCATTAATCTGGTGCACTTTGAGTCACTCGAATCTGTTGTTTAAAATAAATAATCCACTCGCCAACCGCCCACAAAATGGCAAAATTACATTTCCTTAAAAGCCTAAACAATGTCTGTCTTACTAAACTATCCAATTGAAAACCTTCAAACTTCAAGCTTTTAAAACTACTTCAAACTTTCTAGTTGGGCTTTTTCAAGAGAACTTAAAGTTTGTCTATAACTTTTTTATCTAATTGTAAAGTGTTACCGAATTATGGTAAACATCATGTAAATGTTACAACGCTGCCTGATTCAAGCAGATTGTGGCTGTTAATGCATGAAAATACAAATTCAGCATTAACAATCACTATGTTTATTCTAATTTGAAGGGCTTTGATAACATATCTGTGAAAATAAAAGACATTACGAATAAAAAAAGATTGAAAACAGTGCACGTTTTTTCGGGTAGTGAATATTTACAACAAAACTTCTTAATTATTCTATCGGCAGAGTTATTCATCATTGTGCAACACAATTCGGATACCACATGACAACTTACAGTGCTTGACTTTTTCGTGAAAATGGAGTGAAGAGTTTTTTGCCTTTTGAACTCTATGAAACTGATGGATTCGGCGCAGGTGCGAGCATGGGCGTGTCGTAGGCTAATGCACGAGTGACTGATTACCATGGAAACGTGAAAGTCACGTATGTAGATAGACTATCCTTGACTCTTTGGATTTTAAATCTCGATGTAGGCTACCCGCGAAAACCTCAGCTTGTCGTATACACACTTGCCCTATGAAAAAGTGCGGGGGACGAATTTACATTTTATAAAAAGTGGGGGGGACACGTCCCCCCCGTCCCCCGCGTAATCTACGCCCATGGTGAATAGTATTTGCTGAGTTTTGTTGAAGATTAGAGACGTGCTCCAGAAAAAAAGTTCACGGTGACTGAGAGGCGGAACGCACACCCTGTTTATTTTCTTTATTTTACAAAAGCACAATATTTTATTTCGATTGTATGTGGGCACATAAAAAATTAGACATTTAACAGATTATTTTCTCATATTTCTTAACTCTATATGAACAGAAATGATGGTAGTACTTTAAGTCTATTTTTCTGCTATGTGAAAAAAAAACAAGCAAAACGCGCCGGCGCGTTTCTAGTCCCCAGAGGGTTAAGCCCTCCCCTTTCAGCAACCTTGATGGTAGGCGCTTGTAATCGCATGCCACCTCATCATCAGATCAATCGCTGTCACAATCTGTGTCATGAGCTTTCTTCTCAGACTCTGGCTCAACTGTTACATGACAGAAATTTGCAGGGGGATTATCTGCATCAAGAAAATCCAAAAGCTCTGCCAAGGTATACCTGAAAGAAAATTACGCATTTTTTAGGCCCATTGTATTAAATGGCTGACTGTAGTATAGGTGATTTCATATTACTTGTCTGAATTTCAACATTATAATGGAATCATAAGCTACTAGTCATAAAAAGAATTAGGGTCCTTGACTGATTAGAATGAAGCGCATCCAAACTGGATGATGGGGCCTCAATATTTTGCCCCTTACAAGACATAATATCATAAAAAGGAGAAAAAGATGATCTACAGCAATTAATCCCATGCTTTAACTCTTTATCTTTCATTCTTCCTTTTGTGTGACTGACTGAAGTTTGGAAACTGCTGCTGTCAACTGGAAAGCCCATCCCCCCATAGCAACAGCAGACATGGGGTTGGGGCAGTAGAGCTGAAGAAAGATTGCTCTCTCCTCACTTTTGTCGCCTGCCCAACCCATTGGTAAAGTTGAGGACTACTTTTACCGAGTGGAGTTTCAAGCTAGAGGAAGCCCACATATCAATCTTGTTTAGATAAAGGACACACCCGAGTTTGAAAAGGACTCTGATAAGGATGTTTGTGACTTTATTGACTGCAACATAACCTGCCAGTTGCCCGATTCCTAGGCTGATCCTGAGCTTCACCAAATCATCACAGAGGTTCAGGTTCACAGCAGGAACCACTCAAAGTCCTGTAATAATTTTTTGTGTCGGAAATTTATTGTGTCGATTTGGGTTCAACCAAACTACCGGTGTCTAGCACCACGATCACTCCTCAGCGACCACAGCGTCCTGAAGAAGAGGATGACATGGACACTTCTCCATCTGGAAGCTGTATGTTTGCGTCTAAAACCACACAACCACAGCGTCCAGAAGAAGAGCATGAGAAAGCCCAAAAGCAAGCAGACAGAAGGAAGTTAAGACGGGAGGCTGCTCAAAAGGCAATAAGCGAAGCAGGACAAAACTCAAGCTGGTGTGGGATCTGTTGTACGATCCTTTGTTGAACGATCCTCCTTTGAAAGTTTGTCAGAGCTACTGACAAAGTGTAAGTTGTCCATCGATGACTACAATGAGAACGTCGAAGCATTGTCCAATGCCAACATGATTCTGCTGAAGCGTGATCCAAAGAAGTCTTGGGTGAATGGATACAATCTCGATTTGTTGAGGGCATGGAATGCTAATATGGACATGGACATTCAGTTCGTTCTTGACGCTTTTAGATGCGTTATGTATATGCTTTCATATATTTCCAAACCGGAGCATGAAATGGGTGATTTACTAAAGAACGTGATCAAGAGTGTGCGCGAGACAAACGTTAGCGAGGAAGATGAAATGAAGCAGATAATGCAAGCCTACTCCAAACACAGGCAAGTTAGCGCTCAGGAGTCTGAGTCTTTTTCTTTCTTTCTAACTAATCTTTTTTCTTTCTAACTAATCTTTTTTCTTTTTAACTAATCTTTCTTTCTAACTTTATCAATCTATCTAATTACATTTTTTCATTCTAACCAATATTTCTTTCTTTCTAAATAATCTTTAATTCTTTCTAACTAATCTTTCTTTCTAACTAATCTTTCTTCACTATCTATCTATCTTCAAACTTTTTCTTTCCATCTATCTATCTATCTTCAAACTTTTTCTTTCTATCTATCTATCGATCTTTTTTCTTTCTTTCTAACTAATCTTTTTTTCTTTCTAACTAAACTTTTTTCTTTCTAACTAATCTTTTTTTCTTTCTAACTAATCGTTCTTTCTAACTTTATCTATCTATCTTATTAACTTTTCTATCTATATCTATTTACATTTTTTCATTCTAACTAATATTTCTTTCTCTTTCTTTCTAACTAATCTTTCTTTCTAACTAATCTTTCTTTCTTTCTAACTATTCTTTCTTTCTTTCAAACTTTTCTTCTTTCTTTTTAACTTTTCTTTCTAACTAATCTTTCTTTCTTTTTCTTTCTAACTAATCTTTCTTTCTTTCTTACTAATCTTTCTTTCTTTCTTACTAATCTTTCTTTCTAACTATTCTTTCTTTCTTTCTCTTTCTTTCTAACTAATCTTTCTTTATTTCTTGCTAACTAATTTCTTTTTTCTTTCTAACTAATCTTTCTTTCTAACTTATCTATCTTTCTTATTAACTTTTCGATCTATCTATCTTATAAAATTCTCTTTCTTTCTGACTAATCTTTCCTTTTTTCTTTCTAACTAATCTTTCTTTCCCTTTTTCTTTTATTCTAACTAATCTTTCTTTCTTTCCTTCTAACTAATCTTTCTTTCTAACTAATCTTTCTTTCTTTCTAACTAAGCTTTATTTTGAACTAATCTTTCTTTCTAACTAATCTATTTTTCTTTCTTTCTTTCTTTCTTTCTTTCTTTCTTTCTTTCTTTCTTTCTTTCTTTCCTAACTAATCTTTCTTTCTAACTAATCTTTCTTTCTCACTAATCTATCTTTCTACCTATCTTTCCTTTTTCTTTCTTTCTTTCTTTCTTTTTCTTTCTTTCTAACTTATCTATCTTTCTTTTTTCTTTATAACTAATCTTTCTTTCTGTCTTTCTAACTTTTTCTTTCTATCTGATCTTTCTTTTTTCCTTTTTTTCTAACTAATCTTTCTTTCTAACTAATATCTTTCTTTCTTTCTCTTTCTTTCTAACTAAACTTTCTTTCTACCTAATCTCTTTCTTACCAATCTTTCTTTATTTTTTCTTTCTTTGTAATCTATCTTTATTTTTTCTTTGTTTCTAATATTTCTCTCTTTCTTTCTACCTAATCTTTCTTTCTGTCTTTCTAACTTTTTCTTTCTATCTGATCTTTCTGTCTTTTTTCCTTTTTTTCTAACTAATCTTTCTTTCTAACTAATATTTTTCTTTCTTCCTCTTTCTTTCTTTCTTTCTCTTTCTCTCTTTCTTTCTAACTAAACTTTCTTTCTACCTAATCTTTCTTTCTTACCAATCTTTCTTTATTTTTTCTTTCTTTGTAATCTCTCTCTTTTTTCTTTCTTTCTAATATTTCTCTTTCTTTCTACCTAATCTTTCTTTCTTTCTTTTTCTTTCTTTCTAACTATTCTATCTTTCTTTTTTCTTTATAACTAATCTTTCTTTCTGTCTTTCTTTCTAACTAATCTTTCTTTCCTCCTAATTTCTCTTTTTTTCTAACTAATATTTCTGTCTTTCTGACTAATATTTCTTTCCTTCTTTCTTTCTTTTTTCCTAACTAATCTTTCTTTATTTCTCTTTCTTTCTAACTAATCTTTCTTTCTGTCTTTCTAACTTTTCTTTCTTTCTTTCTAATCTTTCTTTCTTTCTAACAAATTTTTCTTTCTTCCTAACTAATTTCTTTCTAACTAATCTTTCTCTTTCTAACTAATATTTCTGTCTTTCTAACTAGTATTTCTTTCTTTCTAACTAATCTTTTTCTTTCTACCTAATCTTTCTTTCTTTCTACCTAAACTTTCTTTCTAACTAATCTTTCTTTCTTTGTAATCTTCTTCTTTCTTTTTCTTTCTAACTAATCTCTTTCTTTTTTCTTTATAACTAATCTTTCTTTCTTTTTTCTTTAAAATGAATCTTTATTGTCAGTTAGAAAAAACGTCTTCCTTCCGATCTTATCAGAGAGTGGTCCAAACAGGACATTTCCGATCAGCACACCCGCAAAGAACAGGGACACAGCCAAGTTCGCTTTGTAGGCTTGATGTTTAATTAGGTACCACTGCAAGAGATACACTGCAAATAGTTTGAATATGCATTAATTAAATAACACAAAGATTATAATATAAACACAGTTCTTCCTGATTTGATATAAAGTATAGATTTGTATTCGAAAGACTGAGCAAGCTTAAGCCAAGTTTGTTTGATGCACAACACTGATGACAGTCTCTTACCTCAGTCACGATTGAGCTGAGATCCTCAGTGAACTTCACACAGTGTTGAGTTACAGTACATCACCATCCACACCTTCAGTAAAAGGTTCTACATGATATTCTGGCACAGCACTAAAATGATGAGCATGGACTGACATGCCATGTAAACCGGTTTAAAAAAAAAAACATATTTCAGGTTACTTAACTTTCATTGATCTAGGCCCAGTTCCCCTCCAGTAAATGAACAATATTTGCACTGATCTCAGACCAGTGCAAATATAAACTCTGATGTGTTAATGATAATAACTAGAATGTTCAGAAAAAAGCAATTTTTCTTTCAGGATAATCTTATACGTGGCTTGAGTTATGGATCCTTTGCAAAGACGTATCTTCCCCGATTCTAGCCTTACTGAAGAACCACCAGATCATCACTAATCCTCCAACAAATTACACAATGGGTGTAATTTGAGAGAACTGTGGGTTGTAGGCCTCTCCAGTTCTCTGTCTAAACATTAGAGGTCCAGGTGTTGGGCAAAGCTAAAAACTGGACTCATCAGAGAAGATCAGAATTAGACAGATCCGTCTTTGTGAAGGACGCGTGACATAAGCCACGTACAAAGTTATCCTGGAAGAAAACATGCTTCCTTCTGCTCTGTTCCCCAAATCGAAGTTTCAAGTTTAATTATTTTAGCCTACAAAGCACATTTAAAACAGCCACAAGACTGACCAAAGTGCTGTTCAAGACAACTAAATACAGATCCTAATACACGCTAATATAATATACAAATTTAAGTGTAATTTTTTTTAAATCAATACGCCAGAGAAAACAAATAAGTTTTTAAAAGAGACTTAAAACTTGTCAAGGAAGATACCACTCTAATCTCTAAGGGCAGGTTGTTCCATTACCGTGGCCCAACCACAGAAAACGCTCAAAGGATTGGTTTTTCCCACAGGAAAATGCTCCATGCCACACAGCCAGGCCAATCAAGGTTGAGGACGGAGGACCACCAGATCAAGACTCTGTCATGGCCATCACAATATCCAGACCTGAACCCCACTGAAAACCTCTGGAATGTGATCAAGAGGAAGATGGAATGTCACAAGCCATCAAACAAAAGCCGAGCTGCTTGAATTTTTTTGCCAGGAGTGGCATAAAGTCACCCAACAGCAATGTGAAAGACTGGTGGTGGAGAGCATGCCATTGCCAAGACGCATGAAAGCGGTATTTGGAAATTAGGGTTATTCCACCAAATATTGATTTCTAAACTCTTCCTAAGTTTAAACATTAGTATCATGTTTTTTTTTTTAAATGAATATAAGGTTGTTTTTTTTACATTATTCAAGGTCTGAAAACATGGCATCTTTTTTTTTGGTTATTTTGACCAGTTGTCATTTTCTGCAAACACATGCTCTATCCTCATGTAATTAATAATCTTTGAATAATTGTGCTTATATGTATTGTCAGTGTCACAAACATGATATGTCAGCTTCATCACTCGAATTTTATGGGACAGAGTTGTTTTATATTTTCTTTAAAGGACAAATTCGGTATTTTACACTTAAAGCCCTGTTTTAAGATCGTTGCCGATGAAACAGAACGGTTAAAAAGATTGAAATTTCGACGAATGCTGCTGTCCCGAGAATTTTCGGTTTCTGTATTAGCACCCCCCCCCCCACCTCGACAATGGGTTTCGACAAATAGTTTCATAGGGGCACTGGAAGAATCATTCATAAAAAGCATTAAACTTTAGTTTACAAAGACGTGAAACTCACCGAGTGGTCTGGGGTGTTCACTGATATGCTCACACAAAAATCGCTGCAAAAGATGCTCTCCAACAGGTTTAATCGTAGTTTTTGTCCAACTCCATTGACTTGTATTGGATGTTCTGTGAGGTACGGTATTACTCCGCCGCTGGAAATGGAAATGTGGTTGTTTGTATTCTTTCTGTAGTTATGCAGTCGCGGTACCATAGGCTACGCTATCCAAACATTGGCAAAGGTGCATTATCGCCACCAACTGGGCTGGAGTGTCCGGTTGTGAGGCGTTTGGAAAAATAGGTCCACAGTTTTACAACGCTTTCCATGATTGATGCACTTTAAAGCTATTGAACTGAACCGAATAAATACTGAACTAAATTGAGCACAATGACAACCTTTTTAGAGATGATTTGAAGCAGATTTAATGCATCATTTATCATTTTATTATAATGATCTTTATAACCATTACTGTGCATCAATGTAAAGCTGCTTTGAAACAATCTGTATTGTATAAAGTGCTATATAAATGAAGGTGAGTTCACTTCCTACTTTCAGTTTCACAAACATAAAAACTGGATGGCCAGGCAGCGTACATGACACACGTGTGTTGCGGAACTCTGTGATATTTGATCTCGCAGAACGTGGAGAGCTTTTCCCAGCTGTAAGTCTTGTGCATTTTACTGAGTATTTTGGAATTCAATTATATACCATAGTCAGCAAAAGCTGCACAGTTGAAATTTATTCTAACCCTAACCTTTTTTATATTTTTAAGGTCACAAAAAACATATCAGGAACAGCTGTACCCTTACTGTTACTGGGTGATCCTACTTACCCATTGTTGAGTTGGCTCATTAAGCCTTACCATGACAATGGGAACCTAACAAGGGCACAAAGTACTTCAACCAGAGGCTCAGCAAGGCACGAGTATCTGTCGAGTGTGCGTTTGGCAGGCTAAAGGGAAGGTGGAGGTGCATTAGAAAGCGACTTGATGTACATCTGGAGAACGTTGCAAACATTGTGACTGCTTGCTGTGTTCTTCACAACATTTGTGAGATACAAGGAGATATGTTTGAAAATGAGTGGCACACCCACTGTGGCAACACTTCTGACACTACTGATGTTATGGACAACCACAATGTACTGGGTCCAAATCACATTCGGGAAGCTTTAACAGCTTTTTTTAGCCAGTACCTGTGATGTGCCTAGACAAGTAGAAGTCAGATGTGAGTTGTAAATGTAAACAGAACAAATGAGTATGACGGCTGTGATCAACTTTGTCTATCAACTGTGTTTGTAGAAATTGTCCAAAAATACAATAAAAGAAACATATTCTTCATAAAGGCTTTAATTTCACATTGGTCAAGTAGCAACAAAAATGTACATTCAGTATGTCAGAAAAGACCAAAACACTTTCTTTGCATAATAGCATTCAAATATTGAACAAATACAGCAGATAGGGGGTGAAAAGGAAAAAAAAAAACCTCTTGAAACAGGAAGCTTATTCTGCTGGTTTTAAGAAAAATAATAAATAAATAAAAATATAAATATAAAAGGAATGAACAAGAAAATACTAATGTGATCGCCATTTAAACTTATCACAGGTTGTAGTGTGTACTACTCTCACCCAAACTACTCTGTTCATCGCTGTCGTTCAGCTGCCTTGGGGTAGAGGACCACCTTTGAAGGTGAAGAGGCACAAAGTGAGTTTGGAGAAAAGTAAAATGAGTAGCTGGTGGAGGTTGGAAATCGGGGACCCTGTAAAAGGGAGTTGAGTTGTGCTGTGGTACAAGATGTGTGTGGAATGACTGTTGACCAGCGGAAAAAGCATTCACAAAGATATTGAACAGCCTTAATTCATGTTCATGTTGAGTCGCCTGCATTTGAAGCTGCAGCTTGGCTTCTTGTTCAAATTGGGTTGTCATGGCCTTAGTTAAGACATCAAAGCTGGCTTCAATTCTCGTTCACTTTCTTTTCCCACTGAGACGTGCACCTTTCAGATAAACACAAAAGAAAGTAATTTGCATATACACACAAGCATAAATATATATGCGTTTTCATAATTTCTGAAGATGCTAGTTATAAGCAAATGCCAAGGACAACTTGTTTGCAAAAGTCACTTGGTAGGAAAAGTTCCATGTAACTTAGCTAAACTGTAAAGTAACTAAAAAAAACAATGTAAATACGAAGGTGTAGCTGAACGAATGTGTAAACATTGTTATAAGAGAACCTGCCTTCAATGTCAAAGAAATTAAACATTTCAAGATTTAGGAGTTAAAGAAATAAATTTAAAAAATAGCTGAAGACGTAACTGCACAGTAACCTAAGTTCTGAATTGGGTACAAATTTGCACGAAAACAAAAAAATACAGATGACAACTTCTATGCTGTCGGTACCACATATTTTTGAGACGTAAATTATTATTATCTAAATTTCTAATGGAAATTTTGCCACACACACACACACACACACACACACACACACACACAGAAAAGAAAAACTGTAATTACATAGTAGGTTACACTAAACAATGAGTGGTTATGAAAAGCTTTCACTTATGCATGTTTAATTCTGAGGGACCAACCTCTTCCACTTAGTACAGTTTGGTGGCTCGCCACTGTGGAGCTATCTGTAGTGCCAGTCTCAGGAGTGTCTTCAGGTGTGCTGCAGTCTAATGGCTCCGCACCAGTGGCTGCAGAAACAAATACATCAGTTTTGTAATTTCTTGGCATTGCATTCCAGAGACAAATTTATGTATAAAAGTTAGCTTTATTATATGTAGGGTCTGGACCATTCAGACACACACTAATTATTCATATTCACTACATTTAATCAATATAAAGGTCTATGAAACTCTCCCCCAAAACTAACCTCACAAATGAAGTTACTTTGTCAGCCGGGTGTCCGGTTACAGAACACTTTAAGACTGATAACAGACTTTTACGACCTCAAAGGAATGTGGCCACATGCGCCACATGCTCAAGAGAGAGAGACAATCTTTAATCAAATAAACTTTGCGGTATTACTCTGATCTATGAAGGAACATGCCTCACAGAAACCGTGATGATTTACTGTCGCGTGTACTATTAGGTATAACAACATGGTATGTTTGATTGTGGTGTATGTGGTTGCACAACCACCCAACGGTCAATATAACTTGACCTGTATCATTAACAATAACAATATCACCTGTATCATTCTTCCTACCTAATTAATCCTCATTTAATGACACATACTTTGATGTACATCACCTTCTCCTAGAATGCAATTTGAATTTGTTATGTCTATTTGAGCTTGAATGAACAGTCTAAGCACGCTGGGGACAAAGACCATAAATCAACTAAGAGCCGCTTCCCCTCTTGGACATGTCACCTTACTCATAGGTCCATTCAAACCTTAGGGGTGGTTCTTTTTCAGACTATATCAGAGAGCAGGCAACAGTGACCGCCCTCTCTTGGTTTTCCATCCCGCCGCAAACACTGTTTCGGGTGATACGGTGAAACCCCCCTCCCCCCTCCATGGGGGCCAAGAGGCCTTCCAGCAGGCCTGGATCCCAACCAGATCCGGCCTCATGGAAAAGAGAGGAGACTCTCTCACAAAGAACCAAAGACAATCTCAGGAGTTTTGGAACAAAGACTCCAACCAACAACGACTCCAATCACCCATCCTTCCGACTTCCTCACTTCTCCTGGGTACTCGGCGTGGCCTCAGAGTCCCAGGCCTTGACCAAACCAATCATGCGTTCCTGGAGAAAGAGAACGCTCAACCAACTTCCACTTGACACTGCCGGAACCATCAACGACTTCAATTTTCAACAACTTCAAGAATTGTTCCCATTACAAATGCAAGTATTCAATTCAATGAAATGTGAAAATGAAATTCTGATGGTTCTTCTCATAGACCATCTTCCGGTTTCCAATTTCACTATTGCCTGAATATGCCTTCCTACGAATGGCAGAAAGTTTCTCAAATGCTATAATGCATATTTAAATCGTACGATAAGAAACTCCTGATATTAGCGAAGAAATCCTAATTTCAGATAGAAGTCGAGGTAACGTTAAACCTTCTCTGACGGAGAAATCTCAGATTAGCCGCGCGTATAAATGGTACCAGAACAAATTAATCTGATTATGGACGAAGAAAACTCCATTCTCAGCATTTTGAAGGTGATCTGAGCGATGCTCCTCAGTCACCAATCAAGGCCTTGTTGTTCGTTACTTCATTGTATTCATATTAAACCGCCGAAGCGCTCATATGAAACAATCGCGTCAAATTAGTGGTATAAATTCTAGCCTAGCTAACTAGTAGGCTAATTTGCCATTGTCTGGGAAAGAACGGTGCTGTTTGATTTGTGAAAGAGTCACTCACATGCAACGTCATGTGCCTCGTCCGCTGCTCCGGGCCGATCTGTGTTGGTTGGCATTGCGTCCGGAACGCGAGCAGGCGTTCCTATCTAGTTTTTCTGACAACAGCACCAATCTCACAGACCCTCGTGTAAACAAGCGACGGTTGTAGCCAATAGCTCCCTCAATCCTAACTTACACGCATAACTTACAAGTAAAACCCTCTACCTCGAGTGATAGTTTTAGCACCGCCTAAAAACCTTAGACACTTTAGAGCGTAAAGTGTAACCTTAAACCAAAGACTATAGATTTTGCGTGATTTGAACTGAGTGATTTGAACACGAGTAATGAGAGTCAAAGCTCTTCGAGGCTTTGAATCAAAGGAGTCAACTGCGTCACAAATGATTCTTTGTTTGAAGCGCCCTCGCTGGCGACCCCTGCTGGTCAAAACAGTGGAAGTGTAGCGGAAACTCAAATCAACGGAACACCTTTTACAAACCAATCGCAAAGGTTTTATCAAAAGGTGTAATCAGGTAATGGCAATCCGCAAGCTACCTAATATCGTTTAATACGAGCACAATATCCTAGTAAACTGTAGGGCTCGTTTTATGAAAGCTTGACTTGACAGTCAATCAGACCCTTTATCAAATGCGTCATTAAATGTGTACGAATCTATAAAGTGATACAAGATCACATAGAGACCAGATACACACTGGTTCACGAACCGTTGAAATTTAAAACAATTTCGAAACAGCTATGACGCGTAACGAAGCCCAGTTTAATAAAATCACGTGACCTCAGCAGTGATACCCACTCCAAATGATTCACCCTGGTGTCAGAGCTTCACGAAGCACGTCTCATAAGAGGGTTAAACCACTCTCTTCTCTCTCTCTTTGTCTCGCTTGACCCCTTCCTCTTGGTTTCACTTTCAGATTGAAACCCAGATACTGTGGTTTTCATTTGTGTTTCTTTTATTTTGACCCAAACCTACCCCTATCGTATTCTATGTCTTCACACCTGTTGAGCTTGAATATTCCTATTCGGTTAAGTTGAATTTAACTAAATTTGGGATATAATTAAATCAATTTGCTTATTCAATTTCCACTCTAGTTACCAGAGCTATGAGAACACTCGATGTTTAATTTTTATTTTTTGATTTTATTTCAATTTATTTATTTACTTTTGTTTCAGCCTGAATTCTTATATTCAGATAAATAAAGCTTAACTAAATTTGAAATTTAATTAAATTACTTGATATGCTTCCCTTTCCCTTTTAGTTTTCTTAGAGCTATAAGGACGTTCTTACTTTACCTTTACCTTATTTTAGATCACTAGTCACTATCCTCATCTTCTCTCTCTCTTTAGGATTACAATATCTAGCGACTGTTGTTTCCTTAGCGAGTTACACAGGTCATTAATATCCTACTTCCTGTCTGTGTTCACCCATCCTCACTCCTTAGCACCAAGCTAAGTACATGAAGTACGGCTAAACACAAACGCACAGTAGGCCCCAGACAGAACTGGAAACACTTCCCGTTGTTTCCTCTTCTTCTTTTGGACCTTTGAGATGTTTGATGTGTCCCTGCTAGCTTAGTCTAACAGCAGCATAACCCATAAGTGACTCCTGTTTACCTATGTCTCCTAGCTAAACCTAAATAGGTAAAACACTCCTTTCTTCCTCTTCTTTTCTGGTTTCATCCTATTGTTGTATTTTGGTTTTGCTCTATCTGTTACTCTCGTAGCACAATATGTGAGAAGAACCATCAGCATTTTTGAGTGATAGTTGTGACATGTAAAAGCCCAGTCATCAGTTGACGCTGCTTAAAGCACGTCAACTAGGATACTCAAAACATTTTGTTATGAGTAAGCTCACCACCTCAGTAGAAACATGCATTTGCCTTTGCCCTCTCTATCTCGTGTCCCACAAGTGTGCCAGTAGGCCTCAGACATCCAGCCCTGCCTCCTACCAGGACCCCCTGGAGACCTGGCAGAGCAGTGTCATAGACATCCTTCAGCCTGAAGCAGGCAATGACCTGCCACGGCAGAGAAAGGAACAGTTAGACGACAACGAAAGCGGACGTCCGGCCTGAGCCACCAAGAGCTGATCAGAATCATCTTCTCCTTGGCCGCACTCCCGCAGGCCTCAAACAGGAGGTAAATGAACTAATGCTGCCAGCCACAGAATTCCACAGAGAACAAACCCTGCTCAGCGTAAGAGGACACAGGACAGATGCAAGGACCCTGACAGAGCAGAGCAACTGAAAGAGATCATCAGTTTTCAGGCGGACGACAGCTCTGAGCACCTGCAAACCGACGGGTAAAGAACTGTTTCACTCAAAGAACTTAAAGAAATGGTTGAACTCAAAGAGAGCTAAAGCCATCAATGTGCAGCGGAAGTCCGAACACTGACTTAGCGATGCTGTAACATTATTGACGCACTCCATGTGGTCCAAAGAGAGCTGCAACAGTCCAACCCACGGCAAATGGACCACACAAGAAAGACGTACCCTGCTGACCTTCACATCAGCAGCGTAAGCTTCCCCAGCCCTGCACAAAGGGGGGGGGGGGGAGCCAAAGCCCTCGGCTTAACACTTCACCAGCCAGTGGCCTGAGAGCCCTGCAGCTGCAGGAGGAAAAGGTAACTCAGACAAACCCTGCAATGGCACATGAAGTGACACTCAACAATCTCAAGTGAAAGGTCAGAAACATCCCTGCCAATCTACGAGACATTGATTTTCACCTGCAGTCTCCAACCGGTGTGGCACACCGAGACAGACTCCATCTGATCTGGACACATCCAGCCCAGCTGGGCCCTGCCCAGACACCAAGCAGGACAGACCTAGAAGGGCCTGTGCTACCACCACCGACTCAGAACGAGTTTTCTGTGGAACTTACAACGAACCTGTGACAGAGGAGGACACCAGCGTCAAGAAACTTTTCCTCCAAAACCAGTTAGTCACCATATTTTCACCTCCCCCCACGCAATGCCCACTCAACGATGCGTGACCTGATGCAGAAGGCCTCTAACACAGAAGGCCTCCTCAGAAAGGGTTCCTAAGACCCCATTGATTCTGAACTGCAAAACCTGAAGGCACACAGCATGAACACAATGCACGACTCTGCTACAAAGTTCCTAGTCAGCATAGGACATAAAACTTTTAAAGTAGATGAAAATGTGTGCTCAAAAGGAAGCAAGAGTTTGCATTAGTAAAATTAGAATTTTACTGATTTAAAGAAAATCTTGAATGCAGGTGTAAGCCTCACGTGCCAACAGACTATGCACTGCTTTTTGAAACATACAGACATTGTGCCACCCGCTGATTGAAAAATACACTCTGGCACATTAGTTTCCATGACAATCACTTGTTACAGGAAATACAAATTCCAAATAGTGCATTCGTCACCCTAATGCCAGATAGTAAGCAAACCACCTGAGCTGGGAAAACTAGCATGACCTAGAGCCCCTTCACTACTGTTATCCTAAAAGTGCTTATTTGATCATTCTGATCCAAATAGGACATGATATGCGATACACATTTTGATCACTAGCTGCTGGCTTGTCTAAATGCAGATAAAACGATAGCTGGAATTGATATCTCTACTTAAAATAATAATAAAAAAAAGAAAAACGTCTAAGGTCTTAAAGGTCTGGTATCGGTAATTTCAGCATTAAAGCGTAAGTCTGTTTGACAAAGGAATCTCATCTCAGCGGCATGTAAACTGTACCAGTATTTATTATTCTGCTTTGGTTGAAGGAATCCAAATTGCAGTATTGCTTAATCTGTTTCTGACGAAGGAATCTCAGTACAGTGTTATATACACGTAGACTTGGGTGATGCTCCCCTTTCTACAAAGTAAAGACCTTACAAATTATTGTTAGATTGATGTAATTCACCTAAATTTTGGCTGCATCTACAAGCAGAGAGCTACCTAGCGATCAAAACTGTTCACTCGCTGAAAAGTCAGTATTTATGCATGAGATGGACGTAACTATATAGGCTTAGACAAGCTTTGACTTACAGCAAATCTATTTCCTTACTCTGTAAACAAATGGAATAAGTTGCGTAAAGTAAAGGAAGAGTTCCATGAGTAAAATTTGCAAATGCCAAACCACATTTGCATTTTACTGAATGTAACATCAAGTTCTTGAAAGACTTAAAGTATAGGCGCCCCCTTTTAACCCGTTTAAACATGCATAACTCATTTAACATGTGCAGACATTCTTCATGGACTGTTGAATTGTTCTGACACGGACTGGTTCCCATGACAACTACTTGTCACAGGAAGTGCTAACTCGTGACGTCATTTTGTAAACAAACCAGCCTAGGTGGCTAAGCTAACTTAACCTAGCGTCCATCCAGCTTAGGCTAAGCTAAGCTAACCTAGCATCCATCCAGCTTAAGCTAAGCTAAATAATAAGTCAAGTCAAGTCAAGTCAAATATATTTATATAGCGCTTTTCACAATACAGATTGTATCAAAGCTGCTTCACAGTATCAATCAAAACAACTTAACAATGTTTGTTTATTACTGGAAAAAAGACATCCAAGTTTGGTAGAGCTGATCAATGGTATGATTGGTTAATTAATTTCAATATCCCCAACTGAGCAAGCCAAAGGCAACAGTGGCAAGGAACCGAAAAACTCCATCCAGTAAACTAATGGTGTCCTAAAACCCCATCAGATGACCCAATGGAGAAAAAAAAACCTTGGGAGAACCCAGGCTCAGTCGGGGGCCAGTTCTCCTCTGGCGTTTATGAACTAGAGGCCGAATTTACAGTAACTGTAAGATAAAAAAATTATATGAATGCCTGGCTAAATAGATGCGTCTTCAGTCTAGTTTTAAACTGGGAGAGCGAGTCTGAGCTACGAACAATATCCGGAAGGCTATTCCAGAGCTTCGGAGCTAAATGCGAAAATGCTCTGCCTCCTTTGGTGGATCTGGATTTCCTAGGAATGACCAGAAGCCTCGAATTTAGTGATCTTAAAGAGCGCGATGGATTGTAAGGCGATAGAAGATCCGTTAAATAGACTGTAGCTAAACCATTTAGAGCTTTATAAGTCAAAAGCAATACCTTGTATTTAATACGGAACTTTATAGGTAACCAATGAAGTGATGATAAAATCGGTGTTATATGATCATATTTTCTAGATCTAGTAAGAACTCTAGCGGCTGCATTTTGGACTAACTGTAGCTTGTTTATTGAAGATGCAGGACAACCAGCTAATAAAGCATTACAGTAATCTAGTCTCGAGGTCATGAATGCATGAACTAACTTTTCTGCATCAGAGACTGATAGCATATTACGTAGCTTAGCAATGTTTCTAAGGTGGAAAAAGGCAGTTTTTGTAACACATGAAATATGCTTTTCAAAAGACAGGTTGCAGTCTAATGTAACACCCAGGTCTTTTACTGTAGCGGATAAAGTAACAGGGCATCCTACTATGTTAAAGTCGTGCTGTGAAAGGTTTTGTGGACGGTTTTTAGAACCGATAAGTATTACCTCTGTCTTGTCTGGATTTAATAAAAGAAAATTACGCGTCATCCAATCTTTTATATCTTTAACACAATCTGTCAATTTGGATAATTTAGCGTATTCATCTGGCCGTGATGAAATATATATTTGAGTGTCATCAGCATAACAATGGAAACTAATTCCATGTTTCCTTAGAATATATTACCAAGTGGCAGCATATATATTGAGAATAATAAAGGGCCTAACAGATCCCTGCGGCACTCCATAGTTTGCCGAAGTTATAATCGATTTTTCTCCATTTAAGTAGACGAAATGGTAGCGGTCAGATAAGTATGACCTGAACCAGCTTAATGCTTGTCCTTGAACACCAGTGTAATTTTGTAGTCGATCTAAGAGTATTGTGTGATCTATAGTATCGAACGCAGCACTAAGATCAAGTAAAACTAGTACTGAGATAGCCTTGGTCCGAAGCTAAAAGTAAATCATTTGTGATTTTACAATGTGTTCATGTCTGTTTATTTGTTAGTCTAGCCACGGCATTAAATAAAAACATTGGATTATTTCGGTTGTTTTCTATTAATTTGCTGAGGTGCTCAGCCCTGGCCGTTTTAAGTGCCTTTTTATAAAGTGACATACTGTCTTTCCACGCGATTCTAAAGACCTCTAAATTAGTTTTTTTCCATTTACGCTCTAAATTACGGGTTTCTCTCTTTAAAACATATGTAGTATTATTGTCCCATGGTGCTATACTTTTTTCTCTGACCTTTTTTAATCTAATGGGTGCAACAATATCCAATGTTCTAGAGAGAATGGTGCTCATAGTGCTAGTTAGTTCGTCTAATTCATCTGTTTGTTTGGGTTCAGGCAGCAGCTGAGACCGATCAGATAAGCTATTTGAGAAATGATCTATGGTGGATGGACGAATTGTTCTACCTGGTCGATAATGTGGCGCAGCATGACATATTACAGCAGTGCGTAATATGCAAGTTACCAAGTAGTGGTCAGTGACATCATCACTTTGTGGAATGATATCTATATCGGTTGGATCGGTTCCAAATGATATAATTAAATCGAGTGTATGATTAAGACGATGAGTTGGTCCGGTGACGTTTTGCTTGACCCCGAAGGAGTTTAATAAATCTGTAAACGCAGCCCCTAACGCATCATTTAAATTATCTACGTGTATGTTAAAATCTCCAACAATTAATGCTTTATCGACGTTGATCAAAAGATCTGATAGAAAGTCAGCAAACTCTTTTAAGAAATTGGCGTAAGGCCCTGGAGGTCTATATACGGTAGCCAATGCTAGAGATAATAGGGATTTTTTTCTTAGATCTAAGAGCGTAACATTTAGCACAAGCACTTCAAACGAATTAAACCTATGACTGTCACGGATGGGTGTAGGCAGGAAGCACGAGGAGACGAGGAATAACTACTAACAGGAATTTAATGATCAAAAAACTCAGGAGATGCAACACATACCATATAAACGCAACATATACAATAACCGACCAGGAGTGAGGGAGAACACTGGGTTTACATACACAGAGAACGGATCATGGGAACAAGACACAGCTGGGGCAAATCAACTCAACACAGGTGAATAAACTGAACAAACGAGGAGCGGGAAAACTGGAACACAGGACTGAACCAAAAACACTAAGACAGGGGTAAACCAGATCACAAAACAGAACTAAACACACTGAAACGTGACAGTACCTCCCTGGAGGCTGACGAGGGTGTGGTTTCACAGGAATAGGAAGCCTCCAGGGCGGAGCTGGCAGCTCGGGGGACCAGGGCGGAACAGGCTGCGGGTCTTGCCAAGGGGGAGCTGGCTGTGGGCGTGGCCAAGGCGGAGCTGGACGTGGGCGTGGCCACGGCGGAGCTTTCGGAACCTCGGGACTCCAAGGCGGAGCTACCCCTTCAGGTGGCCATGGCGGTGCTGCTCCTTCGGGTGGCCATGACGGTGAGCTCTTTTCAGGCCTCCGTGGGTCTCTGGCCGGCCATAACGAAGGCGTATAGCCCCCCCCCCCCCCCCAAATTTTCTTGGGGAGAAGGACAGGTTCAGGCTCAGGAACGGTCTCTGGCTGGACGGTCTCTGGCTGGACGGTCTCTGGCTGGACGTGGCTGACGTGAAGCACTGTGCTGGACGGGACCAGCGGCGAAGGCTCGAGATCTGTGCTGGGCAAGACCAGCGGCGAAGGCTCGAGATCGGTGCTGGACGGGACCAGCGGCAGAAGCTCTGGCTCGGGATCTGTGCTGGACGGGACCAGCGGCGGAAGCTCTGGCTCGGGATCTGTGCTGGACGGGACCAGCGGCGGAAGCTCTGGCTCGGGATCTGTGCTGGACGGGACCAGCGGCGGAAGCTCTGGCTCGGGATGTGTGCTGGACGGGACCAGCGGCGGAAGCTCTGGCTCGGGATCTGTGCTGGACAGGACCATCGGCGGAAGCTCTGGCTCGGGATCTGTGCTGGACGGGACCAGCGGCGGAAGCTCTGGCTCGGGATCTGTGCTGGACGGGACCAGCGGCGGAAGCTCTGGTTCGGGATCTGTGCTGGACGGGACCAGCGGTGAAGGCTCGGCCATCTTGGGTGAAGCAAGGGACACGGAGTTCTTGGAGAGGTATGCAGAGGGTTCCGGATCGAGGTGAACTGGGGCGCCGACATACTTCCGTATAGGGACTGAACGATGATTTTGACTATCTTCTGCATAGTCAACGAGGAAATCAGAACCATGTAATTCAAGGACATAATTAATAAAGTCCGGGACGGACTTATAACAATTATCTAAGGAGATGAAACGGAATAAATTATCATCATCCAGTCCCATCCGGAAGCAGGCATTAATAGTGGAATTACCCCAGTTCACAAGATGGGAAACATCCAGGAACTCCACAACATACCTCTCCAACGAACGGCCATTCTGCTGAATGTTGAAGAGTTTGTCTTCAGCCATCATGTTTGTTTTTTAGGTCGGTTATTCTGTCACGGATGGGTGTAGGCAGGAAGCACGAGGAGACGAGGAATAACTACTAACAGGAATTTAATGATCAAAAAACTCAGGAGATGCAACACATACCATATAAACGCAACATATACAATAACCGACCAGGAGTGAGGGAGAACACTGGGTTTACATACACAGAGAACGGATCATGGGAACAAGACACAGCTGGGGCAAATCAACTCAACACAGGTGAATAAACTGAACAAACGAGGAGCGGGAAAACTGGAACACAGGACTGAACCAAAAACACTAAGACAGAGGTAAACCAGATCACAAAACAGAACTAAACACACTGAAACGTGACAATGACGAGTTTTCTGCGTAACATTAAGGATATCTCTGTAGATTGTTGCAACACCGCCGCCACGACCGATCAGACGGGGCTCATGCTTATAACAGTATCCTGGCGGAGTAGACTCATTTAGACCGAAATAATCATTTGGTTGAAGCCAGGTTTCAGTAAGGCACAGAACATCGAAATTATTATCTGTGACCATTTCATTTACAATAACCGCCTTAGGTGTGAGCGATCTAATGTTTAGAAGACCTAGCTTTAGAAATTGTTTTTGTTCACTAATAGCGAGATTTTTTGTTTTAATAACAATTAGATTTTTTCTAGATCCCGCAGTAGATTTACTATTTGATCTTAGTAAACGAGGAATAGACACAGTTTCTATGCAATGTTCTACACTAGTATTAATATCAATTAAATTGGTGCAGTAGAGACTGTGATTTGGATTTTTGGTTACTAGTCAAATGGTATTTAACATCTTGGAGATGTTCTCCGACAGAAGATCTGCCCCGATTCTACTTGGGTGTAAACCCAAGTACTTCTACAATTAGCAGTTAGCATCATTCACTAGAAGCCTTTATTACAGCTTTTGTTTACACAGTGCAAAGTATTCTAGAATACTTTCTTTAACCCCAGTTAGGGTTTCTAATTCTTCACTTTCCGTACTTTCAGTTCTTCTCAGCTAAATTTCACCTTCACTAGTTAGGCATAGTCCTGGCTGAGCGCTGTAGGCTAAATTTGCAGATGCCCTGTCAATTAAACTTAAGTTTAACTACATGTAAACTGTGTAGCTAGAGAAGAATTCGTATAGTAATGAGAATTTCCATCAGCATGTTGATTAAACCTTTGGAGGGACACACACAGTGTGGTCTTGAACACGCAACCGCTGTAACCCACTATGGAGTGTTGGTCCAGACAAATCCAGAGTTTAGTCACTAGTGCTACTGATTATTCTCACATTAAGATCATTACCGCTGTTTTGATTACTTTATTTTTTTATTTCCACTTTGATAATAATGGCAGTCAGCTATTCCCTTGTCTATTCGGTCATCTATATGATTTAATTCCATTTCCTCTCTTGTTCGAATGTGGTTCCATTTCCCATTGGGCCCAGAAAGGAAACAGAGACACCTTTATTTGTGATTGTGTTTATTTTCAACAAGTGCACTCATTTTTGTGACCCTGCAACACAAGTAATTTCAACAATTACTAGGGCATAACTATAGTCCTGAGGATTGATAATAAGCATAATTTGAATAGGAAAGCTGTCTCTTTTCCTCCCATCCTTCACTCGTCAAGCCGTAGTGAACCACCATTTAAGTCCAGAGAAATAATTTAGTCATAAGAACCATCTTAAGTCATTTATTTAATCTCGGCCATGCCCTTTCCAGGAAATACTCTAGGAACCACACAAGTCTTAACCTCCTAACATCCACAGCTAAGATGATAAAGATACAAGAGACACATCACTAGCTAGATACACATGAAGCACCTAACTTTATGCTACATATCTAGCGAACCAATTAAACAGTGGTTCTGAACTTTTAGGGTCATGCATTAGTCTCTCACCACAAGTGTGCCAAAGTGTCACAGAGCCTCTGCTTAACCTGATCCCAACCTTCCAGCTTACCAAAGACTATGACAAACCAATGGACACTATGAGAAACCACCTCTAACCCCTCCAACCACCCACGAATGCCGTCTGCACCCACCGACAACCGGTGCCCCAGACAACTGAAATCAACAAGCACACGCTGCGTTCACAGGACAACACTCTGTGTTATGCACCTGATGACATCGCTGCGCCAAAGCTTGTAATGCCACAGTGCAAAAGGGGGGGTCATGCCAGTGTATGCCCATGACGCACCATGTGCTGCACACCGCAGCACCAGAACACCGAAGCAAGTGGCATACCGGCGTCCTCGAAGCGGAAAGACTGTCCTAGCCAACAAAGGACGACAGTCGCTGAGATCTTTCCTCCCTTTCTCTCTCCCTCTCCTCTTTGTCTGTTCCAGGATGCTGCTGTGGTTAGTTTTCCTGTGCCTCCAGCCAACCAGAGGACAGCCGCAGTCGGTCATCTCACCAGGTCCGGTATCAGGCAGCGTCCCGAAGGAACAACCGGGACTCCTTATCACCAACTCTAGGACCCACACCCAGAGAGTGTATGTTCGACTCCACTCCCTCGCCCACGCTGAGGCCAATGTCGAACACATGCTCAACCAACTTGAAAAAAACCTGTCACACAAGCAGAGCTAGATGGACACAACCGCCGCTGCCGTCGGAACTCTGTTAACATTGGCATGTCCAGTGTCAACGCACTGAACCTAGCCACCATGAGACAACGTGTGGCTGAAATTCAAACTGAAATCCCACAGCTAAAAGGGCAACTCAAAACACAGAGTGCCTTCCTGTCGTCCATCGGCAAGACATCGAAGGGAACTGTGGTAATTCTCAACACCCACAGCGTTCGGCTGAACCAGACAGTGAACTCCATGAAACAGCTGTTTACTGTCTTCCAGAATGACTTTACTCAAACTCAGCTGGTCTGCAGTCTCTGATCCAAGACACACGCTGCCCTGCTGAGGCCAAACCTGAATCAAAGCTGGAAACCTCATCCTTCTTCAAGAACCACAATTTCACCCTAACTCCAGAATGACAGGTGATACCCAGTCAAGGCACCTTCTGCCCCAACACCTGCTGCAGAGACCTGTACTGGGCTACTGTCCACATCAACCGCCTTGGAACGACCACCGCTCCAGAAGACGTGAGCAACCAGAGGCCACCATGGCCTTCCAGCCTTCTATGACAAAGGTGTGTCTGATCTCTCGGCACTTTCAACTTCGATCATGGTTGTCCTTGAGGGGGACAACAATGGTTGAAAAGGGGGGATGTAGGGTCTGGACCATTCAGACACACACTAATTATTCATATTCACTATATTTAATCAATATAAAAGGTCTATGAAACTCTCCCCCAAAACTAACCTCACAAATGAAGTTACTTTGTCAGCCGAGTGTCCGGTTACAGAACACTTTAAGACTGATAACAGACTTTTACGATCTCAAAGGAATGTGGCCACATGCGCCACATGCTCAAGAGAGAGAGACAATCTTTAATTAAATAAACTTTGCGGTATTACTCTGATCTATGAAGGAACATGCCTCACAGAAACCGTGATGATTTACTGTTGCGTGTACTATTAGGTATAACAACATGGTATGTTTGATTGGGGTGTATGTGGTTGCACAACCACCCAACGGTCAATATAACTTCACCTGTATCATTCTTCCTACCTAATTAATCCTCATTTAATGACACATACTTTGATGTACATCACCTTCTCTTAGAAAGCAATTTGAATTTGTTATGTCTATTTGAGCTTGAATGAACAGTCTAAGCACGCTGGGGACAAAGACCATAAATCAACTAAGAGCCGCTTCCCCTCTTGGACATGTCAACTTACTCATAGGTCCATTCAAACCTTAGGGGTGGTTCTTTTTCAGACTATATCAGAGAGCAGGCAACAGTGACCGCCCTCTCTTGGTTTTCCATCCTGCCGCAAACACGGTCTCGGGTGATACGGGGAAACCCCCCCTCCCCCCTCCATGGGGGCCAAGAGGCCTTCCAGCAGGCCTGGATCCCAACCAGATCCGGCCTCATGGAAAAGAGAGGAGACTCTCTCACAAAGAACCAAAGACAATCTCAGGAGTTTTGGAACAAAGACTCCAACCAACAACGACTCCAATCACCCATCCTTCCGACTTCCTCACTTCTCCTGGGTACTCGGCGTGGCCTCAACAGAGTCCCAGGCCTTGACCAAACCAATCATGCTTTCCTGGAGAAAGAGAACGCTCAACCAACTTCCACTTGACACTGCCGGAACCATCAATTCGACATCAAAAACGACTTCAATTTTCAACAACTTCAAGAATTGTTCCCATTACAAATGCAAGTATTCAATTCAATGAAATGTGAAAATGAAATTCTGATGGTTCTTCTCATAGACCCTCTTCCGGTTTCCAAACTTGTACATAATATGTATTTGGTTCTGATTTGTTTGCAATACATTGTCACTTTATGATCACGGTTTTTGCTACTGGCTCAACGTGCGGTATATGCGAAGAAATAATTATTCTTCTGTGGCCATGGAAGATACCCTTTTCTTAGAATAAATTAATAATCAAAAGAGTTCGTTGGACGAACTGATTAATTGATTGTAATATTAATTCAGCCACATCAAGTTGATCCAATTAACTGACCCAAATATTTATAATTAATAATAACAAGATATTATTGATTATTAATATTTCCAAAAAGCTGAGTTCCTTACAATGAATATACAAAAACTTAATCGAGAAAGTACAGAGAGTATACTTCTTGTCATCTGTACTTTTAAGCAAATTAGTAACTAATGCAGAATTTCTGATGTTATGAAATGAAGGCTAGTAATTTTTAGATTTAACAGCTACTGTGCTCACTTCATAAAAGGTGTGCAAAATGAATCAGTACATTGCATTGTAACCAAAACATTACATGCTTGAGCAGAAAGGTGGCCTGATAGCAATATGGTCAGCTAACACGCTAGCAAAACATTCCTGTTGTACACTTACCTTCGTCTTCATTATCTCCTTCCTCGTCCTCTGGCGTAGCTGAATCAAAAGAAACCAGTGGCTGTGTCGTGGGTCACACAGTAATTAGGTACAGAATCCAGCTCGTCAAAAAAAGGACAAGTTGTCCTTCCGTTCCCGCTGCGGTTGTTAGCATCTTTAGCTTGTCTTTAAATGTTTAATTTTTCTTCGGCATTGCAGCCAGGTTCTCTCGTAACCATGTTCACGCATTTCATCTGCTAGACCTTCGTATATTGCTTCGTTTCTGTAGCTACATTCAAGCTTAACTTGAATGCTCGCATTGCTCCACAAACATAAGTACACAGGTCTCACTAGCGCTCCACGGACTGGTGTCCTCCATCTTTTTTATGACAGTCCTGGAGAGAGGAGGGGGAATAATGACAGTGGGCGGGGTTTTGTGTGATTGTCCACCTGTGAATGCAGACACGGTGGCTGGATAGCGTTTACATTACACTGAGATCTGATCACAATGCGTCCTCGACTACCTCCGAACCTGGACACGCTGATCGGATAACATTCCGATCAGAAGCGCGTTTACACTTGTCTTTTCAATGTGTATGTGGAAAACATCCGGATACAGGTCGCATGTTAATGCCAAGTGTAAACGCAGCCATAGACAAACTTATTGGTGAACTGGTTACACAAGATCTTTTAACTTTGTACAATGAGGGCCAGTTAAAGTCTGACAAAACCAGAAAACACTTCTTCAAACAAAAGTTCAACTTTGTTGAGCCAAAACCGATATACCTGGGCACTGACACAGCTGGTAAAGAACGCTTTTGTCAGTATGTGCCAGTTAAAGAAACCCTTGCATCTCTGTTTAGGCAAACATCAGTGAGGGAACAGTACAACCAGTCAAAAATGCTTGATTCTGTTGACAAAGTGATGGAGGATATAAAGGATGGCACATGCAGCAAGCAAAATACCATCTTTCATGAGCATCATCATTATCAATTATGTTGTACCCAGATGCATTTGAAGTTGTAAATCCACTTGGCTTGGGTAAAAAGAAACATAAAATCCTGGCAGTGTACATGACCCTAGGTGAGATTCTGCCACAGTACCGCTCATTAGTTGACCCAATGCAGCTTATTTTACTGTGTAGAGATGAGGACTTTAAACTGTTTGGTCAGCAGAAGGTCTTTTCCAGCCTTGTTGTTGATCTAAAATATTTAGAGGATTCTGGATTTCAGTCTGTAGATGGCACTATTCTTAAAGCAGGGCTAATTGTCATTTGTGGGGATAATCTTTGGTCTCATTGTATAGGTGGCTTTTCTGAACATTTCAGTACCAACAAGTATTTCTGTCGGTAACGTCTAATTGACAGACACTTTTCGCCAACAACCTTTAAATCTTGGCCTAAGAAGAACAAACAGAAATTATGCGCATAGTGTTGATCAGCTCACAACTACTGATCAATGTATGGTAGATGGCATCAAATTCAATTCAGTTTTCAATTCCCTTCAATTCGTTTACACGAAGGGAAAATGCAGATATTTCCCTGCGGTTTGGCCTCTCATTTACACGAAAACCCCGTTTTTTTTACACCGAAAACGATTATTTCTAAAAACTCCGGCCAAAGTGGAGATTTCTGAAAACACCGGTTATGTGTTGCCGTGTCAACTGGGAGAAACGGTGTTTTAGGTTCTCTCTTGTTGATTCTGAGGATTCTGATTGGCTTGCATGGCTTTATCCTTCTCCCTACACTGCCGCCCATAGGTTTGGCATAGTTATGATGGAGCTCGCGGCATATTTATGCGGGTTGTGTGCACGATGTTATTATTGAAAAACGGAGGGGGGGGGGGATATTCGTTTCTCTAAATACCCGGCTACAACGTAGCCTTAATTTTTTTCATATGTGTGGTGGACTACCTCCATGCTTAGGACATGATTTATTTGAAGATATTGTGGCTAATGACTTGGCAGTTTACATAAAACATTTGGTCACGGTTGAAGGTCTGCTCCAGGTCTGCAGCCTCCCCATATAGTGATAGTTAGTTTAGAGGGACGACTGAAATTAGATATTATATTTACGTTTTGATTATTTCAGTAATTTGGTGACACTCCTGTTTCTCTTTCCTTATTTTGTATTATTTCTATTTTCAATCATGTTGCTTACTTCATTTTTCATTCTTTGTGAATAAACGTCTTAAACGTTAAGTGACGTTTCCTGGTTGTTTTTCCTGCCTTCACACAGCGCAACAGTGTCTCACATAAATGTTACGTAATCATCCCTTTTTACAACTTTAAACACGTAACACAGAGCCTTACAGAATTTGGAAAACATCTAATTAAGCAAAAGCAGTATTTATTAAGACTTTCATTATAAAGACATAAACTGGTAATTTAATTTGTTGCATTATTACAGGTTTGGAACAACATGTGGGTCAATGGTGACTGATTATTATATTTTGGGTGGTGTATATAATTTTTTTATATTGTGGTGATGTGAAGTAATTATTTTGCCAGTTATGTTGGAAATATGCCAGATAAATTGCTAGAATTCACTAAAATGCACTGGCTTTGTTAATTTTTATTTATTTGTATGTGTGTGTTTGTGTGATACTGTAAAGGAAGAAAACATTATTTCTATTTGGTTATATTTTATTGTAAATATTGATTTCTTTAATTTGCATTTGTATTGAAAATATGTTTGATGAATTAAGTTACTAAAATACACTGGCATGGTTGATTTATTTTACTTTTTTAGTTATATTGTTAAAGGGATAGTTCACCCAAAAATGAAAATTCTGTCAGTATTTACTCACCCTCATGTTGTTCCAACCCCGTAAGACCTTTGTTCATCTTCGGAACACCAATTAAGATATTTTTGATGAAATCTGAGAGCTGGATCACTCCTCCATACTCCTCCATAGGCTTCTTGAGGGATTGAACTTGCAGGCCCCGAAAAGTTATTACAGACATCGTTAAAATAGTCCAAGTGACTGCAGTGGCTCAATCTTAAGTTTATCAAACGACGAGAATACTTTTTGTGCGCAAAAAAACAAAAATAACGACTTTATTTCAACTATTCATGTCCTTCTCTGTAGGCCTCGAGTGAGTTCACTAGTGTAAAAGCGTAGAGCTTCTGTTGTTGTACGACCCATGCATCACCCACATGACCAGCGTCAGACAATAGTGAGCCTGCGTGTGACGTAGCTCTACGCTATTACACTAAGGCCCTGTCCCAAATGGCGCACTTCATGCGGACTTTCGGTCTCGTGGACTTAAATTACACGTGCTCGCCGAGTCTACGAGTCCGTAGGCCATCCCATTTAGCATTTTAACGCTCTGAAGTGTGCTCAGCAGCGCCCCCTTTGTACCCTTGAAGCGGTCTTCCGCGAAGCCCGCATAGATGCAGGCTCCACGCACTTTAACTACCCAGGAATCCTTGCGAAATGCCAATCAGAAAACGGATGGGAGGAGATTTCGCTCACAGACTGTTAACATGGCTTTATGATATAGGAGTACATTTTACCAGTTGTTACTTACAGTTTATACAAACATTATCGACCAGTGGTTGATATATCAAACATAATAATAGCGTGTTAAAAAATACGATCGCATTATGATTCATTACATAAATAGAACCGAATGTCATGGTTTTACTGAGTCATATAAACGTAGTATGAATATTGAAACCTATACATTTTTCTTAAACTCATTTACATTTTAATTTTGTGTTAAAATTGAACATTATGTATTATTATGTACAACTGTATTGATCATTTACATAACCATGACATCTATTCTAATGCCCAGGTGGCATATACAATTATAGAACTGTAAAAGCAGGCTGTGAAGTTCACATGGACATAAGATTTGGGAAAATAAAATAAATCCTGTTCTCGATGCTAAAGACTGTAATTTTTTTTAATAATATTTGTGATATTTTTCTAATAAAGGGACTGATGAGATGACCTTTAAGTTTATTCAGCTTCGACGTCTGAGCTGAGACCTTCTTCCTGTTTCCGGCGTGACGATCGAGTCTGCCCCAAAAATACCTCTCAATGCGCCCTCGCGGACTCGCGCTAAGGGCCCTATAGGTCTTCACTACATGACGTCACCGAAGTGTGGACTCTGAGGAAGTCCACAAGTCCGGAGTGTGCCATTTGGAACAGGGCCTAAGTTAACTGACTAGAGGCCAACAGAGAAGGAAATGTATAGTTGAAATAAAGTCGTTATTTTTGTTTGTTTTTGCGCACAAAAAGTATTCTCGTCGCTTGATAAACTTAAGATTGAGCCACTGTAGTCACTTGGACTATTTTAACGATGTCTTTAATAACTTTTCGAGGCCGGCAAGTTTCAATCCTTTTGAAGCCTATGGAGGAGTGATCCAGCTCTCAGATTTCATCAAAAATATCTTAATTCGTGTTCCGAAGATGAACGAAGGTCTTACGGGGTTGGAACAACATGAGGGTGAGTAAATACTGACAGAATTTTCATTTTTGGGTGAACTATCCCTTTAAGGAAATAAGAAAGCTGGTATTTTGTTTATCATTTTTATTGAGGTTGTTAAGATGTTATTTAGCCAATTCTATAGATAATGTGTTTGATTTACTTGGTCATGCACTGGCTGTGTTTTTTGTTGTTGTGTTTTTTTTCTTCTTCATTTTAGTATATGTTCTGATTTGTTTATGTAACCCAGAGTGATTACAAATAAAACCACCAGCCAGAGTAGTTACTAAAAGAAGAGAAAAGTACATTAATAATTGAGTTCAGAATTGCTAAGTTAAAACTTTTTCCATAAATGATCCAAATGTGTTTTCTTTTTGTTAATTTTCTCATGTTGTGAATATAAAAAATGTATGCTGTATTTTTAATGTTCCCTTTCGAAGGGAACTCAACAATACGTCAACGACGTTATGGGGAACGCCTCAGGCGTGACAGGTGTCTGAAATCACTATCAAATCACGTCAATCATATTGACCGGCGACAGCCCGTGAATCATTAGCGTGAATGATTAACGTGCGACCTGGAAGTATAAAGGGGCGCCTTGCACACATGACAAATCATCTCATCGTCTTCAGGGACTGTCTGTTTGAAAACGCTACTCAATGAAACGGTAAGAAAATTAAATGTACAGCACACGAGTGTGCTTTTCCTGCCTGGGAGAAGAGCGCGCACGGGAGATTCTCGAGGGAATCCTCTGTGTGAACTGTGAGCGTTTTTCTTTTAAAACGCTCGCTCTCGTCTGGCCCTCTTCTCGAGTGAAGGGGGTTCAACGTCTGGTTCTCGTGGTCCCGCTCGTGCCGAGGCAGAGCGGCGACTTGCATCATGGGCTTCCAGATAGAGCTCGTCGATCATCTTGAGAGTGCTGTAAACCTCTCAGATGATTCGACGGCTGACGAGGGCGAAGCAGGTGCTCTTGCTGCTCTTCAGGACGAGCAGGAGATGGCTGAGGAGGTTTATAATCAGGTAGATCCTGAACCCTCTCAGCCACCCTGCCCCGTGTATGCAGGTCTGGTGGATGTTGTGGAGCGCGCCGCCAACAGGCTGTAGCTGCCATGGCAACGCACTAGAGGAGAGACCGCTCGCGGTAGGCTCGGCGATCGGTTTCTCCCCGGCCATACACCACCAGCTCAGGTGAGCCTAATCCATTCCTTCCTGATCTTCACACAGAGATCTAGAGGGCATGGAAGAGCCCATTCTCTGCCAGTATTCACTGACATCAGCGGGTTAATTTCGCTGATGTTGAGGGGATCGCAGAGCATGGGTATGTGTCGATGCCGCCCATTTGACGAGTCGTTTGCGAACTATCTCATGTCTGGGCAGGCGTTGACACTGAGAGCTCCATTTCTGCCATCCAAACCGCTAGAGACAACAGCGCGTTTGAATGGCAGAGCATACACGGCAGCAGTTCAGGCTGGTGCTTCCCTGCACACCATGGCGGTGCTGCAGGCATACCAGGCCGACCTGCTGCAGGATCTCGACCAGGGGGCAGGGATGTCCCCTGAGGCGGTTACTGAGCCGCGCCGAACCACGGTTCTTGCGCTCCGGGCCACCAAACAGACTGCTGCCACGATCAGTCGGTCGATGGCGGCGATGGTGGCCACGGAGAGACAGCTTTGGTTAAACCTGGCCGACGTTGAGGAGAAAGAGAAGGCCTTTCTCCTCGATTCGTCGGTTTCGCCCTCTGAACTCTTTGGCCCCTCCGTGGAGGCGGGGCTTGGGAAGTTCAGGGAGGCGAAGGCGCGCTCAGCTGCTTTTAGGAAAAAACCTGCATACCGCTGAGATCCGGTTCCACGCCCAGGCAGGCGGGAGGGCCTGGCCCTTCACGGTCTGAGGACCGTAGACAGGGCCAGAGAGCCAGTGTCGCCTCTCGTGCGCCCCCTCTGTGGAGGAACAGGGCGCAGGAAAGGCGTGACTCCCGCTAGAAGAGGGATCTGAGGGAGGTTATCCAGCACAAGCGCATACAGCGTCGCTGATGGATAATCTCCCCGGAGGGCTTCATTAAAAAGAGAAATCCAGCCCTCTCCTCTCTTCTGACTCCCCAGACGTGCATTACATCAGGCCTGGCGCTGGGCCTATGATAAGAACGATGTTCCGATGGCCCGCCTAGGCTTGGTTAGTAGAAACGCCTCTTTCAGGCATGTAAAGTGGTAGACCCCAGGTTCATAAAGAACTATCTGGCGAGTCTTCACTCCGCACGCCGCAGGTGAGCTGTCTGGTCTTTTCAAGAGTCAATTTTTGTGAATTAAAATTCCGAAATGTATCTCTCTACAGACCTCGTTCCCTGTATAGAGCTATGGGGTCATGTCATTTGCTATGTCATCAGGTAATAAGGTAAGAGAAGTTTCCTGGATTATTAGGGCCCTGAAGTTCCCCATTAGGTGGCCAGAACGATAACTATGTTAGCCTTCGGGCTGTTAGCCACCTCAGGGTAGAGTAGTTGGTCTCTCTCTTAGAATTTTTTACTTAGAGTGTTGACTGACGCTAGAGCTTCAGATAGATCTTATGTCCGGCCCACGGGTCCGTTTGACTTCTTCCTGAGTATTTCGCCCCTTGAGCTCTGTTTGGGTTTTCATTAGGCTGAGCGATCATGCAGCCCTTTGTATGGAATAATACAGACTATATTCTTTAGTAAGGCTGTGGCTCCTCCGAGCCCTCAGATAGATCTATGCCTGCAGGCTGGCCCTCACCAGGGCCGCCTCTGTAGCTGGCCTAGGCTGTGCCAGGGATAATAGAAGTGCTCTGCTAAAATTTAGCATTGCTTCCTCTGAACCTTCACTTTGTGAATGTAGGTTTCTAGCATCCCTGTATAAACAGCCTCCTCCCATGGGAGTCGTTAGGCCAAGGCCCGCCCCCTTCTCTGCATTCTGGGGTGACTAGAGTAATGCAGCATGGTGCAGAGGATGGTTTGTAAGGACATGGTAGGCCTCAAACAGGCCTCCGTGGTATATATGTCTTTATTGAGCAGGGTTAGGCCGTCTTTCGCTTCACGAAGAAGACTGGGTTTCCTGCCCGACCCTGCCATGCAGAACTGGCCTACGGATTTAGGCCGCCAGTTTAGGCTTCACTCACCTCGCTGAGCGACTGCTCGAGCGCTAGGTTGTAGGTGGATGGCTTTCATTCAAGCCCCACTCCCCTAGGTTGGGCACAGATAAATTTCTGTCACCCCTAGAGCCGCTGGCAGGCCCGGACCCTGGTAACCTCAGGGTGAGGTGTGAGTATCCCCCTGTGATACAGGGTAGGTCTGAGCACTTCACTCCCAGTTCTGTTTATCCTACCTCGCACCACTATGGCTCGGGTCGAGTATGAAGTAAGCTTCACTTCTTCTTTGGTCGAAGTACGCTCCCCTGAAGCCAGAGCATTGCCCTGAGCTGACGCCCATGCATAGATGGTAGGCCCCTGACTAATGGGGCCTAAGTTGAGGCAGAGTGGCATATGTTGTACTCCCCTTGTTTTAAAGGTGCTAGCTTTTTTGCGGAGTACACTGCCATGGGCAATGTGATTAGGCACCAGGATGCTGTAGGCGCTGCGTAAACAGCTTTGCTGCCAACGAAGGCTGCGCCATTAGGTAGTAGGCCTCAGCAGGCCTCCTTGATTGGACAGCCCCCTAGAGGGCACTGTAGGCCAGCTCACTTTACGTGGTTGGCCTTGGTGGTTCGGGCAGTTGACTCACTGATGGGTAGTAGGCCTTAAACAGGCCTCCTCGGAGGTGAGTCCCAACATTGTGGGACATACCTTATAGCGCTACTGGAAGCCCATTAGTAAATTTATGCTTGTGTAGTATGGTTCCCAACAGTGTACTTTATAGCAGAATATGACTTGCTATTAGCTAGTAGGCCCGACCAGGCCTCCCTGATAGGCGAGTCCCCAGCTGGCTGGCCTTAGCAGGCCACCTTATACTATCACCCGGACTCAGGGCTCAAAGCTAACAGTGGTTATCAGGTAGTAGGCCACTCAGACCTCCCTGAAGGTGAATTCCCACTTAAGATGGTTATCAGGTAGTAGGCCTCAGCCGGCCGCCCTGAAGGCGAATTCCCACTTAAGTTGGCTATCAGGTAGTAGGCCTCTCTGGGCCTCCCTGAATGTGAGCTCCCAAATATTGTGGCTGTCAGGTAGTAGGCCGCTCTGGGCCTCCCTGAATGTGAGCGCCCAAATATTTTGGGTGTCAGGTAGTAGGCCTCACCAGGCCTCCCTGAAGGTGAGTTCCCACATGCTGTGATTATCAGGTAGTAGGCTCCTCCAGGCCTCCTTGAATGAGTACGGTCAGGTAGTAGGCCTCACCAGGCCTCCCTGAAGGTGAGCTCCCCACATACTGTGGTTGTAAGGTAGCAGGCCTCACCGGGCCTCCCTGAAGGTGAGTTCCCACGTACTGTGGTTATCAGGTAGTAGGCCTCTCTTGGCCTCTCTGAAGGTGAGCACCCCACATACTGTGGTTATCAGGTAGTAGGCCTCTCTGGGCCTCCCTGAAGGTGAGCACCCCACTTACTGTGGTTATCAGGTAGTAGGCCTCACGGGCCTCTCTGAAGGTGAATTCCCACTTACGTTGGCTATCAGGTAGTAGGCCTCTCCGGGCCTCCCTGTAACGTTCCCTAGTGGTGCTGGGTTTATGAAGCTAGTGGTCTCTTGCTATCAGTTTCAGCTAGCCTTAATAGGCAGCTGCTGAAGGCGAGCTTGCCCCCTGGCTCGCTAAAGTGTTCATTCTCTGCTATTGGTTCCCTCCCGGAACTTTTTCTGCCTACAGCCTGGTTTGCCTACCAGGCAGACCTGTGCTCCCCTCACCGAGGGTCTCTAAGAGCATGCGGCTTCCTGAGTCTGGTCAGACGGTCGTAGGCCTCTCGTGAGGCCTCCCAGTTAGATCAGCCCTTAGGCCTTCACAGGCCTCCTCAGTGTTTTGAAACACAGACACTGGGTTGATCCGTGGATCGAGTAGAGAAACTCCCCTCGCTAGCAAGGGTTGGAAAGCACTATGCTGAGTCATACTCTCCGGGATATCCCGTCTCTGAGATCCGGGCCGAGTGGTTCACTGCCAGCTTCGCAGTCCCTCGGGTTGGATGCCTTTCTGAAGGCTTTGTTGTCCAGAGGCTCTGTCTTCAGACAGACAGGATTTGGCCAGACTAGTGTCTATGTACTGACGCCAGGTCAGGCCGTCCTGGTGGCATTCGGGGTGAGTACGTTCCCCTGAATAGTGAATGGCTGGGGCTCCTTCGGGTTCCCTAGCCACATTCCCTAGAAGGGACCCCTTCTAATCGGAAGCTGTGGTTCCAGGCCCGGAGCCGGCCCAGGTAGACCTTTTATTTAACCATGTTTATGAAGGTTTTTCTGTGAGGCTGTAGCTTGGGCTATGACCGTAGGGAATGCTGTCACTAACAGCCCAGTGTGACCTGAGGGTGAGTGGTTCTAGCGTTTCATTTGAAGTTGCTGGTTCTGACAGTTGTCACTGCCACTTGGCATGCACTCCCCTTAGCATGGCGGAGTTGGTATATCGTTCCCCATAACGTCGTTGACGTATTGTTGAGTTCCCTTCGAAAGGGAACGTCTCAGGTTACGACTGTAACCTATGTTCCCTGAGAACAGGGAACGAGACAATACGTCTCCCTGCCATGCCTCGGGGCTTGCCTACCGTACAGTCCCTTCAGACGATAAGGTGATTTGTCATGTGTGCAAGGCGCCCCTTTATACTTCCAGGTCGCACGTTAATCATTCACGCTAATGATTCACGGGCTGTCGCCGGTCAATATGATTGACGTGATTTGATAGTGATTTCAGACACCTGTCACGCCTGAGGCGTTCCCCATAACGTCGTTGACGTATTGTCTCGTTCCCTGTTCTCAGGGAACATAGGTTACAGTCGTAACCTGAGACGTTATGTTGCCTTTAAGAGAATGTGAGGTGTAGTTTACTGCTGATTTATCAGGAGACAGAGACGCGAACGGGGAAATGACATCAGCAGCGCGCGGAGAGAGAAATGAGATGTAAGCACAAAGAGAAATCGACAGAGATAATTCTGAGAGAAAATAACAGTGATCGTGATTTAAAAACAAAACGTCTAGATATACATTTATTTTATTTGAACGGAACTATTTTGCTGTTACGAGTGATTTTGAGTTAGTTGAGTGTTTTCATTGTGAACACGGCGATGACACGTACTGAACTCATCACTGTGAAAGAAACTTAAGCCTGGTTCACACAGCAGGATAATTAGGCCGATTTTAGCCCCGATTTACCCCTTCCAACAATCTTAAGGATGCTCCGATTATCGTAAAATAATCTGATCAGATATTCCTGCCGTGTGTGGTGTGTTAAGCAGGGACGTGCACAGGAATTTTGAGGGGCAGTTGCTCTGACCTGAAAAAAGGGCTACCCCACCCAAAAAAAAAAAAAAACTCACGGGCTATATGAAGGACTGAGAATAACAGGGTCTTTATTACTCACACTCCAGTAATATTTCTGTGAATTGAATTAATCTTGCACTTGTTCATAGTTTTTGAATTATGTCTGAATATAATCAGTTGAATTTTGCCCATACAAATTGCCTTATCTGACCGTGTTTATGTCCAAACTTAATGCCTCATATTATTATTTATAAAGATTGCAAAATGTCAGAGGTGACAGGTTTATGATATACAACTTTGTAAACAGTATACAAAATGTATTAACAACATTGTTAAATGTCACCAAAATACACATGAGAAAAAGAGTTCCTCATATTATTGTTTATTGTTTTTTAATTTTTATTTTTTTTATTTTTAATTGAAAAGAAATAATCTGGATTGAATTGACAGATGGGGAAAATAATAAAAAATAAATAAAAAACGCTTCCCGTACATTCAGTTGTGCTTCTTGCTCGTATTCAGATCTGATGGTACGTATGGTAACTGGGCAACTACGCATGATTTGTGGTATGATTGCGTAAAGGGAACAGGAATTCCGGTAGGGAACATAATCGATTACTACACCGGTCGCGTGCAGCGCTGCAGCCACGTAAACAGAGTTTGCCCTTCCCCTACTGACTTCGGTGCCCGAATGGAAGTGAATGAGGCTTTGCAATTTTTTTTTTTTTATCTAGGCCTACGTGAAATTCTGCATCCATTGTACGATTTATTTATTTATTTTCCCCCTCGGAAGGGCAACGTGAGTCGAGAAGGGCATATGGGCAGTTGCCCGGGCAACCTGAGCAACCCCCCTGTGCACGTCCCTGGTGTTAAGAGTAGGGCTGTCACTTTTGTGAAAAAATCCTGTTCGATTTTTGAGACATATGTGTTCATTGAATCGATTGTAAAATCGATTTTTCCATGTCTAAAGACGTTTCCATTTTCAACACCAAATACTGGCAAATCCACGGACAACTAACAGGCATTAGGACGAACGTAAAGAGGGTACTTGAGACGCGCACAAGTCAGCAATATTTCTGATGATTTATTGGCGTGAAGTTTTGTGCACAATGACAAACAAGGAGTGCAACATTCAAGGATTGAAATTAACACCCGCCAAATTCGGATAAAAATTAACTTTGGCGGGTAACGCTGTCATATCACGAGCCAATTTGGCGTGTTTCTATGTTTACTCACTTTGCTGGGGAAGTTCGTGTAAGCCAAATCTGCGTGGATTTAGCGCAGATACGCAACTCGTGAGTCCTAATGATATATTAAATACAGCCCAGACAGCAAGCCAACATTGAATAAACATTGTTTTTCCATCTGAATCATCATTATGGTTGATATTGAAATTTCAATGCAAAATTAATGTTGAATCACCATTACCATATCGATGAAAACCTGATGTTATTAATGTTGATGGCAACAATATTGGAACAACATTGATCTATAGTTATCTTTATGATTGATTAAGCATTGATATTTAGTTTACCGGACGATCGCTGAATGTGTTGAAAAGTCATTGATTTATAGTTGACCGGGAAACGACCTGTTGTTGAAAAGTCATCGACATAGTTGACCGGGAAATATGGTTGAAAATGCATCAATATATAGTTGACCGGGAAATATGATTGAAAATCCATCGATTTTTGGTTGACCGGGAGATCAACGGGTGGTATACCAACGTACTGCACCGGAAACAGCTCATTCTGGACCCTTGGCACAAGCGTACAAGTAAGCTTGCTTAATGTTTGATATGAATGAATTGTACCAAATCAAATAGGCCTACTGTTAGGCTGATCGTTAACATGATCCCAGCAAACATGCTTCTTTGGGGCCCGAATGGGCAGCCCACTGTGGGCCCAGATACCGGCGTGAAATGACCCAGGTGGGGCCCCAGTGGGACAGCCCAAAAGTGTGGGCTGACTGTGGGCAAGCCCACAGTAAGTAGAGTGGGCCCCCATGGAGCCAGTTGTGGGCCCACAGCAAACTCTTATAGGGGCCCATGTGGGGCCATTGTGGGCAGCCCACTGTGGGCCCAGATACCGGCGTGAAATGCGGGGCACGTGTGGGCCCCACACTTTGGGACCCAGGTGGGGCCCCAGTGGGACAGCCCAAAAGTGTGGGCTGACTGTGGGCAGGCCCACAGTAAGTAGAATGGGCCCCCATTGGGGCCAGTTGTGGGCCCACAGCAAACCCTTACATTGGGTTAAGTGTGGGCATACTGTGGGTACATTGGGTTAAGTGTGGGCATACTGTGGGTACATTGGGTTAAGTGTGGCCATACTGTGGGTGCACTGGGAAAAGTGTGGGCATACTGCGGACAATACAAATATGTGTTGTAATATACCTGTGGCCTTAACAAACAAGATTATTTTGGTTCTACTTTGCATTTGCCACAATACATGCAAAATAATTGCACTTGTTGAAAGTCGAAGTAGTACATTACAAGTCATATCTTTCAAATCATTTAATTTATTCAGTCATGTAAAAAATATATACAATACATTACCGTTCAAAACTTTGGGGTCAGTACGATTTTTTAAATAGCCCTACTTTTGAACAAAGTAATCCAGTCGTCAGCATGTAAATCGTGAAAAAATTCAGGAATGTTTGAACAGAACTGTCAAAAGAGCAGCATTTATTTAAAAAAAAAAAAAAAAAAAGTCAAAACAAAAAAATCATATAAAACCACATGAATCAATCCCCTCGGATACCGGAGTAACTTGCTCCTTCCACCATCCCAGTCTCTTGCATTAGGATCAGCATCAACCCCTTTGGATGCTGCTTCAGCTGTGTCAGCATCTAAAGTGAGAAAAAAAACAACAACAACAATTGAAATGTTAACATAAAAAAATGTATTAAAAAAAAACGGGGGTTGTTCCAAGTGTCATTTATACACTTGTGTTTTCCCAAGGGTTAGGCCATTTCCACCTCAGAGAACAAAGAATCTTCTGCACTTTGACAGGAGGATAATTTGAGTTCCAGAAAAATAGTTACAGGTTTTTTTATTAATATTAAAAACAAACGTAAGTGGTGTTGTTGAGAGAGAAACATACAGAGAGTGAACCAATTGAGGGCATGATGAAATGAGAGCATGAGAACAAAAATTGTCAACACAATATATAATTCTGTCAACTTGTACTCACACTCATTTCATTCCAAACCTGAATTATTTCTTCTGTGGAAGATTCTTCTGATATTTCGAAAAATGACTCAATAAAAATTCAATGGGATTTTCATTGTATGGACAAAACAGATTAAACATTATTCAAAATTCTTCTTTTGCATTCCACAGAAAAAAAGTAAATAATAAATGTTTGGAACAACATGAAGAACAATCCCTTTAATGTCTTTATCAAGAAATCATTCATGGCTTTAACTTGCAGCATGAATATGTCATTTTTATCAAAAAGAAAATACAGAGAATGTGTCTGACAGTCAAAAATGTACTTACACAGAAAAAGAGTGACCTGTGCTCGAGTGGCTCTCTGTTGGGTTTATTTAGCTGTTTGACACACAACACAATTAAGGAAAAAAGAGAGAAGACAACTGAATATTAGTAATATTACATATTACATAAATCTATACAAATAAAAATTATTATTTTTTTCATCAGTGATTATTGACTAATTAATATGTCAGGAGTTCTCAACTCTGGTCCTCGAAGTGCACTGTCTTGCAGTTTATGTCCAGACCTGATCAATTTCACTAGATCTTTTAACCAAAAGAGCTCGATTAGCCTAGCTTGTTCAGGTGTGTTGGACTTGGGCCCTGTCCCAAATGGCACACTCCGGACTTGTGGACTTCCTCAGAGTCCACACTTCGGTGACGTCATGTAGTGCAGACCTATAGGGCCCTTAGCTTGAGTCCGCGAGGGCGCATTGAGAGGTATTTTTGGGACAGACTCGATCGTCACGCCGGAAACAGGAAGAAGGTCTCAGCTCAGACGTCGAAGCTGAATAAACTTAAAGGTCATCTCATAAGTCCTTTTATTAGAAAAATATCACAAATATCATTAAAAAAAAATTACAATCTTTAGCATCGAGAACAGGATTTATTTTATTTTCCCAAATCTTATGTCCATGTGAACTACACAGCCTGCTTTTACAGTTCTATAATTGTATATGCCACCTGGGCATTAGAATAGATATCATGGTTATGTAAATGATAAATACAGTTGTACATAATAATACATAATGTTCAATTTTACATAATAATACATAATGTTCAACACAAAATTAAAATGTAAATGAGTTTAAGAAAAATGTATAGGTTTCAATATTCATACTACGTTTATATGACTCAGTAAAGCCATGACATTCGGTTCTATTTATGTAATGAATCATAATGCGATCGTATTATTTAACACGCTATTATTATGTTTGAGATATCAACCACTGGTCGATAATGTTTGTATAAACTGTAAGTAACAACTGGTAAAATGTACGCCTATGTCATAAAGCCATGTTAACAGTCCGTGAGCGAAATCTCCTCCCATCCGTTTTCTGATTGGCATTTCGCAAGGATTCCTGGGTAGTTAAAGTGCGTGGAGCCTGCATCTATGCGGGCTTCGCGGAAGACCGCTTCAAGGGTACAAAGGGGGCGCTGCTGAGCACACTTCAGAGCGTTAAAATGCTAAATGGGACGGCCTACGGACTCGTAGACTCGGCGAGCACGCGCAATTCAAGTCCACGAGACCGAAAGTCTGCATGAAGTGCGCCATTTGGGACAGGGCCTTGGACCAGGGTTTGGTGCTAAAGTCTGCAGGACAGTGGTCCTCAAGGGCCAGAGATACCCAGCAATATGTTCTGAACATGACTAGATGGATCACTTACAGCACTGGTGTCCAGTCCTGGTCATGGAGGAGTTTAGCTGTCTGTAGTTTCTGCTGATCCTGAAGACCTCGATCAACTGGTTCAGGTCTGCTTAACTGGGGTTGGAGCTCAATTCTGCAATCAGGATTAGATGGCAATGAATACTGAAAAGAGAGAGGACAAACAACATTTTAATGTTATAAACCCAGTTTAAACTTTTATTCATGAATATGTACAATAACATCTAAGAATGTATGCTACATGACACCACTGTACTGACAAATACAGTATTTGTTCAGTGGGTGAGGAGCATCTCATTTAAAAAAATTTGATACCCAAAATATTAACAGATAACGTAAGCAAAATGTTTATGAAAACACAGTTATATATATGGTGTAAAGAAAGTTTTTGTAAATTTCTATGACAAATCTACAATGCAAAAACTGATAATGTGTCAGACAGTAATTCCAACAGAATACTTACACAGAGCAGTACCGATTATCTGATTACACACAAGGAAATATTTAATATTAATATTTCAGTGAAATATTTACAGTATCTGTATGGATAAACGTTGATGAAATATATACATTCAAAAGAAATTATTACATTTATATTTAATGTTATTAAATGAATGAATATTATTTCATGGCCTACATGTTTTACTTCCATAATATTTTTTAATAATTAAGTTAATTAAATATTACAGATGGTTGATTTCATTTCAGTTATCTAATAAAGTTAGAATAGTAAAATCTGTTATTTTTAACTCACGTTAACATGATAGTTATGCCGTTATGTAAATAGCCTCTGATTTGCTGTCTGTCAACGCACAGTGTTTACAGGTGTCTATCAATTATGAACCGTCATAATCATATTTAACGAGATGTAGTTAGAGTGTGTAGCTAATGTATTCTATTTACACTACATAAATAGCTGCTACTCGTTTAACGTTACATCGCTAGCTATTTAAAACTTTAAAACAAAGACATCACTGATTCAGCCGGGCCATTGTGTTTAGCTCGGCCCTAGTTCATCGCGTAAACGGTAAAACAATAATGAACCAAATTATACGTTAATAGCACCAAAAGGTATGTAAAACACTTACATTACACTTACACTTACACAAACTTGAATACATTTAGTTTTAAAGTATCTATTACCTCGGAGATTACCAAAAACGGACTGTCTGAGCAGCTAGTAGACCGTTAAAACCGTTTCATTTAAACAGCAGCAGAGCAACGTAAGCTAAATCAGATAACAATAAAATGAGTGTAATTTAATACCAATTAATTAATTCATTACCATTTTGACCCGTTTCACTAATTTTAATAATTACTATGGCAATTTAAAAAACTTACCTGTTTGGTGCAAAGCTGGGCTGTACCAGTCGAATCCAGAAAGACAGCTCCTTTCCTTGGCGATGGAAACGTCCAGCAGTCTCATTGGTTAGAATTAATCACGTGATGACGCCAGCTACTATTACTTATTATTTTCTTTTGTAGTTTCAGAAATATAATATATATATATATATATATATATATATATATATATATATATATATATATATATATATATATATATATATATATATATATATTATACTATACTAATAAATACATCACTGATTGATTAATATATATATATATATATATATATATATATATATATATATATATATATATATATATATATATATATATATATATATATATATATATATAAATTAATCAGTGATGTATTTAATAGTATAAAAATATATTATTTAATAATAATAAATACATCACTGATGAATACCAAAACAAATCAGTCAACCATTTGCATTGTTTTATTGTGACAAATAAGTTAAGTAATAAATATGGTAACACTTTCTATGCAGACCATGCTTATGATTACAAAAAACTGCTCAAAACCCACCTGTTTCAGCTCGCCTACAATCTATAATAGCACTCTCATCATTGTTTGTTTGTTTCATTTGTAAAGCGTCTTTGAGTTCCTTGGAAAGCGCTATATAAGACTGATGTATTATAATTAATTATTATTATTATTATGAATTATAGCTCCCTTTATACTTTTTTAGGAGCAATATTACTATTATATAAGTATATTTATAAAGACTCATTGAGACCTGCATTATAAGATATACCTAGTTAAATTTATATTAATTTTTATAATTCCATTTAAGCCACTCATTTGCTCTTTCAATGCGCATGCTCATAATCCATTATACACTGATTCATAAGTATTAATTAGTCAGTTTTATGGTTCTATGAATGTATTTATAAAGATGCAACCTGCATTGCTATAATGTTATTATGTTATTTATGAATGTATTAATATATAAGTACTGTGATTTATTGAGGTCTAACAGACTAATGGTGTTTAAACTATACTGTAATGTACTGGTCTGTCTGACTTTATCAGTCGGTCTGGGAACAGCTACTACAAGCAAACAGGTAAAGATACTACTTGTCTTGCCATCTTGTTGACTGTCTGTGTGCAAGTATGGGATGACTGTTGAATGAAATAGCATTTATGACATTTAACGGGATCGTTAAAATAGGTTGATTAACTCTGAGCTTCTAATCTTAAAACAATGATGTAACTGTACTGTTATGGAGGTTGCCCACAGTAAACCCTCATGGTGGCCCCACAGTGAAAAACTAAAAATAGGTAAATCATAATGGGGGCCCAAATGGGCAAAACTCCTATGGGCCCCACATGGGCTAACCCACTGGGGGCCCGTGTGTTTTTTTTTTTGGGCAAACCCACAGTGGGTTGCCCACAGTAAATCCTAATGGGGGCCCAAATGGGCAAAACTGCTATGGGCCCCGCATGGGCTAACCCACTGGGGGCCCGTGTGGGTTTTATTTGGGCAAACCCACAGTGGGTTGCCCACAGTAAATCCTAATGGGGGCCCATATGGGCAAAACTGCTATGGGCCCCGCATGGGCTAACCCACTGGGGGCCCGTGTGGGTTTTATTTGGGTAAGCCCACTGTGGGCTTGCCCACAGAAAGCCCACATGGGGCCCCAAAGGGTTTGCCCTTGCCCACACTGTCCCACAGAAAACCCACACTTACCCACAGTGGGCCCACACTGGCATGTTTGCTGGGTATGCGCCAGACCGGGCAGGAGGGACTGGACGACAAAATATTCCAGCGTCAGACGACATTGAATTGTAAATAAAGTACAAATAATTTAATTAAAAGGCTAATAAAAATGAATTTGTTTTTAAATAGTGTGGTGTGTTCAGTGTTTTATACAAGATTTCAAATGTTCCATTACTTTTAACATCCTAGCTGTAGATAAAGCAGGCTATTTAATTTATGGCATTACATTTAAAATTAACATTTAAAAACGATTGAAATTCCATTGAAATCACGTTGATCCTTAGTTCAGTTGAAATTTCAACATTGTTTCAATATTCCTGATTATTGAAATACCATTGAAATTCCGTTGATCTATGGACAGGATTTCAATCTTGTTTCAATATTAAAACAGGGTGCAAAATGATGTAGAATCAACATCAGAGTTCGATGTTGATTCAATGACTTAATGTTGACAACGGAATGTTGATTTAACATAGTTTCAATGACTGTTTGCTATCTGGGAGCGTATTGCGCAGAATCTGCGCATTTCTGGCTTGCTTGAACACACACGTCACTAAGCAACAAATACGGCGCGCTTGTTCACTTGCACTGAAGTAATAGCGAATATTAGAAAGCATTTGGTTAACAGAAAAGACATTGTTATTTTCCAACATCCTACATGTTCTGTGTACTGTATTGATCTGTCTACCTAAAACACATTTTTGGTAAAAAAAAAAAAAAGGCAGTTAAAATCGATTCCCTATTTTCATTTTCGAAACTTGTGTTGGTTGGTCCGATCGATTGTGCAATCGATTTTCGAACGTAAAGTGACAGCCCTAGTTAAGAGTGCTCTCGTCTCCTCGGAAGGACGTCAGGACCGCTCCGATCTCAAATCGGGGATATCCAACATGTTGGATTATTTTGGCCCGATTTCTCCTCGTGTGTGGTTTCCCCTGGGGACAAACGAGCACGCAACCTGTGGACTGTGGCATGTAGCCAATCAGAAAGCGAGGTGACGAGGCGCAGAGGAAGCACAGGGAAACAAAATCAAAACAGCCGGCGGCAAGGCGCACCAGAAAGTCCAGTGGACGTCGGAGATGGATTCGGTTAAAAACAAACTACAAACTACCCTGCAAACAAGCCCGCACTGGCCCTTTCCGGGCCCACTTAGGGCTAGCCTAAGGGCCCCCAGCAGGCTGCTAGCGCAGGGCCCATGAGAATTTGCTCATTGGCAAAACGTTGGCCCTGCATGGGCAGCCCTCACTTAGCCCTCAGGAAGCCCTCACTAAGCCCACACAGGGCCCGCACACACAGGGCCCACAGAACGTTGGCCCTGCATGGGCAGCCCTCACTTAGCCCCCAGGAAGCCCTCACTAAGCCCACACAGGGCCTGCACACACAGGGCACTATTAAACTACAACAAAAGATCTTGTTCACAATTTTTTTTTTTTTTTTTGTTCACAATTAATCTGTTTCACTATAAATACTTTTCGGCTACTATAACTATAAGTCTTTGGGAAAAACAATTATTCTATACATCTGAAATGAATGCAGTCACCACATAACTAATTTCTGTATTTTCAAAAATGTACAGTAGTCAAAGGGATTTCAAATCAATGTATTTATTAATTATAAAATATAAAACATTCAATTCAGGTCAATACAGGTTAATAAAGGTAATTTAACACTCTGAAAGGGACTAAAATCATCCATACAAATATAAAAATAATTCAAATAAACATAAAAATACCTTTGCTGAAAAAATAAAAAAAAAGTTTGGTGTGCTAATCATTCATTGGCAAAGTTCACTCTTCCCCCGAAGTCTCTTGACTAGTCAGCAGACGGTGGTACCGCTCCTTTCGTCCACCCGCTCTGTCTCTTGAATTCCGCAGCCACACCTTTATCTCACTCTCAATTTCGGAATCACGAGGACTTGGCTGAAAGGAACATTTTCTTACAGCCTCTGAAAAGCAAATAGGCATGAAACAACACGGTGTATGGGAAGTAATTAATATATGCCATTTCTAATACCACATGCTTACCTGTTACAACCCTCTTTAGCCTCAGGCTCTGAAAAGGTCTCTTTTGGTTTGAGCCATTCCAGTTCAATTGAGTGGCTAAAGAATGGCCAATCAATGTTGTCAATATTCTCCTAGTTGCTACCTGGACATTACACCCACCAATGGTTCCTAGATAGGCAGTCTAAAAGGAAGGAACATACACAAATTAAAAAGGGATTTTTCAATAAAATGTCAACAGCAGCTAATTATTAGGTCCATAGATAGACAACTAAAAACAAACAAATATTCAGCAAACAATAAAGTTTCAATACGTATTAATTGCGAAGGGCTTTCACTGTGACTGTGGTTGATGAACATAAATCCTCTCTGTCTGCATGAGAGAGAGAGAGAGAGAGAGAGAGAGAGAGAGAGAGAAAGAGAGAATGCACACAGTACTTACATCTACTGTGTTTACGTGAATACTCGACTTGGCATTTTGATACATTTTTGTGTTTATTTGGCCATTTAGGTGCACAACCGAAGACAAAGGCTATGCTTGTCTGTGTTGCGCTCGGAGCATGTGCAAAGAATTCCGTTCTCTTTCCCGACTTATCGCACTTTTAATATTTCTTTTCAATATACTGCACATCCTGCTTTTTTTTTGGTAAGTATCCTCTAAACACAGTTGGTTATGTCTTAAATAAGCATAAAAGTTTTTAACAGAAGCGGCATTTCCCCAGTTGTATGATGAAGTTAAGCGAGATATTCTGCTGTCACTCTCTTAACCCTGAGCATGTCGATCAATTTTTGTTTCTGCATACAAATATGAAAATGTAATCATTTAAAATAATTTCAACGTAGAAGAAATTACTTTATTTGGTGCGCATTCCAACACTTAAGACCAAATTGTTAAATACTAACTGTTTAAAAGAGTTTGAGAAAACTAAGTTAAATTTAAGTTGTTACCGTTTTTGCTTTTATGGAATGTTTTAAGTTCCCTTACGAAGGGAACTCAACGATGCGTCGATCGACGCCACGGGAACGCCCCCAGCGTGACTGCGTCTGAAGCATCTATGTCAACTAGTCCAATGGAAAGAATGAGCGTCACGGGCGGGTGACGTCATGACCAGGAAATGATAAAAGCACATCCGGTGCAAACCGGCATTAGCTTCTGTTGCCTCAGCAAGCGATCTGTGTTATACTGTCTCTGTCTATTTATTGTTGTCTGTTGCAATTTATTCGGAAACGTTATGGCGAAACAAATGTACAAACAGTGTGTTCCTCCCTGCCCGCGTTATTTAACGGGTGGGGACACACACGAGCTTTGTGTCATTTGTTTGGGAGTGGAGCATGCGGTCTCAGCCTTCGAGGAGGCTGAGTGTCAACACTGTGAAATGCTACCGCTCCGCATGCTCCGCTCTCGCCTGTCACTCTTTGATGTAAAGAGTGGGCAGGCTCGCGATCCTCAGGGATCAGGACCCGCGTCTGCCGAGGCGGCGCGGAGAATGCATTCCTGGGGATCGCAGAAGGATCTTTCGGAGGGGTTGGAGACGGGTCCCTTGGCCTTTTCTCCTTCCTTACCCGGAAGATCCAGCGCTCTCCCCCCGGTGTCGGAAGCACGCTCTGCGGTTTCTTCCGCCCGGGGAGAGAGCACTCCATTACTTCAATGCTCTTCCTCCGAGGAGGTCGATGTTATGAGTATGGAGAGTGAAAGCACACACATGGGGGAAAAAGATTCACAATTTATTTCCCCAGCATATGATGAGCTGGTGGATGTTATGTCACGGGCTGTAGAAAAATTAAATATTGTATGGCCATCTGAGAATAAAAGCGCTCGTCCTAAAAGTAAATTAGATGAGCGCTTTTTATCGTCCACGACATTATCTCCACCACGAGAGCTTCCCTTTTTTCCCGATCTCCACAATGAAATATCAAAATCGTGGAATAAACCGTACTCTTCACGACTTTTTAGCCCTCAAGTTAAAACTTATTCGAGAATAAGAGGGCTAAAAGAGTATGGTTATGAGGCGATGCCCCAGGCGGAACAGAATTTAGCTAGCTATCTTTCGCCTGGTCCCGCATCGTCCCTGAAAGCCTCGGCTTTGCCCACTAGACCGCTTAAAGCCACCTCGGTTTTAGTGGGCAAAGCTTATACGGCAGCAGGTCAAGCTGGAGCATGTCTGCATACAATGGCAGTGCTACAGGCGTATCAAGCTGACCTGCTGGGGGATCTGGATAGTAGTGAGGGAATTTCTCATGACGATATTCAAGAACTTCGTCGTGCTACCGATCTTTCTCTCAGGGCTACTAAGGAGACCGCCAGAGCAATTGGGCGGTCTATGGCAGCCTTGGTAGCTACTGAGAGACATTTATGGTTAAATCTGTCAGAGATTAAAGAAAAAGATCGAGCTTTTTTATTAGATGCTCCGCTTGAACCTTCTGGTCTCTTTGGTGACGCAGTCCACGCGGTCGTCGAGCGATTTCAGGAGTCTAAGAAACAAGCTGACGCTTTTAAAAAGTTTATCCCTCGCCGTGTCCAGCCCCCTGGGGCTGCTGGGCGTGAGCAGCCCCAGCCGTCGAGCTCATCATATCATGTGCAACAGAAAGAGAGTGTTGCGTCTCGTGCACCTCCACGTAGACACTGGAGACAGACGCAACCCTCTCAGCCGAAGTCTTCTAAGTCGAAGCCGGATCTGAGGACCGTTCTTCAGGCGAAGAAGACTTCGGCTCAGAAAAAAAAAAGGTCCTGATGTTCATGCGTCAGGCCTGTGAGGACAGCCCCGACCGAAGTAGAGCGGTGTACACCTCATTATACGGTGCCCGTTCCATTTCGGGGTCCTCACGAGACCGTTCTGCCAACCCTGCCACCCTTGGTGCTTCAGGGCGCAGCGGTCTCCAGCGAGTCGCTGATGCTATGCTGCGGCACAGCATCGGTTCCGCGCCCTCTGAGGGGGGCGTTAGAGCAGCCAGTTCAGGTAGTTCCTGCCATGATGTTTCAGGCTCCAGAATTAGCTGTCTCAGTAACACCAGAGACCAGCCTCGAGAGGCTGGTTCCCTTAGTAAATTTTCTGGCAGCGTGGAAGCTTCTGCCGAATATTTCTCGTTGGGTCCTGCAGATTGTAGAAAAAGGATACAGAATCCAGTTTGGTTCTCGTCCTCCTCGTTACAACGGGGTGTTGCCCACAGTGGTGCATCCCGAGCAGGCTCTGGTAATGGAGCAAGAGGTAAAGGCCCTGTTAGCGAAAGAAGCTATAGAACAGGTGTACTCACCCGACCGAGAGTCGGGTTTTTACAGCCGTTATTTCATTGTTCCAAAAAAGGATGGAGGGTTGCGTCCTATTTTAGATCTTCGTTTGTTAAATCGGTCAGTTCAGAAACTAAAGTTCAAAATGCTGACACTCAAACAGATCGTGACTCAAATCAGATCCGAGGACTGGTTTGTCACGATAGATCTGAAGGACGCCTACTTCCATATCTCCATCCTCCCTCAGCACAGGAAGTTCCTAAGGTTTTCTTTCGGGGGCAAAGAATACCAATATCGGGTTCTTCCGTTCGGTCTAGCTTTATCACCCCGCACGTTCACGAAATGCGTGGATGCAGCATTAGCCCCTCTCAGGCTTCAGGGCATACGTATTCTGAACTACATCGACGACTGGCTGATTCTAGCGGAATCAGAGCAGTTGGCGGTTCGGCACCGAGGTGTCGTTCTCGCTCATATGCAGATGTTGGGGTTGAGGCTCAATGCCAAGAAGAGTGTGCTTTCTCCAGTACAGAGAACCACTTTCCTTGGTGTGGTATGGGATTCAGTGACAATGCGGGCCATCCTATCGCCCGTTCGTGTAGCTGCTATCCTGTCAGCCACAAAAGAGCTGAAGCTAGGCCAGTCACGCACTGTAAAACAGTTCGAGAAACTGTTGGGTCTTTTGGCAGCAGCGTCCAACGTGATACCTTTTGGCCTGCTGTACATGAGGCCTTTACAGTGGTGGCTCAGGACCAGAGGGTTCTCCCCGAGGGGAAACCCACTTCGTATGATCAAGGTCACGCGGCGTTGCCTTCGTGCCTTAGTTATATGGAGGAAGCACTGGTTCTTAACCCAAGGTCCGGTGTTGGGAGCTCTTTGCCATCGAGTTACTATCTCGACAGATGCTTCCCTCACCGGCAGGGGAGCGGTAATGGAAGGCCGCTCGGTTCAGGGTCTGTGGAAGAGTCATCATCTCTCGTGGCACATAAATTGCCTGGAGATGATGGCTGTCTTCAATGCGTTGAGGCAGTTCCTCCCAGACCTGAGGGGCCATCATGTGCTCGTACGAACAGACAACACATCAGTGGTCTCTTATCTGAACCGTCAGGGGGGCCTGCGTTCGCGTCTGCTTTGCAAACTGGCGCACCAGATCCTCCTGTGGTCTCTGGGGAAGGTACTCTCTCTGAGGGCAGTGTATATTCCTGGGGTCCAGAATATAGGAGCAGACATCCTGTCGAGGCAGGAGCTGAGGCCAGGGGACTGGAGACTCCACCCCGAGGTGGTGGAGAAAATCTGGGAGTTTTACGGCCAAGCACAAGTGGATCTGTTTGCGTCTCAGAATACGACGCACTGTCCTCTGTGGTTCTCCCTTACTCACCCAGCCCCTCTGGGGCTGGATGCTATGGTGCAGACGTGGCCGAGGCTACGTCTGTACGCCTTTCCCCCTGTTGCTCTGCTCCCAGGAGTTCTGGAGCGAGTCCGCCGGTATGGAATAAGCCTACTGCTAGTAGCACCACGCTGGCCAAGTCGGATCTGGTTTTCGGACCTGATCCATCTCCTAGATGGTCCTCCCTTCGAGATCCCGATCAGGAGAGACCTTCTGTCTCAGGCCGGGGGCACAATATTTCACCCTCGACCAGAGATTTGGAACCTGTGGGTTTGGCCTCTGAGGGGGCCCAACTCATAGAGAGTGGTCTTTCAGCCGAGGCTGCTGAGACCATTCTAAGCTCCAGAGCCCCAGCTACTAGGAAACTATATGCGCTTAAATGGAGAGTTTTCTCTTTATGGTGTTACCAACATCAGTGGGATCCAGTTAACTGTTCTGTGAACACAGTACTCGAGTTCCTGCAGGAGCGCTTTACGTCAGCCCTATGTCCTTCCACGCTCAAAGTCTACGTGGCGGCCATTGCGGCTTACCACGCCCTGGTGGGGGGTACATCGTTGGGTCGAGACCCCCTGGTTACACGTTTCCTTCGTGGCACTTTAAGGCTGAGGCCTGCAACTCGCACTAGGGTGCCAGCTTGGGATCTTGCTATAGTACTAGAAGGCCTTTCTAGGGCTCCATTTGAGCCCTTAGATTCGGTTTCAGATAAGTTTCTTACCTTTAAGACTATCTTTCTGCTAGCTATTTCGTCCCTTAAGAGAGTTGGAGACCTTCAGGCCCTTTCGGTTTCCCCCACTTGCCTTGAGTTTGCACCGGGGATGGTCAAGGCATTCTTATATCCAAAACAGGGGTACGTCCCTAAGGTGCCGACCTTGACTCCGAGGCCTATTGTGCTGCAGGCTTTCTGTCCTCCTCCTTTTGCATCTGCAGACCAGGAAAGACTGAACCTCTTGTGTCCAGTGCGAGCACTGGACACTTATGTGCATCGGACTTCTTCATTTAGGAAGTCCGACCAATTACTGATTTGCTTCGGATCACCTAAGAAGGGTCTTCCTGCTTCTAAACAGACGGTCAGTAGGTGGATAGTTGAGGCTATTTCACTTGCATACGAGTACTCGGACCAGCCATGTCCTTTGGTGGTCCGAGCTCACTCTACTAGGAGTATGGCGGCTTCTAAAGCCTTACTATATGGGGTTTCTCTTCGGGACGTCTGTGATGCGGCGGGCTGGTCCTCTCCGCTCACATTCGTTAAATTTTACAGTTTAGACCTGGATGCTGCCCCAGGTTCTCAGGTGCTTAGTGCTTAGTTACAACAGACTAACACTCAGGTACTTGGAATTCTGGCGCTTTGGGTATTCTCGTTCCCATGGCGTCGATCGACGCATCGTTGAGTTCCCTTCGTAAGGGAACGTCTCAGGTTACTATTGTAACCATAGTTCCCTGAGAACAGGGAACGAGACGATGCGTCACCCTGCCATACTTCCTGCATCCCTGTGATCGGCTTGCTTCGGCAATTTTCGAAGCTAATGCCGGTTTGCACCGGATGTGCTTTTATCATTTCCTGGTCATGACGTCACCCGCCCGTGACGCTCATTCTTTCCATTGGACTAGTTGACATAGATGCTTCAGACGCAGTCACGCTGGGGGCGTTCCCGTGGCGTCGATCGACGCATCGTCTCGTTCCCTGTTCTCAGGGAACTATGGTTACAATAGTAACCTGAGACGTTTTGTTTAGTCATTGAGCAGTGTAGACATGCTTCAGCCCTAGTAGATATGGACAAAGTATGTAGACCCATTGACTTTCACAAATACTCTTGTGGATGTATGAGCATAAAATACCACTGACACCCCACAACCTTGTGAAAATCCTTCCCAGAAGAGCGAAAGTTATTGCAACTGCAAAGGGGGGACCAAGTCCAAGTTAATGCATATAGATTTGAATGGCATGCCATTGAAGTTCTTGAGGGTGTAATTGCATACTTTTGTCCATACAGTTAGAGCCAGAGGCTCGGTCAATGCTAGTTCAAAGTAATTTCTGTCTTGAGAAGAGCTACTGTTGACATACCAAATCTTTCCGACATTGATGATCTTCCATTTTTTGCTCCAAGATATCCATGTCCTGGTAACTTTGGAGGGGTAATATGACGTCATCAGGCAATGTGACCTCTTTTGTGCTTGATCGAGAGATATTTGCCACTGTTCTCTCCAGCATAGTCAGCCTGTCCTTAATCTCCTCTAGTGTACTGACTAAATATATATCAATACCTGGAAAGGAAGAAAACAATTAAAACTGAGCACAGAGACCGTTTTAGCAGAATAATAGGCCAGCTATAAACTCGATTTACGTCATTTACTCTTTTGCGCATGCAGGCCACATTTAAAAAATCAGTCAGTCTGGCAATAAATCGGATCTGGCAATAAATCGGAATTGAGCATTAATGCCTGCAGTCTGAACAGCCTTTGTGGCTTTCTGTTTTACTTTCTCTGTACTATAATAATACATAGCCTTTACACAAATACATGATAACTAATGTTATTAAAATACTATTGTATCTGTAATAGGTGAAAATATTAAATGGGCTAATGAATAGAGATGCACAGATTGACCGGAATGGGCCGATTTTCCCGTGATCGGCCATGGCCGGCGACCGGCCGGTCAGTCCATATGCCGATTTTATGCCAGTCAAATGCACTCATGATTACCATCGCTTAGCATCAGCATCACAGCAGTTTCACACCGCAAGCGTGAGCGGCGCATATTTTTTTTGGAGTGCATGTTAACCAATGAGTGCATTCACAACGGCAGCATGAGCAGAGCGTGAGCGTCACGTGTGTGCAGTGAAGTGGGTTTCGGAGTCTAGTTTTTGCTGTGCTGTGCTGCTAACGCTCAATTAAAGTGAAAGCACCCTTTCGATAGACAAAATAGAAATTATTTCTATTTGAATTATTTCTTATTTTATTTTCTATTTGCTCAAAATGCACAGAATAAACATGTGTAGTGAGTTTTAACAAAAACTGGAGTATGTCTGAAAATAAAATGAATAATAAAAACATTTATAGAAGATATACGCATTTAAGCTTATTTTTAATCATTCAGTTGCATTATAGCGATTATCTGTTAAAAAAAATGTTATATGCAAAATGTTCTATTAAAGAAAAGATAGAAAATAAATATTTGTGTGTGCTGTAAAGTGGTTAGAAAAAATGAAATCGGAATCGGCTAAAATAGGTATTGCAGGTCAAATTCAATGAAAAACCGGAAATCAGAATAGGCCTAGTGTGCATCTCTACAAATGAAACAATAAAATCCACAGACAATACATTACAGACAAAATCCTAATATTATTAGGTAATGTAAGGCCTAGCCTAATAAGAAAGAAATGGATATTAAGATTGAGTTCTTCTATCAAGAACCAACTCTTATTGTATAACCATCATTACAAGATGTAGCCACAAAGAATAAAAATAACTTTTGCTTCCAAGGCTAGAGAGGTGTAAGCCTTTTTACAGTCTACTAAACATACCTGCTGATAGAGAGTGCCTCACAGGAAGGGGGAAGGCTGCAGGTGAAGGACGGCTTGCAAGTGGAAGGTGGACCTCAGGTGAAAGTTGAAGGCGACTCGCTGGTTGAAGTTGACTCGCTGGTTGAAGGTGACTCGCTGGTTGAAGGTGACTCGCTGGTTGAAGGTGACTCGCTGGTTGAAGGTGACTCGCTGGTGGAAGGCGACTCGAGGTGGAAGGTGGCTTGGAGACAGAGTAACCAGAGAGTTATGACCAGAAGGTGGCAAACCCATGGGTGATGGTGGAACTGGTGGCTGGTGTACGACTGCAGCTGTGACTGTTTGTGATTGTCTCTGCCTTTTCAGTGGAGCAGGTTCAGGCTCGAGATCAAAGTAGCGTTTGGTAGGTCTGCACAAAATGAGGAAAAACAATCCAAGAATGCATTTTAACACACATAAACAGCTGGCTCATACTAAATAGCTGGCTCATACTATTTTAGATATAGTAATAGTTTGCTTTCAGGATCTTGTTCACAACATTTATAACTTAGAATGCACAGCACTATAATTTATGTTTAATATTTAACCTAATTTGCATAAATGTACTAGACAGTAAAAGCAATAGAACAACACTTACTGTCTTGACCGCTGACTGCGATCTAATTCTTCAGGTTCACTGGCTACAATTAGATTTGTTTCTGCCATTTTGGCTTTATATCTTGCCTTTTCATAATCCACTGTAAGAAACAAAATAAATGTCAATAGGTCTTTCATCTATTCACATTTACTTTGACACCTTTTATGCAATGCTTAGTTTAAGTTATTTACAATTCTGGGAGAGAAAAAAAAAATCTACCTGCTGTGCCCAAAACACAGATTTCATGCGCTTTCCAAGTCTCTCCAGGAACTTCATGCATCAACAAAGCTGCCTTCTGTTTACCAGGGTCAGTATAAGGTGGCCACAGAGTTATGGAGGAGTCCTCATTAAGCCATTTGTTGCTCACAATCCCTACTGAGTAATCTGGGAACTCAACAATGCTGTACAGGGCCATCTCGCTGGTGAGGTGACTCGCTGGTTGAAGGTGACTCGCTGGTTGAAGGTGACTCGCTGGTTGAAGGTGACTTGCTGGTTGAAGGTGGCTCACTGGTTGAAGGTAACTCGCTGGTTGAAGGTGGCTCGCTGGTGGAAGGTGACTCGCTGGTTGAAGGTGACTCGCTGGTTGAAGGTGACTCGCTGGTGGAAGGTGACTCGCTGGTTGAAGGTGACTCGCTGGTTGAAGGTGACTCGCTGGTTGAAGGTGGCTCGCTGGTTGAAGAAGACTCGCTGGTTGAAGGTGACTCGCTGGTGGAAGGTGGCTCGCTGGTGGAAGGTGACTCGCTGGTTGAAGGTGACTCGCTGGTTGAAGGTGGCTCGCTGGTGGAAGGTGACTCGCTGGTTGAAGGTGACTCGCTGGTTGAAGGTGACTCGCTGGTTGAAGGTGTGAAGGTGACTCGCTGGTTGAAGGTGACTCGCTGGTTGAAGGTGACTCGCTGGTTGAAGGTGGCTCGCTGGTTGAAGGTGACTCGCTGGTTGAAGGCGACTCGCTGGTTGAAGGCGACTCGCTGGTTGAAGGCGACTCGCTGGTTGAAGGCGACTCGCTGGTTGAAGGTGACCCGCTGGTGGAAGACATTTACATTTACAAAAAAAAAGAAAGAAGAAAAAACCCTCAGTAGCAATGGAGAAATGGAATGGCTGCCCATTCTGTGTCTGTGTGGATCAAAACATATTTTCTTGTCATATCTGACAGGTATTTTATTTGGTCTGTACTTTCTAGATGACTTGCTTTATAAACAACTATGTCTTTTGAATCTAGAGGACTGGAATAAAGGGAATCTAGCTTAGAAAACCTCTTGAAAATTATGTACTTTGTATTGGTCTTTTCATCACATAGTATGTTCTGTACCAGTCCCAATTTCCCTTGAGCCATCACACAGTTGTCCCTAGTAGTTGTGGCAACGCAGAACTGTTGAAAGATTGCCTTTTTATACTGTGTGCAGTGAGGCAGGTTAGGTATTGATGGACCACATGAGTGTCTCATTTTCAGCAAAGGTGTCTTGCTGTCTGTCTTCTTTGCTTTTTTTGATGTAATAAATGTCCTTTCAAGTGTAATTTGGTTAAATATTTGTTTAAGAACAAACTGTGGTTTCCGGGAAGCTTTTTTCAGTTTCCTCATGTAGTTTTCAAATGGAAAAGCTGACACTCCATCTAAAGCTCCATACCTCCTAACATCATCAGCCAAATGAGTCAAACTGTGCACATTATACACCAATTCATCAGCACCATACAACTGCTCAAATTCGCTTAAGAAATGTTTCATGAGAGCATCAGCGTAGTCACAGTAATAATTACACAAGGCAGGACAGAGCATCAAGTACATGGCAATTGAGAGATTCATGAAATTTCTGTAGTGAGAAGAGGAAAGGATGTCTTGTAAAACAATTGGGCCCGTATAAAGTAAGAACTGGCGGAATTCAGTGGCTTTCCACCGGTCAATGTCTGCTAATCTTCTTTTGGCTTTCTCTGAAACTCAATTGGCATATGCTGCCTTAGCTGCTGCAATCTCACAGAGATAACCATCACTGCATGCGAGCCCAACCTACAAGAAAAATCTCCCTTCATCCAAAAGCGTATCAATTTTCGAGTCACTCCCAGGCAAACTAGGTGCATGTAGTCCAAAATGAACATTGTAACCATGCCTATGTTAATCCGTGCAAGGGGAGAGTTGCCCCTATGGTGTTCCTCATCCTCCTGTCTAGAGAACTGATCATCTGTGCGGAGTGTAGCCGTCTTCTCTGGGAAAGTCATGTGGTTCTTAACATAGACTCCTTCTTGATTGCAGCGCTCACACCCAAAGTACCCATTGTGTCCCTTAATGTTTTTAATAAACGATCTTGCAGGAGCATCGCAAATGAAGCAGTCAATCTTTAAAGTAAAGTTCTTTCCTGCCACCTCAAAGCCTTGCTCAAGGCTAGCTCCTGCACAAAGTCAGACAAATACTGCTCCAAATCCAGAGGCTTGCTATTGCCACAAAAAATTCCAATAACAAAAGGTTCCTCTTCAAGTGACACTTTTCCCAAAATTGGCCACAACTGCAAAGCAGAGCTCTTGTACAAGGGCAACCCATCAACATTAATTTGGAGGCCAATAGAGTTGCTATCTTCGTTGATGAGAGTTGAAATTGTCCGCAGGTGAGTGAGAATGCCGAAATGTATATATTCACCCCCTTTGATGTTTTTAACATTGGCTGCTATTTGTGCTGTTTGTAGCAGGGTGCAAGCTTGCTTTGGTAAATTTGGATGAAACTCCTGTAGTGCACAAAGAAGATCTGAGAGGGTGTTCTGTGGCACATCATTCCTCAGAGCCCACTCACACAGCACCTTTGATAGTTTTGCACATTCATCTTCCACTGTATCACCCTCATCACTACTGTCACCATCTTCCACTGTATCACTCTCATCACTACAGTCTGTATCACCATCTTCCACTGCATCACTCTCATCACTAATGTTGCCACAGTCATCAAACGAATTTAGACAATCCATGAAAACATCATCTTCCTCATCATTGACATCCAGAGATTCAGGATTAACTTCTCCCAAACTTTCACCACCATTAATCTCCTGAACTGAAGATGATGAATCAAAAGAATTCAGGATTCTTAATGTGTGTCGGCGCTTAGTCCAATAACTCCTGGAAGCCATGTCCTAGTAATCTGTGATAAAATATATATATAGGACTTTCACTTCCTTGCCGAGTCAAACATGCTGTCAACATAAATCTTCTGTTAAAATAATCAGGCAAACTAATAAATTGTTGTCAAATTTTGCCGTTTTACGGAGAGAAAGCACATACACTAAAATGTTTAATTATTTTGAGCAGCATTTGCACACCCCATCATGCTGTTGGCTATACTAAAATATAGTGATTAGTCTAGTCTACAATGTTTTATAATAATAATGTGTTCTATTTAGTGTCCATTTCATTCATTTAAAATTTTGTATATTGGGGGTATACAAGTTATTTCACATATTTTTTTTTTTTAAGTAACGCAATAATTACTTTCCCTGGTATGTATTTAGTTACTTTTGTAATGATGTAACTCAGTTTACTAATTCAGTTTTTGTGAGAATTAACTAGTATCTAGAACTAATTACTTTTTTAAACTTACCCAACACTGGTTGCACACCAACTTTAAGAATGTAAATGCAATTAAACTACAGATTATTTTTGGCTACACTGTTATAAACAACTGCTTATGTGTGACATACCTTTCTGTAAGGACAGGATTTTTGCAAGAAAGAAGTGTCAGGAGCCTGTTTAAAACAAAGACAAGCAAGAACATACAGCACATTAAAACATATATACATGTGATTGACTTACTATAACTTCACAAATAAACATGATCAAATTACACATAAAATTTACAGCTGTTTGTGGTATTCAAGCAGGACAACAAACATGGAATTTTCTGAAAGCCCATATCATATATGCTTAATTAAATGCATGTAATCCATGTGTGCTGGCTTGTACTTTACAATAAGCTTCATTAGTTAACATTAGTTAATGTTTTACGTACATGAACTAACCGTGAGCAATACATTTGTTACAGTATTTGTTCATCTTTATTATTGTTGGTTAATAAAATAAAGCTGTCCATTGTTTGTTCATGTTAGTTTACAGTGCACAATTTTAATGAAGTATTACCCAGATAACAAAGAGTAATTGAAACTATGTTAAATCAACATCCCGCTGTCAACGATAAAGTCATTGAACCAACGTCGAACTCTGATGTTGATTCTTCATCATGTTGCACCCTCTATTATCATTGAAACAACGTTTAAATCATACCTAGAGATCAACAGAATTTCAATGGTATTTCAATTACAATGGATATTGAAACAATGTTGAAATCCCAGCATATCAACAAAACTTCAATGGTGTTTTAGCCTATACCACAGGTTTAATCTGAAGGTCTGTAATTTTAATATAATATTAAAAACATTATTATTAGGCTATAATCCTGCTTTATCGACAGCCAGGATGGGCTAGCAAAATATAGAAAATAGAAACTATACCTTTAGGCTATAACCTAGACTAGCACAAATGACACCCCATGCATTCAAATTAAACAATCATTTTTATTGTGTTATTTCATTTTTTTCTTTTAACGTGCAAACTCCTGCGTCTGTCTTCCAGCTCCTCCCGCTCGGTCTGGGGCGTAGCGCAGCCACTTCTGCACAGCTTGAGCGAAGTCATAGGCGTTTGCCGTTGTAAGACGTTGAGTCAAGGCATCTAGAATACAAGTAAAAGTATGCTACTGTGATTTAGTCAATGATTGGGAGCAGAACATGGCACGAACACAGTACACATAGGAAAGTAAAATACACACACACTACACACACAGGGGTGGACGCAGCCACCCACACACGAAGGGTCACACACGGGGTAGAATTAGGGTTGCCACCTGTCCCGGTTTTACCGGGATTGTCCTTCTTTTTAATAACCTGCCCCGGGAAATTTATGCACTCTCCCGGGACACTGAATGTCCCGGTTTTCGAAAGGCTACGTAAATATGTATGTTTAAACTGTGTAGCGCGCGCATGACAGAGAGGGAGAGAGCGAGAGACCTTGCGTGTGTGTGCTAGTGTGCCTCAAGAAGCACATGTAAGAAGCGCATGTAATCGGACTGTGGTGCGCGCTTGCTGCACGGCACAGAGGCGCGGACGCGAACACTTGCGTTTTTCTATCAACAACATAAAATAGGCCTACTCTATCATTTCTGGTCATAGAAAATAAACATCATTCGCAACTACTTTTATTTGTATAAACTCACAATAACATGAAAACGTTGTGCTTTTGTAAAATAAAATAAAACAATCAGTCGCGCTCTTTTATGGTCTCCGTGAACTGGATCGCGTCTCAAAAATAAACTGAAACTATGTAGCTAAAGCATGAAATGTCCACTTTTAAACGAACAAATTCGAATCGAAAGAAAATACAGTCTGATTATGTAATCCATATGAATTTCTTATCTAAAGGCGCCGCATCCGCTTTGCAGCGGAGATATGTTTCCAGCCCATTTAGAAAATACTATTAATAAACAATTAAAATGGCTCGTTACTTTTTCAGAAACATTTATTATTAATAGCCTATAAATCATCTATAGCCTTAGAAATATAGTGTTTGGCCTTAGAAAACCATTTTATAATTTGTGAATATTTTAAATGTTTAATAAGGGGCAAAAAGTCATAAACAAAAATCTGAAAATACATGAATATAGGCTATATTTTTGCGCAGCATTCGGTGTATAGGCCTACAGTTCAAATTCAAATTTAGGTGTTCAACCGTTCATTTTTCAATTACGGGTTAATGAAATGGATGACCAATGGGTCATTTTAAAGCTTGTTCATGATTTCAATGTGTTTAAACGAGAAAACAAACCCAAAAAATCACGCTACACTAAAACATGTACATAAACAGTAAGTAAGGCATAACACACACAAAACAACCCCAAAGTCCTCCCAGAATCCCAGCATGCATCAGCGTCAGAGCCGTAGTGCATAGGCACCGACATTACAGTACCTTTCAGTTTAACATTAGCCTATGCCTGTGAATGATATAGGCTAAACTTGATAACCTAGCCATGCAGCCTATAAATGTAGAAAAAAGTGTGTGTGGCATAGCTATCCTTCCCTCAAAACGCCTCACACCCAAGTCTTAATAGCCCAGTTGACTTGACTAATTTAATTTGTGCACGCCCATGTATTTTCCGCTCATGCCCTTCAACTGGACAAATGAATCTCTCTGAATCACGTTACAGGTGTGATCACTCTTTGATTGGCACGAAATTTAACAGTCACGTGTGTGCTGGATGCTGGTCCACCCAGGTGTGATCCTGCCAGATGTGATTCGGCCTTTCTTCAGAGGAACTCTTTTACAGTCTATGGACGAACTACTGGCGAATTGGCCGAATAGGAGCAAGCTTCACTCATTCCCATTTTCGTTTCAAGGTTCAACGCACATCGGTGTTCAGTCAAAATAGGCTACTTGTCAAATATAGACAAAATGGAAAAAATTATAAGCTAAATTAATAATAAATTTCATGTTACATAGTCCAATTGGTAGTAAATTGAATAGGATGGGACAGAAGTGTGAAGCTTGAGTTTATTTACTCAATTGAGGGCATACTGTTTTACTGAAAGCACTGCATTCATACTTAAGCAGAATGACTTACCAAACATGCATTTGCAGAGAGCCATTTCTTTAAAGGGCTTCTGTTTGCCCACATCCTTATTTTTCTTGCCTGCCCAGTTTAGGCCTGAGGCCAGCTCATTGGTCATGCTGTATGCCAGCATGCGCCGGACCCTGATCTCCAGGGTGGTCCCCCCAATAACGGTGAAGCGGGCCACCTATCAAAATAAAAAAGTAACTATTTTCAGTTTAAAAACTAAACAATTTTAAAAAAGCTCTTTTTCAAAGATAATGTAATGTTGCTCTATGTAGGTTTGTCAATTGTCAAGTCTGAATTTAACTGAGATTGATAAAGATGTGCTAAAATATCAGACATTGTTGACTGGGACATTTTAAAGTGATGTTTGTTTCTATCCTCGTCTGGGATGTGCTTAAACACAGATAGTTTAACAGATTTGTCAAACAGTTTAACAAAGTTGGTCAGATCAGTGAAGGTCAATCAGAAGAATGATGTGACCACTATTTAATCATTAAATAATTAGGGCCCAAGCCTTGAAAAGGCGAAGGCCCTATTGTTTTCCTAAGGATTATTCTTTATTATTATTATTATTCTTTATTATTATTTTACTACCTTTTTGGCACTTTTGGGGGCCTTAACGTGCTCGAAAACTCTTGAAACTTTGCACACGGGTCAGGACCCGCGGCCATCAGGGCCGGGTTGAAGATGGTACCCAGGCGTGGCAGGGGGGCTCGACAGCGCCCCCTGGAATGGTGTTTGAACACTTGTCCATATATCAAACACGCTTGCATGTAATAATCTGAAACTCGGTACACTTATAGATCTCATCGGGCCGAACAACTTTCGCGCTCTAAGTTTTACGTCAGCCCAACAGGAAGTCAGTTGTTATGGGTTGTTTGGAAAGTCATTTTCTATATTTTTCTTACGACTATTTGGGCAATTTTGGGGCCCTTAACGTGCTCAAAAACTCTTGAAACTTTGCACACGGGTCAGAACCCACGGCCATCAGGGCCGGGCTGAAGCTGGTATCTGGGCGTGGCAGGGGGGCTCGACAGCGCCCCCTGGAACGGGGTCCGAAAACTTGGTCCATAAATCAAACACGCTTGCATGTAATAATATGAAACTCGGTACACATATAGATCTCATCGGTTCATATATCCTTTGTACTTTTACTTTTTACCCCAGCCCAACAGGAAGTCGGCTATTATGGTTTGTTTGGAAGCGTATGCCCCTGGAATTCGATATACTCCTCCTAGAGAATTCAACCAATCGCCACGAAACTCGGTCAGCATGAAGTCAAGACATTGAGGATGAAAAATTGCCATGGGATTTTTGATATCTCGAACGATTTGGCCGTGGCGAGGAAACGAATTTATGGCGAATAATGGAAACAGGAAGTGTGTTATAACTTCTGCATACATTAACTGATCTTGATGAAACTTCAACAGTGTGTTCGCTGTAAGAGGCCGATCACATGGATGTGACTATTGTGAGTCAAAGTTATAGCGCCACCAACTGGCAGCAGGAAGTGTGTCACTTTCAAAATGCTTTGAAATCACCCTCTTATTTTTACCCGATTTGCTTCAAACTTGATGTGTATAATGTAGACACTCGCCAGATGTAGACCTGTGAAAGGATTATTGATATCTTAGATACTGTTGCCATGGCAACGCAGCAAACTTTAATATTCTTTTTGGATGCTTTTGAGACTCTTAGCATGCCTGAAATTGCTTAAAATTGCATGAAACTCGACAGACAGATCACATTTATTAGCCAGTAGACATGTGCAAAGTTTCAGAAACGGGCGTGGTGCAGGGACTCAGTAGCGCCACCTTTTGACAAAAGAGGGGGAGTTAGGTCTATAGTTTTACCTACAATCATAAAACTCGGTACGCATATTGTTCAGATCAAACTGGACAACTTTCTAATTAACTGTCATTAGCTCAGACCAAGAGGAAGTCAGATATTTTAGTTTGAATGTGGATGTTTCTGAGAAATTTCTCTCCCTCTCTCTCCGTCTCTGTGTGTGAGGGATTTGTGTATTGCTTTTAATGGATTTCAAGGTTTCAGGGGCTTTTGGGGCTCTTAACGTGCTCAAAAACTCTTGCAATTTTGCACACAGGTCAGAACCCACGGCCATCACAGCCGGGCTGAAGCTGGTACCCGGGTGTGGCAGGGGGGCTCAACAGCGCCCCCTTGAACGGGATCCGACTATGTGGTCCATATATCAAACACGCTTGCATCAATTAATATGAAACTCAGTACACATATAGATCTCATCGGGCCGAACATCTTTCCCCCCGTCAAGTTTTACGCCAGCCCAACAGGAAGTCGGCTATTTTGGGTTATTTGGAAAACGTTTGCTGTGGAATTTAAAGTACTCCTCCTAGGCAATTCATTCAATCATCGCCAAACTCGGTGTGCATGAAGTCAAGACTTTGAGGATGCTAAATTGCGGACGGATTTTTGATATCTCGAACGGTTTGGCCGCGGCGAGGAAATGAATTTCCATGAATAAAATAGGACATATAAAGTGTGTTATAACTTAGTTAGTTTTACCTACAGTTACAAAACTCAGCGTGTATATTCTTCTCCTCAAGCTGAACAAATTTCTAATTTACAGCCATTAGCTCAGACCAACAGAAAGTCAGATATTGTACATTTTTTCTCTCTCTCTCTCTCTCTCTCTATCTCTCTCTCTCTCTCTGAGCCAATATGGCAAGCCGTTTTAACATTTAATCATTTTAACTTAATAGTCTCTATTTTCATGCTACTAGTACTTATTTTTTAGATACTAGTATCTATTCAATTAAGTACTAGTACTGATTCATTAGCGACTAGTGCTTGTTCTTTAGTACTAGTGCCTATTCTTTAGATACTATTGCTTATTCTTTAGATATTCTTTTGAATATGTATTAGAAGCTAATGAATAAGTTCTGGTATCTATTTAATAGGTACTAGTATCTAATGACTTAGTACTAGTGTTTATTGAATAAATACTAGTATTTATTAATAGGTACTAGTATCTAAAAAATAAGTACTAGTACCTAATGAATAACTACTAAAATGTAATATATATGTACTAGTCACAATTGGAATACATACTAGTCAGAACTGAATAGTTGATATCTAAATGACAGATCCCCATAGAAGTCAATGGCAAAAAAAATGTCTTACTAGTAACAAAAGAATAGTTACTAGTCACTATTGAAATAAATACTAGTATCTAATAAATAAGTACTAGTATCTTTAAAAAGATACTGTGTGTGTGTGTGTGTGTGTGTGTGTGTGTGTGTGTGTGTGTGTGTGTGTGTGTGTGTGTGTGTGTGTGTGTGTGTGTGTGTGTGTGTGTGTGTAGGGGAGGGGGGCTAGATTAACCATTTCACTGCTGTGTGGTTTGGCCTGCATTGAAAAGGAAAATAAATGTCTTAAGCCTTGTATTTTTTAAATAAGTTTTATTAATAAAGTAAAGGCATATAACCAGTTTAATTGTAGTGCATTAACAATAGTTTTATATAATTAGTTTATTAATTAAATTAACTTGGTCCATAAACTTGGTCTGAAAATTTGGTCCATAAATCAAACACACTTGCATGTATACTATGTACTATAATAATATAACACTTGGTACACATATAGATCTAATCTGGCCGTACAACTTTCGTGCTCTATGTTTTAAGCCAGCCCAACAGAAAGTGGGCTATTTTGGTCTGAATGTGGATGTTTTGCAAAACCAGCTTGTACATTTTTACTCACTCCTCTTAAGTGGTTTATTTTATTCCCACCAAACTTTTTCAACATGATGAAAATACATTAAAGATGCTAAATTGTGAACGCATAATGAATATCTCAAATGGTTTTGCTATGGTGAGGGATTAAAGTAATGTAAAAAAGAATCAGGAAACGTCTCATATCTTTCTAAAATGTAATTATACACCATTTAGTTTTATATAAAATTATACAAAAATATTACAACTAAACCCATTTTATTCTTTTTTTTCAATTCAAGAAGTATGAAAAAGTTTAAAACAGGCTATTTAGTGCTATCTGAAAAAATCATTCATAGGGCTATACTGCCCTCTTGTGTCCAAAATGATATCAACATAGTACATAAAACTATTTTATCAGGTATGCCTATTGTATTTATATATAAATATATTAGGTATATGGCTGTGATGATATTTTCCCACCGGTTAACCGACGTGTGACACCAGCGAGGGCTTCTAAATCACTAATATAAAAGTGAAAGTAAGTACGGACGTCTGCATGGACATTGATTATGGTGGCGCTCGCAGTGCGCTGGAATGAATTCCTATGAAAGTTAAGTTTTTTTAGAAATTAACTAAAAAACGTTCGCTCTGTTCTGCTCACTCCTCGCGTTGGACGCGCACTGTTATGAATGCCTGTGCAGCCGTGAGCTTTTTTGCTTGAAATTATTTTACAAAAACATGTGCTATATTTCAGATCAATATATTTGTTTTCCTTAAAATTATTCTCATCTGAATTATAAAATATGTATTTTTGTATATGTATTTTTTGTTCTGTTATATATGTATTTTTGATATGTGCCCTCGATGCGCACTTTTGCAGAGCCCACACTAATGCAAACTCTACAGCACACTTCTTTTCGACAGTCAAAGCAGGGTTACGTTTTTGCACGTCGTGCAAAATAACCCTAAAGGCACCGGGGTTGCGGCTTGTTTTTATATATATATATATATATATATATATATATATATATATATAGCTGCGAGCAGCGATGAAGGGCCAAAGCCGGCGGTACCGCCACCCTGGTGCAAATCTTTAGCTACAACCTTTCTATACTGATCCCCATGTCCCAAATGAGGCACCAATGGACCATCATGATGGAGGTGCATGAATTTATGGCCTTTGTTGATTTGGGGTGTCTGAGGGTCTCTTTCAGAAAGTCTTTTAACTATTTGCTGTAAAGGCAAATGAGGTTTGCGCAGTAAATGTTTCAGTTGGGCCAAATAGTTCTCATAAGGAAAGGCAGCAATGTTATCTAAGGGACCATAAAGATGATATTCTGCTGCCAGGTGTGTCAGCTGGTGGACATTGTAAGTTATTTCACTTCTGCCATATAGCTGCCCAAAGTGACTCAAAAATGAAATTAGCAATTCGTGAGCACAGTCCACCATTTTCTCTGATGTCCCAGGAGACAAAAGGAGATGCATAGCAACAGAAAACAACATAAAGTTGTTAAACATCTCCAAAGGAATCGTATCTCTCAGCACTACAGGGCCAGCGTATAGCATAAAATACCGGAGCTCTGTTGCTTTCCACCTATCAATTTCTGCGAGTTCCCTGGGTTTGCGACTGAACTCAGTTGGAGTGTAAGGTGTCAATGCCTTCAACTTCACAGAAATCTCCCCAATTGTTTTACTGCCCAACCTAGTTGCAAGACATTTGCCCCGCATCCATATATACAGCATTTTTCTGGTTACCCCAAGACAACATAAATGCATGTAGTCCAATGGGAACATTGTCACCATTTTCACTACACTAACTAGGGGAGATGGCGTTCGACTCAGGTGGTGGTCCTCATCGATCATGGAGGCGAAGTCTGCGTCGGCTCTTAATTCAGCATTGACATCAGGAAATGTCATTTTGCCCTGCCATTCACCCACTTGAATGCATTTATCGCAACCTGAGTAACCATTGTGACCCTTGGTGTTTTTAATAAAGGCTCGTGCAGGGGCATCGCAAATGAACGAGCACACTTTTGCCATTAGCTGCTGCCCATTATAAATTAAACCCTTCTCCAGAATGGCCTTAAGGTCCTCAATAAATGGGCCCAAGAATTCCGAGGCACTTTTAGGCTTGCTAAGACCACAGAACAGGCCAACAAGGAAGGGAGATCTGGTGTAATCAACATCTACCATTGCAAGAATTGGCCAGAACTGAAGTCTACTGCTTCTGAATAGTGGTAACCCATCTATATTGAACTGCAACTTAAGTGTGTTCAAGATGGCAGGGAGAGTCAAAGATTTAAGCCTTGACATTAAGCCATTGGTTAGGCCAGGGGTCGGCAACCCAAAATGTTGAAAGAGCCATATTGGACCAAAAAATAAATAAAAAATCTGTCTGGAGCCGCAAAAATGTAAAAGCTTTATATAAGCCTTATAATGAAGGCAACACATGCTGTAAGTGTTATATTTGCTTTATTAGCCCCCTACTATCAAAATGATAAGTAGTAGGCTACAAATTAGAGCTTAGATCGGGCCCAAAAAATCAAGCCCGACCCCGACTATTACCCGAGCCCGTGCACGTTGTGTCCGAGCCCGGCCCGACACATTATTAAACGTAATTATGAGCCCGAGCCCGATTTAAACCCGACCATTTTTTAATACGTGGGTCGTTATAACTGACGTTCTCAACTTTCTATGTTACTTTCTCCCGCCCGCAACATTTATGTTTTGTCCCGCTCCCGCCCGCAAATAGACTTTTTTCTGTACCTCCAAATACTTTCAAGTTAGCCTACGTGTCGCCACCATACACATCAGCATAAATACTCCTGATAAATTATTTGTTATTAAAGAATTAACACACAAACCACTGTTAATTTAACATTAAAGCAAGCAGCTACTGCGTGCGGTTTGGCATGACTGAATGCGAGCAAAGTGCGCTCCCTTAATAATTCCTAAAAAGCTGACAGTTCATCGCGATCTCACACATGTTGTTAGGCTTGTTTGAGATGCGCCTTGCCTCGCCTGAAATGTAGGCGAGAGTAGGCGGCTTCAGTGAAAGGAGGAGTGAAAAAAGCGCAGGCAAGCCGGACAGTTCTCGCTTCTCGCAGTGGATCTGACACCTGTGAGATCAATGATGGATATCGCGGGATTCACGGGATTCACGCTCGTGCACAGTGTTGCTAATAAACTGGATGTAATTTAAGTTCTGTTGCTTTTATATGAAAATAAATATAATGAACAAGACACCCAAAGTACTTGTTATTTATTTCCATTCCAAATAAGTGTTTATCAATCATTTTTTCTTTAATACAGACATAGGCTATGTGTTTTTTTATATATATAATAGAATGAAATTGCATAACCCATAGAAATTGCACTGTCCGAGAGTTTGGGAATATTCAAACATAACATATACACATAAAACATGATATCCGAGTTTTAAAATCAAACATTTTAAAAGAGAACAAGACATCACGGTTGTTTAAACCAATCAACATTAAGCTGTGTCGTCAGCAAGTCGTTTCCCATCACGCTTTTGATCAGCGCAGTCGGTGGAGAGCAACTGCGCGCGACTACAGAATCCGACATGTGCGCCTTGCGCTGGCGAGAGCTTTTTGATACACGTAAGCATGACATCAGAGCAAGGCGGACCGCACTCGGACACATTTCTAACCGGCATGCATTACGCGCTGATCACCGGTGATCGGTTCTGCGCAGATTTTGCTCATCTCAAACAAGCCTATTCTCAATGAAGCTGACTGCACAATGAATCTTTCATAATATCCACACTTTGTTTGTTATAATTAGAGGATTTGCCAGCATACATAATTCAGCACTGAACAAAAAGTCCGTTTTGAGGGGTGAGGGGAGTCTATTTTAATGCTTCTGATTGGCCATTGCGTTCAGGAAATCAACACATATGTCTGTGATTGGCTACATCGCTCAACGCTGCAAACATGTTATGAATAGAAACTCTGGCCTGGAAATCGTTTCTATTTTGTTTTAGTTGTTTCTTGTTGCTTTTCTGCAACAGATGAATAAAAATCTATTCCTTTTTATATGTTTTATTCATAGATATTTCTAGTTTGCGGGAGTCCGCGAATCGTTTTATTCTCCCGCAACCCGCACACACAGAGTGAGTGCATTACCGCTCGCGCTCGCACTCGGCCATCAAATCTAGTCCGGCGCCGCACTCTATTGCGTTGGGAGTGCTCCTCAGCTATCTTTCTCTTTTTCCCCTTGGGATCCATGGCCCATGGCCATGACACACCCGCCGGTTTGTTTGTTTGTTTGTCAGCCACCGGTCTGGCATCACGCCCATCTGACAGACACGTGTGTCACAGTCTATGACGTAAATTCTTCGTTGACAGAAATTTTGGAATTAAATATTTATTAGACACATTTTTACAACGTTGAAAAACTTTAAGAATGTTTGTCATGTTTTTCCTCCTACAGAAATTATATTAAAACAAAAAATATTTTTTCCATTTTCATATTTTTGAAAAAGCTCCAGGGAGCCACTAGGGCGGCACTTAAGAGCCGCATGCGGCTCTAGAGCCGCGGGTTGCCGACCTATGGGTTAGGCCAAAGTGATAGTATTCCCCACCCTCCATCTTCTTAGTTATTATTTGACCATGCGTCCTCAGAACTGTCCGAGCATCTTTAGGCAATTCTGGATGAAACACACGCAAAATGCAGTTAATGCCACCAGAGAGACTGAAAATGTAGAGGCCCAAAATCTCAGACCAGTCATCAAAAACTCTGTAGTTGGAGTTTCAGTATCATCTGAATCAATATGAGTTGTGTCTATTGACTCATGGGCCTCACTGAATTCTGAACTTGGCTCATAGTTCCCTATAACTGGAAGCTCCTCTATAACTGGTAGCTCCTCTACAACTGAGTGACTAGAGGTTGAAACAATTGGATCCACTACTTCCCTTGGGCACTCTACATGTTCCGATGCTGTGTCAGTCTTGCCTTGCATATTTGTATTATTAAAGGTCTCCTCAAATTGCTGTAGTATCTCTGACTCTGTGACCTTAAGCATTGATCTACATTTGCGCCTCTTTGACCAGCGTGATGCCATTGTGAGTGCATGTAGTGTGCAGAATCAGAAACAGATATTTTAAGATTCTCAGATGAGGCTTATTTGCTTACTTGAAAAACGATGTGGATTAATGATCTGAAAAAAGGACAAAAAGTAAATCACAGTGTCAGTAAACAGCAATTTAATTCAGATTCATCCACTGCCCTGATTATTTCCCCACAAAGCAGATGATAACAAAACTTTTGTTTAAACTGGGCTTGCAAAGGTTTTTCTAAAGACTGAACAATTTTTATTCATGAATAATTGGACTCCCTTCACTATATTTAAGTACAAGATACCTATATCAAATCACATCACGTAATTTTCTGTCACATGTGCTATAATGTCTGAATGGAACATATATCCGTGACTGGTCGAGTGGCAGCTCCAGCTGCCACGCAAAGATTTTACCCTCTCTCTCATCTTGCCATCTCATAGTTAGGTAAATCATTTTATATTTCTGGGTAGAAACACATTTTTGTTAAGGCTGTATAAGACGGACTACATTCAAAGCACTTTTCAAAACTGCCTAATATGTTAATGGATGTATTCGAATTAAAGGGAGGCAAAAAAGGATTAGCTTGCAGTGACATCTTTCATAAGGACAATTTATGAGGCCAAGTGACTAAAAAAATCATGTTTATTATTTTATTAAATCAGAACTAATTGTTAACTCAACAAATTAAATATAAATAACTGGATACTTATAACTAATTAAATAGTAAATGTATTGATTGATAGACCAAATATTTTTCTGGTTGACTAAATGGCACATTAATTTCTGCTTAAATACTGGGTGCATGGAGTAATATCAAGCGGCAACCTCCCTGTCTCCCTCTTGAAACCAACACGGAAGTGAATTAAACTGCAAATCATTGACTGGCCGCTTGAGGCTGACTGCAAAAGTGAGCCAAATCTGTATCTCTCCCATGTTAAAATGCCCAACTTTACAGCCGAAAAAAATATGTTTACAGCCTGGTGCCTTAAGTTGTTTTGGTCTATATAGCTAATTTTGCCCTTCATGACAACTGTGAGGGGGGTGAATTTTTTTATAACTCATCCGTTTAAATTATATTAAGCCTTACATTTCTGCATAATTAAGGGCGTGGCCACTTGAGTGACAGGTGGATTGCGGCTGCTGTCACTGCTAGCGTTTGTCTGCTGTGTGTTACCGTCACCCTCAGCTAATTCCAGCCGCTGCTGTACTTGACATCTCTGCCGTGTGTGTGCTTTTTTATGGATTATTTCATACAATTTAATACACGCATTACCTTCGCCCACGCCGTTGTATTCCGTCGTTGTCGAGTATGGAGAACAACCAGCGCTGTATTTCCAGTTGTTTTGCACTAATGGATGTCTGACAATTTCGTTGCTTTTTGGAGTTTAGATTTTAAAACGTCTAAAGTTATAGATATAAAGACACTCGTTATGCGGCACTGATGCTCTGACAGAAGATATGCTTATTTAACTTTTTAGTGTTAAATAAAAAGTTCAGGCAGATGAAATCCTGCAAGTGACAGTGCTTTCTCTCCGTCCATGCAATATATGCACACCCTTGAATGAGCGCGGATTTCTAGTGCATTTACTTGAACTTCTGAGGAAATATCTTTGGTTTAATCCATTTGAGAAATTAAGAGGCGGACAAAATCAGATTTCAAAATGGACTGAATATGTGAATAAAGCTCTTTACGAACTTGACGTGCGATGTCGCGCTGACTGACATGTATGCACATTATCACTCGCACAAGCTCAGAGCAATATTGTTAAAGTGACTGCATGATAATACATTTTTAACTACCAGAATAATAATGCATCACGATACACATAGTCTCACTTTTAGTTACGTCTTTTAACTATTATAGTATTTCAAAAGGCAAAAACATGAACTTTAACTATTGGCTTTACTTCAATCAGCTGTCACTTTAGCGCGAGGCCAGTAGCATATAGCATTAGCACCTCAGCTCCACCCACGTCCCGCCTCTTTGCCCATTTTCGGTTATCCGGGAGTGACGCGCTGCCAAGATGGCGACGATCGTCTACGCCCACTTTAGGCTTCAAAAACGGTCTTCAGAAACCTACGGGTGACGTCACGCACACTACGTCCATTCTTTTTACAGTCTATGAGTAATATGCATAAATCTCACCGCAAAAACAGGCTAATAATAAGACTATGTTTTTTAAATTAACGAGGCATTTTAATTGCTTCTAAATGAAGTATGTGGGGCTGATTGTATTTTGAGCTAGCTGTCACAAAAATAGACTGGACCAATGAGGTTTGGCTAACTTTATAAGCTAGAAGAGATCAAGTACTTTTGGCAGATTTGGACACATTGGTAAAACAAAAATCTAACGTTATTTTAGTGACTGCAGCACTGCGTCGGTTACAACATTAACCATCATGTTAACGATCAACCTAGCAGTAGGCTATTTGATTTGGTACAATGCATTCATATCAAACATTAAGCAAGCTTACCTGCGCGCTTGTGCCAAGGTCCAGAAATGAGCTGTGTCCGGTGCAGTACGTTGGTTTTGATCTCCTGGTCAACCAAAAATCGATGCATTTTCAACCCTATTTCCCTGTCAACTATATATCGATGCATTTTCAATCATATTTCCCGGTCAACTATATGCCGATGACTCTTCTACAACAGCGTCGTTTCCCGGTCAACTATAAATCAATGATTTTTCAACACATTCAGCGATCGCCCGGTAAACCAAATATCAATGCTTAATCAATCATAAAGATAACTATAGATCAATGTTGTTCCAATATTGTTGCCATCAACATTAATAACATCAGGTTTTCATCGATATGGTAACGGTGATTCAACATTTATTTTGCATTGAAATTTCAACATCAACCATAATGATGATTCAGATGGAAAAACAATGTTTATTCAATGTTGGCTTGCTGTCTGGGTAGTAAATGTTGAAATTAACATTAATAAAAGCTGTAGAAGTGAAGTTCATTATTAGTTCATGCTACCAATGTAGTAGACTATAATGAACTTTTTTGTGTTATCAGGATTGGTTATCGAGAATATAAAAATGTCCAGTTCCCTTTCGAGGGAACTCGAACTGCGTCGGTGACGACACTAGGGGAACGCCCTTCAGCGTAGCGCGTCTGAATTTATGAATGAAACCGAATCCAATCCTATTGGCGTTGCGTGATGACGTAGCGTGTGACGGCATAAGCGGATGTATACAAAAGCACGCCGGCACACAGAAATGTCAGCTTTTTGCTATTCAGCAAGCGCTCTGTGTATGTGTGAACAAGTCTGTCCTATTTGGTGTTGTATGTCCTGTTAAAGTATCTTGCAATAAGATTCTGTGGCTGGGATCTCGCGTTTGCCGAGGCAGCGCGTAGGTTTAAGGTTTGCCTTGCAGTTGCAATACAGAATCTAGTAGCTCGGATCTCGCGTTGGCCGAGGCAGCGCTTAGATTACGAGTGTATTTTGCAATAAGATTCTGTGGCTGGAATCTCGCGTTTGCCGAGGCAGCGCGTAGGTTTAAGGTTTGCCTTGCAGTTGCAATACAGAATCTAGTAGCTCGGATCTCGCGTTTGCCGAGGCAGCGCTTAGATTACGAGTGTATTTTGCAATAAGATTCTGTGGCTGGAATCTCGCGTTTGCCGAGGCAGCGCGTAGATTTAAGGTTGCCTTGCAGTTGCAATACAGAATCTAGTAGCTCGGATCTCGCGTTTGCCGAGGCAGCGCTTAGATTACGAGTGTATTTTGCAATAAGATTCTGTGGCTGGAATCTCGCGTTTGCCGAGGCAGCGCGTAGATTTAAGGTTGCCTTGCAGTTGCAATACAGAATCTAGTAGCTCGGATCTCGTGTTTGCCGAGGCAGCATGTAGGTTACGAGTCTACTTTGCAGTTTGCTGTGTGAGTACGAGGCATGAACAGTCAGCTCCTGAGGGTGCTGGCTGTGTTCATTGAGAAATAACTCGCCGCACACGTGCGTTTCGGGTATCTCAGCCTCGCGCCTGTTGACTTTCTTCTCGAGAGATGAAAGCCAAATATCTTGTGTACTACTCGAATCTCGCGTTTGTTAAGGCAACGCGTTACGGGTCTGCAATAAAAGGGACACACGCGATCTGATAAATAATACTGTTTAGGTGCGAGGCATTCACAGTCAGCTCCTGAGGGTGCTGGCTGTGTTCATTGAGAAATATCTTGACGCGTACAGCCGTGCGCTGTCAGGTGTTTCAGTCTCGCGCCTGTTGACTTTCTTCTCCAAGGATGAAAGCCAAATTATAATGGCTCGAATCTCACGTTTGCCGAGGCAGCGTGTAGGTTACGGGATCGTATAATTAAATATAAAACAGTATTCCAGTGTTATGGCTGCATTTAATTCCGAGGAGTTAAAGTAATTAAAAATTGTATCTGACTTAGAACTTGGTTAGATATTTTAATTCAGCCTACCATCTGAAGGAGAGTATCGCTTCTAGAGGTCCCCCTCAAAAAAAAAAAAAAAAAAAAAAGCTGAGCTTGGGACTCTAGGCGGCGCTCTCGCCCAAAGCCTTTCAGGCCAGGAAGGCGAAAGGGAAGAGGTCCTAACTCCTGTGAGACCTCCAAGGGCCGCCCCCCCGGAGAGAGAGCGATCGAGGTCCCCTCTCTCCTCGGGCCCTCAGGATGCTGGCGTCGGTATCCCGCCGTCTCTGACGCTTCGGGTCACGCCAGCTTCCAGCGAGCACACGCTGCTTTTTCTGCCCCGAAGGCCTGCAGTCAAACAGCGTTTGGGTTCGCACACGGTGGGTCGTTGTCGGTTTTCCCCTGCCGGTCATCCGCTTCAGGGTGCCGTCAAGGACTCGCACAAAACACTGGACACCAGTCCCGAGGGGCTGGTTCCTTTGGTGAATTTCGTAGAGGCATGGCAAAACCTCACGAATATTTCTCCATGGGTCCTGCGCACTGTAGAAATTGGGTACAGACTGCAGTTCCGCGTCCGCCCACCAAAATTCAACGGGGTGGTTCGAACGGCAGTGCACCCAGAGCAGGGTCTGGTGTTGGAACAGGAAGTCAACTCGCTGCTGGGAAAAGGGGCCATAGAGCATGTTCCCCCACCAGTCAGGGAGTCCGGGTTCTACAGCCGGTACTTCATAGTTCCAAAAAAGGATGGAGGGTTGCGTCCAATTTTAGATCTGAGGCATCTGAATCGGTCTCTGAGGAGGTTCAGGTTCAAGATGCTCACTATTCCCACCATCGTGAGTCAGATCCAATCCGAGGATTGGTTTGTCACGATAGATCTAAAAGACGCCTATTTTCACATCTCCATCCTTCCATCGCACAGGAAGTTCCTGAGGTTTGCTTTCGGGGGCGAAGCTTACCAATATCGGGTTCTTCCATTCGGCCTAGCACTCTCCCCTCGCACGTTCACCAAGTGTATGGATCAGCTCTGGCCCCACTGAGGCTCCAGGGCATCCGCGTGCTGAATTATATCGACGACTGGCTCATACTGGCCCAGTCTCGAGAGTTGGCAGTTCGGCATCGAGATGTCGTCCTTGGCCACATTCAGCGCTTGGGGTTGAGGCTCAACACAAAGAAGAGCGTGTTGACACCCGCCCAACGAACTACGTTCCTGGGGGTGGTATGGGACTCAATGACGATGCAGGCACACATGTCTCCCGCACGCATCGAGTCCATTCTAACCACACTAACCAGGGTGAAGCTAGGCCATACCATCACAGTAAAACACTTCCAGAGGGTGTTAGGTCTCATGGCAGCAGCGTCCAGCGTCATACCTTCTGGCCTGCTACACATGAGAGCCCTGCAGTGGTGGTTGAAAGCCAAGGGGTTTTCCCCAAGGGGAAATCCGTTCCGCTTGATAAGGGTTACGCGCAGGTGCCTTCGTTCCCTTTCAATGTGGAAGAAACCTTGGTTCCTGTCCCAAGGTCCCAAGTTGGGAGCATTATGTCGCCGAGTATCCGTTTCGACAGATGCCTCCCTCACGGGCTGGGGCGCGGTCATGGACGGCCGCTTTATGAGAGGTCTCTGGCAGGACCATCATTCCTCTTGGCACATAAATTGCCTAGAAATGTTGGCGGTGTTCCGGGCTCTGAGGAGCTTTCTGCCAGACCTCCATGGTTGCCATGTCCTAGTAAGATTCGACAACATGTCGGTGGTATCTTACCTAAACCGTCAGGGGGGTCTGAGGTCGCGCCCTCTGTGCAGACTGGCGCATCAGATCCTCCTGTGGTCCCAGCGGAGACTGTCGTCTCTCAGGGCGATGTATGTCCCGGGGGACCAGAACCAGGGAGCAGACATGCTGTCGAGGCAGGGGCTGAGGCCCGGGGAATGGAGACTCCACCCCGAGGTGGTGGAGTTAATATGCGAGAGGTTTGGCCCAGTGGAAGTGGACCTATTTGCGTCTCGAGAGACGACACACTGTCCACTGTGGTTTTCCCTTTCTCATCCAGCCCCGCTGGGGTTGGATGCTATCGTGCAGACGTGGCCGAGGCTGCGTCTGTACGCCTTTCCCCCAATCGCTCTGCTCCCAGCAGTTCTGGAAAGGGTCCGTCGGGACGGGGTCAGCCTACTATTAGTAGCCCCGTGTTGGCCGGCCCGAGTATGGTTTTCGGACATCATCCTGCTTCTGGCAGGCCCGCCATGGCAGATCCCTCTGAGGAGGGACCTGTTGTCTCAGGCAGAGGGCTCAGTTCTCCACCCTCGGCCCGAGCTGTGGAAACTGTGGGTCTGGCCCCTGAGGGGGCACAGTACCTAGCAGCCGGCCTGTCAGCAGAAGTGGTTGAAACTATACTCACTTCCAGAGCTCCCTCCACGAGGAAGTTATACGGCCTTAAGTGGAATGTTTTTTCCATTTGGTGCAGAGAGCGTGTTTTGGACCCAGTTCACTGCCCAGTGGCTTCAGTGCTGGAGTTTCTCCAAGACCGCTTTTCTGCCGGGCTTACCCCGCCCACACTCAAGGTTTATGTGGCTGCCATTGCGGCTTTCCACGCTCCTCTGAGTGATGGTCCCCTGGGGAGGCATCACCTGGTCGTACGTTTCCTCCGTGGAGCCTGGAGGATGAGACCTGCGACTCGCACCAGGGTTCCCTCTTGGGACCTGGCGGTGGTTCTCGAAGGGCTGGCCGAGGCCCCCTTCGAACCATTGGAGTCGGCTGAGGCCAAGAACCTTTCGTTTAAGGTGGTCTTTTTGTTGGCCATTACTTCTCTGAGGAGGGTAGGAGATCTCCAGGCGCTCTCTATTTCCAATGGGTGCTTGGAGTTTGCTCCAGGCAACATTAAGGCCATCTTACATCCCAGGCCCGGCTATTTGCCCAAGGTGTCATCTAATGTGGCACCGCCTATGGTTCTGCAGGCATTTCATCCTCCACCTCATGTGACGGCGGATGAGGAGAGACTTCATCTGCTCTGCCCTGTCAGAGCACTTCGGTATTACATCCAGAAGTCCTCCTCATGGCGGAAGTTGGACCAGTTGCTGGTGTGTTTTGGATCGCCCAAGAAGGGGCTTCCCGCCTCTAAGCAGACCATCAGCAACTGGATCGTTCAGACTATTTCCCTGGCCTATCAGGTGCGCTATTTGCCTTCACCTATAGCCGTGAGGGCTCACTCCACCAGAGGCATGGCGCCTCTAGAGCCCTCCTTTCAGGGGTTCTATCCATGATATATGTGAGGCGGCTGGCTGGGCCACTCCACACACATTCATGAGGTTTTACAGTCTGGACCTTCCCTCTACACCCGGTGCACGAGTGCTTTCGTCCTAAGTTGTGCCTGAAGACAGCTTCACACTAGGATGAGCGGGGTTCGTTGTGGTATAGTGGGTATCTCGTTCCCCTAGTGTCGTCACCGACGCAGTTCGAGTTCCCTCGAAAGGGAACGTCTCGGGTTACGTATGTAACCCTTGTTCCCTGAGAAAGGGAACGAGACACTGCGTCGGTTCGCCACACCTCACCCCGCTTGGAGCACTTGCTTCATAGCAAAAGCTGACATTTCTGTGTGCCGGCGTGCTTTTGTATACATCCGCTTATGCCGTCACACGCTACGTCATCACGCAACGCCAATAGGATTGGATTCGGTTTCATTCATAAATTCAGACGCGCTACGCTGAAGGGCGTTCCCCTAGTGTCGTCACCGACGCAGTGTCTCGTTCCCTTTCTCAGGGAACAAGGGTTACATACGTAACCCGAGACGTTTTCTTGACATTAGATTAGAGGAACGTGTTTTAAGATGCAGGATGCTTGTTTGTTTTTTTAGAGGAACTATCCTTTCGATGTCTTTATTAAGACTTTACCGATAACTTGCTGCATGATATAGCTTCAATTAATCAAAACCCAGATACTGAGAAGGTATTTGACAGTTAGTAAACATACTTACAAAGCCAAAGATGCACTATTTTGATTGTCTTGGCTCTTAAAAGAGCCGTTAGGGTGGATTTTGCTGCTGTTGAGACACGAGCAAAAGTGAGAAAAAGAAGAAACGAGTGTTTTTTTAATACATAAATTAAAATGCTGAGGTGTAAAGTCCAGGGGTCAAAAAGTAAAAGTCCTGCTATATGTTTATTCCACCATGAACTCAGCCAGCTGATTTCACTAATGCCAAGTTCTCACTACACAACTTTAAACGTCAGCAGATAGCTGTGCTGTTCAGACGACTTGCTCTGGAGTCTTGAAGTCATTGTGGTGTTCACACTGCGTGACACTACGTAAATGATCTGCAACAGGGAGTTACACACTATACATAAGCTTACAACAAATATGGGGTGCTTCTCGTTTCTTATTTGTGCATCCTCGTTTTCTTTCCTCGCTTCCTTCCTTCGCGTCTCAGCTCCACCCCCTGTAGGACGCGAGGGAAGGAAGCGAGGAAAGAAAAGGAGGATGGAGGAATCGAATAAAATCTTTTTTATATAGATTCATAGAATACAGCCTGAATATAGGCTAATTGCTTCCAGAACTTATTTTTGGGGGTGCTATCGGGGTGCTTTGGTCTTTCTTGGGGGTGCTGAAGCACTCCTCCTATAGCGATGCACATGCATCTGCACTACAGAGAGAGTTGGAGGTGAGTAAAACATGTTTATAATGAAAATGCAGCAGCCATAATCCTGTCTGAAAAACTGCTAATTAGCAAATCCAGGTGATTGGAACAAAATACTGAGGTGGACTTTTACTTTCTGAACCTGGACTTTACACCTCTGTTAAAATGTGCTGGTTGTTCGTCAATTATTAAAGAGTGGGCATGACATAAGAAGTGAGTGGCCATGACATTATGACATCACTACAATATACTAATCAGAATGTAGGCTACATGGCAAAAAAATCACAGATACAGGATGGTCACTTACCAACAAACAGATACTAATGAAACTGGAAAAAGAGAGAAGAGAATAATTATTTTCATATAGAGAAATGCATTTGATGAGACTTTCCAACAAAAAAAATAATCTACTATTAAGTATGCCTACTACTATAAAAGTGACTTTAGACATGTTACTTTAAGTTACTTTAGACATACAGTGGGCTATTACATAGTCAGTGACAGTAAACAGCAATAGAACATTTCCTGATATATACTGGTCTAAATATTTTATTTTCATTATTGCATCAATAATTACAAAATGACAAGTGTGGCTGATTTCATAATAGTTTTACAACCTGTAGGCTACAGGATATGGGGGGGAGGGGGGCGAGAGAGAGAGGGAGGGGGGAGGAGAGAGAGGGGGAGAGGGAGGAGAGAGGGATAGGAGGAGAGAGGGGGAGAGGGAGGAGAGAGGGGAGAGGGAGCGGGGAGGAGAGAGTGGGGGGAGGAGAGAGTGGGGGGGGGAGAGTGGGGGTGGGAGGAGAGAGTGGGGGGGGGGAGAGAGTGGGGGAGGAGAGAGTGGGGGGAGGAGAGAGTGGGGGTGGGAGGAGAGAGTGGGGGGAGGAGAGAGTGGGGGGGAGGAGAGAGTGGGGGGGAGAGAGAGAGAGAGAGAGGGAGGGAGGGGGGAGGAGAGAGTGGGGGTGGGAGGAGAGAGTGGGGGGGGAGGAGAGAGTGGGGGGGAGGAGAGAGTGGGGGGGAGAGAGAGAGAGGGGGGGAGAGGGAGAGAGAGAGAGAGAGGGAGGGAGGGAGGGGGGAGGAGAGAGTGGGGGTGGGAGGAGAGAGTGGGGGGGGAGGAGAGAGTGGGGGGGGGGAGGAGAGAGTGGGGGGAGGAGAGAGTGGGGGGAGGAGAGAGTGGGGGGGAGAGAGAGAGAGAGAGGCGGGGGGAGAGAGAGAGAGGGGGGGAGAGAGAGAGAGAGGGGGGGAGAGAGAGAGAGAGGGAGGGAGGGGGGAGGAGAGAGTGGGGGTGGGAGGAGAGAGTGGGGGGGGAGAGAGTGGGGGGGAGGAGAGAGTGGGGGGGGGGAGAGAGTGGGGGGGAGAGAGAGAGAGGGGGGGAGAGAGAGAGAGAGGGGGGGAGAGAGAGAGAGAGGGGGGGAGAGAGAGAGAGAGGGGGGGGGAGAGAGAGGGAGGGAGGGAGGGAGGGAGGGAGGGGGGAGGAGAGAGTGGGGGTGGGAGGAGAGAGTGGGGGTGGGAGGAGAGAGTGGGGGGGAGGAGAGAGTGGGGGGGGGAGGAGAGAGTGGGGGGGAGAGAGAGAGAGAGAGAGAGAGAGGGAGGGAGGGGGGAGGAGAGAGAGAGGGAGGGGGTTTAAATCACTTGGGTGCGAATGACATCACGCATATTTAACGGAATTTAACGGCATTTAACTGTAGCCTACTGTTTGGTCTTGGGGCCTAATGTTGAAAAAAGGCGGAAAGTCATTGTTTGTGTGTGGAAAAGGCCGTCCGACAACCTTTTAACCATTTAATTTGTTTCATTTGAGAAAACGGATGTTATTTATGTTTATGTTTTCAAACTGTGTCCTAAAATAATGTATTATTTACTCTGGTCTTATTTTGAAATGTCATAACCTATTTATAGCTAGTTTTACATCATTTACATAGCCTATCTGTTTAAATGTAATTAAATGTAGTCTTTAAGGTAATTAAAATAATCTGATAGTGATAAGTAGATACTTTACCTCAGGAAAACTCAGTCGTCCGTGGTGATCCAGTCAGAAGAGATGTCCGCTGGGCGAAGGGCACTGACTGCAGCTCTGCTGCAGCTTTATATATGCCCTCTACATAGTCAGTGACAGTAAACAGCAATAGAACATTTCCTGATATATACTGGTCTAAATATTTTATTTTCATTATTGCATCAATAATTACAAAATGACAAGTGTGGCTGATTTCATAATAGTTTTACAACCTGTAGGCTACAGGATATGGGGGGGGGGGAGGGGGGCGAGAGAGAGAGGGAGGGGGGAGGGAGGGAGGGGGGAGGAGAGAGTGGGGGTGGCAGGAGAGAGTGGGGGGAGGAGAGAGTGGGGGGGGGGAGAGAGTGGGGGGGGGGAGAGAGTGGGGGTGGGAGGAGAGAGTGGGGGGGAGGAGAGAGTGGGGGGGGAGGAGAGAGTGGGGGGGGGGGAGAGAGAGGGGGGGAGAGAGAGAGAGAGGGAGGGAGGGAGGGGGGAGGAGAGAGAGAGGGAGGGGGTTTAAATCACTTGGGTGCGAATGACATCACGCATATTTAACGGAATTTAACGGCATTTAACTGTAGCCTACTGTTTGGTCTTGGGGCCTAATGTTGAAAAAAGGCGGAAAGTCATTGTTTGTGTGTGGAAAAGGCCGTCCGACAACCTTTTAACCATTTAATTTGTTTCATTTGAGAAAACGGATGTTATTTATGTTTATGTTTTCAAACTGTGTCCTAAAATAATGTATTATTTACTCTGGTCTTATTTTGAAATGTCATAACCTATTTATAGCTAGTTTTACATCATTTACATAGCCTATCTGTTTAAATGTAATTAAATGTAGTCTTTAAGGTAATTAAAATAATCTGATAGTGATAAGTAGATACTTTACCTCAGGAAAACTCAGTCGTCCGTGGTGATCCAGTCAGAAGAGATGTCCGCTGGGCGAAGGGCACTGACTGCAGCTCTGCTGCAGCTTTATATATGCCCTCTACATTCTTTCGCGGGCTTGCCACGCCAGTGATAATTTATGAACTATGTAATTTTATAAACTTTTTATATTTTTTTAATTTCAAAAAAATGTTTTGTATACATCTAAAATACATTTCGTTATTGTACCCCGGCATTAAATGACTAAATAAAATAAAATAAAAGTGCAGTGTTTTTAATAGAGCGGCCGAGTGAATTTAGAAATGTAAAAAATAAAAATACAATAGCCTATCTGGATGTTGGCATATATTTTAAATAGCCTACACACTCAGGATGTCCGTGTCTTTTTGACACCATGGGAAATGAATGGAGAAGACTATAAAAACGATAACTTGTATAGAAATCACAGAAACATGGACAATGACGTTGCAACACTATAAATGCACAATTTAAAAAAATATATATATATTTTTTTTTACAAACATTTATTTCACGTTAATGTTCGTTCACTCATTGCATTTTTACAATGTGGTACGTTTGTTGTTAAACATTTACACAACACAAGGAAGCTTGATTTCAATCTTTTAATTAAATTGAAAAAAGTATAGCACAAATAAATAGGCTAACAATAGCAAAAGAAAACTTTTGGATAGGTCTAGTATTCAGAAATACAGAATATAAATAAAGTAGCATAATAGTAATATAATAAAGTAGTATAATATTGTTTATTATAACAATAACAAAGGCTATTGCTCTCTGTTAGTTAATGCATTAACAAATGAGACCTTATTGTAAAGTGTTATCAAAAAATCTATTGCCTAACAAAAAAAAAAAAAAACCTAAATAAGTCATTGGATAACATTGGGCTGCATATAAAGAAACTAAATGCATGTGCCATGGATCAATAAAATGGAATCGCCTCTGCACGGACAATAAGGAAATTATTTCAATCAAACCATATCGTTGATGAAAATAATACGAGAACAAAATAATGTCAGTTATTAATTATAACGCAATGTTTTTGAAAAAAAAATATTTTTAATATTACAGTGATAGTAAACATCTTTAATAGCTTAAGTACGGTTTCAAATGACATTGCTGTCAGTGTGAGCTGCGCGCGCTGAAGCTGAAGAGAACGAAACTGAATCGCTTTGCTAGAAGGTTAATCAACTCAACGGTTGCTGAATTTACTAATTTATTACAATAGTGAATACAATTATAATTATATGACAGTCCCAATCAGCTTTTAATGTTTTGCATTGTTGTTTAAAGTGCGCGCGCTGAAGCTGAAGAACGAGCACCGGGAAACTGAAGAACTTTTCTAGCAGGTTGTTTAAACGAAACGCATCATATGTGAGATTAATCATATATTTATATTACATCAACTTTATATCACGACTTATCTGCACAAAATGACGTGAATGCACAATCGAACTTTTGCTGGTCATAATGTGTAGGCCCTGTTCTGGACGCGCTATTCCCATAACAAGCGCGCTGAAACGGCAACTAAACTCAGAGAATTTACAACGTTTTATTACAATAATGTTCTCATTATAATGGCATGTATATGACAGTCCCAATTATAGTTATAAATGTGCATTTCTGTTTGAGCTGCGCACGCTAAAGATGATCACCCGTAGGCTACAATGAAGCGCTACTGCATCATTAACTCAACCAAACGCATCCTATATTAGATTAATCAGATATATATACACAAAATAAACATATTATTGCAACTTACAATGGCACAGAATGCTGCGAATGCTCAATAGAACTTGACTGTGCTTGTCATGAAGGCTTAACTCCATATACGCGCTCTTTCCGCCACACTGAAACACTGGCGAACAAGAATTCACAACATTCTTTTGCAGTAGTGCTCTTATTATAATATTATGAAGCTTATGTGACAGATTTGTGCTGCGCATGTTGCTCTGAACTGTATATCTTCCTTTTCGAAGTGAATCCAATCATTCAGAACCATCATAGTGAACGGCGCTAATCTCTCAACTGAAGTAAATAATCTATCTATCGGCTTTGATATATTGGCCCAATTTTCTTATCGGCTCGATAACGATAACATCAAAAAGACCATTTATCGGCCGATATCGATATGTGGTCGATATATCGTGCATCCCTAATACCAATATATTGAAACGTCTGTTTATATAGGCCTACTCCATTAATAAAGGAGTCCAGACATTGGAAAAATATCAGTCCACAATCCACATGCGTTTTATATTTAATATGAGGGAAATAGACATGCATGCGTGACACAAAAAATCTTTAACTTTTAGGTAGGCTATAGCAAAATATTTTTTAGAAAAGTCTGCTAGACTAACGTCGCTCATAAATCATGAAAATGCACACATCTACCATCTCTTAAGTTTTATTAAAAATCTTTAACTTTTAGATATAGCTAAATATTTTTTAGTAATTCTGTCAATTACACTAAGGTTAGATTTCATTGAAGGTAAATTGGAGCGGCCACACTGAGCTGTGCGTAACGCCCACAGACGTGAAGTGAACGCTGTCCGGTACTGTCTGAAAAGGTTAACTCTGCGGCGATGCTTGTGCAAAACAGATTTAACTAATCATAAAGTCAATCAGGATACATAACACAGCCTTCTATAGGCCTACACTAAAAAGTGACTGTTCTTTTGTGACTGTCCCCTCCCCCCTCAACAATCCCCCCCCCCCCCCCTCCCTCTCCTCTCCTCTCACAATATAGTTCCAACGTCACTGGGCATGAAGAAGACTGACATGAAGAAGAGCTAAATTCGCGAGATGGACGTATGCGCATATTTGTTCGGTGTTTTCTTTCTAAACAGTTATATATTTATGTGGTATTTTTCATATTTTCATCACGCAATCATGTTTTTGATGCGGTGGTGACGCGTTCACGTTACATGTGAACTATCAATTATCAAAATAATAGGCTTTTTAAAGTAAGATTTGTTCTTAGAGTTTTTAAGGGATCTTGCATTGTCTTGTAGACACAATCCAATGCAAATTATTTTTTCTTTTTATTCCTTCTGAGCAGATAAATGGAAGGTCTTATGAATTTCACTTTAAATTTTAAAAAGGAGCCAAAACGAATGAAAGTGGGCTACTTAAACAAAACCTGCATGGGCCCAAAGGTACAAAACCTGCTCTGGGCCCGAACGGGATGGCTCACAATGGGCCATCATGGGCTTAATGTGGGCAGCACGCTAGTTTGGGCTGCTCACAGATAGCCCGCGGTGAGCCCAAAGCAGTGGGCCTCGCCTGGGCAAGCCCGCACTGGGCCTGTTTAGGTTTGGCGTGGGCTGGCCCTAGCCCACTGTGCCCACAAAAAGCCAGCGTGGGCCCCGCAGGGGCATGTTTGCAGGGTATCGCCACTGCATCCGATTGTTTACTCTGAAGTCACGTTTGATCTCGAGGGATTTTGCGAGATTTTCCGTCTGACCTGGGAGTTCTCGGGAGTCAAATCGGTTCGTGTGTGATGTGTTGATTTTGCCGTGTGGCTGCGCACCACACACGGTACGACCAAAACTGTTTGACCCGTGATTTTTTTATCGCCGTGTGTGGGGTCTCTCAGGTTTGGAAAATCGGCCGACAATTTTAAAATCGTCCCGTGTGAACCAGGCTTTAGGTAAAGTTGGACTTATATTCGCACATTCGGACTTCCGCGTTCAATATCTCGTGAGCTGAATATTGTTACTACACAAATAACATTGTTTTAATATTTACATTTTCCTCAAAATGAGTTTTCCTTTGGTTTTGCACTTTGCAGACGGTCCCTTCTCAGCAGCCTGCGCATAGAGATGTGTTTTGTCCACTGCTGTTTCACTGCTCGTTTTGAGGAAAATTAGGTTGTAGCTGCTGGTGTTATGTAGTTATGTGTTAGAGGTTATTTATGTAGTAATAACGTTTAGTTCACGAGTTATTGAACGCGGAAGTCCACGAATATAAGTCCAACTTTACCTAAGTGTGAAAGAAGATGGCGAGCCTCCCACCGAATCTTGATAAAAGGGTCAATGACGTGACGCCTAAATTTTCTGTCCGATTGCATTTATTAAGGTAAAAATGGGTTTAAATGCATAAAAAGATACTTTATATTTGTAGTACCTCTCCAATGTATGTACTCACTTTAACTTTTAAAAAAACGTAGTTATTTGTAACTTTTTTTGATATTTGTGTCAAAATATCATGTGGTGCGACCGTCCGACCCTAACTTCTGTTTTGAAAACGTCTTTGAAATTACTCTAAATTTATTAAAAAATATTTTCTGCACTCTTTGGCATGATTTCCAAAGTGTTTTGTAATTCTGTAAAAAAAATCAAAGCATTTGTAGTTATATTTCCATCATAATATACAAACAAACTTTGTCCGATGATGTCCATTTTATGAAATATCATGTGGTGCGACCATCAAGGAACTACCATTTTGGGACTTTTATGTTGAAAACTATTCAAACACAGGAAGTTACATCATATACCAATTTACCAAGGACCCATGGAAGCCACAAGCAGGTTTGTAATTCTCTCAAAGTTATTTCTACAAATATATATTTTTATTCTAAATTTTATATTGACCTTTTGTGGAAAGCTAGCTTGTTTTGTTTATGTGACCAATTCTGTGCCTGTAAATTTTGACTGAATTTGAAAATATCATGTGGTGTGACCAAATATCATGTGGTGTGACCACTGTAGACTGTTTTTCTTGATAGATATATGTCCTAGATTGGCAGGTTTTGTGCTTTTATATTCAATTGATGGTTTATATACAAAAAGTACTTTAATTTAGTATAATTTGGAATAGATTTTTATGCAATTTGGGATTTTTTTTTTATTTCAGACGGTTAATGTTTACTCTTTGTACAATATGAGAAAAATGCAACAAAAAAGTTATAGCATGTAATTTTAGTTTAGTAATTATGCATTTATTAGTAATGTATTTATTATTGCCTATTTATTTATTTAAAACTATTTTAATCTATTTTACCAGATGCCAATGCCAAGTGAAGTAAAAATTCTGACCCTGCAGCAAGAGTGGAGTACCTTGCTAGGAAAAGAGTGAAGCATTATTAAGTTGGCTTGTGAGAGCCAACTTACTGATATTGTATTTAAACTTATTAAGTTGGCTTGTGAGAGCCAACTTACTGATATTGTATTTAAACTTATTAGTGGTGCTTGCCATAGGCAAAGCAACACTAGTGTTCTTCTGTATACTTATTATTAGTGGTGCTTGCCTATGGCAAAGCAACACTATTGTTATCTCACATACTTATTATTAGTGGTGCTTGCCTATGGCAAAGCAACACTATTGTTATCTCACATACTTATTATTCTTATTAGTGGTGCTTGCCTATGGCAAAGCAACACTATTGTTATCTCACATACTTATTATTCTTATTCTTATTCTTATTCTTATTCTTATTCTTATTATTCTTCTGGCCACTTTTTGACGCGCTACTCCTCCCGCAGTTTTTGTCACAGACCCACGAATGAGGCGTCAAAACGTGCGGCCTGTTCGGGAATGGTGTGCTATGACTTTTATAAGGGATCAGGGGTACGATGTTCGCCCCAGGGGCGAAAAACCGGCCGAAAAATCCCATAGACTTAACATTGCGTCAAACTTTGACGAGTCGTAGCTCGGAACGAGGATGTCGCAGAAACGTGTAATTTACCACATTTGAAGAGGCTGACAGACTCTGTAAGAACATACCACACAATGGGGTAAAAGTTGCACCCCTGGGGGGCAGGAGCTGCCCAAAGTTTCCCCATTGACTTACTATGGTGTAGGACGGCCCATGAAATGGGCCGTCCTACACCATAGAAACCGCTTTTATATTGAACATAACTCTGGATCACAGTGTCGTAGAGACAAAGGGGCGGGCTCATTTTACTCAGACAACCAATCAGTCTCTCAGGATCATTGTGAAGCTATCAAGCCACGCCCTAGCAACCATTTAGAGCACCTTAGCAACGACTCCCATAGACTTCCATTGAAAGAGATCGAAGGGATATCTCTGGACTGAATTGTCATAGAAACATGAGGGTGGTCTCGTTTGACTCGGGGCAGCAAACAGCCAATCATGAATCACCTCAACACTTCCTAGCCACGCCCTAGCAACCATTGTCGAGCACCTTAGCAACCAAAATCCAAAGAGGGATATCTTCCATTCTGAATGTCACAGAGGCATGGGAGTTGGTTTATATCATTCATACTGACAAGCAGCCTTTGGAGTTTCATGATTGGCAGCTGCCAAGCCACTCCCTAGCAACCAAACAGAGTACCCTAGCAACCATTTTGCAAGACCTATATCTCTGCATCAAAACATCGTATAGAGATGGGGGTTGGTTTATACATTCACATTGACTTTGGAGCTTCATGATTGGCAGCTGCCAAGCCACTCCCTAGCAACCAAACATAGTACCCTAGCAACCGTTTTGCAAGACCTATATCTCTGCATCAAAACATCGTATAGAGATGGGGGTTGGCTCTTTTTACTCATGCTAGCAAACAGGACTTGCTACATGCTAAACATGCTAGCAGTGAATAGCTACATGCTAATATTGATTAGCTAAGTGCTAAATCATGCCAATAAAATGCTACAAACTCAACAGTAACCATCTTTGACAACTACCAACCACCTAGTAACACCATAGCAACCACCCAAATTACCCTAGCAACACCCTAGCAACCACCCAGAACACCCTAGCAACTGCCTAGCAACGCCCTAGCAACCACCCAGAACACCATAGCAACCGCCTAGCAACCACCCAGGATACCCTAGCAACCGCCTAGCAACACCCTAGCAACCACTCAGAACACCCTAGCAACCACCTAGCAACACCCTAGCAACCACCCAAAACACCCTAGCAACCGCCTAGCAACACCCTGGCAACCATCCAGAATACCCTAGCAACCGCCTAGCAACGCCATAGCAACCACCCAGAATACCCTAGCAACCACCTAGTAACACCATAGCAACCACCCAGAACACCCTAGCAACCGCCTAGCAACGCCCTAGCAACCACCAAGAATACCCTAGCAACTGCCTAGCAACGCCCTAGCAACCACCCAGAATACCCTAGCAACCGCCTAGCAACACCATAGCAACCACCCAGAATACCCTAGCAGCCGCCTAGCAACCACCCAGAACACCCTAGCAACCGCCTAGCAACGCCCTGGCAACCACCCAGAATACCCTAGCAACCGCCTAGCAACGCCCTAGCAACCACCCAGAATACCCTAGCAACCGCCTAGCAACACCATAGCAACCACCCAGAACACCCTAGCAACCACCTAGCAACCACCCAGAACACCCTAGCAACGCCCTAGCAACCACCCAAAATACCCTAGCAACCAACCAGAACACCCTAGCAACCACCCAGAATACCCTAGCAACCACCCAAAACACCCTAGCAACCACTCAGAACACCTTAGCAATGCCCTAGCAACCACCTGAACAACATGAATAAGCCATATCTCAGCACCAGAACATAGTACAGACATGTTTGTTGGCTCGTATTCAATCATGTACCACACCCTAGCAACCGAGTGGCGAGTTTTGCCACTGCAAGCACCACTTCACATTTTCTTCTGGAAATGTACATTCTAGTTCTTATTCTTATTCTTATTATTCTTCTGGCCACTTTTTGACGCGCTACTCCTCCCGCAGTTTTTGTCACAGACCCACGAATGAGGTGTCAAAACGTGCGGCCTGTTCGGGAATGGTGTGCTATGACTTTTATAAGGGATCGGGGGTACGATGTTCGCCCCAGGGGCGAAAAACCGGCCGAAAAATCCCATAGACTTAACATTGCGTCAAACTTTGACGAGTCGTAGCTCGGAACGAGGATGTCACAGAAACGTGAAATTTGCCACATTTGAAGAGGCTGACAGGCTCTGTAAGAACATACCACACAATGGGGTAAAAGTTGCACCCCTGTGGGGCAGGAGCTGCCCAAAGTTGCCCCATTGACTTACTATGGTGTAGGACGGCCCATGAAATGGGCCGTCCTACACCATAGAAACCGCTTTTATATTGAACATAACTCTGGATCACAGTGTCGTAGAGACAAAGGGGCGGGCTCATTTTACTCAGACGGCCAATCATTCTCCTTGGATCATTGTGAAGCTATCAAGCCACGCCCTAGCAACCATTTAGAGCTCCTTAGCAACAAGTTCCATAGACTTCCATTGAAAGAGATCGAAGGGATATCTCTGGACTGAATTGTCATAGAAACATGAGGGTGGTCTGGTTTGACTCGGGGCAGCAAACAGCCAATCATGAATCACCTCAACACTTCCTAGCCACGCCCTAGCAACCATTGTCGAGCACCTTAGCAACCAAAATCCAAAGAGGAATATCGTCCATTCTGAATGTCACAGAGGCATGGGAGTTGGTTTATATCATTCATACTGACAAGCAGCCTTTGGAGTTTCATGATTGGCAGCTGCCAAGCCACTCCCTAGCAACCAAACAAGGTACCCTAGCAACCATTTTGCAAGACCTATATCTCTGCATCAAAACGTCGTATAGAGATGGGGGTTGGTTTATACATTCACATTGACTTTGGAGCTTCATGATTGGCAGCTGCCAAGCCACTCCCTAGCAACCAAACAGAGTACCCTAGCAACCGTTTTGCAAGACCAATATCTCTGCATCAGAACATCGTATAGAGATGGGGGTTGGCTCTTTTGACTCATGCTAGCAAACAGGACTTGATACATGCTAAACATGCTAGCAGTGAATAGCTACATGCTAATATTGATTAGTTAAGTGCTAAATCATGCCAATAAAATACTACAAACTCAACAGTAACCATCTTTGACAACTACCAACCACCTAGTAACACCATAGCAACCACCCAAATTACCCTAGCAACACCCTAGCAACCACCCAGAACACCCTAGCAACTGCCTAGCAACGCCCTAGCAACCACCCAGAACACCCTAGCAACCGCCTAGCAACCACCCAGGATACCCTAGCAACCGCCTAGCAACCACTCAGAACACCCTAGCAACCACCTAGCAACACCCTAGCAACCACCCAAAACACCCTAGCAACCGCCTAGCAACACCCTGGCAACCATCCAGAATACCCTAGCAACCGCCTAGCAACGCCATAGCAACCACCCAGAATACCCTAGCAACCACCTAGCAACACCATAGCAACCACCCAGAACACCCTAGCAACCGCCTAGCAACGCCCTAGCAACCACCAAGAATACCCTAGCAACTGCCTAGCAACGCCCTAGCAACCACCCAGAATACCCTAGCAACCGCCTAGCAACACCATAGCAACCACCCAGAATACCCTAGCAGCCGCCTAGCAACCACCCAGAACACCCTAGCAACCGCCTAGCAACGCCCTAGCAACCACCCAGAATACCCTAGCAACCGCCTAGCAACGCCCTAGCAACCACCCAGAATACCCTAGCAACCGCCTAGCAACACCATAGCAACCACCCAGAACACCCTAGCAACCACCTAGCAACCACCCAGAACACCCTAGCAACGCCCTAGCAACCACCCAAAATACCCTAGCAACCAACCAGAACACCCTAGCAACCACCCAGAATACCCTAGCAACCACCCAAAACACCCTAGCAACCACTCAGAACACCTTAGCAATGCCCTAGCAACCACCTGAACAACATGAATAAGCCATATCTCAGCACCAGAACATAGTACAGACATGTTTGTTGCCTCGTATGCAATCATGTACCACACCCTAGCAACCGAGTGGCGAGTTTTGCCACTGCAAGCACCACTTCACATTTTCTTCTGGAAATGTACATTCTAGTTAGTGGTGCTTGCCTATGGCAAAGCAACACTATTGTTATCTCACATACTTATTATTCTTATTCTTATTCTTATTATTCTTCTGGCCACTTTTTGACGCGCTACTCCTCCCGCAGTTTTTGTCACAGACCCACGAATGAGGTGTCAAAACGTGCGGCCTGTTCGGGAATGGTGTGCTATGACTTTTATAAGGGATCGGGGGTACGATGTTCGCCCCAGGGGCGAAAAACCGGCCGAAAAATCCCATACACTTAACATTGCGTCAAACTTTGACGAGTCGTAGCTCGGAACGAGGATGTCACAGAAACGTGAAATTTGCCACATTTGAAGAGGCTGACAGGCTCTGTAAGAACATACCACACAATGGGGTAAAAGTTGCACCCCTGTGGGGCAGGAGCTGCCCAAAGTCGCCCCATTGACTTACTATGGTGTAGGACGGCCCATGAAATGGGCCGTCCTACACCATAGAAACCGCTTTTATATTGAACATAACTCTGGATCACAGTGTCGTAGAGACAAAGGGGCGGGCTCATTTTACTCAGACGGCCAATCATTCTCCTTGGATCATTGTGAAGCTATCAAGCCACGCCCTAGCAACCATTTAGAGCTCCTTAGCAACAAGTTCCATAGACTTCCATTGAAAGAGATCGAAGGGATATCTCTGGACTGAATTGTCATAGAAACATGAGGGTGGTCTGGTTTGACTCGGGGCAGCAAACAGCCAATCATGAATCACCTCAACACTTCCTAGCCACGCCCTAGCAACCATTGTCGAGCACCTTAGCAACCAAAATCCAAAGAGGAATATCGTCCATTCTGAATGTCACAGAGGCATGGGAGTTGGTTTATATCATTCATACTGACAAGCAGCCTTTGGAGTTTCATGATTGGCAGCTGCCAAGCCACTCCCTAGCAACCAAACAAGGTACCCTAGCAACCGTTTTGCAAGACCTATATCTCTGCATCAAAACGTCGTATAGAGATGGGGGTTGGTTTATACATTCACATTGACTTTGGAGCTTCATGATTGGCAGCTGCCAAGCCACTCCCTAGCAACCAAACAGAGTACCCTAGCAACCGTTTTGCAAGACCAATATCTCTGCATCAGAACATCGTATAGAGATGGGGGTTGGCTCTTTTGACTCATGCTAGCAAACAGGACTTGCTACATGCTAAACATGCTAGCTGTGAATAGCTACATGCTAATATTGATTAGCTAAGTGCTAAATCATGCCATGAACATTATAAAAACTCTATAGTAACCAAATGTGAACACTACCAACCACCTAGTAACACCATAGCAACCATCCAGAATACCATAGCAACCACCTAAAACAACCTAGCAACCGCCTAGCAACACCATAGCAACCACCCAGAATACCCTAGCAACCGCCTAGCAACACCCTAGCAACACCTCAGAACACCCTAGCAACCACCTAGCAACACCATAGCAACCACCCAGAGTACCCTAGCAACCGCCTAGCAACCACCCAGAACACCCTAGCAACCGCCTAGCAACGCCATAGCAACCACCCAGAATACCCTAGCAACCGCCTAGCAACCACCCAGAACACCCTAGCAACCACCCAGAATACCCTAGCAACCTCCTAGCAACACCATAGCAACCACCCAGAACACCCTAGCAACCACCTAGCAACCACCCAGATCACTCTACCAATGCCCTAGCAACCACCTAAAATACCCTAGCAACCAACCAGAACACCCTAGCAACCACCCAAAACACCCTAGCAACCACTCAGAACACCTTAGCAACGCCCTAGCAACCACCTGAACAACATGAATAAGCCATATCTCAGCACCAGAACATAGTACAGACATGTTTGTTGGCTCGGATGCAATCATGTACCACACCCTAGCAACCGAGTGGCGAGTATTGCCACTGCAAGCACCACTTCACATTTTCTTCCCGGAAATGTACATTCTAGTTCTTATTCTTATTCTTATTATTCTTCTGGCCACTTTTTGACGCGCTACTCCTCCCGCAGTTTTTGTCACAGACCCACGAATGAGGTGTCAAAACGTGCGGCCTGTTCGGGAATGGTGTGCTATGACTTTTATAAGGGATCGGGGGTACGATGTTCGCCCCAGGGGCGAAAAACCGGCCGAAAAATCCCATAGACTTAACATTGCGTCAAACTTTGACGAGTCGTAGCTCGGAACGAGGATGTCACAGAAACGTGAAATTTGCCACATTTGAAGAGGCTGACAGGCTCTGTAAGAACATACCACACAATGGGGTAAAAGTTGCACCCCTGTGGGGCAGGAGCTGCCCAAAGTTGCCCCATTGACTTACTATGGTGTAGGACGGCCCATGAAATGGGCCGTCCTACACCATAGAAACCGCTTTTATATTGAACATAACTCTGGATCACAGTGTCGTAGAGACAAAGGGGCGGGCTCATTTTACTCAGACGGCCAATCATTCTCCTTGGATCATTGTGAAGCTATCAAGCCACGCCCTAGCAACCATTTAGAGCTCCTTAGCAACAAGTTCCATAGACTTCCATTGAAAGAGATCGAAGGGATATCTCTGGACTGAATTGTCATAGAAACATGAGGGTGGTCTGGTTTGACTCGGGGCAGCAAACAGCCAATCATGAATCACCTCAACACTTCCTAGCCACGCCCTAGCAACCATTGTCGAGCACCTTAGCAACCAAAATCCAAAGAGGAATATCGTCCATTCTGAATGTCACAGAGGCATGGGAGTTGGTTTATATCATTCATACTGACAAGCAGCCTTTGGAGTTTCATGATTGGCAGCTGCCAAGCCACTCCCTAGCAACCAAACAAGGTACCCTAGCAACCATTTTGCAAGACCTATATCTCTGCATCAAAACGTCGTATAGAGATGGGGGTTGGTTTATACATTCACATTGACTTTGGAGCTTCATGATTGGCAGCTGCCAAGCCACTCCCTAGCAACCAAACAGAGTACCCTAGCAACCGTTTTGCAAGACCAATATCTCTGCATCAGAACATCGTATAGAGATGGGGGTTGGCTCTTTTGACTCATGCTAGCAAACAGGACTTGCTACATGCTAAACATGCTAGCTGTGAATAGCTACATGCTAATATTGATTAGCTAAGTGCTAAATCATGCCATGAACATTATAAAAACTCTATAGTAACCAAATGTGAACACTACCAACCACCTAGTAACACCATAGCAACCATCCAGAATACCATAGCAACCACCTAAAACACCCTAGCAACCGCCTAGCAACACCATAGCAACCACCCAGAATACCCTAGCAACCGCCTAGCAACACCCTAGCAACACCTCAGAACACCCTAGCAACCACCTAGCAACACCCTAGCAACCACCCACAACACCCTAGCAACCACCTAGCAACACCCTAGCAACCACCCAAAACACCCTAGCAACCACCTAGCAACCACCCAGAACACCCTAGCAACCACCTAGCAACCACCTAGCAACCCCCTAGCAACCACCCAGAACACCCTAGCAACCGCCTAGCAACACCCTAGCAACCACCCAGAACACCCTAGCAACCACCCAAAACACCCTAGCAACACCCTAGCAACCACCCAGAACACCCTAGCAACCGCCTAGCAACACCCTAGCAACCAGTAGAATACCCTAGCAACCACCTAGCAACACCATAGCAACCACCCATAACACCCTAGCAACTGCCTAACAACCCCATAGCAACCACCCATAATACCCTAGCAACCGCCTAGCAACACCATAGCAACCACCCAGAACACCCTAGCAACCGCCTAGCAACCACCCGGAATACCCTAGCAACCGCCTAGCAACGCCATAGCAACCACCCAGAATACCCTAGCAACCACCTAGCAACACCATAGCAACCACCCAGAACACCCTAGCAACCGCCTAGCAACGCCCTAGCAACGGCCTAGCAATGCCCTAGCAACCACCCAGAATACCCTAGCAACCACCTAGCAACCACCCAGAACACCCTAGCAACCACCTAGCAACCACCCAGAACACCCTAGCAACCACCCAGAATTACCCTAGCAACCAACAGAACACCCTAGCAACCACCCAAAACACCCTAGCAGCCACCTGAACAGCATGAATAAGCCATATCTCAGCACCAGAACATCGTACAGACATGTTTGTTGGCTCGTATGCAACAATGTACCACACCCTAGCAACCGAGCGGCGAGTTTTGCCACTGCAAGCACCACTTCACATTTTCTTCTGGAAATGTACATTCTAGTTATTATTCTTATTCCACACAAAAGTTTGGCGCGTAACTCCTCCCGCAAAGTTTGCCACAGACCCCTGAGTGAGGCGTCAAATCGTGCGGATTATTCGGGAATGGTGTGCTATGACTTTTATAAGCGATCGGGGGTACGATGTTCGCCCCAGGGGCAAAAAATCCCATAGACTTAACATTGCGCCGAACTTTGACGTATCATAGCTCAGAGCGAGAATTTCGCAGAGACGTGTGATTTACCACATTTGAAGAGGCTGACAGGCTCTGTAAGAACATACCTCACAATGGGGTAAAAGTTGCACCCCTGGGGGGCAGGAGCTGCCCAAAGTTGCCCCATTGACTTACTATGGTGTAGGACGGCCCATGAAACACACATGCTTTTCCTACTATGGTAAATTGCATAGGGATTTTGTATTGAACATAGCTCTAGATCACAGTGTCATAGAGACAAGGGGGCGAGCTCATTTTTCTCAGACGACCAATCAGTCTCTCAGGATCATTGTGAAGCTATTAAGCCACGCCCTAGCAACCATTTAGAGCACCTTAGCAACAAGTTCCATAGACTTCCATTGAAAGAGATCAAAAGGATATCTCCGGATAGCACTGTCATAGAAACACGAGGGTGGTCTCGTTTCACTCGGGGCAGCAAACAGCCAATCATGAATAACCTCAACACTTCCTAGCCCCTCCCTAGCAACCATTGTCGAGCACCTTAGCAACCAAAATCCAAAGAGGGATATCGTCATTCTAAATGTCACAGAGGCATGGGAGTTGGTTTATATCAATCATACTGACAAGCAACCTTTGGACTTTGATGACTGGCAGCTGCCAAGCCACTCCCTAGCAACCATTTAGAGCACCTTAGCAACAAGTTACATAGACTTCCATTGAAAGAGGTCAAAAGAATATCTCCGGATAGAAGCGTCATAGAAACACAAGGGTGGTCTCGTTTGACTCGGGGCAGCAAACAGCCAATCATGAATCACCTCAACACTTCCTAGCCCCTCCCTAGCAACCATTGTTGAGCACCATAGCCAGGGGCGTCGGACTGGGGGTAAAACCAGTACTGATTACCAGGGCCCCAAGGGGATGAAGGGCCCTTGAAAAGTCTGGAATACAGACATCCCAATTCTCCCGGAAGTTTGATAGCGTCTCCCTGATGCCCGCAAATTAGTTAAAATCTCCCGGAATCTAGAAGGCGAATGCGAGACAGAACATCTGTGCGCATAACATACATAGCGCGTGCGCAATCCAACCCCCCCGTCAACAATCCAAAAAGTATTTTATTTGGAACATAGGGGTCCATCAGGACTGACTATACATAGGGCCCGGGATCTTGTGCTACGCCCCTGACCATAGCAACTAAAATCTATAGAGGGATATCTTCCATTCTGAATGTCACAGAGGCATGGGAGTTGGTTTATATCATTCATAGTGACAAGCGACCTTTGGACTTTAATGACTGGCAGCTGCCAACCCACTCCCTAGCAACCAAACAGAGTACCCTAACAACCATTTTGCAAGACCTATATCTCTGCATCAGAACATCATAATGACATGGGGTTATCACAAGTTTGACTCGGGCCAGCAAACAGCCAATCATGAATCAAGTCAACACTTCTTAGCCCCTCCCTAGCAACCATTGTCAAGCACCTTAGCAACCAAAATCCAAATAGGGATATCTTCCATTCTAAATGTCACAGAGGCATGGGAGTTGGTTTATATCATTCACACTGACAATCAGCCAATCATGAATCATGTCAACACTTCTTAGCCCCTCCCTAGCAACCATTGTCAAGCACCTTAGCAACCAAAATCCAAATAGGGATATCTTCCATTCTAAATGTCACAGAGGCATGGGAGTTGGTTTATATCATTCACACTGACAATCAGTCTTTGGAGTTTCATGATTGGCAGCTGCCAAGCCAATCCCTAGCAACCAAACAGAGTACCTCAGCAACCATTTTGCAAGACATGTATCTCTGCATCAGAACATCGTATAGAGATGGAGGTTGGTTCTTTTGACTCATGCTAGCAAACAGGACTTCCAACATGCTACACATGCTAGCTGTGAATAGCTACATGCTAATAGCATTTAGGTAAGTGCTAAATCATACCAAAAATGCTGAGGACTCCAATAGTAAACATCTGTGACAACTGCCAACCACCTAGTAACACCATAGCAACCACCCAGAATACCCTAGCAACCGCCTAGCAACACCATAGCAACCACCCAGAATACCCTAACAACCGCCTAGCAACCACCCAGAACACCCTAGCAACTACCTAGCAACACCATAGCAACCACCCAGAACACATTAGCAACCACCTAGCAACGCCCTAGCAACCACCCAGAATACCCTAGCAACACCATAACACCCCAGAACACCCTAGCAACCGCCTAGCAACACAATAGCAACCACCCAGAATACCCTAGCAACCGCCTAGCAACGCCCTAGCAACCACCCAGAATACCCTAGCAACCGCCTAGCAAAGCCCTAGCAACCACCCAGAATACCCTAGCAACCGCCTAGCAATGCCCTAGCAACCACCCAAAACACCAGATAGGCATTCATACTGACAAGCAACCTTTGGACTTTGATGACTGGCAGCTGCCAAGCCATTCCCTAGCAACCAAACAGAGTACCCTAGCAACCATTTTGCAAGACCTATATCTCTGCATCAGAACATCGTATAGAGATGTGGTTTGGCTCTTTTGACTCATGCTAGCAAACAGGGCTTCCAACATGCTACACATGCTAGCTGTGAATAGCTACATGCTAATAGCGATTAAGTAGTGCTAAATCATGCCAAGAAAGTGTTAAGAACTCCAATAGTAACCATCTGTGACAAATACCAACCACCTAGTAACACCATAGCAACCACCCAGAATACCTTAGCAACCACCTAGCAACGCCTAGCAACCACCCAGAATACCCTAGCAACCACCTAGCAACACCATAGCAACCACCCAGAATACCCTAGCAACCGTCTAGCAACCACCCAGAACACCCTAGCAACCGCCTAGCAACCACCCAGAATACCCTAGCAACCACCTAGCAACGCCATAGCAACCACCCAGAATACCCTAGCAACCACCTAGCAACACCATAGCAACCACCCAGAACACCCTAGCAACCGCGTAGCAATGCCCTAGCAACCACCAAGAATACCCTAGCAACTGCCTAGCAACACCATAGCAACCACCCAGAATACCCTAGCAACCGCCTAGCAACCACCCAGAACACCCTAGCAACCGCCTAGCAACGCCATAGCAACCACCCAGAATACCCTAGCAACCGCCTAGCAACGCCCTAGCATCCACCCAGAATACCCTAGCAACCTCCTAGCAATACCATAGCAACCACCCAGAACACCCTAGCAACCACCTAGCAACCACCCAGATCACCCTAGCAATGCCCTAGCAACCACCCAAAATACCCTAGCAACCAACCAGAACACCCTAGCAACCACCCAGAATACCCTAGCAACCACCCAAAACACCCTAGCAACCACTCAGAACACCTTAGCAACACCCTAGCAACCACCTGAACAACATGAATAAGCCATATCTCAGCACCAGAACATAGCACAGACATGTTTGTTGGCTCGTATGCAATCATGTACCACACCCTAGCACCCGAGTGGCGAGTTTTGCCACTGCAAGCACCACTTCACATTTTCTTCTGGAAATGTACATTCTAGTTAAGTTGGCTTGTGAGAGCCAACTTACTTAAATCCTACTTAAACTTATTAAGTTGGCTTGTGAGAGCCAACTTACTGAAATCCTACTTAAACTTATTAAGTTGGCTTGTGAGAGCCAACTTACTGAAATCCTACTTAAACTTATTAAGTTGGCTTGTGAGAGCCAACTTACTGAAATCCTATTTAAACTTATTAAGTTGGCTTGTGAGAGCCAACTTACTGAAATCCTATTTAAACTTATTATTAAGTTGGCTTGTGAGAGCCAACTTACTGAAATCCTATTTAAACTTATTATTATTATTATTCTTACAAAAAAATTGTATATCAATCTCCTCCTAGAGCTTTAACTCTACATACTCCAAACTCGGCTCAGACACTCAAACTGTTCTGACTCGAGTTGCTATATCTTTTCTAACTGATCGGACTTACGGTTTTCCTAAAAATGACGATCAAAGTCGGAAAAAAACTCCCATTGACTTAACATTGCGGAATGTTCAGATTTTCAAACTTCCCAACTGCCAAAAATTCAAATCTAAATACCTTGAAGCCCTAGACTGAATCAAACTGCCATTCTATATACTATATGAGCCATTGAGACTCATTTAAACTAATAAACACATCTATCTATGACACTTTTCTATCTATCTATCTATCTACCCATTCTTTCTTTCTAATCTTTCTTTCTCTCTCTTTTTCTTTCTCTCTTTCTTTCTTTCTTACTAATCTTTCTATCATCTAACTATTTCTATCAATCTATCATCTGACTATTTTATCTATCTATCTATCTATCTATCTATCTATCTATCTATCTATCTATCTATCTATCTATCATCTGACTATTTTATCTATCTATCTATCTATCTATCTATCTATCTATCTATCTATCTATCTATCTTTTTTTTCTTTCTTTCTAACTAATCTATCTTTCATTCTTTCTTTCTAACTAATCTTTCTTTCTTACTAATCTTTCTTTCTTTCTAACTAATCTATCTTTCTTTCTATCTTTCTTTCTTTCTAACTAATCTATCTTTCTTTCTTTCTAATCTTTCTTTCTCTCTCTTTTTCTTTCTTACTAATCTTTCTATCATCTAACTATTTCTATCTATCTATCTATCTATCTATCTATCTATCTATCTATCTATCTATCTATCTATCTATCTATCTATCTATCTATCTATCTATCTATCTATCTATCTATCATCTGACTATTTTATCTATCTATCTATCTATCTATCTATCTATCTATCTATCTATCTATCTTTTTCTTTCTTTCTTTCTAACTAATCTATCTTTCATTCTTTCTTTCTAACTAATCTTTCTTTCTTTCTTACTAATCTTTCTTTCTAACTAATCTATCTTTCTTTCTATCTTTCTTTCTATCTTTCTATCTATCTTTCTAATCTTCCTTTCTAACTTTCTTTCTTTCTTTCTAACTAATCTTTCTTTCTTTCTAACTAATCTTTCTATCTATCTTTCTAATCTTCCTTTCTAACTTTCTTTCTTTCTTTCTAACTTTTCTTTCTTTCTAACTGATCTTTCTATCATCTAACTATTTCTATCTATCTATCATCTGACTATTTTATCTATCTATCTATCTATCATCTGACTATTTTATCTATCTATCTATCTATCTTTCTTTTTCTTTCTTTCTAACTAATCAATCTTTCGTTCTTTCTAACAAATCTTTCTTTCTAACTAATCTTCTTACTTTCTTTCTAACTAATCTATCTTTCTTTCTATCTTTCTTTCTTTTCTAACTAATCTATCTTTCTTTCTTTCTTTTCTAACTAATCTATTTCTTTCTAACTAATCTTTCTTTCTTTCTAACTAATCTTTCTTTCTTTCTTTCTAATCTTTCTTTCTTTCTTTCTCTCTTTCTTTCTAATCTTCCTTTCTACCTTTCTTTCTTTCTAACTAATCTTTCTTTCTAACTTTATTTCTTTCTGACTAATCTTTCTATCTTTCTTTCTTTCTCTCTTTCTAATCTTTCTTTCTAACTAATCTTTCTTTCTAGCAACACCATAGCAACCACCCAAAATACCCTAGAACACCCTAGTAACTGCCTAGCAACCCCCAGAACACCCTAGCAACCACCCAAAATACCTTAAATCACCCTAGCAACACCATAGCAACCACCCAAAATACCCTAGAACACCCTAGCAACACCCTAGCAACCACCAGAAAAGCCTAGCAACCACCCAGAACACCCTAGCAACTGCCTAGCAACAACCCAGAACACCCTAGCAACCACCCAAAATACCTTAGAACACCCTAGCAACACCATAGCAACCACCCAGAATACCCTAGCAACCACCCAAAATACCTTAGAACACCCTAGCAACACCATAGCAACCACCCAGAGAACCCTAGCAACCACCCAAAATACCTTAGAACACCCTAGCAACACCATAGCAACCACCTAAAATACCTTAGAACACCCTAGCAACCACCCAGAACACCCTAGCAACCACTCAAAATACCTTAAAACACCCTAGCAACACCATAGCAACCACCCAGAACACCCTAGCAACTGCCTAGCAACCACCCAAAATACCTTACAACACCCTAGCAACCACCCAAAATACCCAAGAACACCCTAGCAACACTAATTTAAACTAATTCAAATGGCAACCATCCAGAACACCCTAGCAACTGCCTGAAAACTACCCAGAACACCCTAGCAACCACCCAAAATACCATAGAACACCCTAGCAACAACATAGCAACCACCCAGAAGACAGTAGCAACCACCTAATAACCACCCAGAACACCCTAGCAACCAACCAAAATTCCTTAGCAACAACCTAGCAACCACCCAAAATACCTTAGCAACCACCTAGCAACCACCCAGAACACCTTAGCAACCCACTAGAAACACCCTAGCAACTTTAAATTACTTCAAACTATACTTTAAACTACTTTAAACTAATTCAAACTTTAAACTAATTTAAAATTCAAACTACTTTAAAATTCTAACTAATTTAAACTTTAAACTACTTTAAACTTTAAACTAATTTAAACTTCAAACTACTTTAAAATTCAAACTAATTTAAACTTCAAACTACTTTAAACTTCAAACTACTTTAAACTTCTTCAAACTTATTGGTCCAAACTTTCACAAGCCAACTTAAAGTTTGTCTCGACGAACTTTTTCTAGTTATTATTATTATTCTTACAAAAAATTTCTATATCAATCTCCTCCTAGAGCTTTAACTCTACATACTCCAAACTCGGCTCAGACACTCAAACTGTTCTGACTCGAGTTGCTATATCTTTTCTAACTGATCGGACTTACGGTTTTCCTAAAAATGACGATCAAAGTCGGAAAAAACTCCCATTGACTTAACGTTCAGATTTTCAAACTCCCCAACTGCCAAAAATTCAAATCTAAACTCCTTGAAGCCCTAGACTGAATCAAACTGCCATTCTATATACTATATGAGCCATTGAGACTCATTTAAACTAATAAACTCATCTATCTATGACACTTTTCTATCTATCTATCTACCCATTCTTTCTTTCTAATCTTTCGTTCTCTCTCTTTTTCTTTCTCTCTTTCTTTCTTTCTTACTAATCTTTCTATCATCTAAATATTTCTATCTATTATCTATCTATCTATCTATCTATCTATCTATCTATCTATCTATCTATCTATCTATCTATCTTTTTCTTTCTTTCTAACTAATCTATCTTTCATTCTTTCTAACTAATCTTTCTTTCTTACTAATCTTTCTTTCTTTCTAACTAATCTATCTTTCTTTCTATCTTTCTTTCTTTCTAACTAATCTATCTTCCTTTCTTTCTTACTAATCTTTCTATCATCTAACTATTTCTATCTATCTATCATCTGACTATTTTATCTATCTATCTATCTATCTATCTATCTATCTATCTATCTATCTATCTATCTATCTATCTATCTATCTATCTATCTATCTATCTATCATCTGACTATTTTATCTATCTATCTATCTATCTATCTATCTATCTATCTATCTATCTATCTATCTATCTATCTATCTATCTATCTATCTATCTTTTTCTTTCTTTCTTTCTAACTAATCTATCTTTCATTCTTTCTAACTAATCTTTCTTTCTTACTAATCTTTCTTTCTTTCTGACTAATCTATCTTTCTTTCTATCTTTCTTTCTTTCTAACTAATCTTTCTTTCTAACTAATCTTTCTATCTATCTTTCTAATCTTCCTTTCTAACTTTCTTTCTTTCTTTCTAACTTTTCTTTCTTTCTAACTAATCTTTCTATCATCTAACTATTTCTATCTATCTATCATCTGACTATTTTATCTATCTATCTATCTATCTATCTATCTATCTATCTATCTATCTATCTATCTATCTATCTATCTATCTATCTATCTATCTATCTATCTATCTATCATCTGACTATTTTATCTATCTATCTATCTATCTATCTATCTATCTATCTATCTATCTATCTTTCTTTTTCTTTCTTTCTAACTAATCTATCTTTTGTTCTTTCTAACAAATCTTTCTTTCTTTCTAACTAATCTTCTATCTTTCTTTCTAACTAATCTATCTTTCTTTATATCTTTCTTTCTTTTCTAACTAATCTATCTTTCTTTCTTTCTTTCTTTTCTAACTAATCTATTTCTTTCTAACTAATCTTTCTTTCTTTCTTTCTAACTAATCTTTCTTTCTTTCTAATCTTTCTTTCTTTCTCTCTTTCTTTCTAATCTTCCTTTCTACCTTTCTTTCTTTCTAACTAATCTTTCTTTCTAACTTTATTTCTTTCTGACTAATCTTTCTATCTTTCTTTCTTTCTCTCTTTCTAATCTTTCTTTCTAACTAATCTTTCTTTCTAGCAACACCATAGCAACCACCCAAAATACCCTAGAACACCCTAGCAACTGCCTAGCAACCCCCAGAACACCCTAGCAACCACCCAAAATACCTTAAATCACCCTAGCAACACCATAGCAACCACCCAAAATACCCTAGAACACCCTAGCAACACCCTAGCAACCACCAGAAAAGCCTAGCAACCACCCAGAACACCCTAGCAACTGCCTAGCAACAACCCAGAACACCCTAGCAACCACCCAAAATACCTTAGAACACCCTAGCAACACCATAGCAACCACCCAGAACACCCTAGCAACCACCCAAAATACCTTAGAACACCCTAGCAACACCATAGCAACCACCCAGAACACCCTAGCAACCACCCAAAATACCTTAGAACACCCTAGCAACACCATAGCAACCACCTAAAATACCTTAGAACACCCTAATAACCACCCAGAACACCCTAGCAACCACTCAAAATACTTTAAAACACCCTAGCAACACCATAGTAACCACCCAAAATAGCCTAGAACACCCTAGCAACACCATAGCAACCACACAGAACACCCTAGCAACTGCCTAGCAACCACCCAAAATACCTTAAAACACCCTAGCAACACCATAGCAACCAACCAAAATAGCCTAGAACACCCTAGCAACACCATAGCAACCACCCAGAACACCCTAGCAACTGCCTAGCAACCACCCAAAATACCTTACAACACCCTAGCAACCACCCAAAATACCCAAGAACACCCTAGCAACACCATAGCAACCATCAAGAACACCCTAGCAACTGCCTGAAAACTACCCAGAACACCCTAGCAACCACTCAAAATACCATAGAACACCCTAGCAACAACATAGCAACCACCCAGAACACAGTAGCAACCACCTAACAACCACCCAGAACACCCTAGCAACCAACCAAAATTCCTTAGCAACAACCTAGCAACCACCGAGAACACCCTAGCAACCACCCAAAATACCTTAGCAACCACCTAGCAACCACCCAGAACACCTTAGCAACCCACTAGAAACACCCTAGCAACTTTAAATTACTTCAAACTATACTTTAAACTACTTTAAACTAATTCAAACTTTAAACTAATTTAAAATTCAAACTACTTTAAAATTCTAACTAATTTAAACTTTAAACTAATTTAAACTTCAAACTACTTTAAAATTCTAACTAATTTAAACTTTAAACTACTTAAAACTTTAAACTACTTTAAACTTCAAACTACTTTAAACTTCTTCAAACTTATTGGTCCAAACTTTCACAAGCCAACTTAAAGTTTGTCTCGACGAACTTTTTCTAGTTATTATTATTAAGTTGGCTTGTGAGAGCCAACTTACTGAAATCCTATTTAAACTTATTATTAAGTTGGCTTGTGAGAGCCAACTTACTGAAATCCTATTTAAACTTATTATTAAGTTGGCTTGTGAGAGCCAACTTACTGAAATCCTATTTAAACTTATTATTATTATTATTATTATTATTCTTACAAAAAATTTCTATATCAATCTCCTCCTAGAGCTTTAACTCTACATACTCCAAACTCGGCTCAGACACTCAAACTGTTCTGACTCGAGTTGCTATATCTTTTCTAACTGATCGGACTTACGGTTTTCCTAAAAATGACGATCAAAGTCGGAAAAAACTCCCATTGACTTAACATTGCGGAATGTTCAGATTTTCAAACTCCCCAACTGTCAAAAATTCAAATCTAAATACCTTGAAGCCCTAGACTGAATCAAACTGCCATTCTATATACTATATGAGCCATTGAGACTCATTTAAACTAATAAACTCATCTATCTATGACACTTTTCTATCTATCTATCTATCTACCCATTCTTTCTTTCTAATCTTTCTTTCTCTCTCTTTTTCTTTCTCTCTTTCTTTCTTTCTTACTAATCTTTCTATCATCTAAATATTTCTATCTATCATCTGACTATTTTATCTATCTATCTATCTATCTATCTATCTATCTATCTATCTATCATCTGACTATTTTATCTATCTATCTATCTATCTTTTTCTTTCTTTCTTTCTAACTAATCTATCTTTCATTCTTTCTTTCTAACTAATCTTTCTTTCTTTCTTACTAATCTTTCTTTCTTTCTAACTAATCTATCTTTCTTTCTTTCTTTCTAAATAATCTATATTTCTTTCTTTCTTTTCTAACTAATCTATCTTTATTTCTTTTCTAGCTAATCTATTTCTTTCTAACTAATCTTTCTTTCTTTCTTTCTAACTAGTCTTTCTTTCAAACTAATCTTTCTTTCTAACTAATCTATCTTTCTTTCTTTCTTCATAACTAATCTTTCTTTCTAACTTTCTTTCTTTTTAACTAATCTTTCTATCTTTCTTTCTTTCTTTCTAATCTTTCTTTCTAACTAATCTTTCTTTCTTTCTTTTCTAACTAATCTATTTCTTTCTAACTAATCTTTCTTTCTTTCTAACTAATCTTTCTATCTTTCTTTCTTTCTCTCTTTCTTTCTAATCTTTCTTTCAATCTTTCTTTCTAACTAATCTTTCTATCTTTCTTTCTTTCTCTCTTTCTAATCTTTCTTTCTAACTAATCTTTCTTTCTTTCTTTTCTAACTAATCTATTTCTTTCTAACTAATCTTTCTTTCTTTCTAACTAATCTTTCTATCTATCTTTCTTCCTTTCTTTCTCTCTTTCTTTCTAATCTTTCTTTCTTTCTAACTAATCTTTCTATCTATCTTTCTTTCTTTCTTTCTCTCTTTCTTTCTAATCTTTCTTTCAATCTTTCTTTCTTTCTTTATAACTAATCTTTATATCTATCTTTCTTTCTTTCTCTCTTTCTTTCTAATCTTTCTTTCAATCTTTCTAACTAATCTTTCTTTCTTTCTTTCTAATCTTCCTTTCTTTCTTTCTAACTAATCTTTCTTTCTAACTTTCTTTTTAACTAATCTTTCTATCTTTCTTTCTTTCTAATCCTTCTTTCTAACTAATCTTTATTTATTTCTTTCTTTCTTTTCTAACTAATCTATTTCTTTCGAGCCAACTTACTGAAATCCTATTTAAACTTATTATTAAGTTGGCTTGTGAGAGCCAACTTACTGAAATCCTATTTAAACTTATTATTATTATTATTATTATTATTCTTACAAAAAAATTCTATATCAATCTCCTCCTAGAGCTTTAACTCTACATACTCCAAACTCGGCTCAGACACTCAAACTGTTCTGACTCGAGTTGCTATATCTTTTCTAACTGATCGGACTTACGGTTTTCCTAAAAATGACGATCAAAGTCGGAAAAAACTCCCATTGACTTAACATTGCGGAATGTTCAGATTTTCAAACTCCCCAACTGTCAAAAATTCAAATCTAAACTCCTTGAAGCCCTAGACTGAATCAAACTGCCATTCTATATACTATATGAGCCATTGAGACTCATTTAAACTAATAAACTCATCTATCTATGACACTTTTCTATCTATCTATCTACCCATTCTTTCTTTCTAATCTTTCTTTCTCTCTCTTTTTCTTTCGCTCTTTCTTTCTTTCTTACTAATCTTTCTATCATCTAAATATTTCTATCTATCATCTGACTATTTTATCTATCTATCTATCTATCTATCTATCTATCTATCTATCTATCTATCTATCATCTGACTATTTTATCTATCTATCTATCTATCTTTTTCTTTCTTTCTTTCTAACTAATCTATCTTTCATTCTTTCTTTCTAACTAATCTTTCTTTCTTTCTTACTAATCTTTCTTTCTTTCTAACTAATCTATCTTTCTTTCTTTCTTTCTAAATAATCTATATTTCTTTCTTTCTTTTCTAACTAATCTATCTTTATTTCTTTTCTAGCTAATCTATTTCTTTCTAACTAATCTTTCTTTCTTTCTTTCTAACTAGTCTTTCTTTCAAACTAATCTTTCTTTCTAACTAATCTATCTTTCTTTCTTTCTTCATAACTAATCTTTCTTTCTAACTTTCTTTCTTTTTAACTAATCTTTCTATCTTTCTTTCTTTCTTTCTAATCTTTCTTTCTAACTAATCTTTCTTTCTTTCTTTTCTAACTAATCTATTTCTTTCTAACTAATCTTTCTTTCTTTCTAACTAATCTTTCTATCTTTCTTTCTTTCTCTCTTTCTTTCTAATCTTTCTTTCAATCTTTCTTTCTAACTAATCTTTCTATCTTTCTTTCTTTCTCTCTTTCTAATCTTTCTTTCTAACTAATCTTTCTTTCTTTCTTTTCTAACTAATCTATTTCTTTCTAACTAATCTTTCTTTCTTTCTAACTAATCTTTCTATCTATCTTTCTTCCTTTCTTTCTCTCTTTCTTTCTAATCTTTCTTTCTTTCTAACTAATCTTTCTATCTATCTTTCTTTCTTTCTTTCTCTCTTTCTTTCTAATCTTTCTTTCAATCTTTCTTTCTTTCTTTATAACTAATCTTTATATCTATCTTTCTTTCTTTCTCTCTTTCTTTCTAATCTTTCTTTCAATCTTTCTAACTAATCTTTCTTTCTTTCTTTCTAATCTTCCTTTCTTTCTTTCTAACTAATCTTTCTTTCTAACTTTCTTTTTAACTAATCTTTCTATCTTTCTTTCTTTCTAATCCTTCTTTCTAACTAATCTTTATTTATTTCTTTCTTTCTTTTCTAACTAATCTATTTCTTTCGAGCCAACTTACTGAAATCCTATTTAAACTTATTATTAAGTTGGCTTGTGAGAGCCAACTTACTGAAATCCTATTTAAACTTATTATTATTATTATTATTATTATTCTTACAAAAAATTTCTATATCAATCTCCTCCTAGAGCTTTAACTCTACATACTCCAAACTCGGCTCAGACACTCAAACTGTTCTGACTCGAGTTGCTATATCTTTTCTAACTGATCGGACTTACGGTTTTCCTAAAAATGACGATCAAAGTCGGAAAAAACTCCCATTGACTTAACATTGCGGAATGTTCAGATTTTCAAACTCCCCAACTGTCAAAAATTCAAATCTAAATACCTTGAAGCCCTAGACTGAATCAAACTGCCATTCTATATACTATATGAGCCATTGAGACTCATTTAAACTAATAAACTCATCTATCTATGACACTTTTCTATCTATCTATCTACCCATTCTTTCATTCTAATCTTTCTTTCTCTCTCTTTTTCTTTCGCTCTTTCTTTCTTTCTTACTAATCTTTCTATCATCTAAATATTTCTATCTATCATCTGACTATTTTATCTATCTATCTATCTATCTATCTATCTATCTATCTATCTATCTATCTATCTATCTATCTATCTATCTATCTATCTATCTATCTATCTATCATCTGACTATTTTATCTATCTATCTATCTATCTATCTATCTATCTATCTATCTATCTATCTATCTATCTATCTATCTTTTTCTTTCTTTCTAACTAATCTATCTTTCGTTCTTTCTTTCTAACTAATCTTTCTTTCTTTCTAACTAATCTTCTTTCTTTCTTTCTTTCAAACTAATCTATCTTTCTTTCTATCTTTCTTTCTTTCGAACTAATCTATCTTTCTTTCTTTTCTAACTAATCTATTTCTTTCTAAATAATCTTTCTTTCTGTCTAACTCATCTTTCTTTCTTTCTTTTCTAACTAATCTTTCTATCTTTATTTCTTTCTCTCTTTCTTTCTAATCTTCCTTTCTAACTTTCTTTCTTTCTAGCTAATCTTTCTTTCTAACTTTATTTCTTTCTAACTAATCTTTCTATCTTTCTTTCTTTCTCTCTTTCTAATCTTTCTTTCTAACGAATCTTTCTTTCTAGCAACACCATAGCAACCACCCAAAATACCCTAGAACACCCTAGCAACTGCCTGGCAACCCCCAGAACACCCTAGCAACCACCCAAAATACCTTAAATCACCCTAGCAACACCATAGCAACCACCCAAAATACCCTAGAACACCCTAGCAACACCCTAGCAACCACCAGAGAATCCTAGCAACTGCCTAGCAACCACCCAGAACACCCTAGCAACCACCCGACATACCCTAGAACATCCTAGCAACACCATAGCAACCACCCAAAAAAGCCTAAAACACCCTAGCAACACCATAGCAACCTCCCAGAACACCCTAGCAACTGCCTAGCAACCACCCAGAACACCCTGGCAACCACCCAAAATACCTTAAAACACCATAGCAACACCATAGCAACCACCCAAATACCCTAGAACACCCTAGCAACTGCCTAGCAACCCCCAGAACACCATAGAAACTGCCTAGCAACCACCCAGAACACCCTAGCAACCACCCAAAATACCTTAAATCACCCTAGCAACACCAAAGCAACCACACAAAATACCATAGAACACCCTAGCAACACCATAGCAACCACCCAAAATACCCTAGAACACCCTAGCAACTGCCTAGCAACCCCCAGAACACCCTAGCAACTGCCTAGCAACCACCCAGAACACCCTAGCAACCACCCAAAATACCTTAAATCACCCTAGCAACACCAAAGCAACCACGCAAAATACCCTAGAACACCCCAGCAACATCATAGCAACCACCCAAAATACCCTAGAACACCCTAGCAACCCCCTAGCAACCACCAGAAAACCATAGCAACTGCCTAGCAACCACCCAGAACACCCTATCAACCACCCAAAATACCCTAGAACACCCTAGCAACACCATAGCAACCACCCAGAACAACCTAGCAACCACCCAAAATACCTTAAAACATCCTAGCAAAACCATAGCAACCACCCAAAAAAGCCTAGAACACCCTAGCAACACCATAGCAACCACCCAGAATACCCAAGCAACTGCCTAGCAACCAACCAGAACACCCTGGTAACCACCCAAAATACCTTAAATCACCCTAGCAACACCATAGCAACCACCCAAAATACCATAGAACACCCTAGCAACACCATAGCAACCACCCAGAACACCCTAGCAACCACCCAAAATACCTTAAAACACCCTAACAACACCATAGCAACCACCCAAAATACCTTACAACACCCTAGCAACACCATAGCAACCACTCAGAACACCCTAGCAACCACCCAGAACACCCTAGCAGCTAATATAAACTTCAAACTACTTTAAAATTCAAACTAAAATTAAACTTTAAACTAATTTAAACTATAAACTAATTTAAACTTCAAACTACTTCAGACTTCAAACTACTTTAAACTTTAATTTAAACTTCTAACTACTTTTAACTTTAAACTAATTAAAACTTATTTGAACTTTAAACTAATTTAAACTATAAACTAATTTAAACTTAAAACTACTTTAAACGTCAAAGTAATTTACATTTTAAACTAATTTACATATTAAACTAATGTAAACTTCAAACTTTAAACTTCTTTAAACTTTTTGGTCCAAACTTTCACAAGCCAACTTAAAGTTTGTCTCGACGAACTTTTTCTAGTTATTAAGTTGGCTTGTGAGAGCCAACTTACTGAAATCCTACTTAAACTTATTCTTCTTCTTCTTCTTCTTCTTAGCAGTGAAATTTCTATATCTAACTCCTCCTAGAGCTTTAACTCCACATACTCCAAACTCGGCTCGGACACTCAAACTGTTCTGACTCGAGTTGCTATATCTTTTCAGACTGATCGGACTTACGGTTTTCCTAAAAATGACGATCAAAACTCGAAAAAAAACCATTTGAAAATCCCATTGACTTAACATTGCGGAATGTTCAGATTTTCAAACTCCCCAACTGTCAAAAATTCAAATCTAAATACCTTGAAGCCCTAGACTGAATCAAACTGCCATTCTATATACTATATGAGCCATTGAGACTCATTTAAACTAATAAACTCATCTATCTATGACACTTTTCTATCTATCTATCTACCCATTCTTTCTTTCTAATCTTTCTTTCTCTCTCTTTTTCTTTCTCTTTCTTTCTTTCTTTCTTTCTTACTAATCTTTCTATCATCTAACTATTTCTATCTATCTATCATCTGACTATTTTATCTAATCTATCTATCTATCTATCTATCTATCTATCTATCTATCTATCTATCTATCTATCTATCTATCTATCTATCTATCATCTGACTATTTTATCTATCTATCTATCTATCTATCTATCTATCTATCTATCTTTTTCTTTCTTTCTTTCTAACTAATCTATCTTTCATTCTTTCTTTCTAACTAATCTTTCTTTCTTTCTTACTAATCTTTCTTTCTAACTAATCTATCTTTCTTTCTATCTTTCTTTCTTTCTAACTAATCTATCTTTCTTTCTTTCTTTCTTTCTAATCTTTCTTTCTCTCTCTTTTTCTTTCTCTCTTTCTTTCTTACTAATCTTTCTATCATCTAACTATTTCTATCTATCTATCATCTGACTATTTTATCTATCTATCTATCTATCTATCTATCTATCTATCTATCTATCTATCTATCTATCTATCTATCTATCTATCATCTGACTATTTTATCTATCTATCTATCTATCTTTTTATTTCTTTCTTTCTAACTAATCTATCTTTCATTCTTTCTTTCTAACTAATCTTTCTTTCTTACTAATCTTTCTTTCTTTCTAACTAATCTATCTTTCTTTCTATCTTTCTTTCTTTCTAACTAATCTATCTTTCTTTCTTTCTTTCTAATCTTTCTTTCTCTCTCTTTTTCTTTCTCTCTTTCTTTCTTACTAATCTTTCTATCATCTAACTATTTCTATCTATCTATCATCTGACTATTTTATCTATCTATCTATCTATCTATCTATCTATCTATCTATCTATCTATCTATCTATCTATCTATCTATCTATCTATCATCTGACTATTTTATCTATCTATCTATCTATCTATCTATCTTTTTCTTTCTTTCTTTCTAACTAATCTATCTTTCATTCTTTCTTTCTAACTAATCTTTCTTTCTTTCTTACTAATCTTTCTTTCTTTCTAACTAATCTATCTTTCTTTCTTTCTTTCTAACTAATCTATATTTCTTTCTTTCTTTTCTAACTAATCTATCTTTCTTTCTTTTCTAGCTAATCTATTTCGTTCTAACTAATCTTTCTTTCTTTCTTTCTTTCTAACTAGTCTTTCTTTCTAACTAATCTTTCTTTCTAACTAATCTTTCTTTCTTTCTTTCTTTATAACTAATCTTTCTTTATAAATTTCTTTCTTTTTAACTAATCTTTCTATCTTTCTTTCTTTCTAATCTTTCTTTCTAACTAATCTTTCTTTCTTTCTCTCTTTCTTTTCTAACTAATCTATTTCTTTCTAACTAATCTTTCTTTCTTTCTAACTAATCTTTCTATCTTTCTTTCTTTTCTCTCTTTCTTTCTAATCTTTCTTTCTTTCTAACCAATCTTTCTATCTTTCTTTCTTTCTCTCTTTCTAATCTTTCTTTCTAACTAATCTTTCTTTCTTTCTTACTAATCTTTCTATCTATCTTTCTTTCTTTCTTTCTCTCTTTCTTTCTAATCTTTCTTTCTTTCTTTCTAACTAATCTTTCTATTTATCTTTCTTTCTTTCTTTCTTTCTTTCTTTCTTTCTTTCTTTCTTTCTTTCTTTCTTTCTCTCTTTCTTTCTAATCTTTCTTTCAATCTTTCTTTCTTTCTTTATAACTAATCTTTCTATCTACCTTTCTTTCTTTCTCTCTTTCTTTCTAATCTTTCTTTCAATCTTTCTAACTAATCTTTCTTTCTTTCTTTCTAATCTTCCTTTCTTTCTTTCTAACTTTCTTTCTTTTTAACTAATCTTTCTATCTTTCTTTCTTTCTAATCCTTCTTTCTAACTAATCTTTATTTCTTTCTTTCTTTCTTTTCTAACTAATCTATTTCTTTCCAACTAATCTTTCTTTCTTTCTAACTAAACTTTCTATCTTTCTTTCTCTCTTTCTTTCTAATCTTTCTTTCAATCTTTCTTTCTTTCTAACTAATCTTTCTATCTTTCTTTCTTTCTTTCTAACTAATCTTTCTATCTTTCTTTCTTTCTCTCTTTCTTTCTAATCTTCCTTTCTAACTTTCTTTCTTTCTAGCTAATCTTTCTTTCTAACTTTATTTCTTTCTAACTAATCTTTCTATCTTTCTTTCTTTCTCTCTTTCTAATCTTTCTTTCTAACTAATCTTTCTTTCTAGCAACACCATAGCAACCACCCAAAATACCCTAGAACACCCTAGCAACTGCCTAGCAACCACCCAAAATACCTTAAAACACCCTAGCAACACCATAGCAACCACCCAAAATACCCTAGAACACCCTAGCAACCACCAGAAAACCCTAGCAACTGCCTAGCAACCACCCAGAACACCCTAGCAACCACCCGACATACCCTAGAACATCCTAGCAACACCGTAGCAACCACCCAAAAAAGCCTAGAACACCCTAGCAACACCATAGCAACCTCCCAGAACACCCTAGCAACTGCCTAGCAACCACCCAGAACACCCTGGCAACCACCCAAAATACCTTAAAACACCCTAGCAACACCATAGCAACCACCCAAAATACCATAGAACACCCTAGCAACACCCTAGCAACCACCAGAAAACCCTAGCAACTGCCTAGCAACCACCCAGAACACCCTAGCAACCACCCGAAATACCCTAGAACATCCTAGCAACACCATAGCAACCACCCAAAAAAGCCTAGAACACCCTAGCAACACCATAGCAACCTCCCAGAACACCCTAGCAACTGCCTAGCAACCACCCAGAACACCCTGGCAACCACCCAAAATACCTTAAAACACCCTAGCAACACCATAGCAACCACCCAAAATATCCTAGAACACCCTAGCAACTGCCTAGCAACCCCCAGAACACCCTAGCAACTGCCTACTAATTGCCTAATGAGGACTAATTTAAACTTCAAACTACTTTAAAATTCAAACTAATTTAAACTTAGGCCGCAGGCCTCGTGCCATACTAAATAACTCTATAAAAACTCCTTTTAAAAACTCCATAGTAATCATCTGTTAAAAAATACACGCCGACATCACAGACCCCTGATTGAGGCGTCAAATTGTGTGGATTATTGAGGAGAGGTGTGCTGTGACTTTTCTTACCGATCGGGGGTACGGTGTTTGCCCCAGGGGCAAGTCATTGGGTAAAATAAATCCCATAGACTTAACATTGCCACAAACTTTGACGACTCGTAGCACTGACCAGTGATTTCTCAGAAACTTGTAATTTACCACATTTGAAGAGGCTGGCAGGCTCTATAAGAACATACCTCACAATGGGGTAAAAGTTGCACCCCTGGGGGGCAGGAGCTGCTCAAATTTGCCCCATTGACTTACTATGGTGTAGGGATTTTGTATAGGGATGCATTGCATAGGGATTTTGTATTGAACATAGCTCTGGATCACAGTGTCATAGAGACAAGGGGACGGGCTCATTTTTCTCAGATGACCAATCAGTCTCTCAGGATCATTGTGAAGCTATTAAGCCACGCCCTAGCAACCATTTAGAGCACCTTAGCAACAAGTCCCATAGACTTCCATTGAAAGAGGTCAAAAGAATATCTCCGGATAGAAGTGTCATAGAAACACAAGGGTGGTCTCGTTTGACTCGGGGCAGCACACAGCCAATCATGAATCCCCTCAACACTTCCTAGCCCCTCCCTAGCAACCATTGTCGAGCACCTTAGCAACTAAAATCTATAGAGGGATATCTTCCATTCTGAATGTCACAGAGGCATGGGAGTTGGTTTATATCATTCATACTGACAAGCAACATTTGGACTCTGATGACTGGCAGCTGCCAAGCCATTCTCTAGCAACCAAACAGAGTACCCTAGCAACCATTTTGCAAGACCTATATCTCTGCATCAGAACATCGTATAGAGATGTGGTTTGGCTCTTTTGACTCATGCTAGCAAACAGGGCTTCCAACATGCTACACATGGTAGCTGTGAATAGCTACATGCTAATAGCGATTAGGTATGTGCTAAATCATGCCAAGGAAGTGTTAAGAACTCCAATAGTAACCATCTGTGACAAATACCAACCACCTAGTAACACCATAGCAACCACCCGGAACACCCTAGCAACCAACCAAAATACCTTAGCAACAACCTAGCAACCACCGAGAACACCCTAGCAACCACCCAGAATACCTTAGAACACCCTAGCAACACCATAGCAACCACCCAAAATACCCTAGAACACCCTAGCAACTGCCTAGCAACCCCCAGAACACCCTAGCAACCACCCAAAATACCTTAAATCACCCTAGCAACACCATAGCAACCACCCAAAATACCATAGAACACCCTAGCAACACCCTAGCAACCACCAGAAAACCCTAGCAACCACCCAACACCATAGCAACCACCCAGAACACAATAGCAACTGCCTAGCAACCACCCAAAATACCTTACAACACCCTAGCAACCACCCAAAATACCCAAGAGCACCCTAGCAACACCATGGCAACCATCCAGAACACCCTAGCAACTGCCTGAAAACTACCCAGAACACCCTAGCAACCACCCAAAATACCATAGAACACCCTAGCAACAACATAGCAACCACCCAGAACACAGTAGCAACCACCTAACAACCACCCAGAACACCCTAGCAACCAACCAAAATTCCTTAGCAACAACCTAGCAACCACCAAGAACACCCTAGCAACCACCCAAAATACCTTAGCAACCACCTAGCAACCACCCAGAACACCTTAGCAACCCACTAGAAACACCCTAGCAACTTTAAATTACTTCAAACTATACTTTAAACTACTTTAAACTAATTCAAACTTTAAACTAATTTAAAATTCAAACTACTTTAAAATTCTAACTAATTTAAACTTTAAACTACTTTAAACTTTAAACTAATTTAAACTTCAAACTACTTTAAAATTCAAACTAATTTAAACTTCAAACTACTTTAAACTTCAAACTACTTTAAACTTCTTCAAACTTATTGGTCCAAACTTTCACAAGCCAACTTAAAGTTTGTCTCGACGAACTTTTTCTAGTTATTATTCTTATTCTTACAAAAAATTTCTATATCAATCTCCTCCTAGAGCTTTAACTCTACATACTCCAAACTCGGCTCAGACACTCAAACTGTTCTGACTCGAGTTGCTATATCTTTTCTAACTGATCGGACTTACGGTTTTCCTAAAAATGACGATCAAAGTCGGAAAAAACTCCCATTGACTTAACGTTCAGATTTTCAAACTCCCCAACTGCCAAAAATTCAAATCTAAACTCCTTGAAGCCCTAGACTGAATCAAACTGCCATTCTATATACTATATGAGCCATTGAGACTCATTTAAACTAATAAACTCATCTATCTATGACACTTTTCTATCTATCTATCTACCCATTCTTTCTTTCTAATCTTTCGTTCTCTCTCTTTTTCTTTCTCTCTTTCTTTCTTTCTTACTAATCTTTCTATCATCTAAATATTTCTATCTATTATCTATCTATCTATCTATCTATCTATCTTTTTCTTTCTTTCTAACTAATCTATCTTTCATTCTTTCTAACTAATCTTTCTTTCTTACTAATCTTTCTTTCTTTCTAACTAATCTATCTTTCTTTCTATCTTTCTTTCTTTCTAACTAATCTATCTTCCTTTCTTTCTTACTAATCTTTCTATCATCTAACTATTTCTATCTATCTATCATCTGACTATTTTATCTATCTATCTATCTATCTATCTATCTATCTATCTATCTATCTATCTATCTATCTATCTATCTATCTATCTATCTATCTATCATCTGACTATTTTATCTATCTATCTATCTATCTATCTATCTATCTATCTATCTATCTATCTATCTTTTTCTTTCTTTCTTTCTAACTAATCTATCTTTCATTCTTTCTAACTAATCTTTCTTTCTTACTAATCTTTCTTTCTTTCTGACTAATCTATCTTTCTTTCTATCTTTCTTTCTTTCTAACTAATCTATCTTTCTTTCTTTCTAATCTTTCTTTCTCTCTCTTTTTCTTTCTTACTAATCTTTCTATCATCTAACTATTTCTATCTATCAATCATCTGACTATTTTATCTATCTATCTATCTATCTATCTATCTATCTATCTATCTATCTATCTATCTATCTATCTATCTATCTATCTATCTATCTATCTATCTATCTTTTTCTTTCTTTCTTTCTAACTAATCTATCTTTCATTCTTTCTTTCTAACTAATCTTTCTTTCTTTCTTACTAATCTTTCTTTCTAACTAATCTATCTTTCTTTCTATCTTTCTTTCTTTCTAACTAATCTTTCTTTCTAACTAATCTTTCTATCTATCTTTCTAATCTTCCTTTCTAACTTTCTTTCTTTCTTTCTAACTAATCTTTCTTTCTTTCTAACTAATCTTTCTATCTATCTTTCTAATCTTCCTTTCTAACTTTCTTTCTTTCTTTCTAACTTTTCTTTCTTTCTAACTAATCTTTCTATCATCTAACTATTTCTATCTATCTATCATCTGACTATTTTATCTATCTATCTATCTATCTATCTATCTATCTATCTATCTATCTATCTATCTATCTATCTATCTATCTATCTATCTATCTATCTATCATCTGACTATTTTATCTATCTATCTATCTATCTATCTATCTATCTATCTATCTATCTATCTATCTATCTATCTATCTATCTTTCTTTCTTTTTCTTTCTTTCTAACTAATCTATCTTTTGTTCTTTCTAACAAATCTTTCTTTCTTTCTAACTAATCTTCTATCTTTCTTTCTAACTAATCTATCTTTCTTTCTATCTTTCTTTCTTTTCTAACTAATCTATCTTTCTTTCTTTCTTTCTTTTCTAACTAATCTATTTCTTTCTAACTAATCTTTCTTTCTTTCTTTCTAACTAATCTTTCTTTTTTTCTTTCTAATCTTTCTTTCTTTCTCTCTTTCTTTCTAATCTTCCTTTCTACCTTTCTTTCTTTCTAACTAATCTTTCTTTCTAACTTTATTTCTTTCTGACTAATCTTTCTATCTTTCTTTCTTTCTCTCTTTCTAATCTTTCTTTCTAACTAATCTTTCTTTCTAGCAACACCATAGCAACCACCCAAAATACCCTAGAACACCCTAGCAACTGCCTAACAACCCCCAGAACACCCTAGCAACCACCCAAAATACCTTAAATCACCCTAGCAACACCATAGCAACCACCCAAAATACCCTAGAACACCCTAGCAACACCCTAGCAACCACCAGAAAAGCCTAGCAACCACCCAGAACACCCTAGCAACTGCCTAGCAACAACCCACAACACCCTAGCAACCACCCAAAATACCTTAGAACACCCTAGCAACACCATAGCAACCACCCAGAACACCCTAGCAACCACCCAAAATACCTTAGAACACCCTAGCAACCACCCAGAACACCCTAGCAACCACTCAAAATACCTTAAAACACCCTAGCAACACCATAGTAACCACCCAAAATAGCCTAGAACACCCTAGCAACACCATAGCAACCACCCAGAACACCCTAGCAACTGCCTAGCAACCACCCAAAATACCTTAAAACACCCTAGCAACACCATAGCAACCACCCAAAATAGCCTAGAACACCCTAGCAACACCATAGCAACCACCCAGAACACCCTAGCAACTGCCTAGCAACCACCCAAAATACCTTACAACACCCTAGCAACCACCCAAAATACCCAAGAACACCCTAGCAACACCATAGCAACCATCCAGAACACCCTAGCAACTGCCTGAAAACTACCCAGAACATCCTAGCAACCACTCAAAATACCATAGAACACCCTAGCAACAACATAGGAACCACCCAGAACACAGTAGCAACCACCTAACAACCACCCAGAACACCCTAGCAACCAACCAAAATTCCTTAGCAACAACCTAGCAACCACCGAGAACACCCTAGCAACCACCCAAAATACCTTAGCAACCACCTAGCAACCACCCAGAACACCTTAGCAACCCACTAGAAACACCCTAGCAACTTTAAATTACTTCAAACTATACTTTAAACTACTTTAAACTAATTCAAACTTTAAACTAATTTAAAATTCAAACTACTTTAAAATTCTAACTAATTTAAACTTTAAACTACTTTAAACTTTAAACTAATTTAAACTTCAAACTACTTTAAAATTCTAACTAATTTAAACTTTAAACTACTTAAAACTTTAAACTACTTTAAACTTCAAACTACTTTAAACTTCTTCAAACTTATTGGTCCAAACTTTCACAAGCCAACTTAAAGTTTGTCTCGACGAACTTTTTCTAGTTATTATTATTAAGTTGGCTTGTGAGAGCCAACTTACTGAAATCCTATTTAAACTTATTATTAAGTTGGCTTGTGAGAGCCAACTTACTGAAATCCTATTTAAACTTATTATTAAGTTGGCTTGTGAGAGCCAACTTACTGAAATCCTATTTAAACTTATTATTATTATTATTATTATTCTTACAAAAAATTTCTATATCAATCTCCTCCTAGAGCTTTAACTCTACATACTCCAAACTCGGCTCAGACACTCAAACTGTTCTGACTCGAGTTGCTATATCTTTTCTAACTGATCGGACTTACGGTTTTCCTAAAAATGACGATCAAAGTCGGAAAAAACTCCCATTGACTTAACATTGCGGAATGTTCAGATTTTCAAACTCCCCAACTGTCAAAAATTCAAATCTAAATACCTTGAAGCCCTAGACTGAATCAAACTGCCATTCTATATACTATATGAGCCATTGAGACTCATTTAAACTAATAAACTCATCTATCTATGACACTTTTCTATCTATCTATCTATCTACCCATTCTTTCTTTCTAATCTTTCTTTCTCTCTCTTTTTCTTTCTCTCTTTCTTTCTTTCTTACTAATCTTTCTATCATCTAAATATTTCTATCTATCATCTGACTATTTTATCTATCTATCTATCTATCTATCTATCTATCTATCTATCTATCTATCTATCTATCTATCTATCTATCTATCTATCTATCTATCTATCTATCTATCTATCTATCATCTGACTATTTTATCTATCTATCTATCTATCTTTTTCTTTCTTTCTTTCTAACTAATCTATCTTTCATTCTTTCTTTCTAACTAATCTTTCTTTCTTTCTTACTAATCTTTCTTTCTTTCTAACTAATCTATCTTTCTTTCTTTCTTTCTAAATAATCTATATTTCTTTCTTTCTTTTCTAACTAATCTATCTTTATTTCTTTTCTAGCTAATCTATTTCTTTCTAACTAATCTTTCTTTCTTTCTTTCTAACTAGACTTTTTTTCAAACTAATCTTTCTTTCTAACTAATCTATCTTTCTTTCTTTCTTCATAACTAATCTTTCTTTCTAACTTTCTTTCTTTTTAACTAATCTTTCTATCTTTCTTTCTTTCTTTCTAATCTTTCTTTCTAACTAATCTTTCTTTCTTTCTTTCTTTTCTAACTAATCTATTTCTTTCTAACTAATCTTTCTTTCTAACTAATCTTTCTATCTTTCTTTCTTTCTCTCTTTCTTTCTAATCTTTCTTTCAATCTTTCTTTCTAACTAATCTTTCTATCTTTCTTTCTTTCTCTCTTTCTAATCTTTCTTTCTAACTAATCTTTCTTTCTTTCTTTTCTAACTAATCTATTTCTTTCTAACTAATCTTTCTTTCTTTCCAACTAATCTTTCTATCTATCTTTCTTTCTTTCTTTCTCTCTTTCTTTCTAATCTTTCTTTCTTTCTAACTAATCTTTCTATCTATCTATCTTTCTTTCTTTCTTTCTCTCTTTCTTTCTAATCTTTCTTTCAATCTTTCTTTCTTTCTTTATAACTAATCTTTCTATCTATCTTTCTTTCTTTCTCTCTTTCTTTCTAATCTTTCTTTCAATCTTTCTAACTAATCTTTCTTTCTTTCTTTCTAATCTTCCTTTCTTTCTTTCTAACTAATCTTTCTTTCTAACTTTCTTTCTTTTTAACTAATCTTTCTATCTTTCTTTCTTTCTAATCCTTCTTTCTAACTAATCTTTATTTATTTATTTATTTCTTTTCTAACTAATCTATTTCTTTCGAGCCAACTTACTGAAATCCTATTTAAACTTATTATTAAGTTGGCTTGTGAGAGCCAACTTACTGAAATCCTATTTAAACTTATTATTATTATTATTATTATTCTTACAAAAAAATTCTATATCAATCTCCTCCTAGAGCTTTAACTCTACATACTCCAAACTCGGCTCAGACACTCAAACTGTTCTGACTCGAGTTGCTATATCTTTTCTAACTGATCGGACTTACGGTTTTCCTAAAAATGACGATCAAAGTCGGAAAAAACTCCCATTGACTTAACATTGCGGAATGTTCAGATTTTCAAACTCCCCAACTGTCAAAAATTCAAATCTAAATACCTTGAAGCCCTAGACTGAATCAAACTGCCATTCTATATACTATATGAGCCATTGAGACTCATTTAAACTAATAAACTCATCTATCTATGACACTTTTCTATCTATCTACCCATTCTTTCTTTCTAATCTTTCTTTCTCTCTCTTTTTCTTTCTCTCTTTCTTTCTTTCTTACTAATCTTTCTATCATCTAAATATTTCTATCTATCATCTGACTATTTTATCTATCTATCTATCTATCTATCTATCTATCTATCTATCTATCTATCTATCTATCTATCTATCTATCATCTGACTATTTTATCTATCTATCTATCTATCTATCTATCTATCTATCTATCTTTTTCTTTCTTTCTAACTAATCTATCTTTCGTTCTTTCTTTCTAACTAATCTTTCTTTCTTTCTAACTAATCTTCTTTCTTTCTTTCTTTCAAACTAATCTATCTTTCTTTCTATCTTTCTTTCTTTCGAACTAATCTATCTTTCTTTCTTTTCTAACTAATCTATTTCTTTCTAAATAATCTTTCTTTCTTTCTAACTCATCTTTCTTTCTTTCTTTCTAACTAATCTTTCTATCTTTATTTCTTTCTCTCTTTCTTTCTAATCTTCCTTTCTAACTTTCTTTCTTTCTAGCTAATCTTTCTTTCTAACTTTATTTCTTTCTAACTAATCTTTCTATCTTTCTTTCTTTCTCTCTTTCTAATCTTTCTTTCTAACGAATCTTTCTTTCTAGCAACACCATAGCAACCACCCAAAATACCCTAGAACACCCTAGCAACTGCCTGGCAACCCCCAGAACACCCTAGCAACCACCCAAAATACCTTAAATCACCCTAGCAACACCATAGCAACCACCCAAAATACCCTAGAACACCCTAGCAACCACCAGAGAATCCTAGCAACTGCCTAGCAACCACCCAGAACACCCTAGCAACCACCCGAAATACCCTAGAACATCCTAGCAACACCATAGCAACCACCCAAAAAAGCCTAGAACACCCTAGCAACACCATAGCAACCTCCCAGAACACCCTAGCAACTGCCTAGCAACCACCCAGAACACCCTGGCAACCACCCAAAATACTTTAAAACACCCTAGCAACACCATAGCAACCACCCAAATACCCTAGAACACCCTAGCAACTGCCTAGCAACCCCCAGAACACCATAGCAACTGCCTAGCAACCACCCAGAACACCCTAGCAACCACCCAAAATACCTTAAATCACCCTAGCAACACCAAAGCAACCACACAAAATACCATAGAACACCCTAGCAACACCATAGCAACCACCCAAAATATCCTAGAACACCCTAGCAACTGCCTAGCAACCCCCAGAACACCCTAGCAACTGCCTAGCAACCACCCAGAACACCCTAGCAACCACCCAAAATACCTTAAATCACCCTAGCAACACCAAAGCAACCACGCAAAATACCCTAGAACACCCCAGCAACATCATAGCAACCACCCAAAATACCCTAGAACACCCTAGCAACCCCCTAGCAACCACCAGAAAACCCTAGCAACTGCCTAGCAACCACCCAGAACACCCTATCAACCACCCAAAATACCCTAGAACACCCTAGCAACACCATAGCAACCACCCAGAACACCCTAGCAACCACCCAAAATACCTTAAAACATCCTAGCAAAACCATAGCAACCACCCAAAAAAGCCTAGAACACCCTAGCAACACCATAGCAACCACCCAGAATACCCAAGCAACTGCCTAGCAACCAACCAGAACACCCTGGTAACCACCCAAAATACCTTAAATCACCCTAGCAACACCATAGCAACCACCCAAAATACCATAGAACACCCTAGCAACACCATAGCAACCACCCAGAACACCCTAGCAACCACCCAAAATACCTTAAAACACCCTAACAACACCATAGCAACCACCCAAAATACCTTACAACACCCTAGCAACACCATAGCAACCACTCAGAACACCCTAGCAACCACCCAGAACACCCTAGCAGCTAATATAAACTTCAAACTACTTTAAAATTCAAACTAAAATTAAACTTTAAACTAATTTAAACTATAAACTAATTTAAACTTCAAACTACTTCAGACTTCAAACTACTTTAAACTTTAATTTAAACTTCTAACTACTTTTAACTTTAAACTAATTAAAACTTATTTGAACTTTAAACTAATTTAAACTATAAACTAATTTAAACTTAAAACTACTTTAAACGTCAAAGTAATTTACATTTTAAACTAATTTACATATTAAACTAATGTAAACTTCAAACTTTAAACTTCTTTAAACTTTCTGGTCCAAACTTTCACAAGCCAACTTAAAGTTTGTCTCGACGAACTTTTTCAAGTTATTAAGTTGGCTTGTGAGAGCCAACTTACTGAAATCCTACTTAAACTTATTCTTCTTCTTCTTCTTCTTCTTAGCAGTGAAATTTCTATATCTAACTCCTCCTAGAGCTTTAACTCCACATACTCCAAACTCGGCTCGGACACTCAAACTGTTCTGACTCGAGTTGCTATATCTTTTCAGACTGATCGGACTTACGGTTTTCCTAAAAATGACGATCAAAACTCGAAAAAAAACATTTGAAAATCCCTTTGACTTAACATTGCGGAATGTTCAGATTTTCAAACTCCCCAACTGTCAAAAATTCAAATCTAAATACCTTGAAGCCCTAGACTGAATCAAACTGCCATTCTATATACTATATGAGCCATTGAGACTCATTTAAACTAATAAACTCATCTATCTATGACACTTTTCTATCTATCTATCTACCCATTCTTTCTTTCTAATCTTTCTTTCTCTCTCTTTTTCTTTCTCTTTCTTTCTTTCTTTCTTTCTTACTAATCTTTCTATCATCTATTTCTATCTATCTATCATCTGACTATTTTATCTAATCTATCTATCTATCTATCTATCTATCTATCTATCTATCTATCTATCTATCTATCTATCTATCTATCATCTGACTATTTTATCTATCTATCTATCTATCTTTTTCTTTCTTTCTTTCTAACTAATCTATCTTTCATTCTTTCTTTCTAACTAATCTTTCTTTCTTTCTTACTAATCTTTCTTTCTAACTAATCTATCTTTCTTTCTATCTTTCTTTCTTTCTAACTAATCTATCTTTCTTTCTTTCTTTCTTTCTAATCTTTCTTTCTCTCTCTTTTTCTTTCTCTCTTTCTTTCTTACTAATCTTTCTATCATCTAACTATTTCTATCTATCTATCATCTGACTATTTTATCTATCTATCTATCTATCTATCTATCTATCTATCTATCTATCTATCTATCTATCTATCTATCTATCTATCTATCTATCTATCTATCTATCTATCTATCATCTGACTATTTTATCTATCTATCTATCTATCTATCTATCTATCTATCTATCTATCTATCTATCTATCTATCTATCTTTTTCTTTCTTTCTTTCTAACTAATCTATCTTTCATTCTTTCTTTCTAACTAATCTTTCTTTCTTTTTTACTAATCTTTCTTTCTTTCTAACTAATCTATCTTTCTTTCTTTCTAACTAATCTATATTTCTTTCTTTCTTTTCTAACTAATCTATCTTTCTTTCTTTTCTAGCTAATCTATTTCTTTCTAACTAATCTTTCTTTCTTTCTAACTAGTCTTTCTTTCTAACTAATCTTTCTTTCTAACTAATCTTTCTTTCTTTCTTTCTTTATAACTAATCTTTCTTTATAAATTTCTTTCTTTTTAACTAATCTTTCTATCTTTCTTTCTTTCTAATCTTTCTTTCTAACTAATCTTTCTTTCTTTCTTTCTTTTCTAACTAATCTATTTCTTTCTAACTAATCTTTCTTTCTTTCTAACTAATCTTTCTATCTTTCTTTCTTTTCTCTCTTTCTTTCTAATCTTTCTTTCTTTCTAACCAATCTTTCTATCTTTCTTTCTTTCTCTCTTTCTAATCTTTCTTTCTAACTAATCTTTCTTTCTTTCTTTTCTAACTAATCTATTTCTTTCTAACTAATCTTTCTTTCTTTCTAACTAATCTTTCTATCTATCTTTCTTTCTTTCTTTCTCTCTTTCTTTCTAATCTTTCTTTCTTTCTTTCTTTCTAACTAATCTTTCTATTTATCTTTCTTTCTTTCTTTCTTTCTTTCTCTCTTTCTTTCTAATCTTTCTTTCAATCTTTCTTTCTTTCTTTATAACTAATCTTTCTATCTACCTTTCTTTCTTTCTCTCTTTCTTTCTAATCTTTCTTTCAATCTTTCTAACTAATCTTTCTTTCTTTCTTTCTTTCTTTCTTTCTAATCTTCCTTTCTTTCTTTCTAACTTTCTTTCTTTTTAACTAATCTTTCTATCTTTCTTTCTTTCTAACTAATCTTTATTTCTTTCTTTCTTTCTTTTCTAACTAATCTATTTCTTTCTAACTAATCTTTCTTTCTTTCTAACTAAACTTTCTATCTTTCTTTCTCTCTTTCTTTCTAATCTTTCTTTCAATCTTTCTTTCTTTCTAACTAATCTTTCTATCTTTCTTTCTTTCTTTCTAACTAATCTTTCTATCTTTCTTTCTTTCTCTCTTTCTTTCTAATCTTCCTTTCTAACTTTCTTTCTTTCTAGCTAATCTTTCTTTCTAACTTTATTTCTTTCTAACTAATCTTTCTATCTTTCTTTCTTTCTCTCTTTCTAATCTTTCTTTCTAACTAATCTTTCTTTCTAGCAACACCATAGCAACCACCCAAAATACCCTAGAACACCCTAGCAACTGCCTAGCAACCACCCAAAATACCTTAAATCACCCTAGCAACACCATAGCAACCACCCAAAATACCCTAGAACACCCTAGCAACACCCTAGCAACCACCAGAAAACCCTAGCAACTGCCTAGCAACCACCCGACATACCCTAGAACATCCTAGCAACACCATAGCAACCACCCAAAAAAGCCTAGAACACCCTAGCAACACCATAGCAACCTCCCAGAACACCCTAGCAACTGCCTAGCAACCACCCAGAACACCCTGGCAACCACCCAAAATACCTTAAAACACCCTAGCAACACCATAGCAACCACCCAAAATACCATAGAACACCCTAGCAACACCCTAGCAACCACCAGAGAACCCTAGCAACTGCCTAGCAACCACCCAGAACACCCTAGCAACCACCCGAAATACCCTAGAACATCCTAGCAACACCATAGCAACCACCCAAAAAAGCCTAGAACACCCTAGCAACACCATAGCAACCTCCCAGAACACCCTAGCAACTGCCTAGCAACCACCCAGAACACCCTGGCAACCACCCAAAATACCTTAAAACACCCTAGCAACACCATAGCAACCACCCAAAATATCCTAGAACACCCTAGCAACTGCCTAGCAACCCCCAGAACACCCTAGCAACTGCCTACTAATTGCCTAATGAGGACTAATTTAAACTTCAAACTACTTTAAAATTCAAACTAATTTAAACTTCAAACTACTTTAAACTTCTTCAAACTTATTGGTCCAAACTTTCACAAGCCAACTTAAAGTTTGTCTCGACGAACTTTTTCTAGTTATTATTATTCTTCTTCTTACTCTAAAATTTACAACTCTATCTCCTCCTAGAGCTTTAACTCCACATACTCCAAACTCGGCACAGACACTCAAACTGTTCTGACTCGGTGTGCTATATCTTTTCAGACTGATCGGACTTACGGTTTTCCTAAAAATGACAATCAAAGTCGGAAAAAACTCCCATTGACTTAACATTGCGGAATGTTCAGAAATTCAAATCCCAACTGTCACTTTCACACACACCCACAGAAAAGGGCCTGACAGCCCTCCCTCTCTCCCTCAGAGGATTTATTTTATCAAGCAGCCAATAAGTAATGGCCTAAAATCTTCATAGCCACACCATAGCAACCAGTTACAGCACCCTAGCAACCGTGGGCGATAGGCACGAGGCCGCAGGCCTCGTGCCATACTAAATAACTCTATAAAAACTCTATAAAAACTCCTTTTAAAAACTCCATAGTAATCATCTGTTAAAAAATACACGCCGACATCACAGACCCCTGATTGAGGCGTCAAATTGTGTGGATTATTGAGGAGAGGTGTGTGTGACTTTTCTTACCGATCGGGGGTACGGTGTTTGCCCCAGGGGCAAGTCATTGGGTAAAAAAAATCCCATAGACTTAACATTGCCACAAACTTTGACGACTCGTAGCACTGACCAGTGATTTCTCAGAAACTTGTAATTTACCACATTTGAAGAGGCTGGCAGGCTCTATAAGAACATACCTCACAATGGGGTAAAAGTTGCACCCCTGGGGGGCAGGAGCTGCTCAAATTTGCCCCATTGACTTACTATGGTGTAGGGATTTTGTATAGGGATGCATTGCATAGGGATTTTGTATTGAACATAGCTCTGGATCACAGTGTCATAGAGACAAGGGGACGGGCTCATTTTTCTCAGATGACCAATCAGTCTCTCAGGATCATTGTGAAGCTATTAAGCCACGCCCTAGCAACCATTTAGAGCACCTTAGCAACAAGTCCCATAGACTTCCATTGAAAGAGGTCAAAAGAATATCTCCGGATAGAAGTGTCATAGAAACACAAGGGTGGTCTCGTTTGACTCGGGGCAGCACACAGCCAATCATGAATCCCCTCAACACTTCCTAGCCCCTCCCTAGCAACCATTGTCGAGCACCTTAGCAACTAAAATCTATAGAGGGATATCTTCCATTCTGAATGTCACAGAGGCATGGGAGTTGGTTTATATCATTCATACTGACAAGCAACATTTGGACTCTGATGACTGGCAGCTGCCAAGCCATTCTCTAGCAACCAAACAGAGTACCCTAGCAACCATTTTGCAAGACCTATATCTCTGCATCAGAACATCATATAGAGATGTGGTTTGGCTCTTTTGACTCATGCTAGCAAACAGGGCTTCCAACATGCTACACATGGTAGCTGTGAATAGCTACATGCTAATAGCGATTAGGTATGTGCTAAATCATGCCAAGGAAGTGTTAAGAACTCCAATAGTAACCATCTGTGACAAATACCAACCACCTAGTAACACCATAGCAACCACCCGGAACACCCTAGCAACCAACCAAAATACCTTAGCAACAACCTAGCAACCACCGAGAAAACCCTAGCAACCACCCAGAATACCTTAGAACACCCTAGCAACACCATAGCAACCACCCAAAATACCCTAGAACACCCTAGCAACTGCCTAGCAACCCCCAGAACACCCTAGCAACCACCCAAAATACCTTAAATCACCCTAGCAACACCATAGCAACCACCCAAAATACCATAGAACACCCTAGCAACACCCTAGCAACCACCAGAAAACCCTAGCAACCACCCAACACCATAGCAACCACCCAGAACACCCTAGCAACTGCCTAGCAACCACCCAAAATACCTTACAACACCCTAGCAACCACCCAAAATACCCAAGAACACCCTAGCAACACCATGGCAACCATCCAGAACACCCTAGCAACTGCCTGAAAACTACCCAGAACACCCTAGCAACCACCCAAAATACCATAGAACACCCTAGCAACAACATAGCAACCACCCAGAACACAGTAGCAACCACCTAACAACCACCCAGAACACCCTAGCAACCAACCAAAATTCCTTAGCAACAACCTAGCAACCACCAAGAACACCCTAGCAACCACCCAAAATACCTTAGCAACCACCTAGCAACCACCCAGAACACCTTAGCAACCCACTAGAAACACCCTAGCAACTTTAAATTACTTCAAACTATACTTTAAACTAATTCAAACTTTAAACTAATTTAAAATTCAAACTACTTTAAAATTCTAACTAATTTAAACTTTAAACTACTTTAAACTTTAAACTAATTTAAACTTCAAACTACTTTAAAATTCAAACTAATTTAAACTTCAAACTACTTTAAACTTCAAACTACTTTAAACTTCTTCAAACTTATTGGTCCAAACTTTCACAAGCCAACTTAAAGTTTGTCTCGACGAACTTTTTCTAGTTATTAAGTTGGCTTGTGAGAGCCAACTTACTGAAATCCTATTTAAACTTATTATTATTATTATTATTATTCTTACAAAAAAATTCTATATCAATCTCCTCCTAGAGCTTTAACTCTACATACTCCAAACTCGGCTCAGACACTCAAACTGTTCTGACTCGAGTTGCTATATCTTTTCTAACTGATCGGACTTACGGTTTTCCTAAAAATGACGATCAAAGTCGGAAAAAACTCCCATTGACTTAACATTGCGGAATGTTCAGATTTTCAAACTCCCCAACTGCCAAAAATTCAAATCTAAACTCCTTGAAGCCCTAGACTGAATCAAACTGCCATTCTATATACTATATGAGCCATTGAGACTCATTTAAACTAATAAACTCATCTATCTATGACACTTTTCTATCTATCTATCTACCCATTCTTTCTTTCTAATCTTTCTTTCTCTCTCTTTTTCTTTCTCTCTTTCTTTCTTTCTTACTAATCTTTCTATCATCTAAATATTTCTATCTATTATCTATCTATCTATCTATCTATCTATCATCTGACTATTTTATCTATCTATCTATCTATCTATCTATCTATCTATCTATCTATCTTTTTCTTTCTTTCTTTCTAACTAATCTATCTTTCATTCTTTCTAACTAATCTTTCTTTCTTACTAATCTTTCTTTCTTTCTAACTAATCTATCTTTCTTTCTTTCTTTCTTTCTTTCTTTCTTTCTTTCTTTCTTTCTAACTAATCTATCTTTCTTTCTTTCTTTCTAATCTTTCTTTCTCTCTCTTTTTCTTTCTTACTAATCTTTCTATCATCTAACTATTTCTATCTATCTATCATCTGACTATTTTATCTATCTATCTATCTATCTATCTATCTATCTATCTATCTATCTATCTATCTATCTATCTATCTATATATCTATCTATCTATCTATCTATCTATCTATCTATCTATCTATCTATCTATCTATCTATCTATCTATCTATCTATCTATCTATCTATCTATCTATCTATCTATCTATCTATCTATCTATCTATCGATCTATCTATCTATCTATCTATCTTTTTCTTTCTTTCTAACTAATCTATCTTTCATTCTTTCTTTCTAACTAATCTTTCTTTCTTACTAATCTTTCTTTCTTTCTAACTAATCTATCTTTCTTTCTTTCTAATCTTTCTTTCTCTCTCTTTTTCTTTCTTACTAATCTTTCTATCATCTAACTATTTCTATCTATCTATCATCTGACTATTTATCTATCTATCTATCTATCTATCTATCTATCTATCTATCTATCTATCTATCTATCATCTGACTATTTTATCTATCTATCTATCTATCTATCTATCTATCTATCTATCTATCTATCTATCTATCTATCTATCTATCATCTGACTATTTTATCTATCTATCTCTCTATCTTTTTCTTTCTTTCTTTCTAACTAATCTATCTTTCATTCTTTCTTTCTAACTAATCTTTCTTTCTTACTAATCTTTCTTTCTTTCTAACTAATCTATCTTTCTTTCTATCTTTCTTTCTTTCTAACTAATCTATCTTTCATTCTTTCTTTCTAACTAATCTTTCTTTCTTACTAATCTTTCTTTCTTTCTAACTAATCTATCTTTCTTTCTATCTTTCTTTCTTTCTAACTAATCTATCTTTCTTTCTTTCTAATCTTTCTTTCTAACTAATCTATCTTCCTTTCTTTCTTTCTTTCTTTCTAACTAATCTATCTTTCTTTCTATCTTTCTTTCTTTTCTAACTAATCTATCTTTCTTTCTTTCTTTCTTTCTAACTAATCTATCTTCCTTTCTTTCTTTCTAATCTTTCTTTCTCTCTCTTTTTCTTTCTTACTAATCTTTCTATCATCTAACTATTTCTATCTATCTATCATCTGACTATTTTATCTATCTATCTATCTATCTATCTATCTATCTATCTATCTATCTATCTATCTATCTATCTATCTATCTATCTATCTATCTATCTTTTTCTTTCTTTCTTTCTAACTAATCTATCTTTCATTCTTTCTTTCTTACTAATCTTTCTTTCTAACTAATCTATCTTTCTTTCTATCTTTCTTTCTTTCTAACTAATCTTTCTTTCTAACTAATCTTTCTATCTATCTTTCTAATCTTCCTTTCTAACTTTCTTTCTTTCTTTCTTTCTAACTAATCTTTCTTTCTTTCTAACTAATCTTTCTATCTATCTTTCTAATCTTCCTTTCTAACTTTCTTTCTTTCTTTCTAACTTTTCTTTCTTTCTAACTAATCTTTCTATCATCTAACTATTTCTATCTATCTATCTATCATCTGACTATTTTATCTATCTATCTATCTATCTATCTATCTATCTATCTATCTATCTATCTATCTATCTATCATCTGACTATTTTATCTATCTATCTATCTATCTTTCTTTCTTTTTTCTATCTTTCTTTCTATCTTTCTTTCTTTCTAACTAATCTATCTTTCGTTCTTTCTAACAAATCTTTCTTTCTTTCTAACTAATCTTCTTTCTTTCTTTCTTTCTAACTAATCTATCTTTCTTTCTATCTTTCTTTCTTTTCTAACTAATCTATCTTTCTTTCTTTCTTTTCTAACTAATCTATTTCTTTCTAACTAATCTTTCTTTCTTTCTAACTAATCTTTCTTTCTTTCTAATCTTTCTTTCTTTCTCTCTTTCTTTCTAATCTTCCTTTCTACCTTTCTTTCTTTCTAACTAATCTTTCTTTCTAACTTTATTTCTTTCTGACTAATCTTTCTATCATTCTTTCTTTCTCTCTTTCTAATCTTTCTTTCTAACTAATCTTTCTTTCTAGCAACACCATAGCAACCACCCAAAATACCCTAGAACACCCTAGCAACTGCCTAGCAACCCCCAGAACACCCTAGCAACCACCCAAAATACCTTAAATCACCCTAGCAACACCATAGCAACCACCCAAAATACCCTAGAACACCCTAGCAACACCCTAGCAACCACCAGAAAAGCCTAGCAACCACCCAGAACACCCTAGCAACTGCCTAGCAACAACCCACAACACCCTAGCAACCACCCAAAATACCTTAGAACACCCTAGCAACACCATAGCAACCACCCAGAACACCCTAGCAACCACCCAAAATACCTTAGAACACCCTAGCAACCACCCAGAACACCCTAGCAACCACTCAAAATACCTTAAAACACCCTAGCAACACCATAGTAACCACCCAAAATAGCCTAGAACACCCTAGCAACACCATAGCAACCACCCAGAACACCCTAGCAACTGCCTAGCAACCACCCAAAATACCTTAAAACACCCTAGCAACACCATAGCAACCACCCAAAATAGCCTAGAACACCCTAGCAACACCATAGCAACCACCCAGAACACCCTAGCAACTGCCTAGCAACCACCCAAAATACCTTACAACACCCTAGCAACCACCCAAAATACCCAAGAACACCCTAGCAACACCATAGCAACCATCCAGAACACCCTAGCAACTGCCTGAAAACTACCCAGAACATCCTAGCAACCACTCAAAATACCATAGAACACCCTAGCAACAACATAGCAACCACCCAGAACACAGTAGCAACCACCTAACAACCACCCAGAACACCCTAGCAACCAACCAAAATTCCTTAGCAACAACCTAGCAACCACCGAGAACACCCTAGCAACCACCCAAAATACCTTAGCAACCACCTAGCAACCACCCAGAACACCTTAGCAACCCACTAGAAACACCCTAGCAACTTTAAATTACTTCAAACTATACTTTAAACTACTTTAAACTAATTCAAACTTTAAACTAATTTAAAATTCAAACTACTTTAAAATTCTAACTAATTTAAACTTTAAACTACTTTAAACTTTAAACTAATTTAAACTTCAAACTACTTTAAAATTCTAACTAATTTAAACTTTAAACTACTTAAAACTTTAAACTACTTTAAACTTCAAACTACTTTAAACTTCTTCAAACTTATTGGTCCAAACTTTCACAAGCCAACTTAAAGTTTGTCTCGACGAACTTTTTCTAGTTATTATTATTAAGTTGGCTTGTGAGAGCCAACTTACTGAAATCCTATTTAAACTTATTATTAAGTTGGCTTGTGAGAGCCAACTTACTGAAATCCTATTTAAACTTATTATTAAGTTGGCTTGTGAGAGCCAACTTACTGAAATCCTATTTAAACTTATTATTATTATTATTATTATTCTTACAAAAAATTTCTATATCAATCTCCTCCTAGAGCTTTAACTCTACATACTCCAAACTCGGCTCAGACACTCAAACTGTTCTGACTCGAGTTGCTATATCTTTTCAGACTGATCGGACTTACGGTTTTCCTAAAAATGACGATCAAAGTCGGAAAAAACTCCCATTGACTTAACATTGCGGAATGTTCAGATTTTCAAACTCCCCAACTGCCAAAAATTCAAATCTAAACTCCTTGAAGCCCTATGCCCGGTTGCATAAAGCACCTTAAGTGACATTTTCCCTTAAGTTCGCCCTTATGTTTCCCTTAAATCTAAGGGTGTTGCAGAAAAATACCCTTAAGTGTTACTTAACGGTTTTTTTAAGTGAAACGTCATAAACACTTAGAATTTCCCTTAAATGCTGTTTTTTTCCCTTAAGTAATCCCTTAAAAAGCGTTAACTGTTGCATAAAACCCCTTAACGGTCATTTCCCTAAGTATAATTTAAGGTTTGGAAATCGTAACCTTAAGAGTAACGCGGACAAAAATAAGACGACATGGCTGAATTTATGGAACCAGTTGAAGATAATTATGTGCAAAGACGAATTTTTAGAGATCGGGAGAACCCTTTGGACCATCTTAGCGATGAAAAATTGTTGCTTGAATACCGGTTTGATCGACGCGCAATTTTTGACATCGCTAACAAACTAGACGGCGACCTTGACCATGTCACACATCGCAACCACTCTTTAACTGCAGTGTTACAACTGCTTATAGCACTGCGTTTTTTTGCAACTGGAAGTTTTCAGACGGTAGTGGGAGATGTTTTCCACGTGCATAAATCGTCTGTCAGCAGAGTGGTTCACCGGGTTGCGGGGGCTCTTTCCCGTCATTTAAACGCAACGGTCAAGTTTCCATCCCATCATGACCAGGAGGTCATTCAAACCAGTTTTTTTCGGAAAGCAGGTTTTCCTCGCATATGTGGTGTTATTGACGGCACACATATCAGAATACAGGCGCCCCAAACACACGAAGACCAGTACGTAAACCGAAAAGGCTACCATTCAATTAATGTACAATTAGTGTGTGACCATCTCTGCAAAATTACAAATGTTGTTGCATCATGGCCCGGGAGTACACATGACTCCAGGATTTTGGCGGAGAGCAAACTAGGGAGTGATTTTGAAGCTGGAGTGCACACTGGTCTCCTGCTCGGGGACAGTGGTTACCCCTGCCGTCCATGGCTCATGACGCCCTTCATGAATCCCCGTAATGCTGCACAGGCATGTAATTAATTAATACGTATATTCCTATGAAGGTATAATTTGGTGCCTAAAAGATTTGCATGGAAAATGTTAATCAAATTGTGAGCATTAAAGAAATATTAGCAGTAGTTTACTGAATTATAAATGTATTAAAATATGTATTTAAAATAGGTATGCACTTTCTATTGTGTTGCTGCTACACGTTGTCAATTCTGTAACACCTTACCTGATTTGCGTATGTTTTAAAATAATCAAAGCCTCAAATATTTTGCACTCTGAAAGAAAATCTTTTATGCAATACATTACCTTCATAGTATTTATCTTAAAGCACTGTTTATAGCCTACTGGTAAAAATCTTTATTATTTTTTCTTTATTTTTTTTACCCGATTAGGAAAAGTACAATAATGCGCTGACCCACACAAGGTCGATTATTGAGAGGACCATCGGACAGCTGAAGCGCAGGTTTCACTGTCTCCACAGCGAACTGCGTATTGAGCCTTCAAGGGCATGCAGAATTATTGTAGCGTGTGTTGTGCTCTTCAACCTTTCCAAGACGTATTCTGCTAGCGAAGAAGAGGATGAGCACGGGAATGAAGAGGGCTATGAGGAACTGCATCTGATTCAAAATCACGATTTCCAACAGGCTGGATATGCTGCTAGAGATGCCATTGTAAATGCTTTCTTTAACTGATAATATAGTTGTATTAATAGTAGTCATCTTAATAAGAAGAAATAAGTAGTAGTAGTGGTAGTAGTAGTAGTAGTTTTTATTATTATAACACACACACACACACACACACACAATCTGAAATCTAAAAAAACAATTGTCAGAAAATTACTCAATTGTAGTTATTGTTATTTTTCCTTCAGCCTTTAGCTGTAAAAGTTTGTTATTTAGAATAAAATTATAGAGCTCCTGATTTTCCGTCTCCTTCTTTAGTTTTTCAATCTCCAGCTGCAGTTTCTCCTTTTGAAGCTGCAGAACCTCTCTCTGCAGTTCCAGCACATCTTCTCTTGATTTGGCTGCAGGTGATATTTGCGGTCTTCTGAAATACGCAAGTAATGGGGAAACTTAAGAAAATCTTAAAAAATAATATTAAAGCTGTTCGTTGGATTAATTATAGGCTGAAGCAATAGTTAACATAAATCATTACTTAGGGGTTGCCTGTATCGGCGTTCTGCTGACGATCTGATGGTGCTGAAGTTGTTTTTCAGAGTGCTGCAAGGGTCTAAATGTGACATTAATGTCAGTTAAATCATTATGTTATAACGTATTATGTCTCTAATGATGTCAAAATAATAATGTATCCTCTAAGCCACTGTTATTATATGATGATACAGGAAAATAACTTAATGCCTCACTCTATGTTACACTGTTGCACTGGTTCAGCTTCACTCTCTAAACCGCCACAGATGCCAGACAGGACAGGTGAGTCAGCTCCAATGATGTTTTGTACCATTATAGTACAGTCCGACAACTCAGCCGGTGGGGGTCCTCCACCTGTTGGTCAGTTTTGTAATCGTTAGGTCTTAACACTGTACAGCAATAAAGCGCACTCTTCACCAGGGTGCGGTGCTTACAATCTTAAAAGCGTAGCGCTAGTCTTGCTCAATCTTACCTGTTTTGTTGGCTTCTTTCTTATAAGCGCTCAACTCTTTTTTTGCGACCACAGTGATGTTTTCATATTTTTTAAGGACTTCCTGAACCGTCCTCTTCACATCAAGATTCCTTGCGTTGATTTTTTCCGTTATTTCTTCCCACTGTTTCTGTTTTTTTGCAGCAGTTACATGGGGATTTAGTTTGCTTTTCAAAATTGTTTTTCTTTTATCATATTCGTCAAGAACAATGCATTTCTCCTCCTCTGTCCAATTAGGCTTTCTTTTTTTGTTTTCTTTATCCATTCCGATATCCTAGCCTACTTTATTAGCCTACTTTATTTGATGAAAACGCGTAATTGCTAGTGTTAGTGTTTTGCGTATCTATGGTAACAACAGACTTTTATAACGTGAATCCAGGATCGCTGTCGTGAAACACTTAAATGTTTCCCTTACCTAAGAGAACCGTTTAAGAGATTATATGCAACACCCTTAAGTTATTCTCTTAGGTAAGGGGAAATCGCCCCTTAAGTATCACACTTAAGGGAAAAACTTAAGGTGCTTTATGCAACCGGGCACTAGACTGAATCAAACTGCCATTCTATATACTATATGAGCCATTGAGACTCATTTAAACTAATAAACTCATCTATGACACTTTTCTATCTATCTATCTACCCATTCTTTCTTTCTAATCTTTCTTTCTCTCTCTTTTTCTTTCTCTCTTTCTTTCTTTCTTACTAATCTTTCTATCATCTAAATATTTCTATCTATCATCTGACTATTTTATCTATCTATCTATCTATCTATCTATCTATCTATCTATCTATCTATCATCTGACTATTTTATCTATCTATCTATCTATCTATCTATCTATCTATCTATCTATCTATCTATCTATCTATCTTTTTCTTTCTTTCTTTCTAACTAATCTATCTTTCATTCTTTCTAACTAATCTTTCTTTCTTACTAATCTTTCTTTCTTTCTTTCTAACTAGTCTATCTTTCTTTCTATCTTTCTTTCTTTCTAACTAATCTATCTTTCTTTCTTTCTAATCTTTCTTTCTCTCTCTTTTTCTTTCTTACTAATCTTTCTATCATCTAACTATTTCTATCTATCTATCATCTGACTATTTTATCTATCTATCTATCTATCTATCTATCTATCTATCTATCTATCTATCTATCTATCTATCTATCTATCTATCTATCTATCTATCATCTGACTATTTTATCTATCTATCTATCTATCTATCTATCTATCTATCTATCTATCTATCTATCTATCTATCTTTTTCTTTCTTTCTTTCTAACTAATCTATCTTTCATTCTTTCTTTCTAACTAATCTTTCATTCTTTCTTACTAATCTTTCTTTCTAACTAATCTTTCTATCTATCTTTCTAATCTTCCTTTCTAACTTTCTTTCTTTCTTTCTAACTAATCTTTCTTTCTTTCTTTCTTTCTAACTAATCTTTCTATCTATCTTTCTAATCTTCCTTTCTAACTTTCTTTCTTTCTAACTAATCTTTCTTTCTTTCTAACTAATCTTTCTATCATCTAACTATTTCTATCTATCTATCATCTGACTATTTTATCTATCTATCTATCATCTGACTATTTTATCTATCTATCTATCTATCTATCTATCTATCTATCTTTCTTTTTCTTTCTTTCTAACTAATCTATCTTTCGTTCTTTCTAACTAATCTTTCTTTCTTTCTAACTAATCTTCTTTCTTTCTTTCTTTCTAACTAATCTATCTTTCTTTCTATCTTTCTTTCTTTCTAACTAATCTATCTTTCTTTCTTTTCTAACTGATCTATCTTTCCTTCTTTCTTTTCTAACTAATCTATTTCTTTCTAAATAATCTTTCTTTCTTTCTTTCTAACTAATCTTTCTTTCTGTCTTTCTAATCTTTCTATCTTTCTTTCTCTCTTTCTTTCTAATCTTCCGTTCTACCTTTCTTCTTTCTAACTAATCTTTCTTTCTAACTTTATTTCTTTCTGACTAATCTTTCTATCTTTCTTACTTTCTCTCTTTCTAATCTTTCTTTCTTTTTTTTTTTCTTTTTTTCTTTTTTTTTTTTAAGTTTTTTTTTTTTTTATTTAACAATCAGGCATACATACAAACAAACCAACATAGTGCAGTAGTGAGCAATCATGTAAATCCATACTTCCAGCAGTGACAAGAGTGATTTAAGTGTTTAAGTGTGTATGTGTGCGGGTGTGAGTGTGGTTATGTGTATGTGTGTGTATGCGTAAACAAAGTAACCGTTTATTATGTATTACCATTGTCATTACCATCACCATCCCACTTCCCACTACCACCATATTGCCAATATTGTGTTGGTAGATTTTTTACTTCCATCCTTCCTCCTATGTAATAATTGCCATTGTCAATCCTGCATAAAATACGATATAATAAGATAATATAATATAAGATAATATAAGATAACCTTCCCCCTCATCTCATCAGTCCATATCTTTTCCTATTTTTTTTTTTTTTAATTTTTAATCTTTATTTCTTGTGTTATGTGTGTTATGTGCAATGTCTAAGGTGCATTAAAATAGGGAGTACAGTGCGAGAGTGTCTCAAATTGGGACAGAGATGCTGTCCCGTTGAAACCACTTCTCGCCTGTCTAGCCTGCCTTGGTGTTTGTGAGGTTTTTCCATATATCCTTAATCCTTCTTTTTTTTTTTTTTTTTTTTCCTTTTTTATTCTATGTTGTGGTGCATTAAAAACCCATGAAGAGATAAGGGGGAAGCTATTGCACTAGTGATGACAATGATATCTAATTCTAAAACAGCATTGACAATGGCAATATTGATGATGATAATAATAATAATAATATTAATAATAATAATAAATGACAATGATGATGGCAGTGGTGATCATAACGGTAAGAGCAAAAGACAGCAACAACAGTAGTTACAACAATGAAACAACAACAAAAAAAAAAAAAAAAAAAAAAAAAAAAAAAAAAAAAAAAAGTGAAAATAGTAATCATAACAGTAACAGTAAAGATAGCAATAACAATGATGACAGAAACATGTTTAAACAACTAATATGAATATTCGTGGGTTGAGTAAGAAGGTGAGAGAAGTCAGAGTTGAAAACAGAGAAAGGATTCATAGCTGTAAGAGGTCAGAAAGTGTTGGACGGCAGGGATCAGTTTCAGATGTGTTATTATGAAGGGGAGATGCGAATTCCATTGCCATGAAGTCTGTTATAAGATTTTTCCAGATGTTAATGTGTAATTTATTTCTGGTTTTCCAGTTCATGAGGATAGTTTTCTTGGCGATGGCTAGAGCTGTGAGGAGTATTTTAGAGTTTATGGTTTTATCAGTTATTATTGTGAGGTCCCCCAGCAAGCAAAGGGAAGGCGACATTGGGATGTGGCAGCCAACTATAGTTGATAGTGCCTGTGTGACCTCTTCCCAAAAGTGTTTGATTGGAGTGCAGTGCCAGGTTGCATGAATGTATGTATCTGCAGAATTTTGATTGCAATGTGTGCAAATTTCTGATGTGAATCCCATTTTAGCTAATCTATTGCCCGTGTAATGCGTTCTGTGAAGTATTTTGTATTGTATTAACTGAAGATTCGAATTTTTGGACATGTGATAGATGTTTTTACAGATTTGGGTCCAGAAGTTGGCATCAGGGGCTATTGATAGATCGTTTTCCCATTTTATTGTTGGTAAGTATATGGTCTGAAGTTGATTTGAGATCATTTTGTATATTTTAGAGAGAAGTTTCTTTGGGGAGGAAATGTTGACCAAGTCTGATATTGCCGGTGGAAGTTCTAAATTTGTGTCTCTGATGTTTATTTTTGTCTGAACAGAAGATTTGAGTTGTAGGTATTTTAAAAATTCGTTGTTCCCGATGCCATACTCCTGGGCCAGTTCCGGAAATGGTCTAAATGTGTTAGATTTGAAAATATGCTTAATGTGGATGATACCCTTTTCCGCCCATGTGTGAAAGTTCAATGTTTTTTTATTGCTTATAAAGTCACGGTTGTTCCACAGTGGGGTGAGGTTAGATGGAGCTAATGTAGAATTAGTGATTTGGTGAAATTTCCACCAGGCTGTCAGAGTGGTGGCTATAGTTACTGCCTTAAAACATGTGTGTTGTTTAATTGATTTGGTGAGGAATGGTATGTCAGCTATATTTAATTCTTTGCATAATGATTGTTCTATATCTAGCCATACAATATCAGATTGGGTGGGGTGAATCCATTTGTATATGTATTGCAGTTGGTTAGCCATTGAGTAATATTGGAAATTTGGTGCTTCTAGTCCTCCTTGAACCTTACTTTTTTGAAGTGTTGTGAGTTTTATCCTTGGCGTTTTATTTTTCCAGTAGAAGCGAGTTATAATGGAGTCTAGTGATTTAAACCAGGTGAGTGTGGGGTGGGTTGGAATCATTGAGAATAGGTAATTAATTTTCGGTAAAATCGTCATTTTTATTGCTGCTATCCTGCCGATTATGGAGATTGGGAGATTGAGCCATCTGAGCAAGTCGTCTTCTATTTTTTTTAGCAATGGTGTGAAGTTGAGTGTTACCAACTCTGACAGTCTGGAGGAAATCTTAATGCCTAAGTAAGTGATGTGATCTTGACAAATAGGTATTGGTGATTGCTGGGGAGCCACATCCCATTTGGTTTTATGTAAAGGGAGGGTGGAAGATTTATTCCAGTTTATTGCATAATCGGATATTTTTGAGAAGGACTGAATTGTTTTAATTATTTCTTGAGTAGATGTTAGGGGTTCTTGTATATATAGTAGGATATCATCTGCATAGAGTGAGATTTTATGTGTTTGTTGTGGTGTTTCAATACCTTTGATTCCTGGGTTTTGACGGATAGCTGCTGCTAAAGGTTCAATAAAAATGGTGAATAGGGATGGAGAGAGTGGACATCCCTGCCTCGTTCCCCTGTGCAGTGTGAAGCTTTGTGATGTTAGTCCGTTCGTTGTGACTGTGGCAGATGGTGATGTGTATAAAATCTTGATCCAGTTAATAAACGACTCTCCAAAGCCGAATTTTTGTAACGTGGTGAATAAAAATTTCCAGTTGACCCTATCGAAAGCTTTTTCGGCGTCTAATGTGGTAATGAGAGTATCTTTCTGTTGTACTGATGAGTAGTGCATTAAGTTGTATAATCTGCGGGTATTATTAGATGCATGTCTACCTTTTATGAAACCGGTCTGATCAGGATGGATTATATACGGTATAATTTGTTCAATTCTATGGGCTAGTGCTTTGCTAATAATTTTTATGTCGACATTCATAAGTGAGATAGGACGATAGTTGGATGTGAGGGTGTGGTCTTTGTTAGGTTTAGGGATGAGTGATATAAGTGCTGTATTCATGTGGGAAGGGAATTTTGCGTTATGTTTTATGTCTGTTATTGTTCTGCTAAATAGTGGGTATAAAGTTGACCAAAAATGTTCATAGAACTCAGCAGGGAAGCCATCCGGACCTGGTGCTTTATTATTTTGCATGCTTTTCAATGCGGAATGAAGTTCTTTTTCAGTGATTGGTGATTCTAGTGTGTTTATTTGTTCCATGTTGAGTTTTGGTAGAATGGTGTTATCGAGGAATTGGGTTATGTCTTCTTGGTTTGGATCAAGATCAGATGAGTATAATTTTGTATAGTAATCTTGAAATATCTTGTTTATTTCAACTGGTGAGTTGGTTAGCTTCCCTGCCGAGTTTCTGATGGAGGTTATGGCTGTTCTTTCTTTATTTCTTTTAATTTGACTGGCTAAATATTTTCCGGATTTATTGCTATGGTGAAAAGTTTCTTGACGGAGCCTGTGAATCAGAAACTGGTTTCTTTTGTTTATTATTTCATTGAGCAATATTTTTTTTTCTCTAATTTCTTTATAGATGCTTTCTGATTGATTATTTGCATGTAAAATTTCTAATTCTTTTATTCTTTCTTCCAGTTGGGTTTCTCTTTCTCTGTCCTTTTTTTTTTATGTACTGAATATGAAATAATTTTCCCCCGTAAAACTACTTTCCATGTTTCCCAGAGTAGCGATGCTGATGACTTTGGAGAGTCATTTATTTCAAGGAAGGATGTCCACTCTCTCTTGAAGTAGCTGTCAAATTCTGGATCTTTCAAGAGTGATGTATTAAAACGCCATCTGGTGGGGTGCTTTTGTATTGCAGATAGGTTCCATGTTAGAGTTACCGCAGAGTGGTCGCTAATAATGATCGGATGTATTTTGGTTTCTAAAATATTTGGTATGATTGAATTACTGGTTAGAAAGAAATCAATGCGGGAGTAGGTTTGGTGGACATTAGAATAAAAGGTGTATTCTCTGGCAAGTGGGTGTTGTAGCCTCCAACCATCGCAAAGACCCAAATCACTCATGAACTGTTTTATTGTCTTGGAAGATTGCCCAGATTTTCCTGTGTGTTTTGACCTGTCAAGTGATGGATTGATTACAGTGTTATAGTCTCCCCCTATAATTATTGGACCGTTAGAAATGTTTGAAAGAGAAGAGAAGAAATTTACAAAGAAGGAGGAATCATCAGAGTTTGGCCCATAAATGTTGCCAATTGTAATTGGATTATTATTGATTGAAATGTTAATAATGATAAAACGGCCTTCAGGATCTGAAATGGTTGTATGGTGGTTAAACTGTATTTTTTTGTTTATTAAGATGCATACTCCTCTTTGTTTTGAATTATAGTGGGAGGAAAAACAGTGGTTAAAATGTGTAGTTTTTAAGCTGTTCTGTGTATATTGAGAGAGGTGTGTTTCCTGTATTAGACATATATCCGCTTGTGTATTTTTTAGGTAATTTAAAACTTTATTTTTTTTTGTTTGTGAACCAACACCACGAATATTCCAAGTTATGAATTTCAATTGCATGAACCTATAATGTATATTTCATAGTTACCTTGTGTGAATATAAGTCTGTGTGTGTGGATGTGAATGTGGTTGAGTGTGTGTGTGTGTGTGTGTGTGTGTGTGTGTGTGTGTGTGTGTGTGTGTGTGTGTGTGTGTGTGTAAATCTATAACAACAAATGACAAATAAAACAGGGATACCTATAAACAACAAATACAGAACATATAAACAGTGAGCAAGGCTATTTAGGTGCATTTAGAATACATTGTGCGTGTGTGGTGCAATTGGGTTAATGAAAGAATATGAAGATTATGAATTGACTATAAATTGAGCATAAACGGATTGGAAATGTTACATTGCTATTTTCAATTATTAGTAAAGCCAGGGAGTAGTGTCTTTGTCTCTAAATAATTGTCCATCAATATATAATTTGTCCACTGTGATGATTGCTTTTTTACCTTGATTGATCATTGTCCTACGGATGGGGAAAAGTAGCTTACGTCTGCGGATGATTTCTTGTGGATATTGATCGTTGAGTCCATAATGAGTCCCTTTGAGCTGTCGTCCTTGTCGCTGTACCAGTACTTTTTGTTTGAAGTGTTCAAATTTGGCGATGATGGGGCGGGAACGGGTGGAGTTGATGTGTTTCTGTCCTAAACGGTGAACGCGATGGAAAGTGATGTGCTCTACAGTCTCTGGTGAAAGTTTGAGCTGGTTGATCAGGAAGTCCTTAACAGATTTTTCGGGGTCCTCGGTGGATGATTCAGGGATGCCGGAGAAGATTAGATTGTCTCTCATACTGCGTGACTGTATATCCAGGATGGTTTCTTGCATGGCTTTGTTCTCAGCGGTGACGGAGGTAAGTTGACTGTTTACTGTTGAGAGTTTTGTAGTGAGTGTGTCCACGGAGCTTTTCAGTGATTTGTTTTCTTCAGTGAGCGAATCGACTTGTTGTTGACTGTATTCCAGGCTGTGGCGGAGGTTTTGAAATTCTTTGTGCAATACTTCGATTAATGAGAGTCTAGATTCCAGGTTAGCTAAGCGCTCGTTGATTGATAAGAGTACGTCGGAACAGCAGTTTGTTTTGATCGGCGTGGAAGCTGGTGATGTTGGTGATGGCGGTGAATCGGTTGATAAGGGTGAATCCGAAGTGCGTGGTTTTTTGGCTTTGCTTGATCGGCCCATTGCAACGTTACAGAGTCTGTTGAAGTGATGGTCAATGTAATCCTCCAGTTGGTCCAGTTCCGAGTTGAAATCCAGGTTTTAAGTTAGGGTTAACGCGGGTGATGTTGTAGCGGAAAAGAAAGAGAAGAAAGAGAAAAAAAAAAAAAAAAATACAAAGTTTGTCTTATCTAGCAGCGGCGCGCTGCCATGTTGAATTTCGCACCCAACGCGCACACACACACACTACGTCAGTACGTCATCACGTCAGCCAGTTCACTCTAATCTTTCTTTCTAACTAATCTTTCTTTCTAGCAACACCATAGCAACCACCCAAAATACCCTAGAACACCCTAGCAACTGCCTAGCAACCCCCAGAACACCCTAGCAACCACCCAAAATACCTTAAATCACCCTAGCAACACCATAGCAACCACCCAAAATACCCTAGAACACCCTAGCAACACCCTAGCAACCACCAGAAAACCCTAGCAACTGCCTAGCAACCACCCAGAACACCCTAGCAACTGCCTAGCAACCACCCAGAACACCCTAGCAACCACCCAAAATACCTTAGAACACCCTAGCAACACCATAGCAACCACCCAGAATACCCTAGCAACCACCCAAAATACCTTAGAACACCCTAGCAACACCATAGCAACCACCCAGAACACCCTAGCAACCACCCAAAATACCTTAGAACACCCTAGCAACACCATAGCAACCACCTAAAATACCTTAGAACACCCTAGCAACCACCCAGAACACCCTAGCAACCACTCAAAATACCTTAAAACACCATAGCAACCACCCAGAACACCCTAGCAACTGCCTAGCAACCACCCAAAATACCTTAAAACACCATAGCAACCACCCAAAATAGCCTAGAACACCCTAGCAACACCATAAGAAACCACCCAGAACACCCTAGCAACTGCCTAGCAACCACCCAAAATACCTTACA